>OX940732.1:18232500-19432500 GCA_954870855.1 Scutellaria minor | reverse complement strand
TCTTCATATGATTCGTTGGCTGGTGAGGAGCTTTAACGGAAGTAGTAGGATGTTGTCTGTAGGAAAAGACAGAAGTTTTGTGATCACTGCAGATGATGTTCATGATGTGTTCATGTTGCCTAGAAATATAGGTTCTCCTGTGATAAATTTTAATAAGCATGAAGATTCAGTATTACTTAGGCATTTTAGGGATATGGGGGTACAAGCTAGTGTTCAGGTTAAAGTTTTATATGATTTGATAGTTAGTCGTTTTTCTTGTGGTGGTGATGATTTTAAGAGATTATTTGTTTTGTATGTTTTGTATTCATTTTTGACTCCAACTTGTAACAAAACAGTAAACATTAGTGTGTTGAAGTCATTAGAAGATGTTGATATGATATCTCAGTTTGATTGGTGTGAATATATATTAGAAAAATTGTGTGAAGGTGTTCATGTGTATAATAACACACAATCAAAAAATATTTCCGGCTGTACGATCTTCCTGTAAATAGTCTATATGCATAGACTGAAGTGGAAAGGTGTTGTTGCACCTTCTTCACTGCCTCTAATTCAGCATTGGAATGACGACAAACTGCATAAAAGATGCATTGAAGAGGCTGCTGCGGGCTCGTATGGTGACGGTGAACTTGTATATGATGTGTATCCTATTAGCAAGAATGGGAAGAAGGTTGGAGAAGAGAAACTAAATCAAGAAGGGGCCAAAAAGAGAGCTGGTGAGTCAAAAAGAGAAGGAAGTGGCCAATTTATCAGTTTTGAATTGATGAAGGATGAGATGAATGATGATCAAATAAAGATTGCTGTCAAAGATGTAAGTTTTCTGACTTAATAGTGTTATATGAAATTTAAATAATACTGTTATTATAAGTTACTAATACTGTTAACTATTACTAACTAATACTACTTAGTATTACTTAGTAGTACTGTTAAGTATAACTCACTAATACTAAGCAGTATTATTTAGTAATACTGCTAAGTGTAAGTTAGTAATACTGTTAAGTATTAGTTAGTAATACTGTTATTTATTACTATCTAATACTACTTAGTATTACTTAGTAGTACTGTTAAGTATAACTTACTAATACTAAATAGTATTAGTTAGTAATATTGCTATGTATAAGTTAGTAATGCTGTTAGGTATTAGTTAGTAATATTGTTAACTATTACTAACTAATACTGTTTAGTACTATTTAGTAATACTGTTAAGTATTAGTAGTAATACTGTTAAGTATTAGTAGTAATACTGTTAAGTATAAGTTAGTAATGTTGTTAACTTTATAACATGATTACATATGTTGTTTTTTGAGTATATTTATTCTTTTTTGTTTAGGAAATGGACAGGATTTCTCTTCTTTTCAAAAGAGATATTTCAGTGGTATCTCACCACTACATATCAATTTTCAAATCCATGAAGGAGAATGACACTGAAGAGATGTCCGACTCTCAGAAATTTTTTTCAGATGAGAAAGTGCACAAGGTCATTGATGAAATCATTCTTGATTTCATGAATAAGGAGAAGGATGTTCCATCAAATAAAGTGGGGCCAAATGAAGGAACATGTCCTGAATTTACTGAAGATATCACTTCCTCAAATGCAGCAGACACTAACAAAAGAAGCTGTCCTGATGTTGCTGCGGACATAAATGAAGGAAGTTCTGAAGTTGCAGCAGATATAAATGAGATGTCTTCATTTGATCTGCATTTGAGTGCTTCACCACAAGCCGATGATGCCAGTCTTCCTGCAACTCCAACTGAACATATAGATGATCCTGAGAAAGTGAATACTGAGGAAATTTCTGACATTTATGGGTCAATGTCCTACAAGAGGAAGAGATATGAGAAAGAAACTTTGATCCATGTTGAACGGAAGAATGGATTTGTGTCAAATTTCTTTCGTAGGATGGGTAGATTTTTGAGCAAAATGGATGTGCAATCGAAAGAGTTTGCTGACTACGCATTTTTTGATGATAATCATGACACTGATGAGTAAGTTCTGTGATTTGTACTTATTAATTTAATATTTTCCAGTATTTTTAAATCTTTATGTTTATATTTACAGTGAAACTCTATTTCGACATGGATCACTCCTCATTCTTTATAGAAAAGACATGCTCTCTTTGTTCCCCGATGCACAGATCGAATCGTGTGTATTGAACGCATGGGCGTTAATACTGAACAAATCTACAAATGATGGTTTAAGTAGATTTGTTTTTACACTTGATCATTCCGTAAGTATAATTTTAATTTTTTTTTGTAGTCTGTTTTTTATTTGTTTCTATTCTTAAAATTGTTGTGTTTTTTTACAGATGTACATGATTGAACTGCTAGAAGAGAAAGATTCGAAGAAGATGGAAGTACTGGAGCAGGATATCTTCAGTATTTGGGATTCTTGGTTTTCAATGTAGGAACTAGTTCTCAATGTAGTTGATTTGGTATGTTAATTGTTATTAATATACTGTTTTAATATAGGACAGTATTAGTTATTAAACTATATAGTATTAGTTTAACAATTATTATTATTTTTCATTGTAGATATTTGTTCATGTCTGGTTGTCCCAGCACTACTTTTGTATTGCAATAAACTTTGCAAACAAGAAAGTGCATTATCTTGACAACCAGCTCTATGAAAACAATGATAACAAGTACAAGAAGATTGCTCTATTGATGGTATGTCCTTTTAATAAAGTTACGATATAACTATCTGTTGTACAATCTAAAACCTATATATTTCTGTTTGCAGAAATCTTGCATGAGAAAATATCTTCTTCGAAAACAATATCCCAGGGCTGCTGAGATTGAAAATTATGAAATGGAAGAGGTGGATTTGCCATGGAGAGCATTAAACTTTAAAGGAACAAATGATTGTGGAATTTTCATGATGCACCATATGACGTATTTCAATGGTGCTATATATGATAAACCTGATTTAAAAAAGGTATGTTATTCTTCTGAGAAACATTACTATTCAAACATATATAATAGTACGTTAAAGCTATATTTTCAAACTAATACTACTTAGTATTACTTAGTAGTACTGTTAAGTATAACTCACTAATACTAAGCAGTATTATTTAGTAATACTGCTAAGTGTAAGTTAGTAATACTGTTAAGTATTAGTTAGTAATACTGTTATTTATTACTATCTAATACTACTTAGTATTACTTAGTAGTACTGTTAAGTATAACTTACTAATACTAAATAGTATTAGTTAGTAATACTGCTATGTATAAGTTAGTAATACTGTTAGGTATTAGTTAGTAATACTGTTAACTATTACTAACTAATACTGTTTAGTATTATTTAGTAATACTGTTTAGTACTATTTAGTAATACTGTTATGTATTAGTAGTAATACTGTTAAGTATAAGTTAGTAATGCTGTTAACTTTATAACATGATTACATATGTTGTTTTTTGAGTATATTTATTCTTTTTTGTTTAGGAAATGGACAGGATTTCTCTTCTTTTCAAAAGAGATATTTCAGTATTTCGTAATACTGATATGGCAATACATAAACAGAATTAGTTATATAACTAAATTGTACAGTGAATAATGTTATGCAGTATTATTAGTTTTTAATTTATTTTTTTCTTATTGCAGCCAGTTTTGAGGAAAGTATTGAGAGCAGAATTTGCTGCTGCTATTGTTATGTCACCTTTAAATGAGGAAATGAGAGATGTGGTTGATAGGGTTACAAGATTTTATTTGTCAAAACCCAAATACATTGTGTTTAAGAGACAAGAGGTTGTTGCAGCAATGAAGAAAAAAAAGGCTAAGATGTCAAAAAATGTGAGACCGAAAAGGCAGTGCGTTGAGAAAAAACAATTTTAGTTTAGGTTTTGGGTGAAGAAAAACAACAATATTTGTGTTATATAATTGTCTGTTGCAATCAATTGTGATGTTGAATTAGTATTTTTGAAAAATATGTTTTTAACAATATTTGATATCATTTTACAATTATAATATATTTATATTGGTTATAACTTTATATTATATTTTTTTGATGTAGGTATACAGTTGGAAAGTATAAAATGAAAAATAAGGTAATGAATGTAACCTGTATATTATACATGTTTTTTAACAGTATTTGTATAAGAGATAAACAGTAATATTCATAAGCATTAACAGTATCATTCTTGAACATAACATTAGTAACAGTATTAGTATTCAACGTAAACAGTATTAGCTATAACACTTAACAGTATTAGTATCAAACATAAATAGAATTAACTATAAAACATAACAGTATTAGTATCAAACATAAACAGTATTAGTCATAATACTCAACAATATTAGTATCAAACATAAACAGTATTAGATACAAGACTTAATAGTATTAGTATCAAACATAAACTTAATTAACTATAAGACTTAACAGTATTAGTATCCAACATAAACAGTATTAGCCATAAGACTCAACAATATTATTATCAAACATAAACAGTATTAGCTATAAGAATTAACAGTATTAGTATCAAACATAAACAGTATTGGCTATAAGACTTAACAGTGTTAGTATCAAACGTAAACAGAATTAGCAATAAGAATTAACAGTATTAGTATCAAACATAAACAGTATTAGCCATAAGACTTTACAGTATTAGTATGAAACATAAACAGTATTAGCTATAAGACTTCACAGTATTAGTACCAAAACATAAACAGAATTAGCTATAACACTTTACAGTATTAGTATCAAACATAAACAGTATTAGCCATAACACTTAACAGTATTAGTATCAGACATAAACAGTATTAGCTATAAGACTCAACAATATCATTCAATATTATTATCAAACATAAACACTAATAGCCATAAGTAATAACAGTAATTCTTGAACATAAAAATTACTTACAAAAAAATATAAAGTATTAATGCATAATATAAAACAGTATTACTGATTAACAGTAACAGTATTACTGAAAAAAATAGAACAGTATTACTTAAAGCTATTTTCTAAAACAAATTTTCTTTTGGTATGTATGGTGTTAAACTGCTAAATTCTGATGTTGAATTATTCTTTGATGAACTTCCTGTCTTCTTGTTTTTCTGAAAATGTGTCTTTAGTCTCTTGCTTCTACCTTTAGTGACTGCACGTTCTGGATCAAGAATACAAGTAGAAGAATTTGTGTCGTTTTCAGTTTGTTCACCACCTGCATCACTAATAGAAGTTGTTAAAGAATCAACAATAATACAATCCTTGTTGTAGCTTTCTTCCAAAAGATTTCTCGCATTCCTATTGTTTTGTGATTTCAAGACTAAATTATAGTATTTTCTTATCATCGTATGACGCCAAAGAACCCCTTCATTTCCCCTTGCTATGTTGTTATCATTGTTATTGAGTTTGTCCCACACCATCGACTTTGCCAATTTTGTCCATCTTTTTTGAATGTACATTTCAGGTATAGATTGTGCTGAATTTATGTGGAGTATTCTCAAGGAATGACAACACAAAATACCCATTTCTTCAAACAACTTGCAAGAGCATGTCACCATCATCAACTGGTAATCAAATATTACTTGCTTATTTGCAGTTTTACCAGAATTGGACACTTCATAAAGTATTGTGGTACCTTCCATTCCAATGACTTTTGAAAGACAAACAATGCACTTTCTAAACTCCTCTTCAAAATATCTAAAAGCATTGATCGTGTATATTTCAGAAGCATGTTTCAATATTCCATTCATAGACATTTGACTTTCCGCAAGTGACCTTGCACAATTGAATTCATCTTGATGTTCAGTCATCCTCCAACGTTTTACTGTGTTACTGAAAAGTATATAGAAATCTGTCAAATTTGTTGTCTTCTTAGCATGAAACCCAATTGCATTATTTGTCGATTCACTTCTTTGTGATGAAAGAATAGCAGCAGAGAAGTAATTCTTGTTTAAAGTTGTACACCACTTTTCCTTTAATCCGTAAAGTCGTGTGAACCAAGAGTGATCTTCGAGATTATATTTTTGCACCATGTTTTTCCAACAGATTTCAAATTCATCTTCATCATCACATCCAGTTAAACATTTGTTGAATTGACTCTTAAACAAATTGTCCGATTTCAACTTTGCAAATCTGGTTATTGCATTTTGTTGAAGATGTCATATACACAATCTATGCCTTGTTGCTGGAAAAACCTGTCAAGACAAAATTAGTAATGCAGCAATATGGCTGAACAGTTATATTTGTAATACTAAAGAGTATTACTAAATAAGCTATACAGTATTACTTACTAGTCTATACAGTATTGATTGATGAAAAAAAACAGTAAAAAAAATATTACTGAACAGTTATATTTGTAATACTAAAGAGTATTACTAAATACGCTATACAATATTACTTACTAGTTTATACAGTATTGAATGATGAAAAAAAACAGTAAAAAAATATTACTGAACAGTTATATTTGTAATACTAAAGAGTATTACTAAATACGCTATACAATATTACTTACTAGTCTATACAGTATTGAATGATGAAAAAAAACAGTAAAAAAAATATTACTGAACAGTTATATTTGTAATACTAAAGAGTATTACTAAATACGCTATACAGTATTACTTACTAGTCTATACAGTATTGAATGATGAAAAAAAAAACAGTAAAAAAATAAACAGTACAATTTTAGTTATACCTTCTCAATTGCATTTGCTATTGCTTGATCTTGGTCTGTGAAAATTGTGATAGGACTTTGTCTACACATTGATTTCTTGAAAACATTGAACAACCATTCAAATGTTTCTATTTTCTCATCTGAAATGAATGCACAAGCGAACATGACATTTTTCATGTGGTTGTTGACACCAACAAAGGGGGCACAAATCAAATTGTATTTGTTTGTCCTATATGTTGTGTCGAATATCATCACATCACCATATAATGCATAATCTTCCTTCATCATAGAGTCCCTCCAAAACATATTTGATAATCTGCCCTCGTCATCCAATTTTACTCTATAAAAGAAACCATCTTCCTCTGCATCTTGCTCTTGTATCATATCTAAAATTATTTGTGTGTCACCTGCTTCGATTTTCTTCATTTTCATTCGATGCACCAAATTCAAGTGATCTTTCATTGTATGCCCAACTATTTCCTCTCCACCAAAATCACATGTCATGTAACGATAAGAGTCTGACGGTTTCATTCCTGAATCTAGCATTGTCTGAATCGCTGCACGTTTTTCATCTGTTATATGTCTCTCTGAACGATGCAAATGACTCCACTCTTTTCTTGTCAGTTCATGATTATGGATAGTCTCATGTTTTACTACCTCGTACTCATTTTCATAATTCAATTTCACTGTAAGTGATGCCTTGCAGTTTGTCCTTGTTGCTTTTGACTTCTTTGTTGAAAACTGCAATTGTAAGTATAGTGTCATTCTAACAGTATAACAGTACCACTAACTTATACTTAACAGTACTACTTAATAAACATAACAGTATTACTAAAATAACACAAAAGTATTACATAAATTAATATAAGAGTTCTGTATAATTTATACATAACAGTACTACATGACCTGTTTTTGTTTGTTTTTGCATCCAGTAGATGAGCAAACATATATTTTCCCAAGTAGTATAGATGTATCAATTGTAGAGTATCTACTGTTGGATTTCCATACTCCAAATCCGATCAAACGAGAATATTTTTTGTAGAGCTCATACATTTCATCAATAGTCTTCCGTTTGTATCCAATAAGTGAACCAGATAAGACTTCAATATCTTCAATGTCATCAACCAATTGACTACTCCGTGAATCAATTTCAATTGTTGCAGTACTTGCAAAAACTTCAACATTTGTTGTTTCATCTTCTACAATAATCTCGGTCATATGTTCTGCAATTTTAAGTACAGTGTCATTAAAACAATATAACAGTACCACTAACTTATAAATAACAGTACCACTTAATAAACATAATAGTATCACTAAAATAACACAACAATACTACATAACTTCACATAACAGTCACCTCGCGATTCACAAAGAAATTACCAGTAATTTCTCCCATATTTTTTCAGATTCGTCGTTGAATCTTCAATTCGAACACTATATTAGTTTCAAACCTTCAATTAATTGGTAATCGAACACTATATCAGCTTTAAACCTTCATCAATCAATATATCAGCTTCAAACCTTCAATCAATGTATCAATGGCGGAAAAAAAAAATTTGTCAGAAATAATATGGTCGAAATTTGATCAATGTTGGACGTTATGTCAATGTATCGAAATTAAATTAGAGTATTAGTATGTTTTCATGTTCGAAGAAGAGGTTACCTTCGCGTTTTTCTCAATTAATGTCGCAGTTTTCTCCCCCAAGCCGCCGCGCAGAGACAGTGAACAGTGAAATTGAATATTTTAATTAAATAACGCGTGTTAACACGCGCCCACCATGTGGAGCGCGTCCTCGGTGCGAGTGGGGCAGGAACCGGTCCAGATTGTTGTGCACGGATCCACTGATCCGTGCACAAGTTGCACAGGAGTTGTTCTCAATTTAAAATTTTATTTGATTATTTCAATCCAATTTTACTCGAAATATTTAATTTTTACCCAAAATTAACATGTATCAAATTCATATTATGATTTTAATTTTCGCATTCCATCAATAATAAATACAACTATAGCAAAACCTAACAGATTTTACCAATTTGCTTTAATAATAGAGTCAAATCATGTTTTACATATCTTTTGATCATACATGATTAACATAATTAAAAGTAATTCACTTGTAACCAAATACGAACACGAAACGATCACCCAAACTGGGATCCCCATTAATTAATAGTCCAAAATTCAAATTACAGTTGCTGGATTTTTAAGCAATATATGGTCGCATGCAATAGATAGGGTGGTGGGCTAGGTAAGTGACATGACAAGAAAATATTCAAGAAATTAAAGAAAGATGAATTTTTAGATAATTTAGTTTGTCAAAAAATTGACTCTTTTTTGATAAGACTGTAGAAATTAAATCACACAAATCTTCTATACCGTGCAAAAATGATGCATCTAGCCAGTATACTTATTTAAATGGAATTGTTAATCTTCAAATTCAATAGGGCAGGTGGGATATTGCTTGGTTGAATTTTAACTATTAATTATAGCTAAGCTATGATAGTCATCTCATTGATTCTATTTTCAAGGAAAAAAGACAAAACCTATTTTTTTAATTATTAGTAATAATTTATGGGATAATTGCTCCAAAAGTTACAAACTTTTCCCAAATAGCAAACTTAACATTCATGATTTTCAATGTCTCGTGCATTCATAACCAACAAGCAGTTTTTGAGCATCTTTTAACTCTAAAAATTCGTGTTTTTAGGTCAAGTAATTATCTGCTTATTACATGTAGTAACATCAATTAAGGCTTTTCTTCATAAATTTCTGAAAATTTGGAAAATTCTGAAATGCCCGAAATTTGTCTATTAGTTATGCACCAGACATTAAAAAACATGTTTAATTTAAATAATAAAAAATCATGTTAAAATTGTAATTTTGAGGAAAATTCATCATTTTTTTGATAATTACACCTTACTTTATTTTATATGTTTGTTTTTTAAATGGGGAATCATTGGTCTTTGTCTTGATCCTATGATGTAATTACAAGAAATTATATATTTTTGATTGAGAACCTCTATATATATATATATATATATATATATATATATATATACTAGAGTGACTTGTTACAAAAGTTTGGTAAGAATTGTGGATAAGTTGGCAAAATCTTACTGAATAATCCCTGGACAAGCTCTTGATTTTGTGTGTTATTTAGACAACTAAGAGTGGAAGTTAATTTGTCAAGATCTTTCTACCATGACTATATGAAAGTATATTTCTTGTTTGATTAAGGGGATATAATATAATTTTATGAACATTTTTTAATAAATAATTGGATATTAATTTAGAGTTTCTATAATATTTAATTTAGGTAAAATACTAATTTGCATTTAGTGTCGTAACTTAGCTCTTTTGACAAAATGGAGTTTCTAATCAACTTTAAAGTTTTAAAATACATCATTTACTTTGACTATGTATAGTATATCCTATGATCAATTCAAAAGTTATTCTTAAAAGTAAGAGTGGTTAACATATTAATAAATTTTAGAACTTTTTACACGGAATATAGTTTTGTAAGATTGTTTAAATAAATGTAGGTTATAAAAAGATAAATCTAAGCTTTTAGTTAACTTATTAATTATGGATTTATATAATAATTGAAAAATACTTACGAACATTTACAACTCTATGATCACAAAAAAATTAAAGCTTGAGATTGCTTCTATATATCATATCATTATTGATAAATTAAAGGCAAAAACTCATGTGCAACCGTGCGACGGTTGCACTTATAGTATAAAAAGACATACTTATAACCGTAAAAGACATGTTTGGATAACTCATGCTTATATTTTAAAAAACATATTTATAAAACACATACTTATAGTTGAAAAACACATACTTATACATGTGAAAGACATACTTGAATCACGTCGTATTTGAGACGGTCTTACAAGAGACTAACTCTAAATTAAAAACAGAAATTAAAAAAAGAAAAGTCCAACTAAACCACCTTCATTAGAAAGATTACATACACACTCAGTTCCATTTTTATTTTCTTTTCCAATATCAATATAAGGTTTGCCAAATGAAAAATAGTGTACAAATATTCAGTTATATATCTATACAGACTTGATATTGTAAATGTGATCAGGGAAAATCTTAATTTTCGCCTTTGTAATACAGGTTTAATTATCTATTTTTTACCATTAATTTTACATAATTTAAATTTGATTTCTAATTATTATTTTTTATTTTGAACCGATTTTGTTCGAATTGTCACTTTTTGACTATGTGGACATCAGAATTGGAGAGTCCACGTCAACAATTCTAGCATTTATGTAGGCAAAAGTCGAAAAATCGAACTAATAATACTGGGAAAAAGTGATAATTAACTAGATCAGAATTAGTGGTAAAAAATGAATGATAAATATATAACATCATATACAACGATAGTGAATAGTTTTTATTTTCGGATTACGTGTAGAAGCAAGGACGTTTGAACAAATCATGACCCAAATAACAACTTAGCTTTCAAAAGAAAGTTCGAAATTAATTAACACATGATAATAATATTAATAAAACCAAACATGAGTGTATATTTCCTTAGTGAGTAGGTGGAGTTCGTAACTTTTCTAACAAGAGATTGACTATTGAAACCCCCAACTTAATTACCAAACCATTAGTCCCAATGTCCCATTAATTATTGTTCTAGAATATAATTAGAAGATGTACGGTTTCTTGCAATGACACAACATGGAGAAGAAGATCGACGTGTGCACTTGGGTTGAGTTACTTCTTACAAGTAATCTATTTTTCTCTGTGTTGTGGAAAAAAAACTAACATTTGATCCAAAGTCAACAACATTTCTTGTCAAACCTAAATGTAAACTGAATTACATTACATGTACACACAAGCGTATATAATGTATATGCATACATATGAGTATGAATCTTGTGAAATTTTCTTATGGATATAATTTTGTAATACAGATCAATCCACTACACATATATAACCCACAAAACGAAAATTAACTTGTAAAAAATGATGATTTAGGTTATAAGTAATGTGATTTTGTCTCACACATATATAACCCACAAAACATAAATGACATGTTGACTTATTATCCAGATGCATCATCATTTCGCAGGTCAATCTTTATTTTGGGAATCCCATCAAAATTATGATCATAGGGGATTTCACTTGGAAAATAAAAAAATTCCACACTAAAGGATTCAAGTCCATACAATTTATAAAATTTTACAATTTTTATGTAATTCTTGGAAGTATTTATAATAATCATAGGAGTTCATGTCTAACCTTAATCTACATGTGATAGTTTAAATGATATTACAAAAAGTGTTGGCTTAAAAATTAAAAAAATTTAGATCAAATTCCAATTACAACACCAATTTTTATTTATAACAGTGATGGTTACAAATTATGAGTTTTTTTCAATTAAGACATTGACCTCATTTTCCAGCATCTAATTGTAACACTACATTCATAGATCATTAGATGAATCTCTACAAAAAGTGTCAAATCCATCCCTAATTTTGTGATTCGATGCTACCACCGCTATTGTATGTAGACGTTAGATTTGTTGCATCTTCTAAACTCCATTTATGAAGGTAGTTGTGATGAATGAGAAAATTGATGGCAAATTGAAACGGCTTTGTCGATATGCATACATAGTTAGATGTCGTAAAATGAAATTGATGTTACAAAATCCAAAATTCATGACCAACATTGTTACAAATAGAAGTTCGTGTTGTAACTAAAATTTGACCCATACTTCATGATATTTTTAATCTAAGGATGTGTGAATATAAATTTGTTCATTGTTAGTAAATTAATTAAGTAGAAAAAGGTGATTAGAAGTAATAGTCACCACCTAATCCACCCTTTTTGGTTGGACATCGCCACTCTTTTTGTTTAATTGACAAATCATTTCTCTCCTTTTCTGTTTTTGTTTTCCTTCTCTTATTTGTTTAAACAATGGAAGAAGTGAAGTTGCTGTCTAAGTGATGATCACTGCAAATTCATTGGCAGCAACAATTCAATTAATTTGATATGTATCTCTTCTTTAATTTTCTTCTCTTTTTAGCTTAATTAAACAATGGAACAAGTGAAATTGCTATCTATTTGCTCAACAATATGCTACAACTAGTTATGAAGTATTAGACGAACTTATAAGCTTCTTAGGAATTATATAATTTATTTATAATATTATTGGTGGCGATTTTTAGGACCATGTTGTTCCTACAACTCCTAAATATATATCTATCATTTTTTTAACGTTGATGTGGGATGATAGAGTTAGAGTAATGAAATTTTTATATTTAGATTAACAAGCTTTATTGAGTGTGTTGGGAATAGTCACATGATACTATATATAGATTTTAAAATTATGACCTCCAACTATGAAGTATGAACAATGTTTTAGTAATGAAAGTATTCATGTAAATATTGGACTATAGAATAGTAGCTGGATGAATGGAAAATTACATTTTTAGTCCTGTAATTTTAGGGTTGTGGACTTTTTAGTCTCATAATAAATAAAATTGAGTGATTTGAGGATAAGTCAGTCTAAATTGTAATTTTTGCTGGATATATAGGGGAAAATTACAAGTTTGGTTCCATAATTTTAATGCGACTGAATTTTTATTGCTCTAAAATAATTTTCAGCATTTAAAGAAATAAAAAGTCATTTATGGACCAATTTGAAATTTTATTTAAATTTTAATACTATTAGACCACCGACCTAAAAATACGAAAACAAGGACTGGGCTATTAATTTACTAGCTCAAAATATGGCCTGTTGGGCTGGTATATCCCTTGATGGGCCTATACGGTCTATCCCTAGTGGGCCGACTCTACTCCTTGTCCAGAAAACCTAATGGGCTGAATTGCAAGCTCTTCATGGATTTGATTTTTCAAAATAAACATTTACTAGTAAATGGTAATACCAACCAATGAATATTGACACGCTAGTATCTTTTATAAATAATTTGAAAAAAAAAAAAGAAGAAACATTTCTTGATTATATTCATCATTGAGAAATGGAATCAATTAATATATATATATATATATATATATATATATATATATATATTCTAAATTAACTTACATGCTAAAACTAAGAACAATTTGAGATGAATATAAATATATGGAAAACCCAACATTGATAAGAAACAAAAGTATTAGAGAAATAAATTTAATGTGTTTTCATTATAATAATAAATAAAGAAAACCGTTGGAATGAAATCCAAATACTCAACCTATGTAAAAGGGCCTAATTTGGAGCAACCTTAAAATCATAAATAAGTTGGGGCAAGTATTGAATATTTTTTCCATAATTTGAGATGAATATAAATATATGGAAAGCCCAACATTGATAAGAAACAAAAGTAGAAGACAAATAAATTTATTGTGTTTTCATTATAATAATAAATAAAGAAAACTGTTGGAATGAAATCCAAATACACAACCTATGTAAAAGGGCCTAATTTGGAACAATCTTAAAATCATAAATAAGTTAGGGCAAGTATTAAATATTATTTCCATCAAAATCTTTAATAATATCAGAGCAATTTGGGAATGGAAATAAGTATATGTATCCACATATTTTAGTAATTTATTTCTTATTTTGACAGCTCATATGAAAAAATATATATATAAATATCCAAGTCTCAAATCAAAACGCTCACATTTTTCTTGAGATAATCAAATTAATTCCTCCCCCCTCAACAACCAAAAAAAAAAAAAAAACGAATTCATGGCAGCAAGGATGAACGAGGGTCCAACATTTTTCATGTTCTTCATATCTGAAATCAACAGTATTGATATGGTAAATTCTTCTAAACTGATTTCAATTCCTTTTATTTTATTATTAAAAATTGTGGTCTTGGTTTGGATTCTCGACATCAAGACCAAGATATTGATTTTAAAGTTTGTATGAGCATCGATCTAGTCTACTTTCTTCTGTATTAAATCTATTTAAAATTGACGTTATAATTCGAAATGAAGAGTTATGATTGTGGGTGATTAATTGACTGTCTTATTTGCATTAAAAAAAAAAAAAAAAGATTGTTGTATATAAATGTACATACGTCCTTTCTTATATTAAATACAAACCGAGTTAATATAGAATTCAACTTCCCCCCATTATTTTTGTTGAATATAATTTTGTTATCTTATAATTTTCTTATATTCCTTAATTTATACTTCTACAAAAATTTGTGATTTTATTGAGAATGATAAATAAATGTTAGTCAATCACTTTTTTTAGGAACTAATTTAATCACTTTTTTCTAGGAAAATAATTCAGTCACTTAATTATATAAATAGTTCGAACTTAGAGACATAATCACAAAAAAAAAAAAAAAAAGTAAAATTTAGGTAAGATGGTCATATTTGTATGCAACTCGGATTATTGTATCTAGTTATTCGTTTGTGCTGTGCATGTTATGTGCCTAATGTATATTTTCATTGCACGCACATCAAAATAAGTATCTGATTAGTAATATGATCATAAATAGAAAACTTTACGTCTAATTAATTAATTTAAGATTAACAATTCGACATACTATTCATTTAAGTTGCTATCATGTATATCAGGGAATATTACATTTATTTTGTATTGAAGATATTTTTTAATCTCTCAATTAATTTATACTTTTCTGTGCAATCAACAGAAAATTTCTGAAGCATTTATGCAATGTGTGGGACAAGCAATCCCAGAGAAAGCGTTGTTGAGAGATCGACACAACAACATGTGGAAAATAAAGGTGGCGAAAGTTGGCAAGCATTGGTATTTCGTCGATGGTTGGGATAAGTTTGTTGGCGATAATTCGTTGACGACTGGAGATCTCTTGGTGTTCGAATATTTCTGCGATGGTTTCTTCAATGTCAAACTATATGGACTATCGGGGACTGAAAAATATATGCTTGACGATCACGTTGATAAAAATCCTGAAAACAACGATGTTGTAATTGTCGATGATCATGACGACGACTATACCCCGACGAGGGATGGCCGGAATGAACACAATGAAGTTGTGCAGGAGCAAATTAACAATGGTATGCTCTAATATTAACAAAAAAATCTTACATTCATTTCTTCTTGCAATGTGATTGGTTGATGATTTAGACATTAATTGTGTAGATGGAGCTGGTGTTCGTGAAAATGGGTTGACATGTCTTTATCCAAAGTGCTATGGGATGGAGATTTTTGAAGCTGGACTTGCACAAAGACCAACTAATCCATACTTTGTTACCAAAATAATGCTTAAACGACTTAGTAACTTGGTAAGTATTCCTAATCCACAACATGTTAAGTATTTTGATCTTGATTTTTAACATGACTTGCTCTTGTTGATCATGATAGTTTATCCCCATGGATGTGATCAAAGATTACAATCTTAATCTTAGAAATGAGATAACTATGGTCGATCCTAGCGGAAGAGAGTTCCAAACGAAGTGCAGACAATGGAAAAACGGAAGGTGGGTACTTTCCGGAGGATGGATCAATCTCTGTAGAATCAACCTCGTCTCACCACAGGACTCGTGCATCTGTGAGTTCGTGCAACGACAAGGTGATCAACGACAATTTCTTCATATCAGCTTTGTCCGCGCCAATGCTTGATCAAACACTAGGATCAAAGAAAGCTGATTGGACCAACAATGGTCCAAATCCAATTGTCTAGGTTGTGAGCTAGTCGTCGTGCCAATTTTCGATAGATTTTATAAATTCCGATGGAACAGACTGAAATTATTGGATATATTCTTGATTTCCTGACTTAAATTGATAGATATTAAACTTGGTAAACTATTTTAGAACAGATGACTAAATGTAGAATTTTCCCATTAAAGAACAAACCAACATCTTACTGAACAAACCAATATAAGAGTATTATAAATGAACGGACACAAATGAATCACGTGACGTGTAAATTCAATATCAAGTGCAACATCTATCATCCATTTACAAGCACGTGTATATATTTCACCTGCTGCAACATCTATAAGACAGTAAGTTCATCGATCGTGCAAGACCAAAAGAATTCCCAAATACAATACACACAAATATATTTGCTTTATAGTTATACAAAATATCAGCCTGTTTAGATTCTCAATCAATAATATGGAACGAAAAAAAAAGAACAAATTCTGTTTGCATACAGGTAAAAATCTCAGCCATTCTGGCACAAAAATACACATGGCAACCCTATAGCAACACCCGTGGACACGATTAAACAAGACAACGAAATCACAAAGAGACGAGGCTATAAAGCAAGAAGAAATATACGAACGAGCAAAACAAGAAAAGTGAGATGAAATGTTATTTCATTGATCAAACCACCTACTAAAAGAAACTTGATCGTGCGTTTGTACAAGTTACCTTATCGTCCACCCGACAATTCAATAGCATCGAGGTTGTGAATGGAATCTTCCCCCCAATCGAACCTTCTTTGTAACCTCTCGTATTCTTGCCTTCTCGTCACTTCAACATGCTGCCACTCCTCCCACCTCTCTGCAAGCCCTTCTCCTTCAAGCATTCGCACAACCTCGGACATCGCCGGCCGGTCCTCCGGCGATGATTGAGTACATAGTAACGCAACCTGAATCATCATCTCCACCTCTTGAATGTTGAAGTTCTTATTTAGGTTTCGGTCCACAATCGCGTCTAGTCGTTTCTCCCTTTGCAGTTTCTTCACCTACAAGATCGATGATTTAATGGGATCAGAGAGAGAGAGAAAGAAAGAGAGTATTTGAAGATTATATGTATCGGCGACTTACATGGTCGAGTAGTAAGACGTCGTCTTCTTCTTCCAAACGGGAGAAATCTATAGCTCGTTGTCCAGTGACGAGCTCTAAAAGCATGATGCCATAGCCAAAAACGTCGGTTTTTTCTGATGATTTTCCGGTGGACAAGTATTCAGGAGCTATATGGCCCATCGTCCCGCGAACTTGAGTCGTTACGTTGGTTTTTCTTACGTCAACCAACTTTGCCAAGCCAAAATCACCAACAACAGCTTCGAAATCTTCATCGAGCAAGATATTTGCAGCTTTAACATCTCGGTGAATGATTTTGGGGTTACAATGTTCATGCAGGTACTCTAATCCACGTGCCGTGCCCAGTGCCACCCGTTTTCTTGTCGGCCAATCCAAGACAGGATCCCCAGGTTTAAGCTCTGTTTACATTTCCAAAAATAAATCAACCTAATAACAATACAGTTCTTATAATAACAAGTAGGGGTGTAAAATGAGATGATACAGCTTGTGAACTACTCGGGATCATCTCGGAAAATAATTGAATTCGGCTTGAAAATAATCTAGTCAAGCTACTCAAGTAGCTTTTGACCTCGAGCTCGAGCATATTAATATTCAGCTCGACAAGCTCGCGAACTTAATCGAGCACAATCGAGCATATCTTAAATTTACAATTTTGCATTTAATAGTTTAGCTATTTTCATAAAATTTCCATCTTTAATCATATTTCTAGGAATTTAGATATTTTATAAAATATTATTCAGGTATCGAGTCGAGCCAAGCCGAGCTCGAGTCTGTCAATACTCGGCTCGACTCGACTTGTTTACACTCCTACTAACAAGCACTGATGTACTATACCTCGTAGACGAGAGGCAACACTCAAGTTTTGCATGAAAGGATAAACCAAAAGGCGTTCGGAAGGTGTCGTGCAAAACCCAATCAGTCTTAAGAGATTTCTGTGAACAGCAACGCTTATCATCTCGACTTCGCGCTGGAACGCAGTATCTCCACCTGGACTCTCGAAATCAGTCAAACGTTTGACCGCAACCTTAATGTTATCAGCAAGCACTCCTTTGTAAACCTTTCCAAATCCACCCTGTCCAAGAACATTTTTTTCGCTGAAACTGTCCGTAGCCAGCTGCAATTCTCTCCATGCAAATCTCTTCAGTTGACCGAATTCAATTCTCCGGTCAACCTCACCTGATCATGACCAATTCAAGTTTTCAACGACCAAGTATAGATTCAAGTATTCAAGACCAACTATAGCCACAACATACCTGCAACATCGACGAAAACTTCACGCCTGTAACCTTTATGTCTACCCTTCCACAAGAATAACAAGAGGAAACTTCCGAGAAGAATAACAAAGAGGGCCCCGACTATCCCTATTATCATGCCGGTCTTCGATTTACCTGAGTGACCTGTCATGATAGGACCAAGAATTACTATCCTCCACCTTAACATTTACGACTAAATATTTTCTGAATACATTCTTTTGATGTGATGAACACGTGTACATGAATATACCTCCATTTTCAGATACGCATTTATGGGCAGTATTGATGCCACAATTCAATTGGTTCCCTGTAAAACTGAAATATATAATGTGATATATAAGCCAATATACATAAATAAGCCCAAAAATTGAGTGATCATTTAACTTAACCCACAAAGTATATACTGAATGATCCATACTTATACTTGGAGATCTGGAATAATTTTTCAGGTATCGTTCCACTTAGACCATTAGAACCGAGCTGTCTGCAGAAAGAAGTTTAATCATTGCCAAGTAAACAAATCTGAATAAAGTCTAAAACCTATATTGAGATTCATCAAGATGGACTGCAAATATACAAGTCACTCACAGGTTCACCAAGTTTGTAAGACTTTCAAGTGATTCAGGGATCGGTCCAGAGAAATTGTTTTCACTTAATATCCTGCTCATGCAAACAAGAACGTCATACAAGAAGCATAAACAAGAAGATTAAAAGATAATAGAGCTCTTAAAACGTGCTTACAAAAATGTCAGTCGCTTGAGATTTCCGAGAGAAGATGGTAATTCTCCATTTAAATTATTGTTTTCCAGATCCAACATCGTCAAACTCGTCAAATTTCCAAACTCTTTAGGTATCGTACCTGTTATGCCATTTCCTTGTAATTGGCTGCATGAAAGAATATACATCCACATCACATCATTTTATCTAGTATTAGAACGAGCCATTGCTCTTGTATACAATGAAATTCCCACTACACATCCCAATAGCCAGTTAGAAGAAATAATCAAGGATTGCAAAATTGCAGTTCATACAAAAGAAAGCAATGAGTATTCTTCAATGAATATGTAGACAAAGTGAATTTCAATGCAAAATAATATACCAAAATCAACATTAGCAAATCAATCATTTTACATTTATACAGCAGTAAGTTCTTAATACGTACAGTGTTGTCAGCATCTTCAGAACCCCTAATTTTGGCGACAATGTTCCAGAAAATCCCATATTGGACAATGTCCTGTTGAAATGTAATCACGTGACACATTAATAGCATCAAAAATGGGCCCAAAAACTACTCTACATGCAATAAGTAATTATAATCAATAATGCAATTATATCGATACAACCTCTATAAATAGATGCCATAAGATTCTTACACTGTTGTCACATTGTTATTGCCATCGCAGATTACTTTGGACCAGGTGCAAGGGTTAACTTGATTCTGGTTCCAATCCGTAAGCTGAATGTTCGAGGCATTAAGTGACATCTTCAAAGAATACAACGCATCTCCTGAAGAATCCCCAAAATATTCATTATTCCTTTAAACAATAGTGGCAGACTAAATAGTACGAAAAATAATACACATAACTGATAAAAGAATCAAGAAAAAGTGAATGGAGGCCATTATACATAGCATTAATCATGAAATGTGATTTCAAATTCTTGGTTATCGATAACATGATATGAAATCCAACAGAGAAATGAAATATTAGAAAAAGATTAAGTATTCTGCCTATAACTTCTGAATCTTACATGATCATTAATTAGATGTCTTAAAAGTAATAAGAATCATACCTTGTCCATCAGGAGAGACAAAACTACTTAAAAATGTCAAAACCAGGACTCGTATAAGCAGGTCCATCTCCATAATATCATATCAACTGATAAGTCGAAAGTAAAAACACGCTTCTGGGCTGCCACTGAAACATAGCAGATCGCCTACTCTATGCAAATGACCATCCAGAAAACGGCAACTCTGATCAAAATTACATTGACAGAGTTAAAATCTTATATATACATACAATGGCCTTGAGCCATACATAAGGCTTATTTGCAGGAAAAATAACTGTGCTTATGATCGTTCGAACATAAAAGAGGTTATGATTAGGGCACACTGAATTTCAGACATTCATCCACACAACTATAACCATATCCACAACGTTTTCCAAGGTAAGCCAACTCTTCCAACAATCAATAACACAATAAGTAGTTAAGAGGAGAATAATTATTAATTAAGAGACTATAATAACCAGCAATAAATAAACACAAGGTTTCCCTCCACAGCCATGAATTAATAATCCAACAGCCCAACTTTTGCCATAAATGAACAAACATTATTACTAATCAGGTTCCATTATAACTTCTTTTTTAATACTTTAGCCGCAAAATTCAAAGAAAATAACTCTTTACCACATAAAAGAACAAATCTTTATGACAACGATTTAAGGGAGCAAAAGAACAATGCAAAAAATCCCAACCTAGTTGAATTCAAGGGCATCAGCTCAAAAGCACCAACCTTAAATTCCCCAAAACATACAAAATTCAAAATTTCTGGAAGAAAATTTACATACATGTACAGAAATAATTATAATCTTCAAAATAAAAAAGGAAATAATCTGAATATCGAGCTGGAAAAGTACCTTAGTCAGAAATCAAGAAATGGGTCTTGTTCCCCTTTGACGGATACTAGAAATTAGGGAATTAAGTTCCACTTTGGAGCAAATCTGAAGCATAAAAAAGAAGCTTCTGAAAATGCTCTTTTTCGTTAATGGCTTTTTGACTATGACTCACTGTAAATGTGTTATCTGTGTGTGGTAGTGTGTGAAACTGTCAAACTGCTCTCCTCTCTCTCTCTCTCTCTCTCTAGAGAATTATTACAGTACAGAGAAGCCACACTTTGCTCGCAAAAATCAAGAAAAGTATAAAAGGGACTGTTGGTGGTGGTGTGCTGTGGGGGCCCTGCTTTGCAATTTTCGCAATGATTTTGGGATTATCTTCAGAAAAAAACAAAGAAAAATTTAAGGAAAAATATAATTCTATTACAATGAGTGAAAATAAATCTAAAAGTCAAGTGCTTATGTAATGATGTAAATCTCCATTAGTTGTCTTCAATCTTTCTCAAAGTTGACAACTTGACGATTGAGATATTGTTGGTTTTCTTGCTTATACAGTCCCCTTTTTGTCCACTGTCTTTTGTATAATTATAATTTATAATTTCCTTAATATTTCATTTATTTGGTTCGTCTCACACTTTTTTTAAAAAGTAAGTGGAATTAATGGTTTAATAAAAATTTTAAAAGTGTAAAATCAACTTATATTTTCCTTAAAAAATTATCTTATTACATTTCATTATTGAATGTGCATATGTATGATTTCATATTTCTAACTCTAATGAAAATTGTCAAATACTCGTTTATTTTTATCCAAATATTTAATAATAAAAACGAACAAACTAAAACATATGCTCATATGTAGAAACTTCCTTTGTTGCAATTGGTATACTTAAGAAAATATAGTAGTTTTGATTATCAAGAAGGAATTAACTCGTTTTCCACCTGGCCCATATCCTTTATTTTTGTACTAGATTCTTACTTCTTAAAGTACATTAACTAAAGTTACTAAACAACTTTTAGCACATTTAGAAAAGGATAATGAGATAATTCTATGTAAGTAATCATATTTATCGAATGTTTTATTAATTTTTATGAAACAATCTTAATGAAGAATTAGATTAAAATGGATGAAATAATTATTAAGCGTACATAAAAAGTGTCGTAAGTGAGTCAAAGGAACTTGTGATTTCCTCTACACTTTATAGTGGTCAACATATCTTTATATTTATAATCATTTAAATTTAAAGAAAATTTTGATGGAACTATTATTAGACTTTGAAAGTCCAAAGTTTATTATTAGTCAATAGGAAGAAACTATTACTAGTTTGGTAGGTCTCCATATGTTAATATGTTATAAACATTAAAAGAAAATGATTTTTTTTTTAACTCCTTCTCTAGCATAATCTTTTAGATTTTTAATCATTAATATATTTGAATTTTTTATCAAAAAAAAAAAAAAAAAAGCAGTTTAGATATTCATTAATAGAGATTTGATCAGGTACGCACCTGAATAATGCACACCGTGCGCACTTCTTTAAAATTTATTTTTTCTTTTAATATCTCATATTTCTTTTCTCACGCTACCACTCCACATACGAAATTTTCATCTCACATATCAACATAAATCTTCTTCCCAATTTTCATCTCACAGATGCTACACCATGTAAATTTGGTTATTATCAAAAGTCATTTGTTAAAAATTACAAAATATGAATTGGTTAACAAATATGATCAATCATCAAATCCTCAATAAATCCTTAAGATCAATCTTATTGTAGCCTACAATTATAGAAAAGAACGAAAATTATTTAATTAGTCAATTCTCAAGAAAAATCCTAATTAACGTTAAAAAATCCTCAAAATGAATAATAAAAATTGAATGAAATCCTCAAAATGAATAATAAAAATTAAAATATGAATTAAGTAACAAAAAGAATAAATTCTCAACAAATCCTTAAAATCGACAAATCATATCCTTAAACTCAATCAAACTCAACAAATCACATCCTCCAACTCAATCATCAATTTTCAAGAACTCTCCAATCAATCCTCAAAATCCTCAAGTCTCTTTAATTACCTGTATTTTGTGTCTTCAAATATAATGGATCTACACATGTGAATTTGTTTTAAAACAAATCAGTACCATAATCGTTTTAATGTAAAAACTTTCAGAAAAAATAAGAAAATATTATACCAATTCAAGGATGTGGTACAATTTCTCCTGTCATGTCCCCACAACCACAACAAACTCTTGCTTTTGAAATTGTTTTTTCTTTTGATGATTTATACAAGAAAGTACGTGAAGATATTGACGAGGGGTTATGTCTATGTGTGAGATGAGAATTCCGTATATGGAGTGGTAGGATGAAAAAAAATTATGTGTATAATAATATAAAATATTAAAAATTACATTGATTATGATTTAGAAAATTATGTATATAATTATATAAAATATTAAAAATTTCATTGATTATGATTTAAAATTTCTTGAGAATTTATTACTTGAATATTATTCATTGTTTCCTTTAATTGATTAATTGAATATTTTATTGTTTTCTTTGGAATGAGAATTGAGGAGCGGTAAGGTGAGAAAAAATTATGTGTATAATAATATAAAATATTAAAAATTACATTCATTATCATTTAGAAAATTATGTGTATAATAATATAAAATATTTAAAAGTACATTGATTATGAGAATTGGGAAGAAGATCTATGTTGATATGTGGGATGCAAATTGTATATGTTGATGATGAGTTAAGTCTATATGTGAGATGAAAATTTTGTATGTGAAGTGGTAGCGTGAGAAAAGAAATAATATGAGATATTAAGAATTAAAAAAAAAAAAATCTTAAAAAAGTGTGCACGCTGCGCATTCTTCATGTGCGTGCCTCATCAATTCTCTTCATTAATATTAAAAAAATATATTCATGTCTTACTTCAATATTTCATGGAGAATGGTTATATCAAAATTGAGCATGATTGATGCACGTGTCGGCATCTGATTCCCATTGTCACATTGCTGGACCAGAATTGGGCCTCAAAATTGGTGGGCTTTTGCCGCTATAAGGCCTCTTTGAGATTAATTGCCTATTATAGCCCAAACTAATAGTCCAATTTCTCCAACAGTAAAAAATAAAAACAGAACGAATTTCAAAATACAAGTTGAAGTTTTCACGTCTCTAGTGAAAAAAAAATTATTTTAGAACTAAAATGATAGAAATATTTTTGTCTATGACTTGAGGAAGAATATTGTTAAAGAAAATATCGTAATTTTAAATATTTTGACTATCAATGGTGGAGGATGAATCAAATCATTTTTCCAATACATAATTTAATATTTAATTTAGAACTCTAAATATAGATATCTTTATACTCTTCCCCTTCCAAAATATAACCTTTTATGCTTCATCAACCAAATGAATTTTCAATTTTTCTTGTAAACCATCAAATCTCACTTATGCATCTGCATTTATTCATCAAATTAATCATTCGAAATTTGTTAAAACTGATCACTAATTTATAACTAGCATCGATAAAAACTTCATCTAAAAATTAATTTAACTTTCAATATATGACTATTTCTTCGAGAAAAAGTTAAAACACAACTTATTTATAAGATATTTTTGAAGGGGAGGAAGTGTCTTTTATAATATATATACATATGCATACATATGTTCCACGTGATATTTTAGATTCATGCATCACATCTATAAATCTATAATATTGTTGAACCACCATGTTCAACATTACCGATAAAAGTTGGACAAAAAACCATGATCCAATTACGTAATTGCCAAAACCAAAGATTAAGACATATTCCAACCACCTAGATTAATTAATTATTTTAAAGTCTGCTTCTTTTACAACTAAGTACTTATTTAGTCTTCGAGGCAAATGGCAAGTACTACATCTGATTATATTTATGATATGGTATCAAATTATTTACATTAATTTATATTAATCAAAATTTAAAAATAACATGGATGCGGCAACAACAATCTACTTGAACCTAGTTCAATCAAAACAGTAGTAGAGACAGGTGGAAGTAGGATCCTAAGTCCTAACCTGTACGACTATATTACTATAGCAAACATGTCATTATGATATTTTTGGGTCATTTTGATAGACATCTTTCATTACTTAAAAAGTCATCTCATACTATCATGAAAAAATTTCAATCCTATATTTTTATAATGAATAATAAATTTAAAAGACCATATCACGAATATGATGTGATATTGTGATGTATCATCTCATAAGTCACGTAACAGAATTTTCTAAATATATTTTTTCATTTATCATCAATTTAGAATGACCATTCATTTGGAAATAGAAAAGGAATAGAAAAACTCACACATGTAATTTAATGTGGTAAATATCTATTATTATGTTTATCATGAATACATATTAATATGTCTGTTCATAGTGGTATATTAAAACCTGTCCACCACGGGTAGAAAATCATTAATTAAAATATACAAAAAACTTAAACATTGGCTGATGAATGAAAAATTATGGCTCTTTACATATCATAAAAAGAAATTAATTAATGGCCCGGTCCCTACAATACAAAAAACAGGCCGTTGTCCTAACAAAAACATCAAACATTATTCAATCTTTTGCCAATTCTGTTCTCATACAAGAAAAAGAAAAAAAAAATCTTTTGCCAATCATCTCCCATATTTCTCCAGATTCCATCAAAAATATCCGCAGATTTTCTTTGCATCTCTCTCTATTTCAATAATTAAATCCGCGGAGAACAAATTCAAACCCTGAAGCTAAACCAAATTTAAAAAAAATAAAAAATGGCAAAGTGTTTCAGCTTCACAGCATCAAGAGACTGGTGCTACCGGTACTCCTTCTCCACCGCCGGCCTGAAGTCGACGACCACCGACATCGGCGACGGCACCGTCATCCACTGCTGGGGCCCCAAAACCCACAACCCCAAGAGGCGCACCCTGCTCCTCATCCACGGAATTGGCGCCAACGCAATGTGGCAGTGGAACGACGTCGTTTCTCCCCTGTCTGCGCGGTTCAACGTCTACGTCCCCGATTTGCTCTTCTTCGGGGACTCGTACACGACTCGGCCCGAAAGGGGCGAGTCTTTCCAGGCGCAGTGCGTGATGAGGGCGATGGAGGCGATGGGGGTCCGGAGGATGAGCCTGGTGGGGCTCAGCTACGGCGGCTTCGTGGCCTACAGCATGGCGGCGCAGTTTCCCGACGCGGTGGAGAGGGTGGTGATCGGCTGCGCCGGCGTGTGCTTGGAGGAGAAGGATATGGACGATGGGATGTTTAGGGTGAAGAGTGTGGATGAGGCTATTGACATCTTGCTCGCTCAGACGCCGGCTAAGTTGAGGGAGCTTATGAGGCTTTCGTTTTATAAGCCGGCCAAGAATGTGCCCTCTTGCTTTTTGTCCGATTTCATTGATGTGAGTTTTGATGATTTTAAGGAATTTTTTTTTTGTTTTCTGGCTATGTTTGTTGTGAATTTAAAAGGTGGTGACTTTTTCAAGTTTGAATTCGAGATTTAGAAAGATTTTGTGAGTGATTTTGAAAATCTTGTTTGTTTTGGAATTTTCGTACGAAGGATTATAGTTAAGCTGTCATTGAGAATTGTAGAAAAAATAGCCGTGGAATTATAGAAAAAATTGTTTTTATTAGAAATTGTAGAAAAATGAGGGAAAAAAAGGTAGAGTTGTAAGATTTTATGAATATCTGTCCAAACATGGACTGGACTACAGCTGCCCAAAATCCAGATGGGCCAAGTCCAATCCAAACAACCCCTTAATGTAGATGATGATTTTTATAAGTATTGATCATATGTTGTGATCTTGTTGTTGGAGTTGTTGTGTGCTTATTATATGAGAATGGATGTACTGTAATTAGTTGTATGAGTTGTAGGGATTGGATCTCAAGGTGTTGATCCTATTATATATATTAAGTGTGTATTCCATTGTAAAGCAATGGCAATATATAGGTAGAGGTAATCTTAGGTCGTGTTTGGATGGATGGATTTGAAATGAGTGTGTTTTATGTTCTGAAACTGATCTTCCCTTTGATTAACGAATATGTAGGTAATGTGCACTGAGAATCTTCAAGAAAGAAAGGAGTTGATATACGCTTTATACAAGGGTAGAAAGCTTTCTGATCTGCCTAAAATCACACAGGTTTCTTTCATTCCTTACCAAACTGTCACTTGGCATGACCCTTGTCCTAAAAGTGTGTCTCTTATTGCAGCCTACATTGATAATCTGGGGAGAACATGACCAGATTTTCCCTCTCGAATTGGCTCATAGATTACTAAGGTAAAGTTATAACTTCATGGTTCCCCCATTTGCTGTTAGAAGGATATATCTAACAGAGTACCTTTTCATTACAGACATTTGGAACGCAATGCACAGCTCGTTGTGCTAAAGAAAGCAGGGCATGCGATTAACATGGAGAAGACGAAAGAGTTGTACAAGTACTTGAAGTCGTTCCTCAATGTGCCTGCTAATCCTAAGCTCGAGAGCAATGGCAATGGCAATGGCTGCAAGATTGATTAAATATTTTTCTGTTCATTGATAAGCGTTTATTGAGTCCACTTTACACGGTGTAAAACAATTATATGACACTTGGCGACGAGGTATATATAAAGAAGCATATATGCAGGGAGGAGATGTGTTCTTCGTTGAGGAATAATCACTTTGAATCTATTATTTATGGCTCTTTGAATCGCTTTCTTCTCTGTTGTTCTTGTCTATATCAGCTTTATGTGAATCTTGAAATGTAGTAGTTTTCAGTTCAATCTACTATGTGAATATTTTACTCCTATCTTAGACAATCTCCAACCATCACCCCAAAATGCTATATTTCAAAAAATATAGCATTTGGGAGAACATTGGGTGCTCCAATGGAAGAATGCTAAATTTGTAAGAATTGTAAATCTACTTTTGAAATGCTATTTTAATATTTTCACTGTTCATCAAATGCTAAAAATTTATAATAATTTAATACAAAAAAAAGTAAATTTCAGAATTGACAATCAACCACCAACTGTAATATTTATGTTGGTGGTTGATGATTTCCTCTATTAAACTTGAAGAACAGACAAAAACAGAGAAAATAAATTTAGCAAAAACAGATCAATTCGTGAGGGAAGAGAGACTACGATGTACGACGGCTTCATCATGTCGAAATGTTGAGTGCCGAAAAGAAAATAGGAGCGGCGGCTTCGACAGCGGCTTCATCTTCTTCACGCACCATCAGTGGTAGGCTTCGTCTTCTTCATGCGGTTTTTCCTCTGTGAGCAGTTTTCTTCTCTGTCTCTCTCTCTTCTCAAATGTGCCCTAGTAAAATGAAACCAATTCTTCCATTTATTTAGTTTAATGTTGAGCCCATCTTCTCAAATGTGACTGCAAAACGGGCTGTTTAATGGTTCAATGTTTTGTATTTAGAGTTGTTGGCCCATCTTTCATTTTATTTAGGATAAATGTTTCATGTTTGTGACCCATCAAGTCAAATAATATGTTTTAATATGTTTAGCCCACCAAAATTAACATAATTTATTGCAATTTTTGTTTGGTAAAATATTAACATAGTCAGAATTTTTTTTCTAACATTATATTATGAAATGTGATGAATGATAACATTGAGAGTATATTATGAATGAGAAAATTTCAATGATATATTCTACTAAAATTATTTCAAATAGGTATGGTTTCAAAGTCTAACATATAATTTAATATTTGAAGTGATAATTTATTAATTTAAATTTAGTAAAGATATTGCCTAATAATAAATATATTATAAATAATTAAATATATTTTTAAGTATTTACTTGTAATAATTATAATTTATATTGTAATAAAATATCAATTACAAATGACAATTATAATAAAAAAGTAAGAAAAACAATAAAATATCATTTAATTTAGCATTATAGCATTTATGGTTGGAACACATGACCCATTTTCAAATGCTATAACACTATTTGAAATGCTAAAAATACATTTAGCATTTCATTATATAGCATTTATGGTTGGAGGTGCCCTTAGCTAACAAAACCGAACCATTTGCTTCATAAACACATCCTTGTTTATAGAGGCTTCTAAGTTCTATGTCAAGTTTTTACAATCTAAACTCGTTAATTTGTTAGGACATATGTTTGTTAAATAATTCATTTAAAGTATCTGAATCCGCTTATAACTTATTTGTTCTATGTGAGGTTCTTACAATCCGAACTCGTTAATTTGTTAGGACATGCGTTAAATAATTCGAATCCGCTTATAACTATTTGACCCGTTCATTAGGTTTGGGTGCCAAATTTTTTTTGGGCAAATCTCAAGTGAATATAGTATGATTTCCAAGTAAATAAATTTAAGGAATAGTATTTCTCAACAAATTGAAATTCATGAGAATAAAAAAAAATTAAAAAAATATTGGGGTGAGAGAGGCTCGAACTCTCGACCTCAGGATCACTCAGAAGCTATGAGACCTACGCGCTAGCCAACTGCGCCACCACCCCTTACTGTTTATCGTAGGATATTTTTTATTTATTAATACCAGACTAACCGCTGCAAATAATATATTCAAATACAGACAGTTTAGTTTATTCTAAATCTCAAGTCATCCAAAAAACGGGTTAAATGCATCAAACCCCCTTCTGTTTTGAAAATTTTGCGTCAGTCCCCCTATGTTATCAAAATGACAACGTTTACACCTGTGATAATAAGAAATCAGCACATAATCCCTACAATCGTCAAATATAAAGAGAGTGTAATACACTCGTCTAATATATGAATTGTGGTGAATTTTGACCATTTTATGGATGTATATTGACTATTATACCCTTGTTTTGTAATAATGTGATATGCATTGATCTTCATCTCCTTCCTTCAACTTCGGCCACCGCACCATTGCCGAACCACCATTGTGCCGCCGCCAGACCACTACCGACGAAGATAAAAAATTTCCTTTTTTCTTGCCAAACTTCACCAAATGAATCCAAATCTAGCCACAAATATTTTTCCTTAAAAAATTTCAGAAAAATATAGCTGAAAAGAAACAAAAAGTAAATGTTTATCGCCTTCGATTCCATTTTTTCTGGTAAACTGATTATTATTTGTAGAATAGGAAAAAATGAGGCATAGAGAGGGCAAATCAAGAGTGGAGAGAAAAGAGCAAAGTTATTAGAAAGTAAGAAATAGAGAAGCAGAAGAGGGGAGACGAAGAGAGAGAAATGGGGATAGACGGAAAACTCCATTTTTATTCATCAAAGCTCCAAAATTTGATTTCTATCATTTCTCAACCAAAATACATAAAATTAGTATCAAAATAATCACTCAAGTACAAACATATCCCCATGTCAATTTACAGAAAATCATTCGATTATGAGTCAATTTGATCGAAATTTCAAAACAAAAATCCATTTTCTTTAGTTCTCGTCTTAGCTTACAAATTTACAAATTGATAATGGGGTTTTAATCCACATGATATCAATTTTCTTAAAAATATATTTATCTTGGATTTTCATCCAAATTTTTGGAAGAATAAAAGATTTTTTCTGCGCTGGGAAGAAAAAATGGAGAGCGGTATTTGGTTTTGCAAAGGCTTCTGCAATTTCTTTTTAATTTTGTTTTTGAGATAATTTTTTTAATTAAATTATAATTCTATTTTCAGAGTCATAACGAGAAACTTATAATAAAAACTAACGGCGTTTGTTTCAATTCAAAATTGGAACTTGTGTTGATTTTTTGATATCCCACGTGTGAATCGTGCCATTCTTTTAACAGAGGAGGGAACGATGCTAAATTTCCAAAACACGAGGGGGTTTCGCGCATTTTACCCTCACAAAAACCATTCAACATATTTAATTTGAATTTATTCATTCTTACATGGTGAAAAAACTTCACCATATACATATGAAAACTCCAAAACCGGCCACATGTTGGTCAGTTAGTGAGGTCCTAACTAGTAAAGTCTCGTAAATTCCCCTGCAGAGTCTGATTAACAAAGGTATCAAAGTGATTAAAAGATGAACCTCCAATTCCTGCAGCTACTTGTGCTTTCTCTTTCCATTCCAAAGCCTTAGCCTTGAATTCTTTCCCTTTCTGGCCTTCCACCACACTCCTCACAAGCTCTTCAATCTCATCTCTCTTGACATCTCCATCCACCTCCAATCCCATCCCCCATTCCTTACAAACGTATCGACAATTCGTCTGCTGCTCTGCAAAGAAAGGCCAACACAACATCGGTACCCCTGCAGTTATACTCTCCAGAGTCGAGTTCCATCCACAATGGCTCAAGAAAACCCCCACAGACGGATGTGAAAGCACTTCCTCTTGGGGGCACCAGCTCGTGATCAAACACCGATCTTTAGTCTCCTCAATGAAATCTTCCGGCAGCAATGCTGACTCCCCCATTGCAATATCTGGTCGAACGATCCATAGAAACGGATGCTTGCTATTCGCTAACCCCCAAGCGAATTCCTTAAGGTGTTCCTCGGATATGAAAGTCACACTTCCATAATTCACGTATACAACAGAGCCTTTGTCCTGTTTTCCTAGCCATTCTAAGCATTTCCTATCTTCTTTCCATAAACTCGGCCTATGTGAGCCCTTGGAGAGCAAAGATAGAGGGCCTATGTTATATATTGGAGGAGACATGGATGTGATTGCATCCAAGACTTGATGTTCAAGATCATGGAAAGTGTTGAAGATTATCGCAGAAGCCTTCAGACAGCTCTGCGCTTCATCTCCTAAATAATTAAGCAGAACATCATCAATGTCTGTCGTTCTGACAAAGCTCGGCATGTCCTTCAACTGCATGGTTTTCATTCCAGGGATCCAATCTAGTCGAGTTTCTAACAAGCCCTTCTCCACAAAGTCGTCATCTGATCACAAAACCAGACATGTTTTTATAAATACCTAGCTCTGACATCAATTTAAACATATACAGTACTACATACCTTTGAAGGGTATAATGCCTCGCTTTATGAGTTCATGATATTGCAAGTATCCCATGAAGCCACATGCAGAGGCTGTCCAAAATTGTGCAACAGGAATGCCAAACTCAGCTCCAACCTTAATGGCAAAGCTCATAGCTCCATCAGAAATTATGCAGGAAATTCTTGGCAACTCCACATTGGACACGAGCTTAGCCAAGAGCTCACGAAACACAGGCAAGCAAGTCCGTCTAATGGACCCACACAACGTGGCCGGATCTTGAGTTGCATTGCGATCAGAAGGTGGCAACCCTTCTGTCATTGTCTCAAACCGGAAATCTTTGAAGCTCTGCATCCATTCTAGCCCTTTGGACCGGACTAAACGCTTGTGGTTGAACTCGGTGTTGATGAAGGTGATGAAGAACCCTCTTGTCTGAAGAAGTGAGGCTAATTGCATCATGGGAATCAAGTGGCCTTGTGCTGGGAATGGCACAAGAACTGCATGAGGTTGTTGAGGACAAGTACTTGTGTTCTTCATATTAATGTTGATGCTAACTAAGTTTTTTCTTGATCATCATAAGCATTTGAAACATTTTTATACAATTGATTTCAAAGATAGTGTTTGATTTGAGTACAACTCAGTTAGCCAATTAGGTTGTGTTTAGACTATTCTTGATAGTAGAAGACGATATTTTTGGGTAATTTGTCAATTTATAGATAAGGTTTTGACTGTGGTCCTGTGGAGACGTATGATATATAGAGTTGGAAATTGTATTGATTTTGCAATGAATTTAAATATTAATAGAGTTAATTATAACCATATATAAATATATAGTGTTGGCAAAAAGGAACAGAAGATCAGGATAAAGGTTTTTTGTTTTGTTTTTTATAATGTATAATATCAGCTCAATGCATGGACATAACAAAATCAATTAATTGCCTTTAAAATTAAGTGATAAAGGATGGGTCTGTCACTATATTATTTGGTTATATAAGTATGGTGTCTCCTGATTTAGATTTCATAATTATCTCGATTTCCATTTAGTTTTATAATTTAAAAATTTATTTGATTTTAATTCAATTTTACTCGAAAAATGTGATTTTTTACAAAAAATATCACACTAATTTTTATTAAGATTTTGATCTTGGTATTCCATCAATGAGAATTTGGTACATAGTATTTTCCAATGAAATTCATCAAAATCGGATGAAATCAAATAAATTCTTAAACTGTGGAACTAAATTGAAAATTGTGATAATTATGAAATCAAAATTAAAAACCACATAACTATGACAAAAAAATAATTATAACCCCACCATTAATTTTGAATCTTGAAACTATTCACACATTTTTATGATAGATATAGATAATATAGATATTGATAATTTCAAAGAGATGTGACAAAAAAAAATTGGTTTGTTTCTGTGACCGCCATTCTTGCCTTTATTACAATTTACAGATGTACAATAATACAAAGCCGCATAGTTTGAACTCAGGAAAAATTGGCCTTTTTTGACTATATACTATAGCAACTATTTATCGAGTAATTAAGGTGCACGTGTGTTGCTTGTCTGTTTTATATTTATATACTAAAGTTAAATAATTTAATTAATAAATGTTAAATATAATAAAAAAGGAGTTACTGTTAAAGATTTGATCTAGTAGAAAAATGTGACTATAAGAAAATTGTTAATATGTATCTATCAAGAAAATTTTGCCTTGACATCTCTAGATTTAGTGTTGTCCAAACCAAACCCCATATTTGTTATTGCTCTATTAATATAAATGTTGTCCCTTTTAAATTGCAATAAAATAATTCAGATGACTAATGTGGCAAACAATATTTCTTTTTGCAAAAATAATTATTAAACATATTTTCTAAGTTGTATTGCTTAATATTTTCTCTATATATACTCAAGAAAAAAAATCAATAGTATTTAAGTTTGAATAGACTAATTAAATTTCCAAACCTATTAAAACCACAACAATATTATCCTTCAATTTTGTTCTGAACATAGATATAATAGACAAACAAAATTTTGTATAAAAACCACCCATAATTTCATAGTAGCAAGAGACTATTACACAAAATACTGCAAAACATGTTGCAAGGTAACATAGTCTCGCTAGAAATTGATAGGACTTGGATAAAACACATGCTTTCTCTTACATGCATAAAAGCACACAACTAATAATAGCCAATCAATCCTCATAGTGCAAACCTTCTTTGACAAACTTATCAAAATTAACAAAAGACCCCCCTTCAAAATCAGTAGCTTCCTCAGCCAATTTCTTCCACTCTTTAGCCCTAATTCTCATCTTCTTCCCTTTCTCCTCCCTAACCAACTCGCCACATCATCCCTCTTCACATCATGGTCAATCTCCATCAGACCGGATCCTCTGTACCAAAATCCCTGTCTCATTTGTGTGCCACATTAAAACTACGTAGTTTTGATATTGGAAAAAAACTTATAATTTGTAACCGTTTTTAATTTGAAAATCAATATAACGTGTTTTGGGATGTGGTACACGCGTGGTACATGAATATTTGGTACAGGGGATTTGATTTGCAATCTCCATCCCCATCCCCCACTTCGTGGTGGCAATTCGTCTGTTGGTCCGTAAATAACGGCCAACAGATGACGGGCACACCGAACGCTATGCTCTCCATCATCGAATTCCATCCACAATGCGTCAGAAAGGCCCCCACCGCCACGTGGGCCAGCACCTTAACCTGCGCACACCAGCTCACAATAAGGCCCCTATCCTTAACCTCTTCAAAGAAGTCATCAGTCAACGCTGCCGAGTCCCCTTTGACCACATCAGGCCTAGTGATCCACAAGAATGGCTGGTTGCTCTTAGCCAGCCCCCAAGCAAACTCTTGAAAGTGTAGGCCTGTCATTGTGGTCACACTGCCATAGTTCACATAGACCACTGACTCTGGCTCCTATTTGTCAGAGCCACTCGAAGACCTTCGACACGGGCTTCCACAGGCTTGAGTTCAGTGAGTTGACTTCGCTTTCGGGGACGTGCTTGCTGGCAAGAAGTGGAAGAGGGCCTATTGTGAAAATACTTGATTTGTAGTTGAACTTTGTTGTAACAGCTTCCAAGGCTTCCTTTTCGAGCTCTTCGAATGTGTTGAACAGTATTGCAGAAGCTCTGAGACAGCTTTGGGCTTCTTCTCCCATGAAGTCGAACATGATGTCGTTTGGATCAGTTGTCCTAATGAAGCTTGGAAGATCTCTCAGAACACATCGTGCATGCCACCAACCCAATCTGCTCGACTGTATAGTGTTCCATCTGTGAGGTAATCATCATCTGGATTTGAAACCAGAATTAATCACTTCCATTTCCAACAAATGCAATATGAGTTTGCGGTTTTTTCAAATTGCAGCCTGAATAAAACTTGGGCCATTTTTTTAATGTGCTGTTTTTGTAATCAAAATACACAAAACTTATGTAAATATTTCAAATCAAAAGAAAGCTCCAAACATTTTTTTTTCTTTCTGATTTCTGTTTGATTAAAGCTCAAATTGAGCAAAAAAAATCGAGTATAACCGTTTTTCAATTTGCAACGTGACTTTTTTATTTTCTAATTGTACCCCAAAATTTGCGGTTTTCTCAAATTGCAGCATGAATACTATTTAGACCATGATTCAACAATCAAAATACATGAAACTTATGTCAATATTTCAAATAAAAAAAAAAGGCTTGAAACCTTTTTTTCTTCATTTGATTCAAGCTTAATTTAAGAAAAACCGAATGAAAATTCCTAATTTGACCCAAAAAATGGTCTAAATATTGCAATCATGAACGATTAAAATTAAAAAAGAAAAAAAATTATGTTACAAATTGAAAACTAACCATACTTTAGGTTGACTTTAGAAATAAATGAACCCGAGAGATTAAAACATCCTATGAAAGAAACTTACTCTTGAAAGGACTAATGCCTCTTTTAAGGATTTCACGATAGTGCAAGTATCCAATGAAGGCACAAGCAGAAGCAGTCCAGAACTGAACATCAGGGATTCCCATTTCTTGAGCAGCCCTAATGCCAAAGCTCATCACTCCATTTGAAACCACACACGAAACCGGGGGTATATCGGGCCTGGAATTAAGGCTGGCAAGGAGCTTCTTGAATGGCTCCAAACATGTTTTTCTGGTGGATTAACACATCATTGGAACATCTTGTGTTGCATTCTCATCTGATGGTGGCATTCCATCTGGGATCGTTTCGAACCTGAAATCGGGCAAGCCCTTCACGGATTCCGGGCCCTTGGATCGGATCAAACGGCCATGGTTGAATTCTGTGTTGACGAAAGTGACGTGGAAGCCCCTGGCATGAAGAAGCTTTCCAAGCATCATCAATGGGTTTACGTGGCCTTGTGCTGGATATGGAACTAGAACTACGTGTGGTTTTTCACTTTTCAATGACCTCATTTTGAGAAATGAGAATATTAATGTCTTAGAAACAAGTTTGTTGTGAATGTGGTTTGGAAAGGCAAGAGAGGGGTGTTTGAGAGGAAATGGAAACTTTCTATTTATATAGAGAAACTTGAACATATAACCATGCATTATGATAATATATTAGGGTTACTCTATTCCACGTTTTAGAATATAAAAAGAACTTACATCAAAATATTAGCAAAGTATTGGGTGAGACTGTCTCACGAATCTCATTTCGTGATTCGGGTCGGTTTGGGTCGAACATAAAATTATGTAATACTTTTATGTGTATTATGTAATACTTTTCTATATATTAAGTAGTACTTTGATATTATATGATGCATTTTGGATTTGGTCAAACTATAAGAAAAGATGTAATATTTTTATGTGTATTATGTAATACTTTTTTTATATCAAGTAATACTTTTGTATTATGCAATAATGACCCGAATTGGGCTGGGTCGGGTCTTCATAAAAACGTGCGGATCCTAAGGGTGCCCCATGTGCTTTTCTTTCTCGCGCATGAATTGTATAATATGCAATATTTTTGTCTGTATTAAGTAATATTTTTTTATATATTAAGTAATATTTTGGTATTATGTCTATAATATAACACAAAAGTATTACCCGATATATATAAAAATATTATCTAATATACACAAAAGTATTACATAGTTTCTTATGTTCGACCCAACTTGACCCGTCTCGCGAAATGAGATCCATGAGACGGTCTTACGCAAGACTCACTCTAAAATATTAATGTTTGGAAGGGGTTTTAGTGGGTTTGGAAAAATCATGCCAATGAAATCCTGAATTTATAGTAAGATAAAGATAAATAGTAAAAATGTATATTTGTTTGAGGATTTAGTAGAGTGGGATTATGTAGTAAACGTCAAATTAATGCTGAAAAATGTGGGTTTATATAATAATTTATTATGAAAATGTGGATTGATTTAATATTTAATTATGAAAAAGATGGTTGATGTGTTATTTTATTGTGAAAACATGTATTGGTAATAATTTGATGATTATAATATAAATAATAATAATTGTGTTTGAATTTAAATACGAAAATAAATATATATTGAGATTTTAAAGTTTAAAATCATATCACGTGAATTCCCTACCAAAAATGCCCTAAAAATGTGTTAGGCTAAGTATATAAGCTCTTTTTTAAGAATTAAAAAGACACACTTTTTAATTTTAGAATCAATTCAAACTGCTTTTGGTTGTTTTACAAAGGAAAAAAAATTCAAAAAACAAAAAACATGTGCACTCACATTATGAATTTCTTTGAAGTAAACCTCGAGAAAAGGAACTGGGATTATATTGCGATTTTTTATTTGTAGGACAAAAAACGCATTGGATTTTACTCCTTTCTGTCCTCTTTGTTTTGCACACATCAAAACTATGTATATAACTAAGTTTAATACATTAATTTAGGACCCATAACATAGTTTAGTACATTAATTTAGTCTCAAATTACCAAACACAGTCACCTATGAATATTAAAGAATAAAATATACAATCGCCTTGATGTACCTGCAAGTCAATGTTTGCAATTATGTATACACAAGAAATCCTACGTGTCTCTAGCTACCACCATCAGTATATTCCTCTGCATAGGCATTCGGCCTAAGTATATTGTGTGCAATTTGATAATTTAAAATTGGTAAGTGTGAAATCTCTGTTAATTCTAAAATAACATTTTATATTTGGTAAACTCTTTTAAATTTAATAATTTATATTATACAATTATTATTAGAAATCTTATAAACGTCCCCCATCTGATTTGTCCAAACATTTCAATAATTATTTTTTAAAAACTAAAATTATTTGTACTACGGACAGTATGATAGTGAATTATTTTCGTGCAAAATATTAATCTCGTGTTTGTTTTATTTGTATGCGTAATTCGTTTAGTGATGGAGAATTACGACTGAATTTTGTCTTAATTTTACAGTACCATATCATTTCATTTGCATTAATGTTAGGTGGAGTGATTGAGAATAAGAATAAAGACTTTTCTCAATCAATCATATTAATACATGAACTTGAATCTGCTGCCATCTGTCAGATAGAGAATTAATCAAGAAAATAGGAAGGCTGTTTAAGGCGTCATCAACATCCAAGAAAAAGACAACCAAAACAAAACGATGTCGTTATTTCTTTTGGATGCCGTTATAAAATTATTCCTAACTCCGAATTTCATTTTCCTTAATGATTTGATATTCCAAATTAGAGTTTTCTGAACTCTTTTCTCAATGTTGTTTTATTTTTGTCCCTTTATGAAAAAACGATGGAGTTTTTTTATTCTTCTTAATTTCACGTGCATAAGAATAATCTTCTTTTGCGTAGTGTCCACATAGAAAAGAAAATAACATCATCATTGTACATCATATTCTTATTTTGTGTAGTGTCCACACAGAAAAGAAAATAACATCATCATTGTACATCCGTGTCCTCAGCTGACCAATAGATGCCAATCCTGGAATCCTTCACATCCAATATTCAAGCTGTTTGGGATTAAAGCATGAAAAACATATGATGGTAGATATTTAAAAAATATATATTAAACATTTAACTTTTCACAAATTTATATGAGGTGGTCTCGCATAAGACTTTATATGAGTCGTGAGACGAAACTTTATATAAGACTAATATTGACTGTGTTGAATAAATTGATCCGTTTTTATTGATTCATATAAATTCTATTTTGCATAAGGTCTCACGTAGGACATATTCTTAACTTTTTTACCACTTATATATCCATTTGCCAATTATGGACACCCCATTTTATTATAATTTTAACTTTTATTATAATTTTGTTTTTAAACAGTTTGATCAATTGTAACCAGAAAAGAATGAATGTCACATATGTTCTATCTCAATTTCAACCATCTCACTTTCCTGTATAATGGAATCTCACAATTTCTTCATTTTCTAGTCCTGAAACATCAGATGCCATCACCCATTAATTAATTCACATAAATCATTTTTAGTTCCCACAACGATTCCTTGACTTGGTTAGTAATTAAGTTATACAGAAAAGGAATCTAAGAGGGGTTATGTCATTAACTAAAATAATTGGGTCACTCTTGATTTTAATATTGAGTTGGAGAGTATATCCAGATATCTACAACTATCATTGGTGCATATTTTGTCATAAATGATATATACTATAAACAGGAAAAAGTCCGATAACAACATGCAATCATCTAAGTTCTAACAAACTAATCATTAATTTGGGTTCATGTTTCGAGACAACATGAGCGAAATGGTGTTGAAATGGTCTTCATTTGAGATAACAGGATTAATAATGGAAAAAAGAAAAGAAAGTCAACATTTTTATCCTTTAATCACTTAATCTAAACTCAACCTTTAAATTGTTAGATTATGTGAAAAACGTCTACAAGAACACATTCGAAACACATCCCAGAAAACAGATAAAAAGGCAGGTGCACTTTATAACTAATTAAGTGCAGCATTGAATTACCTAATATATAAACATGAAGAATTAAGTTCAAAGAAAATACATTATTAAATAATTCAAACAGATGCACTAATAACCCAAACATGGTAGACATGGACTAGTATTCGTAAATACATACATGATACAATACATATGTGCAAACGAACGTGTTCGCACTATACCAACATACGTACAAAATGTGCCATTGCATATATCAGATCGACGAGTGGAGTTACGTGATCAAAGGGTACTTCTTTTGTACACAAAGATTGAAGTAGCACATATTGAAATAAACAAAGAAAGTAAAATACTACTATTTCAGTATAAAAGAAAGAATGTTCACATTTTTTACATTGATATGGGATGTTTGAAGTCCTGGATTAATATCATAAAATAGAATTTATTTCATCACTTATGTACACTTACTGTAAAAAATATTTGAATTATCACAACATACTACCTTCTCAGTGAATACTTTAACGGTGTATATTCTTTATCGGTCATTTTGCATTGCATTGCAAACATTTAATTTGCAGAAACGACACTTTTAAGCAATGCCTCTAAGTCTGCCAATCTGCATAGAGAAAACAAACGAGTGAGAAATGCAATGAACATGATAAAATGATAGTTCACATGGCCTATCATATTACCTGACATTGCTCAAGTCAGGGTAGACAGCTGCTGCTTCTTTAAAATCCTAGTTTTGAATATGCAGTATATCAAATCATCAGTTATTTACTTCTAGAAGTTACTTCTTTCTGGATGGACGGGGTTTTTACCTGGTCAGCAGTGGACGACGTGTAAGAAATCACACATGGCATTCCTGCACCAGTTGCGGCCTGAAACAATTTTAATCATAATGTACACCAATTGCAGGCAAAACTACAGGAGAGTATACGATAATAAGTGGTCAATGGGAACCTGAAGTCCGATAACACTGTCTTCTACTACCAAGCAATCTTTCGCTGACACGCCTAGACTCTGTGAAGCATAAAATTTCAAACGGCAGTTTAGCAGATGAAGGTAGCAAATGAGATTGATATGGTGGGCAGCAAATTACCTTGGCGGCTGTCTCATAAATCATTGGATCAGGCTTCTTCGCCTTAACATCATCTCCTGAGAAGCAACAAAAAGATTCAAATCAATTATTTTCATATCTTTCATGAAACAGAAAACCGTTCCAAAATTTGGGGCATACCTGCGAGGAAGCAGTCAAGGCCTTGAAAGCGATCCTGTAATAATACAAGAGATAGAAGATTATCAAAGCTATGATTGATGCTACTTATGAGTTTACAAGGGTTGATTAGTCTAGGGAAAAAGAAACTCCATTAGATGGGTCGATTTGCAGTGATTTACAAGGTTTTACTTGAAGTACATGCCGATCACCTATACAGCTTTACCATATATTTGAAGTTCCCTGTTTAGTCAACAATTATACTCGTTGATCAACCATGCACTCGCTAACAGACAAAAAGAGAATTAAAGATAGAGTTTTCACCAATCCAATAAGATTTTCCAAACAGAGGATAACTGAACTTTTAGTGGCAGCCGAGCATACAGCTAGCTTTCTTCCCTACAACAGAAAAGCGAAATGAGAAAGAAAATAAGGTTAACATGGACAAGAGAAATAGAAATAGCCTTATCAAATAAGCTAGAGCTGAAATCAAGAAAAATTGAGTACTGCTGGCCAAGAGTGTAGGATATAAAATACTGTTGGCCAAGAGAAAATCTGAGTAAGATTTGAAGTTCATGAAATGAAATGTTAAAAACATGCTTCACAAGATTAAGATTTATCTTACGGAAGCTTTTGCCTCATCCATCAATCTCAAAACTCCAGGTCTAGGCTCAACCTGATCAACACCACAGTGTGGTAAGATAAAATTGCAAAAAAAAATAAAATAATAATAATAAATAAATAAAAACTTCTCTATCATTGATATCTAAACTCATTTATCAACAAATGAGATCAAATTGTTAAAAGTGTTCACTTACAGTTCCAGATTTAATAATATCTTTGTACCTCTCCGTCTTCCAGGCCTGCAGAGAGAGTAAATTTTAGTTATTGAAAAACAAAATCTAGGACTTTGATAGACAGATTCATGTGCACAACATAAAATGCCTTGGTAGACAAACTAAACCATTAAAAAACTTAACAAAACCAGGGCAAATTACAACAAATACTAGCAACTCCTCGAAAGCATGGATACAATCTTGAAGAAAAATTAAGGATTTCCCCAACTTCGAATTGAATATCAGATTCCCTTTAGAGAAGCCCTAAAAAAATCCCCAATATTTTATAGTTAACTCTTTATGATGCATCTGAAACTGGACTCAAAAAGCAATCAATGCCTACTTCTGTGAGTAATTTCATAAGCAGTCTTTCCAACTTCCAAGACTGATACTGACTAATGAAATATGACACCCCCTTTCAACATATATAAACTAAACTTCAAAAACTGCTAAAAAGAAAAACATGACCAGCTGCTAATGCACCTAAAGTTTATGATCATCTCAAACACATCGATTTTCAAGTTGTATGCATTAAACATAGTAATAGGATAATAGCGTAATCCATTTATAGCATTCCATTTTTTCTCTAATTAAAATGTAGTTTTATCGGACGCTAGGTAGATAATTGTAGTATGTGGATTCCATTTTCTCTATTTCTTTTTTAGGGTGAAATAAATTAAACCAGCAAGAGAGTACAGTAAGAGCTTTTAAAAATTGACACCTGAAGAATGTCAACCAACTTCTCTCTATCTTCATCACTCTGAGGAGACGATTCGAAAATCGTTGAAGTTGGCCAACCATTCTCCTTAAAATACCTTCAATTAGAACAACAGCAATAAACTATTTTAGAACAAGTAAAATTGGCAATCCCGTGACTCAGGCATAGACAAATACTAGGGCAGAAACTGAAAATTTTCAAAATTAAGAGAGCGAGGAGTGAAAAACGCACCATCGCATTTTAGGTTTTCCACCCCCAACCTTATTCTGAAACACATCGTAAAATTCGGGGCTCCAATTGAGCGGCTCGGGCGAAGACGAAGAAGGGCAGCGGACATTGAAATGCGCGAAGGCATCGTTGTAAGCTTGGCGGTGAAGGTGCTCGGACTCTAGAATCACACCGTCGCAATCGAATATCAGAGCTTGAAGCGCGGGAGATGAAGCGGAGACTGTAACCACCAGAGGTCTGCAGCTGGTGGCTCTGGAAGTGGCGGCGGAGAAGGTGGAGTGTGTTTTGAAGAGAGAGAAGAGCGGTGCGCGAGAGGAGAGAGATAGGGAGTTGGAGAGGTTGGGTGGGACGAGTAGCATGGTGGAAGAAGCCATGGATAGTGTGTGTGGCTGTGGGTGTGCAGAGTTTGTAACCGATGTAACGACCGTTTTGTTTGGCCTTTCCGGAAATACTATTATTTTATTTTTATATTAAAGGAAAAATCGACTGTTTGTCAATTTGAATCTGTGGTTGAACCGTTTTGGCTGATGGTTCACGGTTTAGTAAAGAGTTTAATTTTTAAATTTTTATTTAATTTATTTTACATTTCTCACATAAACATAATTTTTTGTATTTTTCATTTTATCCTAATCAAATTTAATATTTTAATTGATTTATTTAGAGTGATTCTAAAAGATTACTAATTATCCATATTTCTAGTAGGAAGAGTATTGACCAAGTTTTCTTGGTCAAACGAACAAATCTCTACATTAAAGGGATATATATCTTACATGCTATCATTTAGTTGTTAACAAGTTTCTAATTTTTATGGAGATAAGTTTGGTGTTTGTTAAGTTTCTGTTTGTTGCAGGATTGAACGTGAGATTGTAGGAGATTGAAAACGTGCAACTGCACGTGAATACCATGAAAAAACTCATCAAGTTCAAGTTTGTGGATATTAGAAGATCCAACACTGCATTTCAAAAAGTAAGAAAGAAGAAATAGTTGAGAGAAAAGCAATCTTGTCTTTGTTAAGAACATTTGGTATAACAAACTTTGTCTTTCTTTTCATTAAATCATTGAGTTCTTTTATTCTTCTCGACTATTTTCGTTTGGATAGAGTTAGATTTTCAACTGTTCGTCCACATTCTTAGGACTTTCATTATTAGATATATTGGACGTATGTGTTTTTAAAAAGAGACTTTCCACAAGATTTCTTTGTGTCTCTTTGTAATTACTTTTTATGAGCAATAAATCTTGCCATGGCCTCCACAAATATTTATACTCAGTCAATAAATCATTTACTTGTTTCTTCTTCATTATTATTCCGTTGTGTTGTGTAATCTGAACAACATTATACACACTGTTTGTTTTCATACAAGTTTTACCCACCAAAACTACAATACTATAAGTTTTTTTTTTTTTTTTCCAATTTTACTTAATATTGAAAAATATAAAAGGTTTATAAGTGTAAAATAAAATTTTCTTTTTAATTACAATGAAAAACATGTTTTTGCATTCATCGATATAGCTTGAAGGCAGATATATTTCTCAATTTAAGTTAAGTTTCAGGTTTAAATCTCTCTAACCCTTAAAAAAACAAAAACTCTTTTCAAATTTTATAGAGATTAAATTCTCAGGTTTTCTAGTTTTCTTGTTTTCTAATACAACCATTTTTCTTTTCAAAATTTTCCTTCTCCATACCAAACTAGTTGACAGTTTCAATTTGAGAAATCAATGAAAATAATGCATATTTTGGAGTTTTAATTTTCGATCAAATTTTAAATATAATTTGTGTGTAAGTGCAAATATGCCCATAACAATTTTAGCTGAAAACACACACACACACACACACAAATATCAAATTGCGATGAAATTCTTGGACTTCAAACAAACAGGTCAATTACTATAATAATTTAACTATGTTAAGTTAAATATATTTATAGAATTAAAATGAAAAAGAAATGCCTAAATAATTAATTGTAAAGAGCAAGAAATAAATTGGGAAAAACTGTATTCTTTGAAATTAAATAAATATTCAATTACTAAAGAAAAATGGTTAATATACTATGAACTTTTTAGTAAAATATACTCTGAAACTTACATTATGTTTCACTTCAAATCACTGTCAATTTTTTGACCAAAAATTATGGGTTTGTCTGGGTATCTATATTGATTGTCATGTGATCGATCGCACAAAGTAAAAAAATGTGAAACAACATCGATTGTAATAAGATACAATGATAAAATGAAATATGAAACAACATATCACTATATTGGAGAAGTGCACCTTTACAGTACACAATATGATCATCTATTGCAAATCGTGATTCGTTTTGTATTCAAACATCATTGTGTAAAATAAGATTATTGAATTCAATCGATATAAATATATATATACACACACGAATAGTATTAGAATAGAAGATCGAAACAGTATCACGATGAAGAAACCCAGCCACTTTCAAGAACAATTATATACTGGTTACAAATGCATTCTAGTATGGAGGAATGATCCACACCATCAAGAATACCACCCTACCACCCAAACACAAATATATACTACTTATTCTAAATTTTATTTCATTTTCATATTTCATTTTATACATTTATCATGTGGCACTCATTAATCAAATGATTTACATGAGTTTGGAACATAATACAAAAAAATCCTTGAAAATCACGCACTCAAATCCTCAAAAAAAAAAAAAAAAAAAAATCCAAAAATTCTCCACAAGATGAGGGGGGCTTATGGTAATTTCCACTTGATAGTTGATACCAAGGCAAAAATTGACAACCACATAGGACAGAAAGAGTAGGCCATGGAAATCTCAAGATGATAAGGAAGGCAGGGACATGATGCAGAAATCAATAGAAATGTCAATAATTCAATTTCTCTAAAAAAATATTTTATATTTCCATATACATTGCTGAAATTTTTCTTTTATTACCAGAAATTTAATTAAAGCAACCACCAAATTCAGTATGAGAGAGAATCAGTAATAGCCCCTGTACAATCAGTATATAGGTTGGGAATGCCTACACACTACTAAATGCTACTAATAAACACCTTACATTAAATATGCCTTGTCTCTCTAAGATCAATCCCAATACTCATGGGCCCCTACAACAATACAATAATATTTTCAAAAAAAAAAAAAAAACCCCACTTCATTTATCACCAAGAATTCCATTTTGGAGTATATAGAATTTGATTTTATTAACATGGAATTCCATATTTAGGGGTTGTAAAAATGGCCATCGCATCTGCATTTCCAGCCAAGTGGCTTGTAATTGGAGTACCTGTTGCCTGCTGAGTCGAAGTAGTCGAGCGTCTTGGAACTCGGGTCGACTCGGTTGTGACTCGGTAGCGTAGGCACCTGCACTGCCATGCATGGGTGGCACTGGTTGCATTTGTTGTGGCAACTCGGCGGCGTTGACCCCAGCCTTGTTTTCTCCGCCACCACTAAACCCTATATCACAATTAAACATGGTGAATATTTAAACCCTCACACCTCGAGTGTGTGAAAACCACACACAGAGACCGATTTAAAGACATGCAGAGTTATGTATCATACCCTGAAAGGCTCTGAAGGGTGTTTATGGTTCAAGCAATGCGAAGGAGAGAGAAGGATGAGAAGAACTATGGGGAGAATTAATGGGATGAGAGAAGTCATAGCCATGGTTGCATTTTTTTTTTTAATCAAATTAAAAACGAAATCAACCCAGATTGTTTTTTCAAGAACAATCAAAAAGAAAAGAGAGAGAGAGAGAGAGAGAGAGAGAGAGAGAGAGAGAGAGAGAGAGAGAGAGAGAGAAAGTGGGGGTGGAGGAATGAATGAGTGTGGGTGAGTAAATACAAAAGACCGGCGGGGGTGGTGGTGGTGGTGGGGATTGAAAACAACTAGACGAGAAAGAGAACAAATTTAATAGAAAATAAGAAATTAATAATATAAATGGGGGGGGGGGGGGTGGGGTGGGGGGGGGCTACCCCTAGTGGGCTACCCAGTACCCACCCACCCACCCCGAGGAAACCATCCCTTTCTCTTGTGAAGTAGATCTTTCACTTTCGACACAGCTAGTAATGGGCATATAGCGTAAAAGAAACAACTTTCGATCAAGGCCCCCCCCCACCCCCACCCCACCTATCCAATTTGGTGTATCAAATACCAAGTTATCATGATAGAATAAAGCTCTTGATGCTAAAATGAAGAATCAAACACACACAAATTGCAATTTTGAATTGTTTTATGAACTTTAGTACTCATGCATGCATTGTTATTATTTTTCAGTTACAACATTAATTATGATCTCACCAAATATTTCATAATCAATTTTGTCATTTGTTGTTGTCATTGTAGAAAATCTGAGAGTGGAAATTATGATTAATTTCTCTTTTGATTTTATGACAGTAGTAATCAGTGCGGACGCAGTAAGAGGCAGGGGTGGCATCGTCCACCCTTTTTTTTCCATATAAATTATCACCAGTAAAATAATTTTAAAATGTTTTAAAATTTAAAAAAAATTCTTTTATTTATTTCTCATTTTCAAATTAACTTTTTTTAACTCTCATTTAGTATTATTTTCTTCAAATCAAGTCTTCCCTATCATACTTGTTGCTACGACGAAAGCCCAACAAATTTAAAATATATCAACGGCTATCGATGGACGGTGGTTCTTACTGCTAACACTAGGTAAAAAATAAAAATAAATGTATAATAAATCCTAAGTTAAAATTTTTATTTGTTTTATTGATTTGGACATTATCAAATTGACATTGAGATTTTGATTAGTTGTTAGATAACTTAGATGAATTTCTCATTTGTGGTGAATGAATTTTAAAACTTTGATTTTCGTATTGAGTTACAGAAGTTAACAAATACTCGTGAAAACACAGCTTGGCAATCGAATGAGTGACTAATAGATGAATGATAATTTGATGGTTTATCTTGAAAATGATATATTCGAGCACAATGAAGCTATCATTTACACGTTTTAAAATATGGCGAACTGTCGGGGTAAATTGTAAACGAGATCTTTTCGTTCATTTTTTTTATTGAAATGAAATGTATAAACTGAATCTTCGAAATCACTTGTAAGTTATATTTTTTTATGGAAATTTAAATTTTTGTATATTATTTTTAATGGTGTCACCTCTTTGGAAATTTTCTGCATTCGCCACTGACAGTAATGACATATCACACGTTAGTGCTGGATGGAAAGCCCCCGTCGTAGATATTGTAACTGTATTTTGTTCATTATTTATAACTAATACTGATGTACTAATTGAAAGTTTGTATTGCAATTGAAGAAATTAAATTGACTCATAATTAATTTGCGATTTTCTTTTGAAATCAACCCTAAAAAGCAATGAAACTGAATATCTAACATCCCTAAAAAGGGGGGTATGCATTGGGTAGGGGGAATAGTTATAAACTTCATTAAATGACACAGATGACATTGTCACAGTTTTCACCAGTAATCAGCATATGGGTTTTGACTGCAGATTGTTTGAACAAAACCCCAAAAGAAAAGTGAAAAAATAATAAGTTTTGACAGTGAAAAATGGGGATTTCTTTAGTGTTGAGGAATGAAGAGAAGAAAATGTGCAGGGTAAAAAAATGGCTTAAAATAGGAGAGAGAAAGGCACAGTTTGAAACCCAGCATGTAAGAGAAAGCATTGTAATGAATGTTGGTAGGTTTTGTAAAGTAGTAGTTTCATGAACAAGTTAAGGCAGGTTTAAAATGATTGAAACGATTAAACTAAGGAAACAGTCATGGATTCAGCTAAACTTCATTCATTCTATTAAGTACTACCAAGTACATTTTGACTAAAGCCTGTCATCATTTTTCCATACTATAATATATAAATATATATGTCTATCATTTCAATTCTCAATGGGCTACTGTGGACATTCAGGTTGGTGTATATATTCTTTCTTACTTACTTATACTCTTTATTACATCCACTGTATTATTCAAAAAAAAAAAAAAAAAAAAATACTAACGTATGAATATATATAAATTCATCGATGGATAGTCAACATGATGTAACACATATATGGTAAAATTTAGGGACCAATTGTTTGTGTTTGATTTTTAAATTTTGAACGAGTCGATTTGAGTATATAAATAAATTATGTTAGTTATTGAATATTTTGAATGAGACAACATAAAGTAAGTTGGCCTTTTTTTTTTTTTTTTTTTTCTAATAAAGCGAGATCCTGGCATATAATAAAACTATGATAATAGACACGCGATTCAATTAAAGTGATCCAAAAGAATTAATTGCAGAATTTGTTTGTGTTCTAAATTTTAAAATATAAACAAATTGAGTAAAATAAATAGCTATTAGAAACAAGAAAAAAAATTATAAGAAAATATTGAATTTGAGTTTAACAAAAAAAAAATATATATATATATAGTATTTATATACTTATATAATAAGAAAAAATAATACATCAACACTTTTAATTTAGAGAAAATACCCCAAAATACCCAAATATATATAAAATATAAACTTTAATACCCTATACAATAAATTTCTCTCCCCAAATGCCATCCAAAATAAAGTATTACCTCAAATACCCAATTTTTAACTTCACACGGTTGAAACTAATAATTTGTACATCATTGCTTTCACTTTTGCAGAGGCCATGTGACTTATGTGTCTTATTCATTTACTTTGTGTACAAATTTTTTTACTTTTTGTTTTACTTTTCGTTTTACTTTTCAGTGATTTGATCATTCGTTCACAAGCAATAAATATCAATTTTGAATCTATTCAAAAGGCATGAAATTTACAATTCAATTCATTCAACAAAATTCACCATTCAACAAGATTCACGCTAAAGTTCTCTAAAATTTTTTGAAGTTTCTGAGGATTCATCCGACCCTAAATTTAGAGGATTCATCGAGCTTGAAATCAAGTAAGCGTTTAACTGAATTCAATAGTTTAGTTATTGTAGAGAGTAGTTTAGTTTATTTAAAGTTTAATTTGTTTAGTTATTGTAGAGAATAGTTTAGTTAATGTTGGACGAGTAATTTTTCTTTCATTCTAGTTTTGACGAAACAAATTGATTGTTATTTCATGAACAAAATGAAATATTTCATGAAACAATTAGGGTTTGACGTAGTAATTCTAAAGGTTTCGTGAAGAATTAGTATTTAATAATCGTAAAATCATAAAAAAATTAGGGTTTCACGAAACTAATTTTCGTTAAACCCTAAATTTGTAGGGTTTCACGAATTATAAAATGTTCGTTAAGGGGTTGAATTTTTGTTAAACCCTAAAAAGTAGGGATTAACGAAAATTAGGGTTTAATTTTCGTTAATCCCTAAAAAAATGAGGAATTAACGAAAATTAAACCCTAATTTTCGTTAATCCGTAAAAAGTAGGGTTTAACGAAAATTAGGGTTTTTCGTTAAACTCTAAAAAATAAAGGTTTAATGAAAATTAAACCCTAATTTTCGTTAAACACTAATTTATTAGGGATTATCGACAATGAGGGTTTAATTTTCGTTAAACCCTTATTTTTTAGGGTTTATCGAAAATATCCCAATTTTCGTTAAACCCTAGGAATTTATATTTTCTAATCTGTAATTTGTGCGAATTATTCAACTGTTTATCTTCTAGTATACTTGGACTATTGTATTCAATTGTTTCTCTTCTAATATACTTCGTAACACATCACATCCTTTGTTTATATTTTTCAGTTTAATTAGACAGATGACTTTCTCAGTGGCAGTATGGTATGGAGGTTACTGGCAAGGTTTACAGTATGTAAATGGTATTCAAATAGTGATAAATCTTGAAAGATTTACATATCAAGATTTATTGAGCTCAGTTCATGGGGTCGTGCTTGCCGATATGAATTGTTGAGGGTATTTGCTCCATTCTCTAGTGGAAATGAATGAAAGATTGAAGAAGAAAAAAATCAAGAATGATTTTGATTTGCAAGATTGTTTTTCAGAGCAGTATGGACTATTGGTTCTTTTCATTTCGTTGAAAATGATGGACGTCGGAGTATCAGGTGGATCTTTTTATCATGAACAACAGTGTTCAGTAGATGAGGAGACACATGTAGGTGGTAAAAGTTTAAATCCGTTCAGTGAGGACGTTCGAAATTTGAATTGGTCATGTGTTCCGGTAGAGCTACATGACGACCAAGATTTTTATTCAAGATGGGGTATATACGATAATTTGGTTGGAATATTTTCAAATAAACGGTGGAAACCTTGGCCGGCCTCATCTGGATGTGTTGCGTACAATGATTTAAACTTTCAAGACCTGAATGTGGCCTCAATTGAAGAAATTGAAGAACCGGCGCCTGAAGATAGATCGGAGCAAGAAGACCATGATCATCGAACAGGTAATCAAGTATTACTGGACTTATCATATGTAAATTTATGTATACGATTAACAAAAGTTGATATATATATTTTTTTGGTAGATCCAAACGATGAAGAAAATGACTTTGTACTGGACGAAAATGTTGAGACAAACTTGGATGAGGAGCAACGAGTGGCACATGAGCAATTCTATGATGACACAATGAGAGCTGAGTGACACATTCCAAACATACCTGAATTTGAGGACCCTACTTCAGAGATTGAGCATGCTCCAACTGGTATGCAAAAAGGAGCGATGTTTGACAGTAAGGTTGAGCTGAAGAATGTAGTTGGGTATTATCATCTGGAGAATCAAATCCAATTCCGTGCGGACCACTCTGACAAACACCGATGGGTCATGAAGTGCAATCAAAATAATTGTCCATTCGTACTCACGATATTTAGAAAATCGCCAAAGTTGTCTTGCCCCACACCTGTTCATATCAGCTGAATGTTAGTGCTTCCCACAGACTTCCGTCCACTTTGATTGGAGATTATTTTGTCCAGAGGCTTTGAAAAGGTAAGTCTGATATCACTCTTAGAGACATCATGCGAGAGATGAACGAGCGACATAGACTGAATTTGAGCTACAAGCATTCTCGGAGTGCAAAATGTTATGTAATGAGAAGTACATACGGTGATCTGAAGATGTTATTCAACATGCTGCTGCTTACTTACAGGTCTTGAAGAAATGCAATCCGGGTAGATATACCGCATTAGATACTCAAAGTAATGGGAAATTCAAGTATCAATTTTTTGCGTTGGGTGCATCCATTGCCGGATTTCAGGCATATTCCAGACCTGTTATAGTGGTGAACGGTTGCCATTTGAAGGGACAGTACAAAGGGATTAGATTCGTTGCTGTGATAAAAGATGGAAACGATCAAGTTTTTCCCTCACAATTGGTATAGGGAGTGTCAAGAACGATGAATCTTGGACATGGTTTTTACGTAATGTTCGAGAAGCCTTCGGTTGCCCAGATGGCTTGATTATCATGTCTGATCAACACGTTAGCATTGGTAATGCAATAGAAGATGCACATCTCGAAGCATCCCATTGTTTTTGTTATTTCCATCTTCAGTAGAATCTAGCCAAATATGGATCACATTTGATTGGGTTGTTCCATACGGTGGCATACTGTTACGATGAAGATATATTTGATAGGTATGTCGAACTTCATTACCTCAAATGCTGTTGAGGTTTGAAATGCTTGTCTCGTGTGGGTAAGAAAGTTATCCGTTTGTTCCTTCTTGGAGGCTGCTCGAAGGGTTATTAAAAAATAGTTTGCTGAGAGAAGGCTGACCGCTGATGAAAGAGGTCCCACTTTCACCAAGTCTGTGCACGACAAATTATCCAAATTCATGCGGCAAGGACGATCGATGGAGGTCCAAAGGATGGGACGAGCGAAATTTAAGGTCACTAATAGTCGAAAAATATATTTGGTGGGCCTTAATAACGGTGTGTGCGGCTGTATGTTCTTTCAAACCGAGTTGATTCCATGCGCGCACGCATGTGCAGCCATCAGGTACTCCAAAATATTGTTACAATGACTGTTTTTTACTTATTACAGTAGTAAAAAATGTTCGTAAAATTTAAGTTAATCTGTGTTTACTGTAGTATTGCTAATAAGTCAGTTGCCTCGCATGTGACCCTTTATTATACGACCCACTGGTTGAGAGGGATGTGGGCTTGTGAAGTTCTGTCTGTGCCCAATCTGACAGAGTGGGTTGTCGATGATGAGATGCAAAAATGTATTTGTGTCGCGCCGGATCAACTAAAACAGGCCGGTCGACCAAGAGGCAAGCGAATACCTTCTATTGGTGAACATTTGAGAGTGCGTCGTCTATCATGTACTCGTTGTGGTAAACCTAGCCATAACTGCACTACATGTTCTGGATACATTCCCTATTCTACTCAGTGCCACAATAACGAGCCCGATGATGAAAATCCCGACCAAGGTGGAAAGAAGTCAAGAAGAAAGAAAAAATATTCTATTTGTGGGTCAGAAGCACACAAAACAAGAAAGTACCCAGCAAATATTTGAGTCGGGAACATGAATGACGAGCAACTGATTGTAGGACAATGCTTTTTCCAAATGTTTTGTTACTTAATTATGATAAGTACATTAGGGATATTGAAGTAAACTGAGATATATAATAAATGATTGAATTAAGGGAAAATGCAATACAAAAGTAAACATGTAGTTCTACCAAACAAGTACTCTAATAATAAAAAGAAATTGAGAGGTATGGTGTCACCGTCTGTGGAGTTTGTGTACACAACGAAGGCCATCCACTTCTTGATACCATCGATCCCCTTATGGGTCTCAAGTATCTTTCTTGGCCACTCCTGTATTATTCCACTCTCAACTGCGAGTAACGACCAAATCCCACATGAGTAGTTGTCCACCTGCTTGCACATGTCTACTTGTAATGTCACCAAATCGAACTCCTCAATACCTTGTGGGATCCTGCGCCCCTACGCCAATGCCTTCTCATAAAGGCCACAGTACTCCAACAACCGTGGCAGAATGCGACGAAGTGGGAGGGTCTGTCTGAGACGATGCAGGATAATTTCAGGAGTGTACCGATGCCTAAAACTATCAGCCAAACAGATCTGCTGCTCTTCGATATCTATAGAACATACAACCCAATGACCGTCCAGGTTCAGTATCGTCCAGACTTGAAATTTCAACAAAAATATTTAGAACTATGTACCGATCTTGAAAAAAATAAAAAGAATATTAAATCGTTCGTATTAAATACTTACTACTTGTATGTCATCCCATCATTGCTTAATAAAATTCCACTTCGGCCTCGACCCTCGCACATAGGACGCAACTCACTCCAGCTGTTCCGCCGTGAACATCTCTCTGACCCCCAGTAAGTATTTACACTCATCTTCCTCGCCAACATGTTTTGTTTTTCAAATTTCTTCACATGTTTCCTACGTTTACGACAATTGCTGATCAATGGCAATATCACTAAAAATGAGATATTACTATAAAAGTTTGATTGGAACTTACGAATAGATGGGTATCCGCCAACTGGATCTTCCCGAGACTTTGGAACCCGAAATGTATTTTGGCTGCTTTTGGGCAACTCTGTAGTACGCCTAGGTACGCATCAATGGCCTGTATTAGATAGGAATGATGTTTAAAGTACAAATTTTTTCAAATCAACTCTGGTAAAAAGGTAAAAGACTAAGTATTACCTCGAAATCCAGATCCACCAACAGATCAACAAAATTCTGAAAGAAACTTGGCCCGACTACCGAACCAATACCGACGTTGCGTCTGTAACGATAAAAAGATCAAAACTTAATCAAATATTAAACATTAAACACGAAACAGACTATGGTTAAATCAAAAGGTGTAACTGAAGAATCTGAAAGAACATGAATGCTTACCCTAATACTTTGCTGTCGTCATTCAGGTAGTAGGCCTTGAAGTCGGACCTCTTGAGCCCCGTCTTTCTAGTCGGCTCTTCCGCCAAAGAGGAACTGCGCACAACTGCAAATGGAACTCTGCATCGCGCTGTAGGTCCAATGGGACCGATCTCTAGGACGACAGGAGGTGGGACATCGTCGGTCCTTATGCTGCGCGGCACCGGCTCTTGAACGCCACTCAAATCAATAGGTACCACCGAGGGTGTGCTCAAGCCCTCTAGAAAGACCCTATCAGCCGGTGCTGGTATCTGGAACCACTGCGCTGCTGAATTAGGCCACTATTGTCATAGCCCCTGGCCCATCGACGTGAAGTACGCCTTAATCTGATCCTCGATCATACCAAGCATCAGTGACTCCAAGCGATGTCCCTCCTAAGTGACGTGCTGTCGGAGACTGGAGTAGTCTTGCTCCAATTGAGTCCCCATCCATCCCGTCAATCGAGTGAACAGGTCGTCACTCGTCCCTAAGCTCTGTGTGTGACCAATTGGGGACACAGGAATAAGAACTTCATTTAACGACGGGTACTGTGGTCCTGCGTTGTCATCCTCCTCTTCAGTGGTATCTACATGCACCCTCGAAGGGTCTGTCCTAACACCAGAGGCCGGTCGTTGGCCTGTTCGGACCGTACGTCTTCTCGATGGACCGGCAGCTGCAGGATCAGTGATAGGTGCAGAAAGTGCCCTACGAGTAGACTAAATAACACAACGATCACGTTGTTGTTGGACGACCTGGACCTCTTCGAGGATATCATCATCGATATCCTGCCAGTATGTCTGAACCAGTTCATCTTCTGTGGGCACAAGCATAAGAAAACACTCGACCTGTAATAAATCGTCCAAATATCAGAAGTAATACATAAACGAATTGTAATAGACATTTAATGACAATTTATGGTAATAAATAAATAAATAGAAAATACCTAGCTGATAAGTAAGAAATAAGTGCATTTTATCGAGGACATATTTGTGATTTTATAATCTTTTAGACGATTGAATGCACCGTTTTTATACCTATTTATGTTTTCGATCTTCAATTACTTCATATATTATTTTCTTGATTATTTTAGGAGTTTTGAAGTATTTTGGAGTTGAGAAAGTTGATCAAGGGATGAAGAGAAGTCAATTGGGCCCAACTCAATTCCTAAAGTCCAAGAGAAGGCCCAATATCATTCATTTGAGTTTTTAACAAATTAAAGAAGAAGAAAGAAGAGAAGTGGCGACCCATTACTTAAGTAGGATTGACGGCCCATGATGTTTTCACGCTAACAATCAAGGAAGCAACCGTATATATTGGACTTTTTCTGCAGCCACTATTCACGTATTATTCTAGAGAGAGAAGATTAGCCTAGGGAGATTGGAGAGAGAAAGCTTGTTTAGAGAGAGAGAAATATATTTTTAATTTCCTAGATTAAATTAGATAGAGTTTTCAATTACTTTTGTGGATTCAATTCTGAAGATGCTCGGCTAATCCTTCAATTCCGGTTAGTAGGGATGTTTGAACCCATATTTCTTTTATGTTTTAATTGATTTCGTTTCCCCTTCTCGATGTTTGATTAGAATTGATTATGTTATCTGTGCAGAGTGTTTTTAATTGTTGATGCTTGATTTAGCCTGATCACCTAGATTAAGTTTTAATAATTAATTGCTAGAATCTTAAATCATGAATCCTAATTGTTGTGATTTAATTTTCATAAGTGGTAAACTAGAGGTCGTGCATCTCTAGGGTAACATAGTCCTAGATTATCGAATCGAGCTTGTGTATTCGGAGTCTAGTTCATTCTATCGTCTTGGTAATTAATGCATTTGATGAATTAAATCTAGAGAGCTTGTTCTAGGTTATTCAATTGAATATGGTTAATTAGTGATCTTATCCTAATTTAACTAATCTTAAGAGACGAATCGGTTTAACAGAGCTTGTTGTTAGATTAAGGATGATAATTCTATGAGAATCTGAGAGAGGGGTGTTACATTGATTAAGACATAATTGAAATTGGGGGATAACTGAACGGTTAACTGAAACATTTGCATCTATTTGATTTCTAATTTAATTTGCTTTCTAGGATTATTTAATTTGATTTAGTGATAGTTAACCAATCTGAAACCCCCCCATCTTTTCTGTTTCTTGAATTGAACATATGTGACATAGTTTATTTTTCACTCCTCGTGGGATCTACTCTAACTTGCCCTAGCTACTAGTTGATTAGAATATGGAAGATATTATTTAATTTTACTGCATTGCGACGTGCGGTCACTAGCCCGCGAGCAGATGTGTAACGTCGTTCTCGGATCTTTTCAAACTCCACTTCAGACACCGGGACGTATGTATTACCGATTTCAATCTGGCCCCGGCAAATGAAGAGGTAATAGGGATCGCCTCAAAAGCCCATATTTGAAGATGATATATTTGTAAACTTTTTTAGTAAACAACATTAAAAAAACTAAACACACTTTAAAGTAATTTCGACAAACGAATTTGAAGGGACATACCAACAGGACTATCAAGAATCCATAAAAATGGTAGTGCGATATGTAGGCCCGAACGGGAATAGTGGTCGGTAGTCTATCCATGTATCGTAGAAGGGTGAGGAAACTGATCTTCCCCCATGGATAGCTCTCCCACAGATCTTCCTGCTCCACCAGCGTCTAAACCCACCGGTCAAAAACTGACTTGCCTGTTTCCACTCCGAGCAGTATGAGGTGGAGGATCAAGATATTAACAATCTTCACCGTATCCTCCGCACTATCACTAAACTCGTTGGAAGTGAATCGAGCACGGAGCTCAGACACGGTGACCCGAGCTGACTCGACGTGCACCCTCCAATACACTGCCCCTTGTGGTGGGGTGTGATCCCCGGCCGGGTTGAAACTGAGTCACCGAACTTCAAGCCAGTCACAAGGGCAAACTCCCTCCTCCCGAACCGATAAATACGTCGGTCTTGTCCTACAACAAACCACCTCTCATCTGCAGGGACCGTCTGCCCACACACCTCATATGACATGAGGACGTGTAAAAAAGCCTTGCAAGACTCTCTTTCCGTCTTCCAGAGCATAAAATGTTCGAAACAGGTCTTCCAGAAGTCACATTGACACTGTCAGCTGATCACTCGAAGTTATGTCTTGATCTTATCGAGTATCGTCATACGAACGTAACCATTGATATAGTCTAAAAAATTGGCTTTAATTTAGAGGACTTAAACCCTAGAAAATAAGGGTTCAACGAGCAATACCCTATTGCTCGTTAAACCCTATTGTTCGTTAAACCCTTATTTTTAGGGTTTAACGAACAATAGAAAACAAGCTATAAATTAAACTAAATCCAATCCTAATTCACGAACAATATATCATACAACATATATCCTAATTCACAAACCCTATATAGAAAATTCAATCCCTAAATTCAACAAGCAAACAACAACATAGCTGAGAAAATCATACAATAAACCAACATGTATTTGCAACTAGGCATGTAAAACATCAATTCTAAATTACAACATCAATATTCGACTGGAATTTGGGTTACCCAGCTCTCAAGGAAGAAGGAAGCTTTGGTTAAGATTCTAACCTCTTCGGCCATTTCACTTCACGAACTTCACGAAGATTTCCGGCAATGAAGAGAAGCCGAGAGGAGCCAAAAAAAATTTCTTCAAAGCTTTTCTTGAGATGAGCCGAGAGGGAGAGGAGAAGGAGAATGATGAAATTTTTGAAGTAATTTTCATTAAACCTTATATGTGTGCATATGTATGTGTGTATTAAAGTGGGGAGAGTGATAGGTGGTTGTGGGGGTGGGTGGGTCATTAATATTCTTTTATTAATCAATGATATATGGTCAAAATGTATGATCTGAAAAATGGTACAATCTTTTCAGAGAATCCGGTTAATCCCAGCCCATATTACCCAATTTCATATAATGCAATACAATTCTACGAAAATTACTACGTCAAACCGGTATAATTACTACGTCAAACCCTAATCTTTTCAGAGAAGCCAAATAAATTTGTAGGGTTTCACGAATTATAGAATGTTCGTTAAGGGGTTGAATTTTTGTTAAACCCTAAAAAGTAGGGATTAACGAAAATTAGGGTTTAATTTTCGTTAATCCCTAAAAATAAGGAATTAACAAAAATTAAACCCTAATTTTCGTTAATCCATAAAAAGTAGGGCTTAACGAAAATTAGGGTTTTTTGTTAAACTCTAAAAAATAGGATTTAACGAAAATTAAACCATAATTTTCGTTAAACACTAATTTATTAGGAATTAACAAAAATTAGGGTTTAATTTTCGTTAAACTCTTATTTTTTAGGGTTTAACGAAAATATCCCAATTAACCAATGATATATGGTCAAAAATATATGATATATCTTTTCAGATAATCCGTACCATAATTGTTTTTGGGTATTTGAGGGTAATACTTTAAATTTTAGGGTATATGAAGCTAAAAAATTATAAGATTGGGTAGAATTGTATTACATTATATAAAATTGGGTAATATGGTCTGGCAACTATTTAATATATATATATTAAAATTCATTAACCAAATGAGATATAATCTTAAATTAGCACGTTATTAAAGACAACCAAACAATGAATTTAACCCAAAATCTGGACTGGTCTCCCAAAGAGTACAATGGGAAGATGAACCTGCATTTATGAGTAGGAATAACTTCTACGAGCATTAATAAACGTCTTTAATGAGTATGGTCCATAACTAATTAATTCCTTTTATTTACTCCATGTAATTAGCTCATATATGTTGGCCTCTAAACGAGCCGAAATGGGAATATATATTTCATCATTAATTTTCCATTTCCTTGTGCAAAATAATTTTCAATTATTTGGACAATTTCAAAGCTCAAAACTACAGAAATAAATCATATTACACTTACAGGTTACAATGACCTTTAGAGAGTATGTTTCTATAAGTTGCATTTATCCCACGCAGTTATTACTCCCCGTCCCTAAATAAATATCATTTTAGGTGTTTTCATACAGATTAGAAAATATGACACAATGATTGATCTACCTATTTAATTATAGTTATTGTGTGAGTTTTTTTTCTCTTTTCTCATAACAACTCTCTTTAATTTGGTATGAGTAAATGAAGATATTTTTATTAGAGTATAAGTAAATATGTCTTGAAGTCCTAAAATGACATTTATTGTGAGATAAATTTCTTAAATCGACATTTATTTTACAAACGAAGGGAAGTATATAAAAGTTTCCAAAATACCTATTTTGTTAGAATATTAGTGAGTTAGTATATAGATATATAACTTTGTCTTTTCCATATATAAATTTGCTCCTTAACTATTTAAGAACAATTCTTATTCTCAATCATAATATGAATAATTATGTCACATAGAGTCCTTTTGTCGATAATATAAATTTATTCTCATAATCAATCTTTATATGAAATTATGTGTTTTGACTTAGACTTATCTTATAAATTAGATCGATGAAATGGAAACATTCACCTAGCTTACTCAATATATATATATATATATATATATATATATATATAATTAAAGGACAAAAGTGTTTTAAAAAAAAATCCCTAAAAAAGTATAGCTTTCTATTTCAATATCATATATATTTAATTTCATTTTCATAAAATGATTATTAGTAAAACTTAACAACCCATTTTGATATTTATTACTAAATTCACAACGCATAATTTTGTCGATAAATCAATTAATTTTTGTTTATATATGACACATCAATTATGATCACAAAAGAAATTAGAAAATGCTAACTAGGTATGAAGTCCAATTTAGTCATTAACATTATATTATAATTTATGCATGTATATATCATATATAGAGATGAATTTAGGGGAGGGAATCTCCTTGACCGTTTTAAAATGTTATTATATATTTAACTTTTTATTTATATCATTATTTTATTACCTCCCTTATTGTAAAAACTTTCAAAATTACTTCGTAAAATTATAATTCATACTTTTATTTTATAACACATAAAATTTTGATTCCTTAAAAAAAATCTTAAATCTGGCACTAAATAAATTATAAAAATTGTTCTTAAAAAATAAATATATATTCGTATATACATACAAAAAACACAAACTGTCTGACAAAAATAATGGAGTTTGCTGACAGCTCTCACATGCGTCCTCAAACTGTATCCATGAAAACTTTTCGCCATTCTACAAACATTATTATTATTTTTTTTTTGCTTTTCAATCTTCAATGCTTCTATTCTTAATTTAATTCAATTCAACAGTTTAATTCAATGAAAACGAATCGGATTGGGGGTTGGTTTAATTTGTTGTTCCTTAAAGTTCTTAATTTATTAAAGAAATATTTTTGAAAAATTCGATACTATCAATTTCAAATAAAAAAGTTCTCTCTCTAAATTTCAAATGAATTGTCATTAATATTGTTTAAATCAAGAAATCATTTAATAGGTATAATGATGTATATAAAATAATTATTAACCCAATGTTTAATAAACGTTTAATCTTAATAAAAAGTCGACAAAAAAAATAGATGAAAAAAATTGTTAATTTTTTCTTGGTAATAAAAAGAGCAACATTATATTTTAAAATGATATTTATTTTAAAAGGAACGAAACACATAATTCTGGGAAATAAAACCACATTTGTTTTTAACCTTTCGCCTTTCTAGAGGTTAATTTGAATTGTCTGTCTTTCTTGTTTGACTAAAATATAGTGTCTAATATACCAATGAAGTGCATCTAAATATAGGATGTAATAAATGGGGAAAATTTTATATTATCTATTTTGACTGTATTGATGTTATGAGATGTTTACTGACACGTCTGAACAAGATTATAAGAAAAAAAAAATTCCAAATATGCCACACGCACACATATATACACACACACACATCATATGATTTTACATTATTGTTTGGGAGTTGTCTGCATTATTCACCAAGCCTTCATAAAATAATTTAAATGAAAGAATCATATGATATCATATATCTTATATTGTACTTCAATTTTGAATTTTATTTTACAAGTTGTGTATTGTAATGCAATGTTGTTACATAATACAAAGTATAAAATAAAAATATTATATTATATTGAAAATAGAAAATCTAGACTGTATCAAAATGGGAAGGGAAAGTTAGTTATGGTAAAATTGGCAAGGAATTGGTGGGCCAGGAGTGGAAAAAGTGGCCCAAGATAAAAGAAAGCAAGAAAGCAACATAAGAAAATGAGGGCCCAGAATACTTGGGCCTTTTGCCCATCAGAAATGTGAGACTAGGTCCAGATAATACAGGTAAATTCATTTCATCACCAATATTCACCATTATTTATGAAAATAAGAAAATTAAGAGTTGTGTACTTTGGCAAAAGATGTACGTTTGGATTGAATGATTTAAATTTTACAAAATGAAAATGAATGAAGTTCAAGATTACTTAAAATTCTCAAAAATTAATTTAAAAATAAAATAAATAATATTAATTTCATATTAATCCAAACAATTGGTAGTAAAATTGTTTTTTTTTTTTTTTTTGGAAGAGAGTAAAATTGTTATTATAAATTTCAAATCATCCATAAATATTTTAAGGGTGAGACTATACACACCCCTTAAAATACTAAACACACACCAATTCTTTAATATGTTAAAGGTATAAAATTATAATTTTTGGTGTGTATAGCCCCACCCATATTTTAATCGAAACTGCAACTTATTTTCGGACAGCCATTTATTTCTCAACATTAAAGGTTTCTCTGCTGCCTTTGGAAAATCAAAAGATATCGATTTGTAGTTCCTCCTTTATTTGTTAACTTACCAAAGCCAACATTTCAACCATGTCAATTCAATTCAAGTCTCATTACTTCATGTATCTGTGTGAGTGACTATTATGTGAAAGACAAATAAATAAATAAAAATTTAAAATAAGTTCAGGAGTTTCACCATACTCTTAAATACAATTAATTATGTTCAAAACTCCATTTTCATAAAATTAATGAATGTAAAAGGTTCAGTTTGAATATTAAAGTGTGACCGCTTTCTCAAACTGTGCCATTAATTGGATCTTATGTCAACTTAAGTTTATAATAACGCTAATTTTCATTGAATCGACAAAATGTGTCTTTTAACTTATGTAGAACCTATATATTACCATCGTAATATAATTTTCATTATTTCATTAACGGATTATGTTAAACTGACACAAAAAAATTGGTATATCAAGAAGCAAAACTAAAAATTACTCAATTTATTTTTCTTGAGATTGTGATTATTTTTTCCTAAATATTAGTTTATTACTTGTTAAAGAAGTTACATAAGTCAAATATTGAGTCAAATCTCTCCATCACACTAAAAAGAAATTAAGAGCTTAACAAGATTTTGTTAATACAGCTATGTTCATCATGTTAAAAAGTTTTAACTGTAACAAATGATTTTTTTTTTTACACCTCACAGTATCAATCTTTTCTTTAGTCGATTTTTATTTTTAACTGTAACGAGGTCATACTTTTATCACTCCAACAATATCAATTTTTTTTTTAGCAATAATAACAAAGTTATAAAAAAAATAGAAATATTGTAGTTGAATCATACAATTATTTTTGAGGAAAGAGTCATACAATTATTGATGTACTTTGTCTTTTCCCTAAAAATATTTTCTATGAAAAATCTAAATTCTACTCTGTCAGAAAAAAACGTAAGAGTCATACAATTATTGATGTACTTTGTCTTTTCCCTAAAAATATTTTCTATGAAAAATCTAAATTCTACTCTGTCAGAAAAAAACGTAAAGTCCATTGTACTAGTTTTGAATAATGAATATTTACCACCTCCATAAGTTACCCTACTTTTTCATCAACAGTTACAGTAAATCCTTTTTAATAAATAATTCTTGTCAATTTTCTTGATTCCTCAATTTGGCCAACGTTAATGTTCATTTTCAGCATATAATGGTGTCCTAAATTTCAAGATTTCTGGAAAAAAAGAAAAGAAAAAGGAAGAATCTTGAAAATTTGTCACCAGTAAGTTAGTAACAATAGTGTAATACAGGACACAAGATACGATATTGCTTTTGCTTCTCTTCTTGTTTTCTTGTAATACCTTTTCACTTTTCTCACTCAGACTCTCTCTGTTTCTCTCTCTTTGTCTGTGTGATGAGAGAGAGAGAGCAGAGGGGAGTGTATTATCTAGGAGACTAGGACCCTTCATTTCAGGCGGATAAACCGGTGTGTTTTCACAGATCCAAGAGTACTACAAAAGCTAAGGTAATTTTTCTTCTTCTTTCTTTGGGCCCCTTTTCTGATTACACACTCTAAAGATCACTTTTTTTTTTCTTCACTGCATCTCCATCTGTCGGTTTTGTTCTGCTGCTTTAAGTTTTCTGTGAAATGAGCTAACGCTCTCTCTACTCCTCTCTTTCTCTCTCTAACCGGGGTGGTGGTTTGTGGGCTCTTGGTATTACATCCTGCTCTCTTTTTTTTTTGTGGATTGTAAGAGTTTCTGCTTTCTGTGTTGTGTGGCTTGGCTTATAGCCGTCTCTTTTGGCTACCTGGCTATGGCTGATCTATACATTTCTGGCAATTTTTGGTTGCATAATTATGTGGGCCCATCTCCTTCTTCCAGTTCTTGCTCTTAATTTCCTGCAAATTTCTGCTCTCTCTCTCTCTCTCTCCCACTTCTATTTTGGTGCTTTTTTTGCTGAATTTCTGCCATTAGATGTGTGTGTGTGTGCCTTCACTCTGTTTTTGTTAGCTTAAGCTCACAACTGTACTTTGGATTTGCTATTTCTTGATTGTTGTTATCTTGTCATTTTGAAGTGTTATTTAATTTTCTGATAAATTGTTTCAATTCTTGGAAGATGAAGGAAATTATAGCATTCTGATTGGATCCAAAATTTGCTTTCTGATTTGAAACAATCCCTCAAATCAACAGGAAAGAATCCAAAGTTAAATGGAGGAGATTGACAATTTTCGAAAATGGGATGAATTAATACCTGATGCATTAGGGCTGATATTCAAGAATCTTTCCCTATTTGATCTACTAACTATAGTCCCAAGAGTTTGCAAATCTTGGAGAAGAGCTATCATGGGGCCTTATTGCTGGCAAGAGATTGACATTGAGGAATGGAGTAGGAACACCAAGCCTGAATTGCTCGACAAAATGCTCCGATTACTCATCACTAGAAGCTCCGGATCCCTCCGGAAACTCTCCGTTTCCGGCCTTTCCCGTGATGAAACCATCATGTTCATAGCAAATCAGTAAGTCTCTGAGTGATTTTCCTTGTTTCTAGACCAATGTATGATCTTGCTTTATCTCAACTGTTCTCATATGATGTTCATCTTGATCGCAAGTGCGCAATCTCTTCGAACCCTTCGATTGCCAAGAAGTGAAATAAACGATACAATAGTTGGAAAAGCGGCCGGGATGCTCTCGACTCTCACGTCTCTAGATTTGAGCTATTGCATCAATATAGGAGCTCAAGCTTTGGAATCAATAGGGAAGAATTGCAAATCCCTCGTTAGTTTGAGGCGAATAATGCATCCACTCGAGGTGATCGACAAGCTTTCCCAAGACGATGAAGCCCTAGCGATCGCGGCCACAATGCCTCGTCTCAAGAATCTCGAGATCGCCTACTTGCTCGTGGACACGTCCAGTATCATCGAGATTCTCAAAAGCTGCAAACAGCTCGAGCTGCTCGACGTTCGTGGGTGTTGGAACGTGAACTTGGACGACAAGTTCTTGAAAAGGTTTGCTAAGTTGAGAGTGGTGGGGCCCCTCGTCGTGGATTGCTATGATATGAATGGATGGGATAACTGCTCGGATTATTCAGGCTCGTCTGGATACCTAGCGTGGGACTTTGTGGCGGGTGAAATTGATGATGATGATGATGACGACGACGATGATGATGATTATCCGGACTTGTTGGACGATTTGTGGGAAGACGAGCATCCGATTGATGACGTGGAGATGTGGTTTTATGATGATATAAATGCAGTGGATGCAGGGTATGATTGGCCACAATCTCCTTGAGGTGTGATGGATTTAGAAGATTTGGTATTCTTGTGTTTGCCTGTGTTTGCTTTGTGCTATAATAGGTTGCGAGGTTTCTTAGGTATAAATATGTGTGATGAATTTGAGTCTCTATGAATCCTCTTTGCATGTTTGTTATGGCTGACTCTGTGAACTATTGGCAACTAATGGAATAAGATTTGATCTCCTATTTCTCTTTCAGTTTTATTGGAATTGTAAATTTTTTTAATAAAATAGAGGATTTCGGGTTTTTTTTTTTTCGTTCGATTTTTGTGTGGATGTTGGTTCAGTCGTTTTATATTTGAGATCGGTTTATGGTTCTTTTAGGTTAACTAAAAGATGAGTTTTGGGTTTTAGTCACCATTATTTCCTTTTTCTCATCAAATTTCTCAGACCAAACACAGGATTAAATACCAGATTCTTACAAACCAATACATGAAATTCTTGCACCAAAAATCTTAAAACATCCTTCAACAAAATTACTTTATCCAACGCAGCTATGGAGTGGATAATTCATCACTATCCTCATCGTCATGTAAGAATATCTTAAAATGTACAAATTACAGAGTTTAAGAAGAAAATGATGTTCGATAATCAGCTTCATCTTGAATCACCGGTGGGATATGCCACGTTCCGAGAGAAGGACCGCATGTTTTCCCACCTAAAGAATTCAAACCACGATCACTTCACATTGTCGAGAAAACCAGTTCGAACTCGAGCTTAAATATGAAGACATGTTTGAAAGAGAATGTTATATACCTTCTTTTGTAGCTTCTTCACATCTTTTCTGGTACTTCATTGACAGCTCAGGATCCAAGGCTTTAAATAATTGATCATACTTTTCTTCTGCTTCGGTTATGAATTTCGCCTACAGAAAATTAAATATTCAATAATGGAACAAGTTTTGGTAAACTTCTTCGCAACTAAAACATAGCAGTGAAGCTTCTGACTCAGAGAAATGGCAATATCCAAAAAGTCACTATTCAACACTCACCATCATGATTGGTGTTGCAGATGCTCCATAATATTTAACGAACATGCGCAGAACGTTGAAATTGTTCTCAACAATATCATCCTACCAAGAACATAAAATCAAACAAAATTTTGGTCTTGAATACAATCAATAGAAAAGTGGCAGAATGCAAAAGAAATAAAGGAAAGTAAAAGAGAGACTGACCTCATAATCGAACCTGTGGTGGCATCATTTGGTTATCCATCAATGAAATGTTTGTTTCATCAAAACATCGATAGTGTAGTGTTAAGATAACATTCAAAAGTTATTACACTAGAAAGGTAAAATTGAAACAGAGCTAGAGGGAACAAGTGCAAATGGCCATCCGGAGAATGCAGAAAATATTTTTCTAAACATCTTCAAGATTTTGATTCAATTTCAACTTTAGACTAAAAGATATTAATTTAGAATCTAAATATTTGGAAACAAAATCATGCTAATCTATAGACGAATATTCTAGGACAGATAGCATGGGTAGATTTCTGAGGAATTACTTACAGATCATCAGATACTTCCACAAGCAATTCTGAGATTGATAGAAATTCCATATGCAAATCATTTACCTTCAAAACAGCTTCAAATAATATATTTCAGTGTACTACATGTCTACACCATCCCACAAAGAAAACAAAATTCAATTTCTTAATATCAGTCCAATTGCAACATCTATAGTGCCTTATCATTCATCAAACAAAAACTACTTTTTCTTCTGTACTAAAAGCTAATGAATTACTTCTAGTTCCATGGTAATTACACAAGATAGAATAGCAACAAAATAATTATTGAAGAGTGATGCATTTATCTAGAAGTCTCTAAATAGTGTAGGAGAAGTTAGGAGTATTCTAGAAAAATCAAGATTAGAGAATATCTATCTAAAATCTAGAGAAGTCAGTGATTTTTGTTCGTAAATGTTCGTAAAATAGAATTTTTTATATCTTCGTTCTTCGTAAATGTTGGATAATCTTTAATTCTAAATTTGATTGCATAACAACTTGTGGTGTTAGAAAAGTAGAATTTGTGTATAACTTGTGTGGTGCAATATTTTTTATCTTCGTTCTTCATAAATGTTGGGTAATCTTTAATGCTAATCATCAATATTTGATTGCATAACAACTTCTGGTGCAATTTTTTACATTTTCATTCTTCATAAATGTTGGGTAATCTTTAATGCTAATCTTCAATATTTTATTGCATTAACAACTTGTGGTGCATTATATTTGTTATTTGTTAGAAAAGTAGAAGTGATTATAGGTGTTATGAATGTGGTGAATGGTTTTGGTGAAAGTGATGTAGAAGAGGATTTAGTGTTTTAGTAGGTGTGGTGTGTAGAATATGGAGAGTGGATTAGCGTTTTAGCTTGACTTACAAATGATTCCAAACAACCCTATTTATTGGTGTAGGAGGATCTCTATATCCTCATGAATATAGAGTTCTCTACACTATTTCTTAATTAATTTACGAACAAAAATCACTTTCACCAAGTATGCACAAATTCTACTTTTCTAACACCACAAGTTGTTAAAGAACGAAGATATAAAAAAATTGCACCACAAGTTGGTATGCACAAATTTTACTTTTCTAACACCACAAGTTGTTATGAAATCAAATATTGGAGATTAGCCTAATAACAAATATAATGCACCAAAAGTTGTTATGCAATTAAATATTGAAGATTAGCATTAAAGATTAGAAAAACGAAGATATAAAAAATTGCACCGACACCAAAAGTTATTATGCAATCAAATATTGAAGATAAGCATTAAAGATTACCCAACAATTACAAAGAAAGAAGATAATTGAAATTTATATCGACAAAGAATCGATAGCATGTAATAGGATACCTGTTCTCCTCTTAGTTGATATAATAGAAGGTTCAAAACCCGATAATCAAACGATTTCAAATGAATAGCCCTTATCACATCTTCCATGGATATCTATGCAAAGTAGTTACGTTCAGAATCAACCAAAGCTTTCAAGTATGAACTATAATAATTATGTGGCAAATCGATGTACTTTGGAAGTTGTCATACCTCCTTGTTTCCCACAAGAGCACAACAAAGCTTTCTTTCCAGAGACCAATATTCTTCTCCGTACTTCAACTCCTCTGTAATCCTTGTATTATACAGAGCAGGAAGAAAATTTAGAGCCTTGCTCATGTTTCATGTAATAGAGAAGAAATAGAAATGTTAAGAAATTATGTCATAAATTAAATGATGAACCTTTCCGTCAAAAGTTCATGGTGTTCTAGTACACTAAGGAGTGGTTTAAATGGATCCTTTCTGAACATTATTACAGAATTAGCACACCGCTCCTCCTGAATTTCAGTAAAAAATAACACATTGAACCAAATATTAGTTTGAAAACTAAAATAGTTCTGTAAGGATTCATATTACCTCAACACCTATAGAAGAGGCTGGAACTCCACCTCTAGGCAACTGTAGTAGTTTCTCATTTAGACCATCCAACTATATCACAAGAACCACATGAAATTAGGACACAATAATGAATTATAATATGGATAATTATTCAACAATGCAAAAGTACAACAAAATCAGGTTGAAATTTATTAAAAGTTACATGTGCAAAAGCATATAAATGTTTTTATAACTGAAGCTCTTTGACTATTCTCAGAAGTGTAAAATTCAAAGCATATGCTTCTAAATTATATTTCACAAACAAACTTCGAGATTGCCCTATTTGATATAATCTGATCAATGCATTACTTAAAACTACAAAACCATGCCTTTATAAGACAGTTTACCTGATATATATAACTTTCTGTGAATGAGAGCATGGGCAGGTATCTGAAAATTGATTGAGGCTGGTTTACTTCCATTTTATGAAACATAAAATATGACCTGCACTGTTGATTTAAATCAACAAGATATCAGCATCATCAACAATTTGTCCTCACAAAAGTTTCAGAACCATGATAAAATTCACACAGATGAGAGTGAGTTTGGAAAGAGGAAGTCCAACATGATAAATAATGGGTGGAGTGTACATTACAATAGTGTTACAAGGTTGATCAGTCGAAAAAAAAGTCAACCCTCTAGAACATTACTAAAAAGTATGGAAAGTTGAATGTGATCATTCAAAATTGGTGATTTTTTTTTGTATCATGACTGAAAGAAAGCAGAAAAACTTCTCTGAGAAATAGATGGCTTGCATGGTGAATTTCACTAGTCTGAATGAATCATCTTACAAAATCCTCCAGAGTTGAATTTGATCGGACCATAGCCTCTATCCCAATCATAGAAACGTCACTTTGGAAACTCAGCACAGGATTCAGATTTGTGTTGTCATCACAATGAATTTGTAAACCATTTCCAATCTGGCAGCAATCTGCAAAACTTAGGCTTCAGAACTTTTTTTTACTAATGTTTCACATCACAAAAGTACCACCTGATACATCTACACTCTCCAACATCCAAATCAGCCTACAACCCAAGTTGACTTCTCATTGTACAAAAGATGAAACATCATTATAAAACGAATGGGATTATCAAAATGCTTGATTTGGAGGCCAATACACCTACTTTTGAGAAAGGATTGATGAAGGTATCCCTAATAAAATCATGCAAATAGTTCAAACACCAATCTTCTGTTATGAATCCAACTCTATCGCAGAATTTAAAATAATCACAGAAAACTGAACAGTAGAATTGTAATAACCTGAGCAAAGATAAATAATCGCAGTGTTTAAAATCTACCTTGCCCTTGGCATTGCAACCCATCCAAGACGAATATATCTAATACCTTGTGAAATAAAGAGATAGAAATATCAAATGCTCATTCAAACACCCTAAAATGACAATGAACTGAAAGTGGAGTGGACAACAATTGGCAAACCTTTGACATGTGTTTGGTAATCAGTTGGCATTTCATCGTAACATCAAGCTCGCCACAACGTTGCATCTACAGCAAATTGGTTTAAAATGATAGAACGGAATAAATAAGCTAAGACTAAAAAATAAGAACATCTCGAAAGTGACTAAAAAGCAACTTCGGAAATTAAGATAACTGAATCACCATTACAGAGATTATAGAAAAGGTAGAATTAGTACCAGAAAGAAAGTGAAATCAGCGAGGAAGCGTTCGGCGTCGGCGTTGGCGTCGGAAACTCCGCCGGAGTGGAGCAAATGGATGGTCCTCTGCACTTGTTCCAGTTTCTCCAGCCCTTCCATTTTACAATTCTCTCTGTGTGTTTTTGTGTGTGAGAGAGAGAGAGAGAGAGAGAGAGAGAGAGAGAGAGAGAGAGAAGGAGAGAGAGAGACTGACTGAAGTTCGTGTGCTCCTTTCTTTTTTTTGGTATATTTATTTAGTTCTTGTGCTTCCTTTTGGAAATTATTTTCTAGGATAACATTAAAATAATTAATTGGAAATTTCATATTTTGTCCATTGCCCTTCTTTGCGCAAGAAAACACATTACTTTATTTTTTGATATTAAGTTAACAAAACAGTGCAACTGAAAAATTTGTTCAAAATAAAGTATAAGAAATAAAAGTCAAAAAACAAAAATTACTGATGACAAAATAAGCAATTTGCTAATAAAATCGAGCAATCCAGCTATACCCCAAGAGCAGCAAAGGTATTTATTGACTTCAAAACCTTGTTCATATTTTTGTTAATTCTTCTTCCTAGAATAGAAAATTAAAACCAAATAATCATGTTCAGTTGTTCATGACAAATTTTATTGATTAACTGCATAAAGACATTAAATAAAAAAAATCTATGAAAAGACTACAGTTCTCAGTAACATAATTCTCTGAAAACACAAAACAAACGTAGCTACACAAATCATGACCTCAACTCTGTAAAAAAAAAAAAAAAAAAAAAAAATTAGGATCATCCAACCAATGCTTTCTTATCTGCTTGCCCTCAAACGACCTTTCATCAAAGTTGAATTGCAGCAAACTACACCGTTATATTAAACCATCAACGTTCAACATTGAAGAGGGTGTGGTGTAAAATGTCTCGTTGAAATTTGAGTCGAGAATCTCTAAGGTCTGTCATTGTTGCTTTCTTTCTGCAGTGCTAGAGTTTCAACTTGGTTTATTTCCGAATTTGCAACTCCATCATCCATGGATATTTTTGAAGCTTCAAAAGCTTTCTTCTGATCTTGAGTTTTTGGGCGTTTTGTCTCCCACAACTTCTCAGCTTTCCCGATAACAAGAATGAGCTCAAGCTGCTTTCGCTGTTGCTCCTACAAGATGATCGACAACGAATGGAAATAAGAAGATTGACACCAAATATGCACTTTTGATAATATATAGGATTAATCGTATCATTATGACCAAACAATCAAAGCATTTCTTATTGGACGAGAGTGCAATAATAGACATGGCATTTAAAATTAAAACAGCTTACACAAACGATTGCATCTTTGTCATCACTGTATCAGTTGTGCTAAATTTCGAACAAAAACTATGTTACAGATTCAAGACTAGAATCAAAGAGAAAATCAAACTAAACCATGCGGGCTATGATTTGAGAAATGAACTGTATTGCATTTAGAAATGCACTTTGGATACGTCCCATCCCAAATATACAGTCCTCTTTCATATCAGATTGTATTTTTTATTCTTCTACTAATATATACCCCTATTTAATGTGATGGTCACCTTCCCAACAAGCTTTTAGATATCAGTACGTATCACTATAATCCTCATTACATAAATATAATTTGCTTCCGAACGAAATCCTTAATTTATGTAAATAACCAAATATGACTATAGACTACTAATAATATGACCTTGAATGGAAATATGCGAGCCATGGAGAACCTAATTATGAAAGCAGTATTCCTCATTACAATTTAACTGCCAATACAAAGAGCAGTTCTTTGCTCTTTGTAACTCATTTACACTAATTACAAAAGCATGGGAGATGTAGCTTTACCTGCATAGAAAGTAAAACCTTTTGAATTTCACCAAGCTCCTTCTCCAGAGTGTCCTCTTGTGCTGCCAATGCTTGGGTGGCCTCAGAATTCTTCTGGACCAACGCTGCAGTCTAAGGAAAAGCGAATTGAAAGTCGTAAATTTTAAAATTCACAAAAGCAAAAACAAAATATATGTACTCTCAAAAAACCGAAGTGAATGAGGGAATAAATGATTCATTTTTAGAAAACTTTGGTTCTAAAAACCATATGTTAATCATGTCGAAAAAATGTTTTCCACTAACCACAACAAAACAATATGACAAGGCGTTAAAGAAAAAATGTTCCCAAAGTCCCAATCCCACTACAAGAATACATTCACCTAAAACAATCACCTCAGAATGACTTGGAATAAACCAAATGTAGAGTGTATAAGCCTAGTATCATTCTATAATCGAGTACTACGTGAGCTTCAAATCTCTAATAAACATCAACTTCAACATCACATTCATAAGACACTCAAGGCATGTCCATAACAGCAATCCAACGACATCCCACCTCCACCTAGAACTAGACCAAGACACTCAAAATTATTACACAATTAACCCAGCATTCCATAAAATGGTAGTCTATTAAGAGACAACTCTGCTTTGCTCCACCTGATAAGTGCCTATATCTAAGATAGAAAGGTGCATTGTTTTTCATAAGAAACTTCATCCTCAAGCTTAACGAAGCACAGCTCAATTAACAATCACAAAATACACCTTCTACTCAACAACAAACAACCTACATAATCCAAATAATTACTAACCACAAATGAATGCAAACAAGAACACAAATAAGATCACCTCAGCAATGGGCTCCTTGAGAGCCTTTCTGGTGAGTCTGAACCGAATTCCGAGCTTCTCAAGCCGCCTCGACAAAGCCTGGATGATGGTTGCAGAGCTGTGCAAATCCTCCTCCAGTTTCTCAACCCTCTCCAACAGATTAGCCCCAGAATAAGCTGGGGCCCTCGAGAATCCAACACCACAAATCCTCCTCCATTGCCGCCGCCGTATCACCGCCCCAGCCACCAATCCGCTCACCAAAACCACACTCTGCCACACTATAATTCTGTCCCCCAACCACCCCAGAGCTCCCACCTTTTGTATCCCACATCTCACAGCGACATAAACACAAACAGCTGCGGTGGATGCGAGGCTGATGAATTCGAGAACAGAAAGAAAAGCATCCAAATTGGTGCTGCTATTCCCATTGGCTTGGTCCTGTGGGGCTCCGTACAGTTCTTCGAAAGATGCATTGATTTTCGAGGCAGCGAGAAGGCAGGGATGAGATGTGAAAATTCTATAATTAGGAAATCGGGTTCTTGAATTTGGGAGTGGAAATAGAAATTTAGGGCTTTTCAGGGAATGGGTCGGGAAGAGAGGAAGATGTGGGGAAGTGGGATTCTTGTTTGTGTAGATGGTATGAAGTGTGAGTGCCATTAATTCACGCAATCAGAATGGTCTGTTAGTCATAAATGGTATTTCGATATTGAACTGTAAAGAATCGCATGATTTACAGTTTTGGTGGTTTTCAATGAACTCTGCGTGAGAGAGATGGTGATAGGAGCGATGCGTTCTATGGTTGGCGCCGGGAGGAGGAAGAACTTATGCCGCGCATATTAGCTTTTCAAGAGCTAAAAGAATTAGAATGCGCCTAATATCTTTTATTATAATTTTCAATTTCAGAAATTGCTCTCCGGCCCACCGTGACACTTGTTAATGGCGAAATTGTTCAAAGTGGCATTATAATACCTGAGATACTTAATAGGGTTAATATTAAAATACAATTTGAATTTTTTTTTCACTTGCTGCTTAAATAAAAACTCTTTTTCATTTTCATTTGATAAACAACTTTTTTAATTGGTACTCAAACTCAATTTTTTACACACTTTTCAATTGAAAATATGTCCTTGAAAAATTCGAATATACAATTTATCTTAAAATATCATTTAAAATGCTCACACATTATAAAATAGATCTTTTTAAAAGTCATATTATAGCCCTAAACCAAGTCCATTCAATTTTAGCTCAAATCGAAAACCCTAAAATGATTTTTATACCAATTTTTTTTTTCAATAAGTATATCAATATATTTAAATTATATAAACAATATATTATAAATGACCACATATTACATTTCACTAAAACTCAACATATACTAATACAGGGAACAAGCGGATGCAGATGATGCAGACACAACGAAATATCATGCATGAACACATGAGACAGATCAGATCAGATTCAATCGTATATAAATGTTTTTTTAGTGCTATATATAACACAAACTTTATTGGACCCAATGTGCAAAATAAGTTGTAATCATGGGCTTGAACTTTTCTGCACCCTTGATAATACCCCAAAAGATGAACCTAAAAGCAAGCATCATCCCAAGAATAGCACACAAATCTATCCACTTAGAATGACCCGTTTGCATTTGCCAAACATTCTTCAAAATCTCTTCACCTGTAATATTACCATTCTGCCCTCCAAACTGCCCACCAGGAAACACCAGTCCTTCAAACTCATTCTTGTAGAATCCCTGGTTGGCATAGTTGTGGAAAGAAATGTAGTACATTGGGTATTTCCAGAGGGGCTTGGGAATCTCGTTGGGAAGGCGAAAATAGCCGCCGTTGAGAATCATGATGCCCTGGATTCCGGCACCGGTGATGATTCCGACGAGAAAGTCCGGCACGGCGGCGGCCACCACCATCATCAGGCTCTCCACCAGCATCATGCAGGAGAAGAGGAGCAGCGCGAAGTAGGCGAAGTGATCTATGCTCTTTTGGAGGCCAACTAGATAGTATGCGATTGCTCCAGGTGCTACGGATAGGAGAAGAAGATAGGGCATGGAGGATACTGTGTTTCCGACGATGAACGCCGCCACCGTGTAGTGGCCGTTCAGCCTCTCCCGCGTGAATATCTGGATTTTCCGGCGAGATGAAGATCATCATCTTATATTTAATATTGGGTTAAAATAATTTTTTCGTCTCATTATTATAATATCTTTCTATTTTAATTCCATAATAATCACGATTTTCATTTTAGTCTCATAATTTAATAATATTTCTGATTTCAATTCAATTTTGCTGAATTTGGCTTTCTACTGACCTAGAACTTGTGATATGTTATAGGTCACAAAAAATCTAATCTGGGGTCACAACCAAAATTAAATTAAAATTGGACAAAATTTTAAATTGTGTGGTTAAATTGAAAGTAGTGATATTTATGAGATCAAAATCGAAAGATATTGTAGTTATAAAACGAAAAATGATTTTAATCATTTAATATTGGATGGTAGATCAAGAGATTTGAATTATGATCAAAGGAGAATTAGGGTTTCTTACTTTCATATCTTCAATGAAAGAAGTGAATCCTCCAATGGCCATAAAGCTCATGAATGTTGAAATAAAGACCAGCATCGAAGCTCTTCCCTGCAATTAGCATTATCCTCTAATTATATAGGCTTATTAAACATGGCTATAACCCCACTATCATTTATAATGTTACATTATATATATTAATTATTTTTGTTTGCATATTTCCAAATATGAATTAAAAATATCATTATTAAAAGCCTACCTGAATGGAATTATAAGTGGAGCCAATATCATGAAAGACAGTGCCAACACATAAGCACAAACCAATATGTATCGCAAAACGAAACCAATAATAGCCCACATCACGAAACATGTTCACAGATGATCTTCGTGTTAGAACAACACATTGAGTAATGAATCCAGCTTGGCCCCCCTTATGCTGTATCAATCCGTGATAATTCTACAAAAAAATTAACAAAGATATTCAACATTTTTCTTTTAAAGTAATTAACATAAATTTATGCAATCAGGATCTTCTATTGTTTTTCTCATAAATTGAACAAAAACTACTAGTAATATTAATTTATGAAACTTAGAGTAAAAAATTATAGGGTGGGGGATACACACCCCACCCATTACTAAACACACCCCATTAAAAATAAATATGTATTAAAAAACATAAATATCTTTACTATATATTATTTATTTAATTTCTATGTTGTATAATTGTAAGGGTAGAATGATAATGTTGTGGGGAGCGTTTAGAAATTTGATAATATTAAATATTTTAAAGTGGGTGTATTTAATAATTAGGTTGTGTTTAGTAATGGATGAGGTGTGTACAATCTCATCCTAAGTTATATTCTTTCTATTTCAAAATAATTGTCATTTAAAATTATTTGACAAAAATTTAAAAACATTTGATAACTACATTTGAATTCCAACACTTAATATGCATAATTAACATATAGTACTAAATATAAATTTAGTATCTTAAAAAAATATAGCGGAAATATTAAAAAAAAAAACTATCAACTCTTTTAGGTAATAAAAAAAGAAGTAGATAGATACGTGTGTAACCAATGTACTATAAGTAGTATATTTAATACAACGTGCATGGTTGTTGACCATGCAGATCTAATAATTGTTTTCCGTAAAGAACACGATTCTGTTTACGGACCACAAAAATTTGTAAACTATCATCCTAGAATTAATTGGGAAACATTATCGGGATGCATGTGAACATTTTTTAAAAGAAATATACGGTACTATTGATTACTAAATATACTTAACTCCGAGTTGTTATTTTCTTGTCCAATTAATCATTTATTGTTATTGTTGTTATCATATACAAATTAATCACACACCATATCAAAAAAAAACTCATACTATTTTTGGTAACTTTCACTCTTTTAGAATGTAACAATTGAACTCTGTCACATTGTATATAATGAGTGAGTTTTATGTGAGATCTTTTCACGGATCATATTATGTGAGATGGGTCAACCCACAACTCAACCATCACATTTCACATGTAAATTAATAAAAATGAATATAGTTTATGGGTAAAAATGATCCGTCTCACGGAAACTATTCATCAGACCGTCTCAAGATAATAGAATAGCAACTTTAACTAAAACTAAATAGCACTTTATGTTAGTTAGAATAACAACTCTGTTAAGTTAGTTGTTAATGATAGGTTTATCTTCTACTTAGCTTAAATAGGATTAAAGTTCTTCTTTTCTTTACTACTGTAATTCTTCATTTTCTGAACTGTGTAATCTTTCCTCTCAATTTCATAATACAAGTTAATCTTCCATCTTTCTTCAAGATTGAACTTGTCTACATTTTTGTGATATATAATTAGTCGTATTTGGTTGACTCATTCGAAACCGCAATTAATTCGATTCTATCGATTGAACTCACTAACTATTGACTCTTGATTGTAATTGATTATGACAATGTTATCCAAAGCCCATACACATAGGTTAGATGATACATCGAACAATTTAATTGTATTTATTACCTGTTGGCATATTTCATCCACATAATTCTTCACCTGTCGAAAAGTATCTGAGGAGTTGTATGCCATAACTAGAATGTTAATAGCTTCAACTGCCCTCCTCTTACCACCACCCCCTTGCTCAACATCCTACATATGTAAGTCACAATCAATATTAATTCTCATAAGAATAATTGATTAATATAATGCATATATCGATTATAACCTCACCAAATCAAAGTCTTGATTGATTGTTCTCAGATAGTGATCAGAAGGGTTCCGCATAGGCGGGCAAACGAAGCCATTCGAAGCAAAAAACTATTCAATTTCAAGAATTAATAATAAGTCACACGTAAGCTGGGAACTGGATCATCATCATGATAAATAGATATTAATTAGTGAATGACCTCATTGGCTGCTAAAGTTGGACCAAAATAGACAGTTTGTCCAGAGGAGAGAAGACAAAGATTGTGGAAAAGCTCAAAAACTTCACTACTTGGCTGATGAATGGATGCAATGACACTGATTCTTTCGTGCTCCGCGAGATTGATGATACGTTTGGCGACATGGTAAGACGCGGCGCTGTCCAGACCGCTAGTGGGCTCGTCGAGAAAGAGAAGCTTTGGTCGTCTCAAGATTTCAATGCAAATGCTAACTCTTTTCTTTTGGCCACCACTTAGGCCTTTGACATGCCACCCTCCGATTCGGGTGTCAATGGCGTCGATTAATCCCATCTCTTTGATAGTACTTTCTGCTCTCTCTCTCTTCTCCGATTTGGACATGGAATCTGGGAGTTGGAACTGGGCTGAGTAGTAAACTGCTTCTCTTACAGTCAATGTTGTAACTAGGGCATCATCTTGAGTCACGTATACCTAAATATGTACCATCATTTTTTATTTTATTTTTGTATTAAACTACTATATAGAATATAGAGATTAATTCACATCCAACGACAGTTATAAACGACATGTCTCGAATTAGGATGATTGATTGATTGATTGATTTAAAAAATAATATATTTTTAGAGGATTAACTATACTTTAAAACAGTGTATTTATATTGTACCAAACAAATGCGAATTAAATTCTCAAATATCCAATGTTGGTTTTCTTACTGAAGTGCCAAAAGCTAATGATTGTTTGCGTCCATTGATGAGTATCTCTCCCTTTTGTGTTGTGTTTGAATCTAATCTCCCTGGAATTAAAAAATATATATATATCAAATTAATTTGATCCATGATCACTTGTATATGAGAGAGAGAGAAGAGAGAGAGACCTGCTAATGCATCAAGAAGAGTTGATTTTCCACAACCAGAAGGGCCCATGACGGCTAAGGGCTGGGCGGGGCGGACATAGCCGGTGACGCGGTGGAGGATGGGGCGGCGCCCCGCCGCCTTGTCGGGCACCGTCACCACCAGGTCCTTCCAAGTCAAGTGAATGCCTGGTGATGTATCTATGGATTTATTTCTTGTCAAATTCAGAAAAGGGATTGGAGATGATGAGTCAAGAGGTCCAGGGCTACGTTCTATGGAAGGATAGTCCATGCCCTTTTTTGTCACTCACAATATTGGGTTCAATTAATGTTAGTGCATGATGAGAATGATCACCATTATTCGGACCGACTTTTATAGATAGAATTAGCAAAGAAACGATCCAACATGGTGTATTAAAGTCAAGAACTGTCACTGCATCCACACTTTTGACGAGGCCTGATTCCAAGGAGTTTCTCACGCCTCTTTGACGTTGTCATGTTAAGTTCATATCCAAATTAATTGTCTGAAAATGTAAAATTCTGTCAAAATTAATTGTGACAGTTTTAAATATATGGGACTAGCTAGTTTTACTTTAAAAAAAACTAGTTTTAGATCAACTGCGTTGCACGTGAAGCTCAATTCAAATTAAGGAAATAAATAATACAAATATCTTTTATATAACATTTTTGAGTTGGTCTTGTGTGCACTTGGTGTACATGTAATTCGGGTCGACACAGTTTTGACCCGGATCCGCGTGTTTTTGAATTTAGCTTTTTTTTTTTTTTGCTTTAGGTTGTTATCTTTATATTGTATTAGTGTGACATTTATGTTATAAATGTGTGACCTATATGTACAACTATCATGACCTTTATGTACTATAACTTAGAAAAAAATGAAGATTTTCAACATAATTTGAACTGTATATCTTTATGTGATATCAATGTGACCTTTATATTATATCATGTCACCTTTATGTACAAATATTCTGACCTTTATGTACTTTTATATATTACATAAAGGTCAGAATATTTGTACATAAAGGTGACACAATATAACATAAAGGTCACATTGATATCACATAAAGGTATACAATACAAATTGCGTTGAAAATTTTCATTTTTTTTTCTAAGTTACAGACATAAATGTACGGATGTTTGTACATAAAGGTCACACATTTATAACATAAAGGTCAAGACAAAAATTTGGAAAAAAAAATAAAAAAAAAATAGAAATTCGAGGATCCGGGTCGGATCAACCCGGATTGCATGGATCTTAGATCCATGCACCTGGTGCACGGGAGTTTTTGTAAACATTTTTATATTAGACTTCTAATTATAATAAAATTCTATAGGATTTTGAATTAGGATTCTAATACCAAAATCCTAAATTACTATTATAACTTTAAATAATAATATTTGATAAGGATACATTCGGCAATTCATATTTTATAAGAAACATCCATACTTATTGAAAGGATCGATGCCTCAGAATTACCTGCAAGACTTAAAATCAAAATGAACAGATTGATAATGTTGTTCCAAATGTCACAACATTTACCAACACATTCATACACTTAGTAAAAATCAGAATATGCAGCGGAATATAAAAACGAACAAGGACAGGAGATTTATCCACGAGTATTTAAAGATACTCGTGGAAACGCCAGCAGGGCAAAACTCTTTATTACTACAAGAGTAATTTACAAAAACAATCACAAAGAGATCTTTTGAAAGAATCTCTTTGAAAGCTCTCAAACACTCTATGATTATCTCCCGACTCTCAAAGAATGTTAAAACCCTCTATAGGGTTTACAAAGCAACAAACCTAGAATCTAACAAAGGAAAGACTCTATTAAACAGAATGTTGTCACAGATGTTCCAACAATCTGTTGCTTTGAAACTGTCCTTAAAACTCTCACACTCTGCTCTTGCTTTGCTCTCGGATTTCTCTGGAAAGTGCACTTCGATCTTCAGCCTGAATTGAGCTATTTATAGACCCCTTCAGATCGTGTTTCTTGTCCATGATCTATCCATGATCATCATCCTCCACCTTCTCCATGATCCATGATCTTCATCATCCATCTTCCATGTTCTCCATGATTCATGATCTTCATCCATCTTCAACACTCTCCATGATTCCATCTTCTCCACCTTTCCACTTCTCTTCTTTCTCCTTCTTTATGGAATTGATTAACTTTCTCCATTCATTCTTTCTCCATCTTTATGGAATTGATCCACTTTCTCCACTCTTTCTTCTTGCACGTCTTTCTTCTTGATTTCCACGTGATTAATTCTTAAATCCCTGCAAAAGAATAACAACCAAGCAAGAAACAAATCTCCTATTTTGTAGGAAAGACTTAATGTTAAAGACTTCTTCAAATCTTTAAATTCCTTGGATAAAAGATCCTACAAAATCTCAACAACCAAATCAAATATATTAAGTATCTTAAAAGTATATAAAATATACTATTAAATACATCAATATATTTAAAATTAAATATGGTAATAAAATATCCAAGAAAAGGAAAAATTAATTAGTGTTAAAATATAACACTAACACTTATATATATATATATATGATTAGTTTGCAATTTCCAATTATTATGTCCCAATCAATTTTTCATTCCACTTCTTGTATTAAATTTATAACAGAAAAAATGTAAAGAACTCATTGAGAGTTTGAGACCAATTGATATATATGAATGAGGACCTAAAATAAGTGATCACAAAATTAATTACAAAGAACAAAATCGCAATGAACAACACGGCAAAAAAGAACAAATCAACACAAAAATATTATATTGTCAATGACAAATTCAATGCACACAAAAACACGAGCTCACATGTTGGATATGATCATCAGCTGCAGAAAATATGTCTTCTTGTCATCATAAAAAAATGAAGGTAAATTAATTGCCTTAAAGTGGATGAAGGTAATTCAGCTAATTGGTTTTGGTGATATTACCTTTGTATATGCATATGTGGAATATATAGTAAACAAGAATTTTAAGATTTTTTCAATGAGTATGATAGCATTTCTCAAGACTGAATGAGATTGCCCAAACTGATAACTTTGACGGAAATTTTTGCCGGAAAACTCATATGGGGTTAGAGTGCTCCGATAATGTAAAATTGAGGGGACTGAAGTGGAGTTAAGTTAATTCTAGGGAGTAATATGCAAAATCAATAAGTTTGGAGGTAAAAAGAGTCCTTTCATATTTAAAAACTTTAAAGCTCAAAAGCTGCAAAAGCTGCAAACCCTTCTGTAACTTTTATTTACACAACCTACCCTGTACTCTATTGCAAGAAAATAGATTAAATGAATTTCAACAGCATTAATAACTCAAACCGACACAATTTCAATAGTGATATTTTCATAAGAATAAAATAATAACTCACCTGTATTGGCTCCACATGTAGCATCTCATGAATTATACGTATTTGGAGTTTACGAGGACCAGATATCGTACAAAAGTGGTTACCTACCTCAGCATTTACTCTTATTTAGGTGACTAATCTTTCTTTTAAATTTTTTTTTTTTTTGATAGTTTTGTATTTTTTTATTTTTTTCATTTGGGTACATATATATATTCTTGAAGACATATAACAAAGGGATCCTATATGCTATTTATCAACTTCCGACCTGAAATAATTATAAGCTCATGAGTTTGGTCACACTTCACTATTGAGAAATGGAAATTAGAAGACTTCCATCTTCGAATTTAATTCAATGCTTTTAATTGATTTTCTTTTTGATTTTTATTTACTTTTAATGATTTAATTTTGAGTTTACTTTTATTTCGATTATTCACCTCTAATTTAGTTTGTAGATATATATAAATCGAAAGCAAATATCATCAACACATATATCTATACACATTTTACTCTGAAATATATATATATATATATATCTCAAAAAATACTCAAACATTTATTTACATGAAAAAAAAACTACTATATTTCCAAATTTTCCAACTGTTACCATAGAAAAACCTTTAAAACATCAAAACCAAGTCAAAGATTTAGCTTTTTTCTTTAATTTTGTAACTTTAATATCTTTCAATTTTGTCACACCCCATTAAGACCAACTTTCTTTATCAATTCTATTTTTATCACAAGATGCATCCTACATTATAAATAGGTGCATTCTAGCTAGGGGTTTAATTAATTAGACAAGCACACATCTTTCCTAAAACCAAGTTCTAATTATACTTATCACTTATGATTGAACATAAAATACCTCAACTCTTCAATTGCTAAAACCAATTTCTGATCTGTTTGGTTAAAGACTCCAAAAAAGCTGTAATTAGAGGCCTAACCTTTTCTGCACCAATTATAATACCCCAAAACAAGACCCTATACACAACCACCATCCCAACAACAACACACAAATCCATCCACTTAGACAGTCCAATTTCCATTTGCCAGAAATCCCTCAAAACCTCATCACCAGTGATAGTACCATTTTGCCCCTGTGGAAATGTCAACCCTAGAAACTCATTCTTGTAGAAACCCTGATTTGCATACTTGTGCAAAGAGACATGGTAAACTGGGTATTTCCAGAAGGGCTTGGGAATGTCACTTGGCAGCCGGAAAAAGCCGTTGTTGAGAATCATGATGCCCTGGATTCCGGCGCCAGTGATGATCCCCATCAGAAAGTTGGGCACCACCACCGCCACCGCCATCATCAGGCTCTCCACCACCATCATGCATGAGAAGAGAAGCATCGCAAAGTAGGCAAAGTGATCTGGGCTCTTTTGGAGGCCAACTAGATAATAAGCCAGTACTCCTGGTGGTAAGGATACCGAGAGGAGGAATGGAATACAAGATATTGTGTTGCCAACGATGAATGCCACCACGCTGTAGTGCCCGTTTAGCCTTTCACGTGTAAATATCTGCAAGATGAATAGATGATCATGTCTTCAATGGAGATAGGAATACCAACTATGATTAAACAAAATTACAATTTTGGTCTTGTAACCTATATTTTGTCCATCTTTTTACAATCAATTACCTATTTCAATTTTGGTTATTTAAATTTCACCTTTTTTTTTCAGTTTTCATCTTCTTTAATTTGTTCGGAATTATGATCTTTGCCTACATATGGACGTTGGAGTTGACATGATTTTTTTTCAATTCCGCTGTGCACGTAGATAGATATTCCAAGAAAAATTGAAAAAAAAAATGATAATTATAATATATTGAAATACCTTAAAATTGGTGGTCGAAAATAAATAATCATGTCATAAGCTACAAGATCAAAATTGAGATGTTTTCTTATGAATAAATGCAAATTAGGGTTTCTTACTTTCATATCCTCGACGAAAGAAGGAAACCCTCCAATTGCCATGAAGGTCATGAAAGATGAAACGAAGACGAGCACTGAAGCTCTAGCCTGCAATATATTAAGGATAAAAAGGTAAAATTACAGTGCGCACTCAATTATTAACGATAGGTTAAAATCATTCTCATGCATTTGTATTTAATATGGTAGACATATATGTTTAATAAATTTGATACTGTAATTTTTGGTGTACTAAATAAGTTGAAATACAAAATTTTAAAATAAAGTTAGTAGGTAAAAGCCAACCTGAATGGAATTATAAGTGCTGCCAATATCATGAAAGACAGTGCCAACACATATGCACACAGCAAAATATATGACAAAACGAAACCAGTAATAGCCCAGATCACGAAACATGTTGATGGATGATCTTTGTGTAAGAACTAAACATTGTGTAATGAATCCTGCCTGGCTCCCCTTCTTCTCCAATGATTTCGTATAATTCTACAATTAAACATACAGTAATAATAAATAAATGTTTAATATATTCTTCAAAAATGAAAAAATATTGTCATCAATTCAGGTAGGTATCCACTAAAGTCCAAATAATTCACTGTGGTTCTGTACGAACATCTTTTGTTATATTAAGATTTAATTTTATTTGATATTTCGATTTTTGGTTATATGGATGTCGGAATTGCTGACGTAGGATTTTTAATTAATTCCAATGTTCAAATAGATAGAAATTAATATTTTAAGATAAATGAGACCAAAATTAGAAAAAATGTGATAGTTAGAAAACTAAAATTGAAAAAAAGACAATATTGAAATTACATAATGAAAATTGAGATTTTTCATAAATATATTATTTAATTTTTACTATTATTAGTTGAACTCATGTAATGAATTTTTAAGGCTGTGAGAACGAGCACTCATTTTCCATCACAATTTGATAAAAGAATACACACAAATATATGTGTACCTGTAAACATATTTCATCCACACATAGGTTCACTTGTCGGAAAGTATCAGATGAATGGAATGATGTAACCAAAATGTTAATCGCTTCCACTGCACTTCCCTTACCACCATATCCTTCTTCAATGTCCTGCGTTTAAACGTTATAATCAATCAATATTGTCACAATTCCTTTGTAAAATAAGAATTAATTAATAATGTATATATTAATTATGAGCTCACCAAATCAAAGTCTTGATTAATTGTTCTCAGATAGTGATCGGAAGGGTTCCTCATGGGCGGGCAAACGAAGCCATTTGAAGCAAAAAACTATTCAATTTCAAGAATTCATATGTAAGCTGCGAACTAGTCATTATAATAAGGATTAATTTCAATTTTGGTCTTGTATATAAGACATTTTTCATTTTTTGATAATCAAGTATCTGATTTCTAATTTTTGTCCTCTATGTTTTAATTTTTTTTTTTTGTCAATTTCAGTCTTTTTTTATCATAATTTTCAAAATCGATGACATGGTTGCCAAAATTTGGTTGTCACGTCAGATTTTCCAATTACCACGTCCGAATTTCCAACAGTCACATCAACAAGATTGAAAATTTCAATCAAAATGGACTGAAATTGGAAAAAATTAAACATAGAAAACCAAAATTGGAAAACGAATACTTGATTGTCAAAAAATGAAAAGTGTCTTACAGACCGAACCAAAATTGAAATTATACTTGTAATAAATAGATATTTGTGAATAGTTAGTTTAACTTACCTCATTGGCTGCTAAAATTGGCCCAAAATAGACAGTTTGTCCAGAGGAGAGAAGGCAAAGATTGTGGAAAAGCTCAAACACTTCACTACTTGGCTGATGAATGGATGCAATGACACTGATTCTTTCATTTTGCGCGAGTTTAGTTATGCGTTTCATAACATGAAAAGACGCGGCACTGTCCAGACCACTGGTGGGCTCGTCGAGGAAGAGAAGCTTAGGTCGTCTCAAGATTTCAATGCAAATGCTAACTCTTCTCTTTTGGCCACCACTTAGCCCTTTCACACTCCACCCTCCAATTCTGGTGTCAATGGCGTCGTTCAATCCCATCTCTTTGATAGTACTTTCTGCTCTCTCTCTCTTCTCGGATTTGGACATGGAATCTGGAAGTTGGAGCTGAGCTGAGTAGTAAACTGTTTCTCTTACAGTCAATGTAGTAACTAGGGCATCATCTTGAGTCACATATGCCTAAACACCATAATCAATATACCATATATAAAAAATTTCATATAAGACACTATATTTATTTATATGTAGTGCAGGTTTAATTCTTACTGAAGTGCCAAAGGCTAGTGTTTGCTTGCGGCCATTGATGAGGATATCACCTTTCTGCTTCGTGTTCGAATTTAGCCTTCCTGAAATCGTTTTTCTTTTAAGTATTTTAAAATTATATATATAAATCGGATATAGTTACATGCAATTAACAATTAATTAACGTAACGTAGCTTGTCCAGTATTGAAAAATGAGATGAAACACGATTTTAAAATAAAGATATATAGACCTGCTAGTGTATCGAGAAGAGTGGACTTGCCACAGCCGGACGGGCCCATGATGGCTAGGACCTCATCAGGGCGGACATAGCCCGTGAGGCCCCGGAGAATAGGGTGGCGCACGGAGTCCTTGTCGAGCACGGTCACCCATAGGTCTTTCCAAGTCAAGTGAATGCCAGGTGGTTTGCCTAGAGATGGTTTCTTGTTCAAAAATGGTATAGGAGATGATGAATGAGGTCCTGGGCTAGATTCTATACAAGGGTATTCCATGGTTTTTTTTCCTTACAATATGTCTACCTAAGGATTGTGAAGAATAAGAATGATGTATGATAACCATTTGAGACCAACATTTATAATGAATTAACATAGGACAATGGTGTAATAAAGTCAAGAATTGTCACAGCCACACACATCCATCCATCGAGTATGATGCATCAGATATTACAAGTTTAACATTTTGGCATGAAATGAAGTGGGCGCAGATGTTTTACCTTTTTTTTCTTTTTAATAATTGTATTTGGTATTTGTTTTTGTATTTTATTTCTTAAAAAAAAATATATATATATATATATATATATATATATATATATATATATATTTGTGAAAAATGTGTTTAAGGATTATGGGGTGCAACTTCTGTCTTACAAAATTAAGATAGTTTAATATAAGTTTATGTATAGATGTATGATAAACTAATAATAATTTTATTGACTCTTGTGATGGCGGTCAAGTTTAAATCTTAATTTAATAGGAATTTTTCATTTAGTCAACCTAAATTGCTATGATTCACGTTCAACACTACATCATGCACGTAAAGAGAGCAAGAACAAATTTGTTTTTTTTTTTACTTTTTATTTTTCGAAATCAACAAATATGATTTTTTCAACGGCCCTAATAAATCAGAAATTGACATTTCATATATATATATATATATATATTTATATATTTATATATATATAGCAAGCATGATTTTAAATATATAATATCACTTGTCTTGGCTCCACCTTCACAGGATCACAGTCCTTGTGAAAAACATGTTTTCGCAATTTCTCAAGGCTTAATTTCAATCATGCATGAAACTTAAACAAGTTGTGGAAATGAAAATTCATACTTGCTTTGATTTTTATCCCAAAAATAATAATCATAATAATATTTAATAATGGAAGATCGCATAGAATCCACTCGCGCGGTGATTCCCTATTATTAATGGGAGTTTGCATATCTTTTTAACAAATGGGATTTTTTCTTTTCTTTTTTATTTCCTAAGTGAAAGTAAATATGGTGAAAATTTGTCCTAATCAATTTTGAAGCAAATTTTTTAACATACCTGTACATTTTTCTTTTTCTTTTTTTTTGATAGTGCAAAGGCTCGCTAAATCAATTGACAAATATTGGATCAAGATTTAGATTTTAATAAAAATGTTTCTGTATATATTGGAATACCGTTGTTATTTTGTCGATTTTTTTTCTTGTGTGTTATACCAAACCATACTTGTAACATTAATTGAATTCAAGTATTATAACATTAATTGAGTTGTGAAAAACATGTTGTGGGGAACAGGAAATGTCGTGTATTTCATGTACCTGAAGCATAATGTGTGGTTGAAACCTAGTCCATGAAATTATTTCTAACGCTATTTTGACAAACGGTCACTTCATAAGTCCGTCTGGGACAGTACCAGGTCCTAGACTATGATTTCATTTTCAAATATATATAATGGTGAATTTTGAGTAAACATACTCATTGTATTAGGTATTTCCAGCAGAAAAATGTTCAATATCAACACTTTCTAATGCTTTAAACATTTCTTCATAAAATCCTCTCGGTTTGTATGATCCATTTGCAAATGTTAAACTTGGAATATATCTTTCCAGAATGATCCAAAGATTATCTTTCCATTGAAGATTTCTTTCTTCTATAAGAAGAATTAAGTCTCTAAAATTATTTTTCTTGAAAAGAATATTATTCTTTTCTTCGGTTGTAGCATTCACATAAGAAGATTCTTCTTGTGATTCAGGAATATTATCTTGTGATTTCTTTTTAAGAAATTCTTGAAAATCTCCATATAATGGATGATTTTTGTCAGGGATATTTCCTGATGTAATTCCAGAAATATTCTGGGAAATCAGTTTTTGTTTGCCTTGTTGAGCAATAACATAGGGAGTTCTTCCCCTTCCTCTTCCCCTATTAGGGAAATAGAATCCTCTATTGGATTGACTCATATCTACTTAATCATGAAAGAAATTCTCTGGTTAAGTAATCAGGCAAATTAGTGTCCTTCCCTTGTTTATAAACAATTTCAAAATCAAAGGGGGCTAAATAAGCTTGCCACCTTGCAAACATTTGTTTGGAAATATCATGTTTAAAATCTTTTTTAAAGATTCATTTTGCTACTTGACAATCAGTCTTTATAATGAATTTTTGATTATATAATCGTCTTGAAATTTTATAACACATTTTACTATAGCAAGAATTTCTTTGGCTACAGTTGCATAATTTTTCTGAGCAGGATTCCATTTTCCCGAGTAAAATCTAACAAGAATTTCTTGTTTATATTTTGGATTTATTTGTTTTAAAATACCTCCAAAACCTATATTTGAGGCATCTGTTTCAATAATTTTTTCCCATTGGGGATTAGCAAGCATAAGACAAAGGAATATTTTTAACCTTTTCTTTTATAATCCTAACAGTCTTGGTATGTTCATCAGTCCAAGGAGAATGATTCTTTTTAAGTCTATCATGCATATAAAATAGCAGATATTTTTGAAATATTTTCAACAAAAGAGGAAACATAATTAAGGCTTCCGAGAAATCTTTGTTATCTGTAATAATATCTGGAAATTTATTTCCAAATTCCATACTTCTTTGTATAGGAATAATTTTTCCATTATTAATATTATGTCCTAAAAATCTGACATTTGTTTGGAATAAATTCATTTTCGATTTTGATATGACAAGACCGTTCTGAATAATTAATTTTCTAAATATCTCTAAATGTTTAAAATGAGTTTCAATATCTTTAGAAAACACAAGAATATCATCAATATAAACAATTATAAAATTGTTGTATGGAATAAATATATCACTCATGATTTGTTGAAATTCTGATGGAGCATTTTTTAACCCAAATGGTAAAACTGTCCATTCATAATGTCCTATTGGAACATTAAAAGTTGTTTTATATCTATCAGATTCTTCTATTTGCATTTGTCAATATCCTGATTTTAAATCAAATTTTGAAAAAATCAAGGCTCCAAAAAGTCTATCTATAAGATCTTTTTTATTAGGAATATGATGTCTAATCCATTTTAAAACCTTATTAAGGGGTTTGTAATTTATGACAAGTCTAGGTACACCTTTTTCTTGTTCAAAATGTTTATTAACATAAAAGGCAGTACAAGACCATGGAGATTTAGAAGGGGTTATTAACCTTTTATCAAGAAGAGATGTTATCTCTTTTTTACATAATTCTAAATATTCAGCATTCATCTGACATGGTCTAGACTTAGTAGGAATATTTTTCTCATTAAAATCTTCTTCATAAGGAAGATATAAAACATGTTTTTTTCTATCCTAAAAAGCATTTGGGTGATCATCACATATTTCAAGAGAAAACTTATTATAAATAAATTTAATTTTATCCTGTAATTTTGGATTTTTTAATTTCTCTTCAATAGTAAGAAAATTAATTTCCTCTTTTAAGGAATTAATATGAAATAATTTTCTATCCATTTTTTCTCTTATTTCATTGAGAACTTTTTGAATAGGTTTATTAATAAATTGAAAACTGATTGGTCTATTATTGAAAGTACCAATTATACCCTTTTCATCAACACAAGTTAAAGGATAAATACTATGAATAAAAGGTAAGCCAAGAATAAGTTGGCTTGAAATATCTTTTGCAAGAAGAAAGCTAGTAGGAATACAGCTTCCATTTTTACATATTAAGGTTTCTGGTAGTTTATAACTAATATCCAAAGAACCTCCTCCTGCATGAGAGAGAGAGAATGTGTAGTTTTATGAAAAAACCTTGAAGGAATTAATTCTTCTTGGATAACATTTAAATCAGCACCACTATCAATCATGGCAATGAAATCTTTTTGATAATTTTTATCAGTTAAAAGAGTTATTTTAGTATACCATTTTTGTGATGTAAACATATTCATTATTTGAATAATTTCTTTTGAAGATTTATTTGTATTTATTAATGACAAGAAATTTTCTTGTTTTTCTTCTGTCTCTTTTATATCTTCATTTTTTATAAAATTATTATTTTCTATAATAGAAATTCTATTATGAAGATTAATATGAATATTTTTAATTTCATTTTTTAGATTATTAATTTCTTTTGTTAAATCTTCAATAGTTGTAGGATTTTTATTTCCATATTTTTGTCTTAAAAGTTTATGAACTTCTTTCATAGAATATGTTTGATTTTAACTAGAAACATTAATTTCTTCCTTTTTAGTATTACTTGAAGATGGTGTATTTTCAATTTGATCAATAATTTTTTATCTTAAATCAGGATCTTTAATATTCTTAAGTAATTCTATAAAAGAATTATTATCTAAGACATTAATATTTAAATCCTGAAATTGAGATCAAAGTTTATAAAACTCATCTCCTTTTTCCTCAGTATTACTGATATGATTTATACAAGATTGTCCTTGTATACAAGCATCACATTCTTCATTATCTGAATTAAAATTTTCATTATCTAAATCTCTTATTTCTTCGGAATAATAAGATGATTCTTCTTCTGTTCTGTAATCAGAGTTTTCTGAATCAGAATCTATCATAATTTGTAATAAGGCTTGTTTGATATTATCATCAATTTTTAATTCATTTATTTTTATTTTGGTCCAGCATTCATTTGCATAATGACCTGGCTTATGACATTTATGACAAACAATATGTTTTTTATCTGTTTTTCCTTTATTTATATTAAAGGTTTCTTTTCGTCTTTTCTTTTTCTCTTTATATTTTTCAGAGAATTGACGTCTTTTCTTATGATATTTTTCATTATTATCTCTAGTATCTCTAGAATGTTTTTTAATTTTAGAATATTTTTTATCTTTTCCTTTATTAATTGTATCCATGCCAAATTGATCACAGAAATGTCCTAATTGTTTTCTTTCAATTAGACTTTGATTTTTAATTTGCTTATTAAGCTTTAGTTCATTACAGAGGGCTAAGCCTTCTTGAACACAACAACTAATTAAATTTCCATATGTGTAATTATCATATGGAATTGATGTGTCTCTAATTGTATATATTTTATCATCATAATTATCCTTGGTTATAGTCTATTTGTGCTTTAATTGATCTAATTATCATTGTTATTTGTAGGAATGGACCTTAATGGGCTTTGAAGAAAAATGGGCTTAAAATGATTAAATTATGCTTAAGATGTGAAGATGTGCTTAATGGGCTTGGGACCACATCAAATGCTAAAGTGGCTTGGAGGAAAAGAAAGGGCAAAGAAGACATTTGTCCCTCACATTTTGTTATGGACCCTTTTATCCTTAGGGTTTAGTTTCTTAAGTTTTGTTTAGAGGGTCAATAAGACAATTTTATGTAATCTCTCCTATCTTTCTCTCTTGGGAGGCCAAGACCCAAGATCATTCTATCATCATTCCAATAATTCTCTATACTCAAATTCTAGATTTTCTCTCTCTAGTTTTTCTCTTGAAGATTTACATGGAGAAGATCAATCAAAGAATGAGTGGTTAAATTTCTCTCCGATTCAAGGGTCGTTTAATTCGATTGCTATCATTGTGAGGTTTTGTGCTTAATTTAATTCTTGTTTTAATTCGAGTACTTGTTGATTCATGATCTAATTTCATATAGTGATATATAATTTGGGTTGATCTGACAATTCGATTTAAATTATATGTTGCTAATGCTATCCATGAGTTCTCATTTATATATTGCTGGGATGTATGATTGTTGAATGATTGGTACTTAGTAGCAATAGGTTGATTATGTTTTTGCTGGGATTGTGTAATTGTCTAATGAATTAACGGACTAACGGAATCATAGGCTTAGTAATTGCAGCTATCTCGATTATTAGGTTCTAGGCTTCAGTTGGGTTTAACTGTTTTCACCGGAGCTTAATGCGGTTGTTAATTAATTTGGAAAGCGCGCCAATTAGTTAATAGCTAGTTTTGATTGGATGCTGGGTTCGATCAATTAAATTTGGAAAACATGGACTTCTCTATGGCTTCGTGTTTAGTCTAAAGTTAAATGCTTGAATGTGCAAGAAGCTATTTGTAGCCTATGATCAGTGATGCAATCGAATGTCGACATCCTTGAATCGGAGCTTCGTGAGGTTAATCTCTATCCTATTTCTTTTCATCTTTCGTTGCTTGTTTTATTTGTATTTTATTTGATGTTTTCTTAGTTTAGTTAGTTTAGTTTCGTTTAGTTTAGTAGATATCAAACCCCCCCTTTGTTCGTGTTATGCTCAAAAGAATTAAGCATTGTTCCCTGTGGATCGACCCTACTTCCCATTATACTCGTGCTTTTGCTCATTTGGAGTATGTTTTTATCTTTGATTGCTCATTTGGAATATTAAGATTATCTTTTCTAAGAATAATTTTAATTCTTTCAGCAAAAAGACCTGGGAGACCATCTATAAATTTAGCCTTCCAATAACTAGCATTGCAATCATGAAGTTCATAGACTCTAGAAAGAAAAGTATATTTATACCAACGAAAATCTGTCAGTGTTCTACATCTTAGATTACTAAGAAGTGTACGAATATTTTCACTATTATATGTGAATTTTCCAGTGAAATGTTCAATTATAGTCATAATAAGGGTATAAACAACATTTTCAGATTGAACATTATTTTCAATTATAACAGAGGTTAAAATTACATTTTTGCCGTTTGAGATAAATAGTTATCCCACCAACCTTTAAGTTGTCCAGTAAAGCCTGCTATAATCATTTTAGCAATATTACTATCAGTATTTCCTGTTGTTGTACAAACAGTACTATACATAAGCATTTTATGAGCTATAATATAAATATACATCCATCTATATTCCATTCATATATGCTTTTTCCATTATAACTTCTTTCAGATAAAAAATCTTATTCTTCATGAAGAACATCCATAGGAGTTGGTCTACTATAATAATATTTTTGTTGAGTAGGTCTATCAGCCCATTTCATTTTATTTATAATATCTTTAGAAGGTCCAGAGGGTTCTATTTCATTACTTAAAGTAGAAATATTCTGACTTTTAAATTTTTCAGTTAATTCTGTAATTAATTCTTCTAAATTATGTTTTGATGATTTTAATTTAAAATCTTTTATTTCTGGAGGTGGTTGTATAGATGAAGATGCAATTGAAACTATATTTGTTTCTTTTTTAATATGTATATGGACATCTGGTTTAATTTGTTTAATAGTAGAAATTATTGTCTCTACTTTGTTATGTAAAGAAATTAATTCTTCTCCTATAACATTTAAATACAAATTAGTATAATTTTGTTTTTCCATTAAAACATTTATGTGTTTTATTGTGACTTGTAAAGTATCATTTTCAATCAATTTTGAAAAGGCTGTAAAATTCATTATTTTACTATTTTTCTTCATTTGAAATGAAGTACTAGAAGGGTACAAAGATTTTTGTTCCTGTCCTGTTGTTAATTTATATGTTTTTTCCAAAACAGAAATATGATTTATAATATAAGTTTTTATAAACCAAGGAATGAAAAACATTATCATGTTCATATCTTTACAACATGTATAAAATTCTTCTTGAATTTGTTCAAGAATTTCAGAAAAATAATCAAAAAACCGTTTTCTGAAAAGTATCCATTCTGGGTTTTTTAATTCTTTATTAATAACCTGTCTAGCAGGTGATCCTTTAGAAAAATCAATTTCTTTTGTATTAATCATTAAAGACTAAATGGGGCATCTGACATAGTGTCACTTTCTTTGTAGATATTTCTACATTTAAAATCTCTAACAACATTGTTTGTATCTATAAAAACTTCCTCATTAGGATTTCTTTTATTTCTTTCCAATTCTAATTCTTCTCTTATTTGAGAAGTAGATGCTCTAGAAGTTTGTGGTAAATCTACCCAATAATCTAGAGGTGAAATATAAGAATCTGTTGTTCTAGTTTTAAACATCGAATTTGTTCTAGATAAATTAGATGAAGGTAATAATTTTCTCTGTTCATTTGTAAATTGTATTTGAATAGTTCCTTCTTCTGTTTAGATTATATTCTTTAAATCATTGTTTATTAAAGGTTCCTTATAAACCGCCTGTTCTATAGTCCATTGTTCTGGAAAATTTATTTCTTCCTATTTAATAGCTCATCTAGTAGTAATGTTAGATCTATTGAAATTTATTTCAATAAGAATAGTTTCATTAATATTTTTATCCATTAATTTACATCCTGGATTCATAATAAACAAAGGTTTATAATATATTTTATAACATATACATATTATTTCAAAACCTGGAATATAATCATATCCATGAGTTTTAACATTTAATGTTAAGGCATTTAATATATTATTATCAGTAAGAGATAAACATAGATCAGGATAAACATCAAAATATACTGGTCCATGTGCAAGACTAGATTGAATTATTCTCATAAGGGATTTATTCCATGCTTTATTTCTTCCATCTCTTAAAGCTGCTATAAAGCTTTCTGGTAAACCTTTTAATGTTAAAGGTCTGAATGCAATTTGCACTAAACCAATATGTATATAATTGTGTGTTTTTATATAAGGTAAAATATCTTTTTTATCAAGTAAATTCAAAATTATTTCTTTATTATCAAGTGGAATTGAAGATTCAGTGGTTTTAACCAATTGTTTAAATCCCATCATTTCAAAAGTACCAATTTGATATATTTTATTGGGTTTTACTTTAGGAATAGTCCAATTATTTAATATATCTAAATTTTGTGGAATATCATATTCCTCTGTCATACTGTTTTTAACAGTATCTTTAACTTTGAAAAGATTCATTAGAATATAAAAATGTGCTAGATCATATCTACTTTCTTTTTTAAACATGGCTCTGATACCATTTCAAACCCAGGATACATGAAAACTAAAGACCAAAGGATATTTTTACCAGACATTTAAACTCATAGGAATTTACTGAGCATATATAATCTCAATGTTTATAAATTCCCCTTCAACCCACAAACGCCTAAACGTCTTCCTGGCTAAGATGGCAAAAAGGGTGAACATTAGGAACTTATAACACATCTTAATAATAAGACTCAAACCTAAGTGTCTTAACCTTTCATTAGTTTTCATGTTTCAAAAATCTAAAAAAAACATGTTTGTGGCATTGTTAAACCTTTCAGACCACTGTTGTTTAGACAGTATTGGCACGAGGAAGGTATTTCAGCCTATAAACTTGTTTCAGAAGAAAATTCATTTTATACAGACATGTTTAAAGAATCAGTAGCTATGATCTAACACATATAGAATTAGCCGACCATTGGTAGGCCTTTAGATAACATAAAATAAAATGAAAGAACAGAAAACTAAATACTTACAGAAATATAAGAACACCAAGAACACAAAGATATATTAACAACAAAGAAGGTTTACAAGGGGTTGAGAGTGTGGAGGGAGAAGAGAAGGGCGAGTACTTTACTGAAGCATAAGAAAAACAAATGAAAACTAGCCCTATAAATAGAAGAAAAACTATACTATTACATGATTGTTTTTATAAAAGCAAATAGTAAAGATTCTTTTAAAAATGGACTTATTATCCACTAAATATTACAAGTGGGACAGATTTCCACATTTGTCAAAAAGCAGAGTCTTATCTTGTCTGCCACATGCAATTTTCCTTTTTCTTCTTTGTCTTCATTAGGCAGAGAGAATAGAGCTTTGAACTTCAAGTTGTTTCAATGATTCTTGTAATTTGAATAATTCAAACAGTCTTGTATTGTTTTCATCTGATCTGAAATCTGGATCATCAATTATTAGTCCTTTGACTTCTTTAAGACACCTTCGAATAATCTTGATTTTCATTTTAATATTGAAAACCCTATTGTTGCATCCATTTCCATTTTCAAAAATTGGATTATAATATGGTTTCCATAAAGAAGATGGATAATTTTCTTGAATCCAATGAAAAACCATGATCAGTCTTTAAACTTCTCTATTAGAGATTCCTTCAAAATTTCAAAAGAAACATAAAGATCTAGATTGTCTGCTTCTGGATCTTGGGCTTCTTGATCTGAGAGTATATTCTCTGTTTCTTCCCTATTGTTGGAACCAAAAACCATTGATGTATCAGATTTTGAACCTGTGTTATCAAGATTCTTGAAAAGATCACTTTTCATCTCTTCAATATATAACCCTATCATTTTCTTTTTAGAAAATGTTCCCGAATATTTTTGGGAAATTCTTTTAAAAGGACTAATTGAATCTTTACTGAGCATATATATATATATATATATATATTATTTTTAATCTTTATTTTTTAATATTTCAACAATAAATTCTTTTTTATACTTTTTAATGAAATATAAATCACATTTATGTTTCCAAAATTAACTTCAAATTTAATAGCTAGATTCATGTCTCATGTTACTTTGAATAGCACTCCTATGCACCTGATGTACACATGCACTCGGGTCGGGTCCGGGCGTGGGTTGACCCGAATCTGTGCATTTTAACTTTTTTTTTTTGTCCTAACCTCTATGTTATGTTAGTCATATTTTTATATTATATTAGTCATAAATTTATATTATATTAGTCATATTCTTATGTCAAGATATCATACATTTATTTAATAATTTTAACTCTAAAAAAAATTCTAATTTCGCCACAATTTGTACACATTTATCTTTATGTGATATTACTTATACATTTATATAAACATAGTCATACTTTTATGTAATATATAAAGGTACAACTAACATAACTAAAAGATATATCTAACATAACTAAAATGTATGACGGTTATAACTAAAAGGAATGAAAGGTTAATATGTATGTTTAAAAAAAATGTTAAGATACAGTTAGTCTTACAAAAGATATAACTAACATAACTAAAATGTATGACTAACATTATTAAAAGATATAGTTAACATAATATAAAGGTCTGACACTTGAGTGCATGTTTGGACGGATTTTGTCCGCGATCTAATGATGCATGCAGGCTTGTACGGGCGCGTGGCAGACCGGGTCGACCCGAATGCACAGATCTTAGGTCTGTACATCAGGTGCACAAGAGTTTTTGTCTTATTACTTTGAGTGTTCTTGTTTAAATTATATTATAATAATGTTTTATCTAATAACTCTCTTAAAAAATAGTTGGATGCATGTTTTCCGCGACAATATGAAAATTAATACTATTACTATTGGCTCTAGGGTTTGTGGATATTCTTAAAAGATAAAAGAATTGGTGATTGAGGTCAAATGCGGTTGGACTCCTGTGAGAGTGTTTTACCAAATTAATCTTGTGACACAAGTCAAATCCACAACATATATTCCATAAAAACAAAGTTTTGCTTTAGAAATGGGTTTTGAATAATTGTAGATAGGAAAACTCCATTACACAAAGTCATATATCTAGACAATCTCATATAAAAAAAATTACGTTAAATATGTGGCAAATTGTATTTAATTTTTACAAAAATTTGCTTGAGACGATCTGGATCCTTTTTACCCATAAATTAAATTCATTTCTACAGGCTTGTATGAGGATTGTGAAGTTAGGTTGTGGGTTGACTCGTCTTACGTAAGATAATCTCACGTAAGACTCACTCTTTACGTTTTGTTATATCGGTTGCTATATATTATCTACCTTATATTCTATTTTTAAATCCATGCTACTCCTTTTTTCTCTTTTTTTAATAAATGTGTCATACACTAACAAAAAAATATAATATCAAAATACATTAGAAAGTACAGGATGTGGACTAAGTAGATTGAGAGGTTTATATTTTGTTTGTTCTGTAAATGTGATCCAGAATTTTTTGCTTTATTAGGTCTTGCTCCTCCTCATATCTTTATGAATCTATTCACATGTTTAGATATTTATTGTTGAATTGACATTACGTTTAAATGATTCTTTTTCTTTTTTTGTCCGTTTTAAGAATGATCTACAATGTTAAGAAAAAATAATAATAATAACACAAAAATTTATATGAGTTCATTCACAGATATAATTTTGTGCAACAGATCGCACAATAAGTAATTCAGTGGAATTCAGCCTCTTTTTTTTCCTTAAAAAAAAATTAATTTTCTAATTGGGCCGTCTGACATGAGATAATATTCCAAACTCATTATAGCCCAACAAGTTGAAGGAAGCAGCCCGCTCTTTCTGGCCCAATTTCATACATTGAATGATTGCCCAGAAATTACACCCATGTGACCTTATGCCACGATTTTAGATAAATAACATGTATGGCAAATTTTAAAAATAATAATCAGTTTTTTTTTAAAGAAAAAAATACTACACATGTCACACATTTAATATTTAGAGTAATGCCCAAATCCATAGCATAAAAGTAGAGGGAGTTTTAAGTAAAATATTGTGTTTTTTTTTTTTTTTTTTTTTGAGAAAGTAAAATATTGTTAGAAATTTATTTTATTATTGTTTTTGTAAGAGATTTTATTTTATTATTGTTAATCCTATGTTCAACTACTAATTCTGAGAATAATTTTTCAATTTCTTATTTAGACATCATTATTAAATTTGATCTAATTTGAAAAGAAAACGGAACAATAAGCATCACCTTAGTTTTATAGTCAATACTATAACTAGAGTCACGCTTAAGTAACATTTTCACATTTATTTTTATTATCTATAGAACCGACGAATATAATAAACTAATAATTATTTTTATTAATAATTTTTTTTAATAAGACTTCATTTTTGACTGTTGTCGGAAATCCGTTCTCTCCACCCTCCCCTCCCCGTCCAATCTCTCTCTCTCTCTCTCTCTCTCTCTCTCTCTCTCTCTCTCTCTCTGTGTTGGGTGTGAAGTGAAATGGGTAGTGGTGGTGGTGGTTATGGCGACGCGAGCCAGAAAATAGACTACGTGTTCAAGGTGGTTCTGATCGGCGATTCGGCGGTGGGTAAGTCACAAATACTCTCCCGTTTCGCTCGCAACGAGTTCAGCTTAGATTCTAAGGCCACCATCGGTGTCGAGTTTCAGACGCGCACCATGGTTATACAGCACAAGTCCGTTAAAGCTCAGATCTGGGATACCGCTGGCCAGGAAAGGTATAGATATGCTTATACGTATGTATCTATATGTGTTTTTTTTTATTGTTTAGTTTTTCTTCTAGATATGAAGCTTGTGTTCTGAGTTTTTGCATGTTTTTTATTTAGTCAATTGATTCGATTGTGTGATTTAGTGCGCTTAGATGCATTGAGTTGAGATTCAATTTTGAATTTTTGGTTTAAATTTCAGATTTTGAATTAATAATATGAATTTTTATACATGGAAATATTCAAGTTCATAGCTTTTTTTTATTGGCTTTGGATCTTTATATGGTTAGTTTGATGTGGATTTGATGTTTGATTAGTGATCTGAGGTTGCCTTGTAGTTAAATTTGAAATTTAATCTTTCTTCATTAATGGGGAATTGAGTGGTTAGGTTAGACTATTAGTACTTGAGAGAGGTTTATCAATCTCATGATTATCATTTAGATCGAAATAACTTGTAAAAATGTTTGGTTGGATGAGATGATGGGGTTGTTCAACAACAATCTGGCGTTATCTATTATTCGTTTCTTCATTTAAAGCGCAATATCGATGGAATCCCAGGTGTTATCAAACAAATGCCGTGGATGATGATGTCAGGATGGCCTTTGAATGTAAGGTCGTGTAATGAAAATTATCTTTTGGGGCTGACATGTTGTGTGGAGCTTGCTCATTCATCATAAAATTATGTTTCAGAGAGCAAGACCTGGCAAACATCTTCACCTAATTATAATTTGTCTTCATTGTCTTTTGTTATTAACTATTAGTCTTATGTTGTTGAGTTATTAAGAAAATGGTATTAGCTGATGGGAAAGCAAGCTTACAACCTAGTGCACTCGAGTTGCTTATTTGTCTGCATAGTTGCTTAAAAGTTTTTTGTGTGAACTTAGCTGAAATTGGGGATCTTTTTCAAGTTGATAAGATGTACTTCATTGAGGTATCCTAACTCTCGTCTCATCTGAAGCCCATGAAACCTCAGTGTTGATTCATTGATTGTGTAAGACATAAACTTTTTTTATTTATTTTGCATTCTTTGCCTTCCTGTATCGGAAATTTCTATGGATGAGGTGTGATTAGGGTTTAGATTTTGACACTCAATCTCATAAACAGATACAGAGCAGTTACAAGTGCATATTACAGGGGTGCTGTGGGGGCTATGTTGGTTTACGACATAACAAAGCGACAAACATTTGACCACATTCCACGTTGGTTAGAAGAATTGCGCTCTCATGCAGACAAAAACATTGTAATAATTCTAATTGGGAACAAAACCGATCTTGAAGACCTGAGAGCAGTGTCCACAGAGGATGCCAAGGAATTTGCTGAAAAGGAAGGGCTGTTCTTCTTAGAAACCTCAGCAATGGAAGCAACTAACGTTGAGGAGGCATTCTTAACGGTGTTGACTGAGATCTTCAACATTGTTAACAAGAAAAACCTTGTTGCCAGTGAAGATCAGGCAAACAGCAATCCCACATCTTTGTCTGGCAAGAAGATCGTTGTTCCTGGTCCAGGCCAAGTAATCCCAGAACGGAATAGGATGTGTTGTAGATCATAACTTCTTTGTTCGAGATTTCTTGTCGGAAATTTTTTGTGTTATTTGGTGTATTCAGTTTGTAAATTTATTGTTGCAGTATCTGCATGATAGGTGAAGAATGGTTGTTTGGATTTTTGACACGGAGAGAACAGCATTTATAATAGTTCAAATTTGGTTATGATTAATATATCAATTCCTATTGTCTGCTTTTTTTCTGTTATCTACTAGTTTGCATTTTAGCAATGTCGTGTGCATTGGAAATTCTGTGTTGCCCTCTATTTTGTATTAACACCACTTGATGTGCAATGTGTATATATGACTATATGAAAAAAGTTAAAAGGTATTATTGATTGTTGGATTTTTCTTGATTGTCATTTTTCACACATTCAATACGCAATCAAAAGGGGTCGCATAAAATCAAACATAATTTTAAAAACTAGACAACGGTTCAATTAAGCTTGAAGAATGGTATGTTCAGTACAATTTGGTTTGTTCATACCCCAAGATAATAAATATACTTCCAAACTGTAGTCACAACTAATCATAATAGAACAAGATAACCACCCCAACACTGTGATCAATTCTATGAAATTGCATCTTCCAACAGGAAAAAATTACAATCTCCAAAATCGAATAAGTTACTGAAACCTCCAAAATTGGTCGTTCAATCAAGAGTTGCTGGTTCCATTGTGCTGTCAGAACCATTCGTTTTTCCTTCTTCACCAGCCTCTGGAATAGAGGAATTAGCATCTGGCTGTGAGGCTTCGTTTGCTGGCCGGAGCATTGTGACTCTCTCGAGCAGTTCCTGGCAGTCAATTGCATTGACCATTACAGATATATTGGTTCTACCTCTCCAACACCCAATAGCAATAGACGTATCATCTTGTGAAGAACCTGATGAGACCTTGCCTTCTGCACAAGATGAGAAAGAATGGAAGGTGATTGAGATGGTTGTTGGGATGCAATAAATGGCTTAATGAAAAACATTGTTTAAGCAATTTAGGCACAAACCTCTACTCAGAATTACTGTACAACAACCCAGCATTAGCTGTATGGCCTTCTCTGCAAACTCAGGATCAACGAAATCCTGAAATTTTATACTTTTGTACTTCAAAAGATGCTCAAAATCTATGGGAGAAGCATATAGAATTTGTTTGGTTATATGTGGCAGAATCAGAGGCAATCCTTCAGAGGATATACGGAATATACACGGTGCGGATGAGCCCTCTTTTGAGGATTGCCGTTCCTGAAATCAAAAGAGATTTTAAATCATTTACTGAAAATTATAAAGAATAAGATTACAATGATAATAACTTTTCTTATGGTGAACAAATATATTGAGCATTTTTTCTGGTCAAATCCCATTGACAGAATTGAAAAATGGTGGAAGAGGTATAATTACTTACAAACATCTTAAGCCCCACTGAAGCTATCTTGAGCGGCTGGCCGCATAGAAGGTTCAACTCAAGCACTTCCTTCACAGAATCTGAGATGTAATAAATTCGTTTCACATGGTTCATATCATTGTTTCTTGTAATAAGATGACCTTTAAATGGAATAGAATCCTTGATTCCATAAAACTCCATTATCTTGCCCACAACATCATCATCCTTGTAGAAGATAACAGGGTCCACTCCTCTCCATCTCCCCTGAATTTGCAGCTTCCTTTTACCAGCAACCATTTTGGCATCAGTTTTTGTATCAGCCGAAGGCTCGGTTTCCTCTTTTTTGTTATGGTCAGTGTCCAAATGAGTTTCATCAATTCCAGTATCAAGTGGAACGGAATCAACCGTTGCTTCAGAAATTTGAACCTCTTCCGCACCACTTAAAACAATATCTTCCCCATTTCTATCCTCATTTACTTCATTCAATTGATCTTGAGGTTCAGCAATAGTAGAATCTGTTTTTTCAGGAAGACCAGCCGATTTCTTCTGATTGGCAACAGGGGCTGAGAAACATGCATGTATTTCAGGTAAATTGCAGTTACAGGAGCAAGTAAAATTACACAGGAACAACAAGATAGAGGTAAAGGTAAAACACAAATGCGCATGTGCTGTAAAACTGTGAGGTAAAATGCTTGAACCCTAATATATCAGGCATCATGGTAAGTGACAAAAAGGCACCTATCACCTATGTTACATGTTGATGAACTAAATGACGATGGAACTCACCAGGCTGGGGGGCAAGCTTTTGAAGAACAGCAATAAAGAAAGCCCCAGAATTTTGATCATGAGGTACTATCCTCATACAACGTTCTAAAGGTAAATCTGAAATTTCGGGTTCCAATTTGTTTGTTGGGGCAACTGAATCATCCATCAACTGACACCCATTTTCAGAGTTGCCATCACCATTCTCAGAAATTTGTTCTGTGGCTGTTTCTTGATCAGGTTCTGGTGTCTCATCAAATGACTTTCCAGAAGGAAACATGCCTGGAGTCACCACAGATCTGCGATATTTAGGAACATCATTACAAGATGCCAACCACTGCCCTTTATCTCGAACCTGCACAAGCAAATGAAATTATAAATCAAAAGCTAGATCATCAATGTAGTTTCAACTGCTTTATCAGCAAGTATTACTCAGAAATACTGACAATCCATTTCTTAAGACCAGGCCTGCGAGCAAGCTGAGGAAGCTCAGTAGAGACATCCACAAGCTCAATTGTTCCGCCACATCTCCGCAAAACCTGAGGGGATTAAGATGTTTAAGGTCCATGATGACAAAAAAAAAAAAAGAACATATTAAATACCCACAGAACCCACCCCAAAGGTGTAGTAACCTAGATCTAACTCTGTATCATCCCATGCATAGACACAAAAGTACATGTTACACCAATAAAAATGTTCCAAGGAGTGGGGGGAGATGAAGAAAGTTCCAAGAGGAAAAACTTGCACCATATGAAATCATTAAATTGTGGATACTCTCAAACTCATTGTATCCCATTGTTTTACCAGTGGCCTTCTCCAGCCAGAAAGGATTATATAAGCTTTCACTTAAAATCTACATAAGTGCTCATCTGATTACATAAAGTTTTTCCAACTAAAAGTTGTAAATTACCTCGGCAACTACAGCCTCATTCTCCACAGGGTTCATTGAGCAGGTGGAATATACCATTCGTCCGCCAACTTTAAGCAAGGCTAAACCTGTAATAGACCATGTCCAAAATAAAAACAATTGGTGAATGGTGCTTTCATGGTGTAATCCATAGTGAAGCAACAACAGAAATTTCTTTGCCAGGAGGGTTCTTATAAATAAAAGTAACAATGACAAATAAAAAGTAACAGTGATATAAGACGAGTCATCCAATATACAAGTTCCAAACGGTTACTAACTCTGTAATATGTTTGATAATAAACGGTTATCTGACTCTGTGATATGTTTATTAGACAATAAATAAAAACCAGTAAATGCACCAACTCTGACAGAATGAGTTACTGCCATATTTCATGCTGAGTCTCAGAACTGAAATAAGAGAATTCAGTTCAGGGAAAAGTGAAAAATGGTACCTCTCATTGCTATCTGAACTTGTAGGCCATGGAGACCATTACCATTTCCTGCATTCCTATAACAAAAAAGTGCAAAGGAAGGAGGGATGTTAATAATGTAGAAGTAAAAGTTGGAAGAAAGGACGTAAAAAGAATCGCAAAGTAGCAACTTATATAGTATTACCACTTCCTCCAGATATCAGGGGCCTTACGTAAAGTTCCATCACCACTACAAGGTACATCACACAGGACACGGTCAAATTGAAGCTGACGAACACCAGGTTCTTTAATATTTTCAACATTCCTGTGTAAATGGCAGCTTGGAAAGTGTTGCGCTTCATGATTTGTGACAATTAAGTTGGCAGTGCACATTCTCTTGGTTTGGTGAATAAGAAGATTACATCTTTGCACATCCAAATCATTTGCTATTACCTACATCAGATGTATGTTATATGCAACCATCAGCAAATGAAGTATCATCAATTTGGAAAGGATAATGTTAAAGAAATAAATTATCTCTTTAAAAATAAAATAAAATAAGGTTCAAAAAAAGGTCAGGGCTGATACCATTCCACTGGGTAAAGTTCCAGGTTCTATCAACTTGTATATCATCTCCAGCAACTGAAATGTTTTTGAACCCGGTGCTGCACACACTGCAAGATTTATAGGAACACAAAATCGGGACATCAGAGATTCAGTCAGATTGTACAACTGATCTCCACATAACAGGTGGTAGAATAGTAGCACCCTTTATGCAAAAAAAGAAAAAGTTCCATAAATAGTTTAAAGTCATTGATATAGCTTACTGTCAAGAATGAAATGATCTGGACGTACATCAAGGAATAGCGGAGGAACCTGAAATCACAACATAAAATAATAACGTACGCAGGAGAAAACAGTGATCCAAACAAATCAATATATCAAAAAGTTCAAATGAATGAGAGAAAAGAGTTCGGACGGAAAATTAGCCCACCATGCTAACAGCTTCCTGTCTTGTAATGTTTCCAATCTCATTTTCTAGCTTCAGGAACTCATGAAACCTGAGAAGCATTATGAAAAATTGATAGGAAAAGGTTATTGGCTGCTAGATCACAAAATCAAAAACAAGGTAGTGTAGTAATTCAAAAAAAAAAAAAAAAAGGACCACTTAGACTTCGCAATCTAGAGAACTCTCAATCTTTCATGACAGACAAAATCATTAAAATCTGGTTTTCTTCTTGCAACAGTGCAGAACGAAAGTATGCCGTAAACAGATCACTCACCGCTCAAGAGTTTGATTCTTCCGCAACTGGTTTCTAGAAAAATTTGACTGCCAAGCAAGATTATCTGGGTACCATGGTAATGGCTTTATTGCTTCAACCACAGTTCCATCAGTATCCTACATAAATTGAAGACACACAAAAGACAAATTAACACTGAAAATATGATGATATTTCTATATAACCTCACTGCATTAGCAACTGAAAACTATAAACAGGTGAAACCACTCTACCTCTGATTGAAGGGATTTCATAAAGTCATTCTCCAACTGCGACCGAAGATCCATATAAAACTGACTACTGCAAAATCAGATAAAGATTAAGCAGATGACCTAAAAACCTTGGCAGCAAAGAGAAAGAACCAACATCCTATCATAATGCTCTTGCATGAAGCTGAGCCTATTTACCCAGCCTCTTTGTTCTTTGTTGTTATAATGATTTATCTTATCTGGTGTTTTATTGGATTGTGTTTTGAATATTCATATTTGTTATGCCATATGAGCTTGTTAGTAGTCAAATAATGAATTATTTTTTGTTCTTCTTTTTTTTTGCACATCTTGTTAAAGAGGCACATACCTCAATATCATCAAAAATAATTAATTGCACAAATGCAAAGATGAACCACAACATATAGACAAGAAGCAGCAGCAGCAAAAAGAACAAAAATAAGAGCAGAGTGAGTATAAACCTGGAATTGATTCTAAAAGCAGCAGGCAATGGTTTCCTGAGACACTCAATGAAGCTATCCCATTCTTCAGCCCGCACAATTCCTTGCTCCTACACACATTTCAAGCACAATCACACAAAACCTTTTACAGCAATTACAAAAAAAAAAAAAAAAAAAAAAAAAAAAAAAAAAAAATTAACAAATAAAAGATGTAATTGTCCATATTTCTGTTGCTTACTTTGTAGTATTCATCAAAAGCAGGGTTTTGTGTGGCAAAGGGCTCCCAATGCTGTTTCCTGTTACTGTTAGCATCATCGGGAGTGGCAATAGCAGAATCATCGGATTTGGGGCGTTTCCAGACGTTCTCTCTGCTCTGGCGGAAGTGTTTTCTCTGAGTACGGGACTTTCCTCTTCCTCCCATCTTCTCTCACTTAGGTTTATTTGCTTGCTTCTTTCCCAGCTGCAACTGCCGCTTTTGAAAATGGAGGCTATTGCGCCACTCTGGTTTTAGGCGGGTTATACTTTTGGGCTTCTCTGCAAAAAGCCCAAATTATAATTGGCCCATTAGCTTGTACTTGGATCTTAATTCTTGTGTGTCTCTTCTGGGCCTTCAACAATGGGTTTGATCTTCAGCCCAGTTTAATACGGTTCTGAACCTCCCACTCTAACATAATAATATTGATTTAAGAAATTATGTAATATTACAATATGAAAACTTTTATCTATTTTTCTTTTATTTATATATATACTAATCTTAATTAATATAACGTATGTTTCATGTTATATGTATATATTTTAATACATAACTTGTCCACGAAAAAAAGTGTTACTGCAATATACATAGTTATAAGTAATATCCAAATTAAATGAACTATAAACAATATAAACAAGAGGGAAATTAAGAAGTCTTTATCATACAAAAAAAAAAAAACAGAGATATTTGTCGTTTTTTTTCCACTCCAATTTTTTAGGGTTTTGTTTCAATATAATTGGCGACACCCCATAATTAGTCTTTCACCTATATCTCAAAACATAATATTATTGCATAGTTTTGTGATTAAATCTTATTATAACTTTCCAAAGATTCTATACATCTTTCTTGTTGTAGATAACAAGATAATTATCTAAATAAACAAATCTTGAAAAAGAAACAAATTAACTTGCCAAGTCAGTCAACTTTCGCAAAAGATTACAATCACTGTGTTCTAGGATCGTGTTCCACATGATCATCTCTTTGCAATGAGTTTTCTAATGTAATTGCACGTATAAGGTGTAATCACCATCATTTTTCTTTTCTTTTTAATTCTATTAATCCTCTCATAGAATTCAATAGAGGATTTTTTTAATAAAAATGAAAAGAGCATGCTAATTTAAAAAAAAAAGTGTACTTAGATGCCAGCCATTTATTAAGTGGTGAAGCTAGACATGTTCCCATTAACTCTATAAATATGTTCCAATATTTGTAATTAGAAATCAAGAAAAGAAAAGCATGGAATATTCCACTATAGATTGTATTGAATCATCATCAACAACAAGTGGGATTTACTTGACATGGAAAGACCTGTGGGTGATGGTGCCGGAGAAGGCGGCCGGAGAGCGGTGGCGGCCCATTCTCCGGGGACTCACCGGCTTCATCCAGCCTTCCCAAGTCTTAGCCATCATGGGCCCTTCTGGCTGTGGAAAGTCCACTCTTCTTGATGCCTTTGCAGGTACTACACTGCTAGTACACTTTCTCATTATTACATGCAAATCCATCGATCTATCATTTGTTTGAACTTACTGATTAAATGTATGATTGCAGGTAGATTGGACTCGAAAGCAAGACAAAAGGGAGATATACTCATCAATGGCTGCAAGCAACAACTAGCATTTGGCACTTCAATAAGATATATACCCTAATTACTACCCACATGTATAATATAAGAGTTAAAATCATTTTTCGTTCCGTAGTTACAGTGTCTTCCGATTTTAGTCCTATAATTATCATGATTTTCAATTTAATCTCACAATCCATCTAATTTCGCTAAATTGGTGTTTTCTGATGACCTAGAAGTGGATTGCATGGCGACACGTGTCAAATTCTTATTGATTGACATGTGTCACTACATCAACTAAAAGCCACATTTTCCAGCGAAATTCGAATTTTTCAGTCAAAATTGGACTAAATTAAACCGGACTTTTTCTTAAATTGTGGATTAAATTTTGAAAATCGTGATATTTATGTGATCAAAATCGGAAGACGGAAAATTAATGATTTTATTCCTATAATATAACATCATTGTATTTTATGATCATCGTGATTTATTGCACATTATTGTCTTGTTTAAGGCATACGTAACAGAAGATAAAACCCTAGTAACAACGTTGACTGTAAGAGAAGCAGTGTACTACTCAGCTCGGCTCCAACTCCCCGATTCCATGTCAGAATCGGAGAAGAAGGAGAGTGCTGAAGAGTGCACGAATACAAGAATCGGAAGTTGGAGCGTTAAAGGTATCAATGGTGGCCAAAACAGAAGTGTTAGCATTTACATTGAAATCTTGAGACGACCAAAGCTTCTGTTCCTCGACGAGCCCACCAGTGGTCTGGATAGTGCCGCGTCCTATCATGTCATGACACGTATTGTTAAACTGGCAAAGAATGAAAGCATAAGTGTGATGGCAACCATTCATCAGCCCAGCAGTGAAGTGTTTGAGCTTTTCCACAACATTTGCTTTCTGTCCAATGGAACCACTGTTTCTTTTGGTCCAACTTTAGCAGCTAACGAGGTTGTTTATATTCTATTTCAAAGTTCATCAATTTTGACAATTAGTTAAATCTTGAAACAGTTTTTTGCTTCAAATGGCTTTGTTTGCCCGCCTATGACCAACCCATCTAATCACTATCTGAGAACCATTAATCAAGACTTTGATTTGGTAACTAAACACAAGTTTATATTCTTATTTTACAAAGAATTTATTATTCGAGAGATTGACACATATATGTAGAATGTTGGACAAGATTATGGTATTAAGAGAAGTGCAACGGAAGCAATTGACATTCTTGTTAAGGCATACGATTCGTCGGATATTTTCAGACAAGTGCAGCTACGCGTGGATGAGATATGTCATCAACAGGTTTTCTTTCATTTTTTTTCTTTTGCCCTTTTTTTTAAGTAACATGTTCTTTAAAAAAACTAGTCCCAACCTCCTTATTTGTTCCAGTTTTCTTTAATCACTTCTATTTTTGAGAGTTGAGCAATATAAGTAAGATTCAACAATGAGAAATATTGCCCAAGTTTTATCAATTCTTCTCTTTAATCTACTTTTTAATTTTGGCTAAAATGTTGTAATAATTCTTTGTAGAATGGTGGATTAGCAGCAGAGAAGAAAGGGAGTCGAGCAGGATTTATTAATCAATGTGTTGTTCTAACACGAAGATCATCGGCGAACATGTTTCGTGATTTGGGCTATTATTGGTTTTGCTTTTGCACTCAAATTGCTTTGAGCTTATGTATAGGAACCCTATATTTTGATATTGGCTTCAGCTATAGTTCCAATCAGGTACACTTTAGTCTTACCAACAAATGAAGAACGATATATCAAATAAAATGTTAAAAAAAAAAAAAAAAGAACATTTCTTACCATGTTTGATAAAATGACAAATTTTAATAATTCATGATTATGTTTTTTGACAGGCTAGAGCTTCTGCCCTTGTGGATGATTATGTATCATCTTTCCTGACCACTATGTCAGTCGCAGGCTTCCCTGCTTTCGTGGAGGATATGAAGGTAAGCCTTTCTATTACATCAAAATCAACTTATAAAACAGTTCACTAATAATTTGAAGGGTAAAACTTAAGAATTCAGGTATTTTCTCGCGAAAGATTGTACGGACACTATGGTGTGGCGGCGTTTGTGATCGGAAATAGAGTCTTCTCTTCCCTACCTATTATCGGTGTCATTAGTACCGGGGGCAATCATATACTATCTGATTGGCCTACAACAAAGCTCAATGCACTTTATCCACTTCTCGCTACTTCTCTTTGCGTGCATGATGGTGGTCGAGAGTATAATGATGGTGATAGCAGCCATCGTGGTGCCCAACTTTCTGTTGGGGGCCGTATCTAGTGCTGGGGTTCTCGGTATTATGATTCTCAACAACGGGTTTTTACGCCTTCCCAACGACACTCCAAAGTTCTTTTGGAAATTCCCAGTCTACTACATATCTCTACACAACTATGCAAACCAGGGATTCTACAAGAATGAGTATGAGGAATTGGTATTTCCCAATGAGCAGTTTGGAGGGCAGAATAGTACTATCACTGGCCATGAGGTTTTGACTACTGTTTGGCAAATGCAGGTTGGTCGTTCTAAGTGGATAGATTTATGCATCATTGTGGGGATGGTTGTTGCGTGTAGATTTCTGTTTTGGGGTATTATCAAGGGTACTGAAAAGATTCAGCCCAAAAGATAGAGCTCTTTTAAACGGAATCTTACATTGCAGATGTTGGAAGAATTCTAGTTGAAATAATTCATCGAGGCATAATAGATCCAGTTCACAGGGTTGAATTCTTTGACAATAATACTACAAATCTCATTGTGCCAACTGAGCCTTTTTCTTACTCCACAATTCAACTAAAAGGCAACAGATGTTAATGGCTAGGACACCAAGTAAACAATATATAACTCCAGTAAGAAAATTAAAAGCAAAGTATATATATTAAACGATACTGAGAGTTGAACGAAACAAACATCTCAAAATCTCTCTCAAAAACAAAGTCAAATTGCAAAACATTTAAAGTAGAATCTTAACTAAAACCAGCAAAACTAACCAGGCCGATGAGCAGGACAGATCATTGACATACACAACCCTCAAAAAGTTACCCCATTAAAAAGTAATTAAGCAGAAATAGATGGTTTGGAGATTTGAGAAAGTCTGGACCTCTTCTTGGCTAAACTCTCACTGCGCTTTTCTCTTTGTTCCTTCAATCGGGAAGCAAGGAGTTTGTGGTACTCAACAGCTTCTGACTTAGCCTTGGCAATCCTCTTCTTCTTATCAGCGATTCTAGCTCGCTTCCTCTGCAAGGTCAATGGAGTCACCAACCTCTGGATCTTGGGAGCTTTGCTGACTTTCTTACCTGTGGTCATAACGAATTGGTGTCAAATAGGAGCACACATGAATGAATACATATCAAAATCCATACACATGGATCATTCATTGAACCCTTGTAATAATTCTTAACATACCATTTTTGGTGGTGAATGTTCGACGGTAAGTGTTGACATACTTCCTAACATCATCCTCCTTGGAGAGGTTAAACAGCTTACGGATCTTTGAAGCCCTCTTTGGACCTCTCATCCTTGGCTTCTCAGTATCAGTCAGACCAGGTAGATCATTCTCACCCTTTTTCACTATTACCAAGTTCAGAACTGAGAGATCAGGGCTGACAATGCACCCACGAACAGACTTCCTTCTGCGCTCTCCATTTCTCCTACCAAAACCACGGAAGCAAGGGGTACCTGTTCAATGAAGACAATATCACAAAATCAGAGGGTTCAGAAAAAGATTTAGAAATTATATATAAGAGGCTGTTATAAGACACTTCACATACCTCGGTGCAGCAAGAGTCTAACACGACCCTGTGTCAAGACACCCTGCTTCATTGGGAAACCTTGCTTATCACAGCCACCCATAATCTTGAACACATATCCTTTGAACTCCTGAAATACAAATACGTTACAGACATGTTAGAATAAACATATTTGGGCACACACTAAACCATCAGTAAAAAATGACCATCATCAAGAAACAATCATACCTCACCCAGGGAATCTCCATTGACTTCCTGAGAAATCCTCTTGTCATAGAATGCACGGCTGAAATTTACAGTAGGTAAGCAAAGCTTTAGTATATATCAGCAATGTTATGATTTCTAACAAATCAAAAAGCTATAAACTTACGCTTTTTAATTGCTGTGATTTTACAGAATTAAACTGGGATATGCAAATGTTATAATACACAGGTAAATTACTATTCAATTATAGACTAAAAACAAGTTACCTAAGACATCACAACAAACAGTTAATCCATATAGTCATGCCATGTAAGTGGTCTGAGCAGGTTTAAATCAATAGGAAATTCATAATTCGTAATATGAAAAAATTAGGTAATTCAAAAATCACAAGCTCATGCTCAGGATACGTTCGATAGAAAAACAAATTGTTTATATAACAGCTCCAACTGCAACAGCATAAAAAAAGTCCTTTGAGTAAGAGATCATGCAAAGCATTCAGGAAAAGGTTCAATAAAGTTACCGTCTGTTCAACCCACTATAAAAACCAACAGCAAAGAAGGAACAAACAATAAGATTTAAAAAAAGAATGGAAAATCATGTGACCTTTCAGCATCAAAGATAGATTAGAAGATATCTATTTGTTTGGCCGTAGCAACCATATTCAATTAGTTGAAAAAAAAAAAGAAATAACAAATATAACAAACATGATAAATGTAAATTCAAACCAGCAACAAAATTAATTGATTATCATTCTACATAACCAGCTCAAATAAAGTTGCAGATTGAAATTCAAAACAAGAAAAAGATAAAATAAATAAAACAAAAAAACCATTGCCTAAAATAACTAAATACTGATTCAATTCGTTCTACACAATTAAAACATGTAAACCAACAGAAAACAAATTCCTGCTGAATTAGGTTACGCGTACTCCAATGATAGCTTAAGAATATTTACTCACACACAAATCAAGCTAAATTAAAAAAACAATAATCCAATAATAATTAAAATTCTAGATTCGAGTTTTAATAAAAAAATAAAAAAAAACATACAGTTTCTGGTCATCGTCGATTTCCAGCTTCTTCTGGCAACCAGTTGTCGGATTCGCTATGTTGAACTAAAGCAGTTACAAGAAAAATGGGAATGTTATCAATAAATCTCAGATTGAAAAAGCATACATATAAATGTATAAACAATTCTTTCTTCAGTGAATTAGTGTGTGTTTTGTACGTGAGAGGGAAGGGGGGAGATGGAACCTTCATCTTCAACGAAACGCAGAAGTGGCAGCGAAGATGAGATGCTCTGTAACGCTATCAGCCTCTCTTCTGAAATTAGGGTTTCGAAAGTGGGTTTATAGCACTTTATATAGTGGGCAACTGCGTCCTATTTTATGGTGATTGGGCTGCGAAACTAATGGGCCATAATGATGGATCCAAACAAATTACATATTTGAATCCAAAACAAAATTTGAAAGGTATTTGAATCCAAAGTTTCAGAGGCTCAATGGCCTAATATAGCATTTGGAGTTTTGGGCCTTCCTTTGCGCCTTTTATCCAAACTGTTATTTTTTTAAGGATCTTAATTCTAAATCCCAAAAAAAAAAAAAAATATATATATATATATATATATATATTAGAAGTTGGTCTAAAACCTGAAAAAATTGGTCGATTATTATTTGAGATTTGAGAGTGATCTTTTTTTTTATGGATTTACGGTTTGAATGATTTAAAGCAATAAAGTGAGGATAAAAAACTAACATCGATAGAGTACTTCTAACAGAAGCTAACTAGAGGTGTCACCGTCTAAATTGTTATACATCAGTTTTATAAATTTAAAAAAAAAAAATTAAATAGTGTTTATAAATGAATTTAATAAAATAGTAATCAATGTATATAAATAATTGTCAAAAAATAGAATCATCTCATTTAATATTTAAACGTGATTGTGATGTATATTATCTAGGTTCGTACTCGTGTATGATACAAGATTCACCAAAATAAAGAATTTTACAAAATGTATAAACAAAGAAAAAAATATCAGACTATAATAAAAAAGTATGTCTCATAATTAATTAAAAAAGGTGGTGCGTGATTTTGATATATGCAATTAGAGATTTTAATTTTCACTTATTGATATTTATGAAATTTGGTTTATCTTAACTAATAAAAAGCTGAATTAGTCTAATAATTATATATTCATAAATATATAGATTATAGATAAATGTATAGTCAAGATTAATTTAATTTAAGAGAAAAAATGAAACCACAAATTGACACGTGTTAATTATGTATTCTCTTTTAATATATAAATTGAAGGTGTGGACATCAAAATGTCATATGAGCTTGCAAAGTGGATGCCAAGTCAATTAAAACAATTAAAAATTAATATAATAAAACAAATTAAAATTTGAATGATGATGCAATCTTTAATTTATAAATATCATGTCTTACGTATACTATTCTATTTGTTTACTGACTTAATTTATTCAAGAATATTTAACTTGGTTGTAAATTGTTTTACACAAAAATAAAAAAATGAGTTTGACTTTTGATAGATTCTCCTTTTTTTTGTTTTGCAAACAAAAAAGTTTTAAAAACGATTTTGTTTGCTTTTTTGGACGTGGAAGTATTAACTATCTTTGGTAGGCAAACATAATTTTCTAGAGTAGGTAATGTGATAAGGTGAACAAATCTTTAAGTGATCGAAATATACAGACCAAACCATAGATTTGGTAGGCCTTTTTCTTAGATCTATAATGCAAATTATGCAATTCATTTGGTTAACTAAAAGCTTTTTACTATTTATATATATATATATATATATATATATATATATATATATATATATATATATATATATACACGCTAGCATTTTACAATTTTAAACATCTTGAATTCTTATTTGGCATATGTCACTGTTCGTTCTCGAGTCGGGACTCAAGTGCATATCCGTATTATAGGTGTTTCGAATTATGTATGATAATTTTTCAGTATTAATCATTTCAATGTAGTTTCTATTTTTCTATTGTAAAATGATCTTATTTCATATTTTATTGTGTTGTATTAACAGGGTCCATATATATGAAGTCACCAACATCAACATACATAAAAGCATAAGCATGTTATAATCTTATAGTACAATAAAATAATAAATGAAACATCATCTCACCGTCCAAATAAATGGAAAAGTTTGTGGCATCCATGGTGTGTCATACAATGAGGGGTATTTGAAAATCAGCATAATTTTTTTCCACAACAATAAAATTCCAAGAAAAAAAAAACCAATATAATAACCAAATCTAGATCATGAATATTGAAAAAAGGGGCAGACAAAAAATCTGCATGGTTATTACAACTTTCATTTTTGTTTATTACACTCAGAATTCTTACATATTTAAACCAAAAGATCACATTGGAATCCCTTGTCATGACAAGGTATAGAATACCTTATCTCTCAAGTCTTTTCATTGCAAAAGCATATAGCTCATAGTGCACAAACAAAGTCACCACTTGTCTCAACATCATCTATATCAGTGTCTATTTCATCAAGATCCATGCTTCCTTCCAAAATCAAACCGTTCATTTTCGGGCCGTCTCCCTCTTTTCGGGCCTCTTGTATCATCGCCAATGCTTCCTCGATACCTTGAGTACAATAGTCATCTCCGTTTCTCATTTGCAAACTAGCTTCGTCTCCTTCCACGAATTCGATTGGTAGGTTCATTAGAAACCAAGGATGCTTCTTTATTTCCGAAATTGTTATTCTCTGTATACATTTGTGCAAATATTAATATCTTCATTGGTACGAACCCTTCTGAGGGTAGTTTAGTAAATCGTACCTTTTCAGGGTCGGATACAAAAATTCGAGACAAGAGTTGCTTGCAATCCTTGGAAATTCTAACATAGTCCGGGATTGAGTATTGAACACTGAGAATTCTCTGTCCAAAAAAAAAAAAGTGTTAGAACATAGAATTTAAAGTGAAACAAATATGTCTTAAATTGGTATAACATAACTCACATTGATTGTTTTCTTGAAATTTCTTGGATCCTCTGGATCTTCAAATGGATATGCACCAACTAGCATCACATATAATGTAACCCCACATGACCAAACATCTGCAATCTTTAGGGACAAAGAGTAGTTTTATTACAAGTGAAGAATTGAAGAAGTTAAACATATTATTGAAGTAATTAAGACTATTTATTACCTTTCCATCATACTCTTTTCTTGATAGGACTTCCGGTGCAATATAGGCAGGGGTTCCAACGGTTGATTTCGGTTGAGAATGTAATACCGATGACTGAATTTTAAAAAAAAAAAAAAACATGATCAAGAACTACACTTCTACTTCAATGTGAAAAATGGTCATAATTAGACTACCTTAGAATAACCAAAGTCACATATTTTTAGTCGAGGCGCTGAGCTCCCATCTAACAATGTGTTTTCGAGCTTAAGATCTCTGTGGCAGATTTGCTGCAATTATGAGAGTAATTCATGTTTCAACTTCTTCATATGATAAAATCAAGAAAAATCAGTTGTTTATTACCATAGAATGGCAGTAATTAACTCCAGATATTAGTTGTTGAAAGAAGAACCTTGCCTGAAAACATGAAAACATTTGTAAGAAAAAATTCCTTAAAGAAGACTTGAAAAGAAGGAGTTGAAGAAATTGTAAGACCTCATCTTCGCTAAATCTGCCAGCACTGCATATTCGTTCGAAGAGCTCGCCACCTGATGCATATTCCATTACTATGGCTAGATGAGTCGGGGTAAGCAATGCCTGCACATCAACAATTACTGTTTGAGATCAACTTTTTTCGAGTTTATACTCAAACATTTTATCAGATAATATATGATCAAAATTCAATCTCTTTTATATTCAAGTAACTATACTCAAAATCAGCAAAACAAAGCAAGAAAGAAGCCCAAAAATGAAGTCTTTCTACACACTTTAAGTCAATCAAGCATGATCAAAATCTCTCTCTCTTAAAAAAGATGAACTTATTTACCTCTTTGAATCTGATAATATTGGGGTGCTTCAAGGACCTATGGTTCATGATTTCCCTTTGCACATGTTCATCAATCTGCAGAAACAAAAACCCATGAAAAAGATACATCATTTTAGAGAGATAAACAAGAATCTTGAAAATCCAAGCAAGAAAAAAAAAAAAAAACTCCCACCTTTTTGCCTCTCTCAATGTACTTAACCGCATAGAGCTCACCGCTCCATTTATCTTTCACAAGCTTGGCCACACCAAAATTCCCAGATCCTAATTCTTTCAAAATCTCATATCTTTCCATGTTTATCACATCAAAGTTATATTCAATCAAAGAGACAAAACAGAGGTTTTTTGCATGAGAAAAAACCTCCTCTCTGTATCGTGTTGTATGTGTAAACAATAATTGTAAGAATTTTATGAAAGTTAGGTTCGGTGATGCTGGAGATGGGAATGGAGGAGACGACACGTGGCGTGACGCTAATGGCTGGAATTAAGTACAGTTTGACTTGGTACGGTTACAAAGTCGTGTTGTTCATTGCAACATAGTTGGAATTCAGGTAAGGACTTCACAAACTGGATTTCTTCAGTGCTTTGCTATCCATGGAAAGTTGTTAGTTCACACTTTTATGTTTATTTAATGGATTATTTCCTGATCTGTTCATTAATAATGGAGTAGAAAAATTAAGACAACTATTGCAGTTATAGCATCATTATTGTTAGTTGACTTAATATTATATTTTTATTCAACTTTTGCTTATAGATGAAGGCTCAAATGTTTTAGGTTAGCCTTTTCTAAATTAATAATTTTTTTTAAACAAGGATTTGGCATTTTCAATATTATTTGCATCAAATGTAATGTGAAACAACTCAAACAAAAACTCAGAACACTTAATTCATTTTTCTTAGTTGAAAGAGGCAAATTACATTAAACCAATACTATCTAAGAATTGATGAATTACAATCTACATAGTTTAGTGGATAATATTTAACATAAAAAGTTTGATAAACGTAATGGAAACTTAAATAGTTTAAAATTAATAATAATGAAACTAATACTACTTGAAATAGAAAGGTAGAGCCATGTTGGCATTGATTGGCACTCATTCCAAATAATGGAATTAGGAAGAATCCCACCCTTCATTGCAATGGTATCTCTCTCTCTCTCTCCCCCCATTATCTCTCCATTATGATGGAGAGAGAGAGAGAGAGGGAGAGATGGTGGGTAGCAAAGGTGAGGATGCTTTTTGAGATTTTAAGGTGGATAAGCAACGAACAAGAATTTTTTCTTGAAAAATAAAAAATAAAAAAAGTGTAGGAAATTGCGTGTGTGAAAGACTCAAGAAAGTGACGTGGACGATCCAAAGAAGAGAGAAGAGGTAGACCGTAGACAGGCTTTTTATGCAAGTTGGACCCTGGTGGGCCCCTTACACATTTTATTCCCATGTTTTTTTTTTCCTTTTCTTTTCTTCGTTTTATACCAGATTACTTTTACTTTTACTTTTAACATTAGCCATGTCACCTTCACGAAATCAATGCCCAACTTGGGGTATGGTTGGATCTTCTCATGTTTATCTTATTTTATAATATTATTTTGCATGATTATCTTGTAATATGTAAATACACAATATACCTATACTAATCTCCCAATGTCTATCTATTATAAGAACATCTTAATGTGCCACTATTAATGTGTAATATATTTAAAATAATTATTAATTACACATAAACAACAAACATATTAATGTACAATTGGGAATATCATTGAATCACCCTTTATTCCCTCTCTTATTATGGTTCCAAAGCAATCAACATAAAAATATAAAGATCTTTGGGGTATAATTGTAATTTTTAGTTTCTTGAACGTTTTTAAAATTTCACAAATTCGATGGTTAAGTTTTTCTTTTGAGATCCCTTAACACCATCGTTACTTTTTCAAAGGACATATAATAACCGTTGTAGCAGATCTCTCTCTCTCTTCTCTCCCCAAAACATGATCTCATATTCAAATGCAATCACCCAATTCAACTTCAAGAGAAAAGCGCTATTCGAAACATCACCTTCTGTCATATATAATCCTCTTTCTTAGTAATCAAACCAGCACACGTTCAGTTCACACATTTTCTTTATGTAATATGTACACACAAGTACATGGTGTGTGGCCTATCTTATTATTAAGCCACATTTCATTCTGACATCACTAAATTGTAGTCGATTAGATCTCATACCCTGGAAATCGGGACTCCTCGGGCATTAACAAATCGAACCAAAGACAAACAGCCCCGGCCAGTCCTTGGAATAGGGAATACATATGCTCCGTTCCATTAGGGCTTTCTTCAGTCATAATCTTCCGAGTACTATGATACAAATAGCTTGCAAACGCCTTTGCTCTTTCTTCGTATATTCCCTCTCCCGTGAGCCGGAGAAGTGACAAGAATGCATAAGCATTGCCAGCAATACCATCACCCAATCCCACCTTCTTAACCAAGCCGTTTTTCCACACTACTTCTCCGGCTTCAATGGCTGCATCGCGAAATTCTCTATCGTTTTGAAATACCTGTGGAAAACATTAGTTGTATATATCCTCCCCTAAATATCTACCTAAATTTCAAGGTTAACTATATTAAGTTAAACTGCTATGCTAACCTGTGATGCTTTGCACAAGGTAAGAGCTATGCCACCGGCTCCATGGGACCATTGCACCAGCTTGTCCCTTGGATTTCCTTCACTCACAGGATAATTTCCACTATGTGGGAACCTGTTACTCATCATGTACCTCAAAGTTGCCTTAACATCATTGGTGTCATCTTCAGACAGGGGAAAATGTAGTAATACATGTAGAATACCAGCAAGTCCATGAGCTGCACCCCAGTACCTAGTTCCGTGCCACCTGTACATGAGTGGACATGCTATGTTATCGGAAGCACCTGCACGGCCACCTGCTAGCACTGCTCCAACAACCGGCATGAGAAGCTCGTTTGGAATTGTTTGATCTCCCAAGTATTTGTTTACAAACAGAGCAGCCCACAGAAATCCAGCTCGTCCGTAAAGAAGATCGTATGACATCCCAAGTCCCCCTTCTTCGGGCCCCACAGGGAGAGCACTCTCTTGTGCCATCTATAGATGATCAATCATTTATTCATAAGATATTGCAATGGAGAAATTCTGGATGTGTTCAATTTTTGCACATAGACCGACAAATACAGTGAAAAACATCTAATGTGTAATCAGAATTTTATCAGAAAAAATGGACTAGTATCACCAGCCAGTAATGAAAATATAAACTAACATGTTTTTAACAAGTGTCGTTGGCAGTATCGATTTCCAATCCAAGGAGATATACACGACAAAATTAGCGAAATTACATATATTATATGAAAGGTACATGATTGCAGTTTAGACACTTTCTAGTCCAGATTATTGAAAAATGTCTAGTCTGCAGGGGAAGTCTATTTTAGAATTGATAGAGTAATCCAACGATTATGAAAGAGACAATACATATGGACCACAGTCTGATTATAACCAAAAGATCCCAATACAACTATTTGGCACCAAATAACAAATAATGTGGTCTTACCTCCAGAAAATAGTTCAAATAGAAGTCACGCTTATTCTGGTCCCCACTGTAATTTGCAGTAATGGCACCAAGCGCATAAACCCCTCCTCTACCGCAAAGAAAAGTTACATGCCTGGAAACAGGTAAAAGAAGTAAGGATGATGCATGTCTGAAAACTAATGCAAATAGTTAAGAGAATTTAGCGAATAGCCAGCATGACGAATCAATCTGGTTCTCAAACAAAACTAAGAATCGAGCTCCTTCAGTACCAAAGTCCCAAATAAATTTGTGACATAAGTTTTTTAGCAATGTCACAAAACTCAAAAAGTCCTGTCCTCGATTATTTATAGTTTATCTCCTAAATACATGGCACATATTTAAACAGACACGGAAGTAACAGGCCACATAAACTGTAAATCAAGGGACACAAATTTATAGTTTATATTGCTTGATAAAAGAGTTATACTGGGTAACAAGATGTAAGAAAAGCCCACATAACACCTACGACAATTGAGGGTTACGTTACAAAGTTGTTTGGCAGATCAAGGTAATAAAACATTAATCCAGGCATGCCTAAATCAACAAACTGAGACAAAAATCCTAAGAAAGACAACATTTTCTTTTTTGTATTAGTAGAGATACATTATTTAAACAATTTAATGTACTAGTGCCCCCAAAGAAAATGAATTAACATAAGAAGAAATATCTCTTTCAAAGCATACCAAAACGGCAAATACACAACACATCTACTTGAATTCTTTGTTTCATTAATTTAGTGAAATAGAAATAGTACGAGCTCAAATTTTTCCAAAGTTTCCAATAATCTCATTCCCTTTACTTCTTAACAAATCAAGATAAACCAAGACAAGCAATTAGCAACCTCTATATGAAGTCATCAATCTGAATATAACCCTCTCAGTACATCAAAATTAAACAGGACAAAATGTACCACCTGTTAGAGATACAACCAACGGTGGTGCAGGCATCAACAATTTCACCGCACAACCGCAGGTCATGGTGGTTTCCGGTGGCCTCATATGATCGTAAACACATGAAAGCTGTCCCCATCAGACCCGTATAAACCGTCGGGTCCAATGTCCCTTTGTTTCCTCGTCGTCTCCACGTCAATTCCACCACCTAATTCATCAACAATAACCATCTACTGAGACTACTGTAAACCCACACACTGACACTTCTGCTCAATTACTCAATTTTGCACGAAGAAAATGGCTAAGAATAGCAAATGGCTAACTTCAATAACAAAATAGGAGCAAAATTGGAACGAATTACTACTAATTACTCTTATGGTAATACAAAAGCTGAAAGCAATAGTTAGAATGAAGCAGATTGCATTTTATACAGAAATTCGGAGGATTCGAGTCCGTACACTCATATATACACAGAATTCACAAATTGTGTAAACTGTAAAGAAAAAAATGACCTGATCTTTGAGAGAGATGGCAGCTCTGAGAAAAGCATCGAGCGGGAGGGAGAGATTTGAAGCCGTCGGATCAGAACCTTGTTGGAGCAATTCGAACCATTGATCTCCATCTTCACGGCTGCTGCCATTGCTGTTGTTGCTTTCCTGCGAAGCGTACTCCATCACCGAAGACGACATTATCTCTCTAGAAATTATCTTCTCACACCTAAAACATGTGCATAAATGAAGAAGAATCTATGATTGCAAGCAGCATATTAATAGAAGATGCTGCAGCGATATTATGACGGCGACAGTTATCGTGTGTGTGCGTGCGTAGGGATGTGTAGGCATCTATTGGCGGTGGAATTCCATCTGCGACTGCCACGTAGTCCATTGTGTTATCCTGGATGACTAATAAGAAGTGAGATTAAACAAGGTTATGTTATTTTTTTTCCTTTTTTTCACTATATTACTTTTATGGATAACATTTTAACTCACAATTTGATGGATAATGAGAGAGAATATATTTGATTGAGATTTAGATATATTTTATTGTTATTAACATTTTTATATTTGAATTTTATCTTTATTTTTTAGGATTTAGGTATATATTAATATAAAAAGAAGTTATCGTTATTATTTTAGACAGTTGATTGATTTTAAAAAATAAGAAAAAATGAATATTTTCTAAAATTATATTGTTTATTGGATATTTTCAAAATGAACGACCCGCAATTATCTCTCATCGTGTTTTCGTTGGAAGGAAACTTTAGCAAATAATTATATAATTATTTATATTTAGAACATATAATTGAAGTGTAATATGAAATTGGATATAATTTATTTACTTGATAATCAAAAAATTATATCCATATTTTTAGTCTAATGGTAGTTACAATCTCTCAATTCGAATATTGTCTCAATCGACTTCAAGTCCCCAGTCTAGTTGTGACTAAAAAATAAAAAAGTTTATTTTTCCAGACAGTTATTACATAATGTTTGTTTGTGAATGAATTCTCAATATTCGGGATGACAACTTTGGAATTTGGATAGGCATGTTGATTCAACTATTTTTGTATCGGTCCAAAAATGTGTAAAGCCCAATAAGCAAAAAGCCCAGTCCATAGTAGGTCAACTCATTTTGGACTCGAAAAGTTATTAACTAAAATGAATATTAGAATTTAATAAGTACACAGAAGCTATCTTAACGCTTCGTCGTCAGACCCTCGTTTCCCATCTCTCTCTCTCTCTCTCTCTCTCTCTCTCTCTCTCTCTCTCAATATTTATCTCTCTACTTTAGTAACCTACAAGCAAATCTGAATGGCGTCCCCACGTGAGGAGAACGTGTACATGGCGAAGCTGGCCGAGCAGGCCGAGCGCTATGAGGAGATGGTCGAGTTCATGGAGAAGGTCGTCTGCGCAGTTGACGGCGACGAGCTAACCGTGGAGGAGCGCAACCTCCTCTCCGTCGCCTATAAGAACGTCATCGGTGCACGCCGCGCCTCCTGGCGGATTATCTCCTCTATCGAGCAGAAGGAGGAGAGCCGCGGCAATGAGGGCCACGTCTCCGCCATCAAAAGCTACAGATCCAAAATTGAGTCCGAGCTTTCCTCCATCTGCGACGGCATTCTCAAGCTCCTCGATTCCAAACTCGTCGGATCCGCCGGAAGCGGTGATTCTAAGGTGTTTTACTTGAAGATGAAGGGCGATTACTTTCGTTACTTGGCGGAATTCAAAACTGGAGCTGAGCGCAAGGAAGCCGCTGAGAACACTCTCTCTGCCTATAAGGCTGCTCAGGTCAGGGTTCGACTTTAAAGCTTGATTGATCAGCTTTATTTACAGTTTATTTATGCTTTATTTTGGGAGAAAATATGGATGAAATTATTTGGTAAATTTGGGGGATTTAGCTTTTACAATAGTTAAATTGATGCTCGATTTAGAGTTTGCAATTAATTGAAAAAATACTTAATTTAGCAAATTCCTTTTGCGAATGGATAATTTTGTGGAATTGGATCGGATTTGGGGCTTCTATGGGGTTTTCTGCGAATGAGGCACTTTTGCTCCTATCATTGATTATGTAGAACTGTCGTTTTGCATAGATTAGATGCACTCGATGCGTGATGAGACTCCTTATTTCAAATTATACCTTGTATGTTAGATCTGAGTGTAGACAGTCAACATACTCCAAGATTTTACTTTTATTTTGGAAAAGTCAAAAAAAGTTCTTAACCTCTTCTTTATCATAATATGTTCCTCAGATGCAATGAATTGAAGTAAATTACTTCAGATTATGAGTTAATGTTCTGAAAATGCTAGCTAAATGAAAATATTTGATTTCTGCAGGACATTGCTAATACTGAGCTAGCCCCAACACATCCAATCAGGCTTGGACTAGCTCTCAACTTCTCCGTCTTCTACTATGAGATTCTGAATTCTCCTGATCGAGCTTGTAATCTCGCCAAACAGGTTTGATCAAGAAAATTTACCTTGACCCCACATTTATTGTTACTATTAGAAGGATAAGGGTTCTTCTGCTTAATATTTTGTCATATGTTTGTCTCCCATTATTTATCCAACTTCATAAAAAACAAAAAAATTAAATTGGGATTAGTTTTGTTGATAGAATATGGTTAGTCCTGATGTTTGCTTGTGCTATTCATAAGGCTTTTGATGAGGCCATTGCTGAATTGGACACTCTTGGTGAGGAATCATACAAGGATAGCACGCTGATCATGCAGCTTCTCCGTGACAACCTTACTTTGTGGACATCAGACATGCAGGTAGGTTCTCTCGCCCATCCTCATAAACCTTTTCTGATGTTGTTGAATGTATATATAAGTGATTTGGTATCGTTGTTTTTCTCATACAGGATGATGAAGACATCAAGGAGGCACCAAAGCCTGATAACGAGTAGCACGTTTTAGGTTTAACATTGGGTATTGTTCTTCTATTTCTCTTTAGTAGTCTGGTGTTAGCAAGTACCAAGCTTGATTGTCAGTCTCTTTGTCCCATTGCTTCCTGATTTTTCGCTTTTCATTTCTTTATGAAACTCTGATGATGTATGTGCCAAAGTTTGCTTATATATTTCATGTGCATTTCTCTTCAAGTTTGAATATCTTTGTCATGAATCAGTGTTCATTAATAATATATGATGATAAGGTCGTATTTGGCTTATGCCACATCAGCGACGAATATATTAAATTGTGTCAACGATGAATAGAAAAACATTTGTGGATAGCCTTATTGGCTGAAGGTATGGTTGAAGGGCCAGCTAGAGTTGGGTTTCCTTTATTATTTTTGATACAAATTAGTCGTCAAACTTTACAGTTGTAAAAGGATTAGGCAATCATCGTGTCCCATGACTACCACCGACCGACCACTTATAGGTCAATTGACAATCCATACCTTATTGCGGTCATGCAACTTGCAGCTCTTATCCATTTTTTTTTTTCCTTCTGACATCTCTTATTGGTGTAATTTTTGTCAAGTAGCATCGTGATGGATGGATATGGTGTTTTAAGATTCTGAGTGCCTTAGGGCCCACTGAGATGGATGGATGGACCATTTCTAATGTGGTTAACAAGGGAAAATGTCTACAGAAGTCGACTTGATTTGTTTTATTTTAAAAAAAAAAAAATCGTTTAGTAATCTTATTCTTTGTTTTGTAATGCATGGGTTTATGATATGAAAAATTGATCTTGATTTACTGATTTTGAAACAGTTTCTTCTAAATTTATTAAAAAAAATTCAATATTCTTTGTCTTTTGGCAATAATATAGTTTTGAGGTGTATTTTTATATCACTATCTAATATTCAGATATATAAATGAACTATATTGTAATACAGTTTCATATACGTTTTTTGTAATGTAACCATCATCAGTTCAAAACATACTAAAATAACAATAAATGAAGAATAATGTAGAACATATAGTAAAATTAGATGTACTTAATTTTTAGAAGCCCGCTCGAACTCAAAAGGACAATTATTTCCATTCCGTATTCAACTAGTCAATAATCTTGCTTTTCAATTTTATAAAAAATCGAATGAGTTGGATAGGTGCTCCAAAAAAACTCACTAGTATTGACATAAGTCGAAATGCAATGTCATCACACTAAGTCAAAAGACAATCCCAAAGAACAGGTTCAGAAGATGAACATACCACATTATAATGACGAATTTTTTTCACAATACAAGATGTCAGGTCAGCTACATATTATTCAACACCACTGGTGTGACAAAGAAACTTGAATTCAGAAAAAAACAGATAACGAAGCAAAGCTTATGATCCTTTTAGAAAAAGAAAAACAAAATAGCATCATTCCATTATCACACACACCAGTGCAGTCTACGAATACCATAATAATACCTACCCAACAAACATGAAACTACTACTAGAGTTTGAAGTTATCTACGATTATCCAACTAAAGAACACCATATAACACCATCACCACAATACTCAACCAACACCACCAGCAATGCTGCTCAAGCACGCTCGCCTCTGATCCTACGGGCAAGCTGGATATCTTTAGGCATGATCGTCACACGTTTGGCATGGATCGCACACAAGTTGGTGTCCTCAAACAGACCCACCAGGTACGCCTCAGCCGCCTCCTGAAGTGCCAACACAGCATGGCTCTGGAATCGCAGATCAGTCTACAACCAAACAACATGCAATCAATTAAGAAAAGCACCAAAAAAGACACCATTTCAACAATAGTTAAATTGAAACTCTGGAAAGCCAACCTTGAAGTCCTGGGCGATTTCACGAACAAGCCTCTGGAAAGGCAACTTCCTGATCAATAGCTCGGTACTCTTCTGGTACTTGCGAATTTCACTGTGTTGGGGACATCAACAAGACTTGTCAATAAACTAGGAACAAATAACAGAACATAACACTTTTCTAAATCAGGGGCATAGAGTGATAAACAACTTCTATGGGATAGGGTAACTCACCGAAGAGCAACAGTACCAGGACGGTAACGATGAGGCTTCTTCACTCCACCTGTGGTTGGGGCAGACTTACGGGCTGCCTGTCACAAGTACATGAACAACATTAGAAGCATGACACACAAGATGCCAACATAAAACAGATATTTGAATGCACAATTTGCTGATAGAAACAAAAAACAGAAAAACTCAGTAACCTTAGTGGCAAGTTGCTTCCTTGGAGCCTTTCCTCCAGTTGACTTACGAGCAGTTTGCTTGGTACGGGCCATATCTGGGAAATTCAAGGATAAATTACTATAAGAAATCACAATCCAGTTCAAATTAATAAGACAAAAATGAAATCACAGAGAGAAATCACAAGTTCAAGAGATTTTCCCAGTTAGAGAAAGGCAGCAGATTTACAAAAACTAATTCTGTATGAATATCCTAAAATTCAAAAGGCACTATCACAATTCCACGTATTTAAACAAGAACTCCAAATATTAACCCACAAGCATCTACATTGGACTCTCAGAAGCAGTATTCTTGCCAATTTCTTAATCCAGGTCCATAGACTATTTCATGTTCAGCAAAAGCCTCGATTGCAACACACATGCAGCGAATTAAAATAATTCTCGAACACATTAGAAGGCAATTACACCTATCCACCGATGCATGCCTATCAACCCGCCTACTTCGTGTTTATAGAAACCCTAATTTTGAAAAAAAAAATACCAAAACCCTATTGAAACACCCCCCAAAATCCATAATTAATATCAATATACATCACAAATCAAACAGCCAACAATAAATCCCAAACCCTAGAATCACAGATTACGGCAATGTCAAAAACTACAAGTTTATCATCAATCAAACTACCAATTCAACTCGCACCTCGAAATAAAAACAAAAGCGTAGAATTAATCACAATAAATATAAGAAAGAAAACATCAGCAAACTCACCTTTCAGTCGAACAGCTCTTTCCTTCTGGTTTCTCTCTTCTCGGCGGAGGCAACAAAGTGTGACAAAGTCGCAGGCTGATAGATATATATAGGGAGATGAGAGGATCAGATGTTCAGGAGAATCTGACGGTCGCAAATTATTCCGTGTGTTAGTAGTGGTGGAATCTAACGTCTAGCGTGGGGCATAATGTGTTTCTTCACTTTAAATGTACGGCTCTGATTAGATGTTAAAGTTAGACGCGGATCGACACGGTCCAATGCTCTATTTCTATTGGTTATTATATCAAGACTCAAGAGTTTCATTTCTGGCTTTTTCCTGAAATATATATATATATATATATATATATATATATAAATTTTTTTTTTTTATGGTAATTTTTTTCGATTTAATTATTTTATTTATTATGGGCATTAGGCAACAATCCAATACAATCATTAAATTCAAATTTTAAAATTTAAAATAATGAAATCTTTACACATATGTACGCACGGTACATAGAAAAACATATCTCCCTGTACCATTTTGTTTGTTTTTGTATGGATTGGAATATAATATAGTTTCTTAATTTAAGATAACTAGGGTATCACATTAAAACAACGTAAAATAATTTATATAAAATTTGAATATAAAAATGTAACTAAAATTCAAACCGAACTCATTATTCGACTTAATTTTAATCGATTTTTGGGGGGTTTTTTCCGGTTCATATTGTAGGTAACCGGAATAAACCTACTCTCTCTTGCCTGCTTTTTATATTTTAGTATTGTATTTATGCTAATCACTCTATAAGTAAGATGGTAAATGAGATTTTTAGAATACATGTATCTTTAATCTAATGATTGAATTACGAGATAAAACACAATTTAGAGATTAGTCAGGAATTGGCATATGATTGATCACAAAAATACTTGCAGGGAAATAGGGAATCTGAAATTAAGAAACGAATTAGGGATTGAACGGTGAAAAATATAGAGTAAATGTTATGAAACAATATAATGAATCATGACCATTTTAATTCACTTTAATAACCATTACAGTAGAGAGTTCCAACAACTATGCATAGACAAGCTCACACAGACCAGTTATTATGTAGATAAAGCCATGTGAGACTAAAAAGAACAAATGGAAAAGATACATAAAAAGAAAGCAAAAACCTCAACACCTACTTGATTCTATTTTACAAAAGTTATGAACAAATTACATCTAAATTTTGTAATAATGTAACTAACTATAAAAACAGAAACCTCAATAGGCTACACAAACTAAGAAGACCAGCAACAGAATGTCCAAATGCACAACATCAAGCTATGGCAGTTGATGATCAGAACAAGAATAAGACTCGTATCATTCCTCACATAAATCTTCTATGAGTCCACTCAAATGCTAGTAGTAGGTATCATATTCACACCTTGATATATGATTTACTCATTTCTCCAACAAGTACTTTATGAAAAGCTAAAACAGTTTGCAACCTTAAGGTGGCTTGCAAGTTCGCTTATTGCAGGTTGCACCGCTTTGGAGTTCACAGATACTGAATTGGGAAGCTCGGGTACACAAATGGGTAAATGTTGATCACCTTTTTCTCGTGAGCAAAACAGAGTGAGAACAGCACGGCAGAAAATAAATCTGGAGACACCAAAGCATAGTTCAATCGTCAACTCAAGTCACTCTATGTATATGTCTATATATATAGTTTTTTTTTTTAAAGAAAAGTTGGTGGCTAAGATAAACAAAAAGTGCCTTGGCCCCCGGGCAAAATTATACACTTACATGCATATGCACTAATTCTAACAATGTTCAGAAATTTAGCGAAGAACAAAAAAAAAAAAAAATTAGAAATGAAAGATTATTTGGATAGAAGAAAATGCACAGTATATTTACGGATTCTACTCTTCAAGAAAAACTCTGACTGAATTTTGAAATTTGGTATGTAGAATTGACGCCAGATCAAGAATTTGTACAATTTAAATCATTAGGCAAATTAAGAAGTCTGAAATAAATCTTCACAAAGGCTTGCATACCATCTGTAAAGGGAGTGCTCAGAGGAAGATAACTTTATATTCTCAAATTTACATGGACTTAAAATATATTAATTTGGTCAAGGCACATAGAGGAAGCTACTCAAGCATCCTAGTTTCAGCATTGAATCTACTGTCGAGGTCTTGACACTGTTATCAATGAGGAGTACAAAAGGGAGGTGCTCAAAAGAAATTTAAGTAAAGGAAATTTTGCAAAAGAAGCAGCCATCTCCACCATAATACATGATGAGACCAAGTGAACAGAGTGAATCTAGAATGGAGATAGAACATGATGGCATAAATAGTTACCAACTTAAGCCAAACATCATCAAAATCTGAAACCCAAGTACATCAATTGCTGATGATTTCAAACCAATCAAAAGAGGCAAACTAATACATTCATGCCATTATGAAAGTTTATGGCATCACATCTCATCATCAAGAAAATTCCCAACTATTATTTGGATTCATAATTTCATTTTAAGTTCAGAGAAAATGGAAGCAAAAAAGATGCATATCAATTCACTACTAAAAGTGCAGCTAACATGCATAAATCAAGAAAAAACCATATTTCTATAACTTGGTAAATGCCCATCACAAAAAAAAAAAATTCTACTTTATCAGAGATGATGATCACAATGATGATTGAGGCAGAAGACTTGTACCTAAGAATAATCCGGCGAAGAAATGGATCACACAGAAGTTGAGCCCAAACCAAGTCCAGTTCAGTAGAAGTACAGAGAATTTCCTCCCATTTAGAGAAGGCAGTGGAGAGAATGCTTCCCATGTTGCTGTACATGTCCTGAAACAAATCATTCAACAGAAACAGTTAGACACTATAGGAGCTGGTTTTTCTGTAGAGCATGATTGGTTAAAAGTTCTCTAACCATGTCATCATTGGATAAGTTATAATCAACTAATTGGCAGAAAGCCTGTAATGGAGCAGTCAGGAAGAAGGTGAACTGACTTCCATGTTGTGCCATATCGTTACCACTTGAATTCTTGAATGAAGGCCTCAAAGGAGAAAGAAATAAAGCAGCAGGTTCACCCCTTTCTGCTCCATGTAGAACCTGTACAGTAGTCTGCATATCAGCACTCAACAAGAAAATTTGCTGTTTGAAGCAAAATCTGCATGATTACATAGACACTCCAAAGCACTGACAAATTCATTAAATTAGCATAATGTTTATTATGGGATGACTATATCAAAAGAACTGTCCTTAGGTATTAGAAAAATGATATTGAGAATAAGTTTATTGTCATCGAAGAAACAGGTAAATCTTCCAAACAAACATATGCTGGCAGGCAGGTATCTCAAAAAGCATCACTTTCGCTTCTATTTCAGCCAAGTCAGCATTCATACTTGATGCACAAATGCTTGCAGAAGCCAATAAAAATTTACTTTGAAGATAGATTGCGCCAACCATTCTTGTTTATATTCATCAACACAATGTTTAACAAGTTAGCCAAAGCCTACAACTAAAAACCTAAGTCAAAGCTCTTTCACTGGAATTCCACCACATTTAAGATACTCCATCAAAATATAGGTTTGCAGAATCTAGAAAATCTAATTGCACGGGCTTAATTATTGTTATCAAATTAACATATTACTGATGGTGTTGGAAAACTAAGACTGCCACCTCAGTAATGCATGAAGTTACTCTACAAAGTTTTAACAAACCTGCCTTGAATGCATGGCTGTTATCACTATCTATAATAAGGAAAAGAGGCTTTCTGGTGAAAGGAATAAGATCACCAGGGAAGAGGATATTTGAATCTGCAACACAAACACAAGAGTGTAGGTTAGGATTAAAGACCAAAATCAAACTATTGATCATGTGTTAAAACAATCTCATAGTGCCGGAAAGGATGAAGAATAACTAATATAAGTATATTTTTGTGTTTCTACCTCCATTCCTGCTTGGACCTAACAATAAATAATCCTCAAAATACTGATTTGAATCCCCTTTAGTAATTAAATGGTTTTCACAAAAACCATTCTTCTGTTCATGATAGTTATTGGCAGGGGCACTGAGCTTAGAAGATTTTTTCAATATCCCATTGTTTTCCATTTGCGAAGTACTACAATGACCAGAATTCCCTGCACCACAATATGATGTCAGTTGGCAAGCTTAAATGCAGCAAGAAGAACCGATCAAAAGTAAGTGCAATGCAACCTGCAGCAGACAAGTATATGAGCATAACACTATCCTGTGGAAGTTCCTCACAAACTGTTGCAATTACCTGCCAGTAAATGGACAACCAAGAAAATGATGCTAGTTAGAACTTAGGGCGAATATATATATATATATATATAAACAACCAAGGAAATTGCAGTTGTTAGAACGTAGGGGTGTGTGTGTGTATCTAAGAAAACACTTATAAATTTCGAAAAGCTAGAATATGAGTTCTATCTTTCTATTAAGCTATAATTGGATGAAATAACTATAAAACGGAAATTGTAAATTATCACTTCAAGATTCTAGCACTTACGGCCATCAATTGTGTTACAGACGGACGGTAGAGAACAGCCTTTTTAGGATTTGGAGGTAAATTTGGATCTGTCATATCTGCCATCAAATTTATATCTATCATTCCTGAAGTAATAGAATTATCAGCAAGTACACCATTCTCTCTTGATTCAACAGGAGGCTTCTGATAGAAAGATCCAGTAGGTTCCCATTCCAGACATTGCAGCATTCTATAAGTGTCTAAAGTGAGTTCTGCAAATTTCACCTGAAATGCCATTGGTGCAACGGTAAGTGTTAATTTGACTTCAACTTTACAGATTTTAACAGCTAAGTCTCCAAATACAACAATATATGACCTCATTTCTGTGATAGCTTGTCAGCAGTGCATCTCTAAACTTCAAAAGTCTCTTCGCATGGAATCGGGCCACATATGGGAGGGACGCTGGATATGAATCAAACATGGCAGTATAGCGCAATGGTCTAGCACTGAGGACAGCTGAATCAGCTTTTGTAAACCGCACAATTTCTTGCACCACCAGCTTCCATTCTTTGAAGTTGGTACCCTAGAGGAGAGACTATATTGTTGGTTACACAGTTATGCAGCAAAGCCAATTAAATATTCAGTTGTTCACCTTACTATAAATTAGTGAGAGCAAATACATCAACTAAGATGAAAGAAGAATCGGAAATATGTCAGAGAACATGTCAGATTGCATAACATAGAGCAATAAATTTTCACAATATTGATAAGTTCACTCAGTTTTTCTCAATGTTCATAATCGGGAGACGAGAAACGGCACAGGCATAAAATTATAATAGAGCGTGAGCACATATTTGTTTGAAAGAATCTTACTACTTATAGACTGGAAAAGATGAAAAGCCTCCCCACAAAAGAACAAAATAAATAAATAAAAAATAAACCTATAAGATTCGTTGATGAAATACGAGAGAAAAATCCTTAATATAACCTAAATAGTAGAAACACACTTGTAGCAACCATGCACTTGATAGAAGCTTGGAATATTATAATTTACAACAAAGTGATGATAAAGACTTGCTATTTTTAGTAATTATTCGGTCAACAATGTTATATCCAAATTCAAATGTATAATGCCAAATTATGTAAAGTTTCTACATCAGAGTGACTAAACTAATTTTCACAAATGTAGATTAAATATGATTCATCTTTAGATGAAAGAAAAAGTTCTAGTCAAATATTGTAATAGAATTTCCAACAACAATTAAAAACAGTGACCTATTTTATTAATACAGCATCACAATCACTCAGCACAGGATTGATATTTTTGTCTTTTTAATTAAAAGACCACAATACAAACAGAAACAGGTCAAACAGATTAATCCAGCAACATTGCTGGGCCCTTGTGTGAATGAATTAATTTATAAACCTGAAACTTGAAATTGAGATGAATTGCCAAACAACTTTTTGCTGGGTGTCTTTCTCAAGGTTTTAAGGCCAAATAGTTACTGGTAAAATGAGCCAAGATCCTTCTTACCAATCAATCAAATAAGGATAATGTTTTTCCCAATATAACTAGAAACATTTATATGACACCATTGCTTGTTTGAAATACTAACATATCACGGCAATTAGATTTGGATTCGCGGCTAACATTAAAATAGTAGAAATTTTCAAAATTACAAGTTCGAAAGAGAATATGGTGGGGTACTCATTTCATTTATCATACAAAAGCTAGCTTAAAACTGTAGTCACAATTTTCCTTTGGTGTACTTATTTGATAGCATTATGGTATCTTGAATAAATGTTCAACATGTCCCGAAAAATATATTTGGTTACTATTATTCCCTATTTACCAAGGAAGCACCATAGAAATTTCTGGCATAAACAATCTGTCAATTCTACTTAGTTCGCAGATCTCACTGCTTACTTGCAAAATCTCTAGTTTTTCAGAATTTAACTAACTTTAGCATAGTAACTTTACCCCACAAAAAGCAGCATCATAAAGAGCACCATGATTTATGAAATGCACATACACACACATGTATACATATATGTATATATATCACAATTATAGTTCTTCCAAATAGAACCGAACAGATAGGTAATACCATTTAGGAGAAAGATGCAAGAAACAATGATCACGCACTGTAAAAATTGAAGGAACAAAATCACCAAAACTTTTTTCAGTCAAACAATCAAGCAAGCAAAAAAGAACAAGCTATACAACATAATTAAATTAAAAAGGGCTAACAATTTCAAATGCAAACAAACAAAATCAGATATTTAGTGAAATTGAAAAGGAAGTAATGACAATTAATTACCCGAAAATTAACTCTACTGTCGTCAACGAGCTCTGTAAACCTTTGAACGAGTAAATTCACCATTTCCACTCGATTCAGAATCAACGATAACATCAAAAACCTTGCATAGAACCTCAATTCCTTAAACCTAACTCCTCGATCCTTGGACGAACCTTCAAAATACTTTCTATTGAAAATCGCTTCGTAAAATATGTACGCCTCGAGAAGAAACCTCGCCTCGCTGGTCCTCAAATACTGGTTGAAATAGAGCTGACCGATTCGAGAAGCGATCTCCCCAATTTCCGCTCGCTGGAGGCCCGATTCCATCAATTTGGCCCGATTTTCCTGCTGATACTTCCATAGCCGCATATAAGCCTTGAAAACCTTGTGGAAGAAATGCCCGTACTGCGGCCCGCTCCCGCCGTACGGATGCAGCGGCGCGTCGCGCACGCGCGCGAACTTCCGTTCCGCGTTCTCCACCAGAGCGCGGAATATCTTGGCGACTTCTTCGTCTTTCGACATTGAGAGTGGAGAGAGATTACCGACAGCTTCACCGCACTTGATTTTCCACGAGCTTCGCCATTTTTCTCAAGCTTGCAGCTGGCTGCTTTCTCGTCAAATGGAGAAATAATAAAAGTATATGTGAATCTACGTGGGAATTAGGAATAGTTAATTGAGGAGAGAGATAGAGGTTTGCAGAGTGAGCTGGAAAATGGAGGAGATAGGTTGTTCGTGTGTCAGAAGAGGTCAAAATATTCGAGTTTTGTTTGTTTTTGTTTTTATGGCTGTTTGTTCCTGTATTTTGTGTGATGGGATTTTGCTTAACAGTGGCGGCGGTGCACGGCGGAGGAAGATGTTTTAGGATTGGCTTTTGAGGTGGCGGAGAGTGGTGAAGTGGTGGCTATGACGCTGAGTAAGGGGTGTGTGTGTGTGTGTGAGAGAGAGAGAGAGAGAGACAAAGAGTGCGTGAGCGTGCGTGTTCGATGCTTGTGTGTGTGTGTGTGTGTGTGTGTGAGAGAGAGAGAGAGAGGGCGTTACGGTAATTGAGATGCGGTTTGATTTCATTCAAGGCGTTTGTTGATTGTTTTGAGTCGCTTTTCGTTGTGACCTATGTAGCCCCCACCCCCACCAGGATAGGAAGAAAATTAAATTAAATTAAAGCCAATTTCTCATTTTTCTATTACTAATTTACTAGGAAACTGAATAAATACTTTCGGAAAATAAAATTTGTTATATTAATTTCAGTGATGAATAAAATCTAAATATGGAAATTTATTAATCAATATTTCAATCACATTAATTTTTTTAATCATTTTCCTATAAGGAAATCGAACCCAAAAAAGAGAGTTGAATTCGACAGCTGTTTCCTCTATTATAAATTGTGTATAATTTCATTTAATGCATTTACCATATAATCATAATCTTAAATATAGAGATAAAATGGTGTTTGAAATATAGGATAATGTGTGTAAATTCCCACCTATAATGTGGTGAACATTTTATATATAGTACTTTCATCCAATAAAATTAACAAATTAAATTACATTAAAAATAACTTAATTGATTTGTCACTATTGTTCTTATTTATGGACATAAAGAGTGTTGTACCTATAATATTTAAAAATGATTAGCGGCCTCATACATACTATATTAATTTCATTATCCATGGAAAAATTATTTCAATATCATTATGCACTGCTTGTCACCACGTCCTACGCAGATGCTAAATACTAATAAATATATATCGCACGTTCATCCAAGTTAGGGTCTAATATGTGTCAAGCCAAATAAATAAATAAATACAAGAATACTAAATGAGTTATATATGATGACTTTTTGTTTAATTTGTCTGTGTTTGTCAAATAATGTCAATCGAAGATAAATTTTATAAAACTATAAAAAAAAAATTATGATCGGTGTATTGAAATTAAATGTAAACATAAAAAAAAAAAAAAAAGGATAATAAATGTGAGAAAATTGAGTATACATTTACATTACTCTTTTCCGAAAAGGAAAAAAAAAAGGGAACATTAGATAGAATAAATAATAAATTTCAGAAAGAAAATTATATAACTCAAATAGATTAGAAAATTAGAGAAACATGCTCGAAATCAATTAGCCGTGCAAATAGATAACAAAAATGGACTTATAACAATTTAAAAGGAAACTATTGAAAGTGATATGTGGTATTTAAATATAGAGTAAGTCTCTTATGAGACCGTCTCACGAGACCGTCTCACGGAATTTTAATGTTTTGTGTGAGACGAGTCAATCCAATTACCCACCACCCAAACCCTATAATTCACATGTTGTTTGTGGGTGATGGGGCTTCGTTTCACGAAAATTATCCGTGAGACCGTCTCACATAAGTTTTTGTGTTAAATATAAATGAGAACATATTCATATTGTCTTTATGTTGGGCCAATATAAAATCATCTAAGTTAATTCATATCTTCTTTATATATATATATATATATATATATATATCACAAAAACTTACGTGAAATGGAGCCCCATCACCCAAAAATAACATGTGAATTGTATGGTTTTGAAGGTGGGTTAGTGGGTCGTGGGTTGACTAATCTCACATAGTGTATTAGAATTTTGTGAGACGGTCTTTGAAGAGACTTACTTTATATATATACACACACGTATTCAAGAAGAATAATTATTGGCAGCATGATCATGTATACGTATTCAAGAAGGATAATTATACTAAAAGTCTAGCTATCAATTATTGTATTAACAGGCTAGATATCAATTATTGTATTGTATTTACATAAATGTGATACAACAATTATATGCATGAGACTAACAGCTATCACTTTTGTCACAACAACACTCCTAATTTTGGGGGTTTTTTTTGGACACCATTAATAAGAGCTGCCATTTTATTGCCTTTAATATGGCTGGTTTTTGCAAACCTTTCCTTAAGGAACACTTTATCTCTTGACTAATAAGCATAATATATATATATATATATATATATATATATATAAAAGCTCATTTCAAATTTTAAATTATCTTTGATGATACAGCATAAAACTATCACAACTAGTACATAGAATATTAAGGAGTTTAAATGATGTGTTTTGATTGAATTTTTTTATTTTTTAAGATGAATAAAGAAAATTAGTTTGGACCCAACTAAAATATATGTATATGTTAGCGAATAAAATAGATGAAATTTACCTTCGAATAAAGGATATGACTTTTTTCATGGATGGATGAATATCCTCAAGAAATAAAAATTATTTATTGTCTCAATTATTTAACCAACTAACCAAAGTCCTATTTAGTTGTGCATATTAGACTTTTCTTTTCATTAATTCTATGAGAATCATAGAATGTAAAAACTTATCAAACGGCTTATAAAAATACCGTAAGATGTTATCATTTTAGTATGATTATAGTTTTTCATCATATATCATAATCTATTTTGACTAATGCGTGTATGTTACACATGAATATAAATTATTATTTCACACAACATATATATATTTTGATAAAACAAAATACAAAATTAATAGATGATAAAAAAATAAAACATATAATTCATTACATCCATAAACGTAAATAATTAACATTACCATCACACAGTGAATGTAAAATGATCATCAATATTGGTTAGACATAAGGTCAAAAATTAGTAGGTTAATAATGCAAAGGAAGACATCATATATAAAACCCGTTTATTAAATTTTTAAAACGACGTTTTTGATTAATGTTTCAAGCACTTTACCATTTCCATATAATAGTAGATGAGTCAACTATACTTTCTTTGTAAATTCTACTATTGTGAGATGAGATGGACAATATTTGGAGGGTTGACTTTGAAAAGAGCATAATGAAGGTGGTGGGTATCTATGTTGAGTCCCCATCCAATTGATTATTCACACGTACATTCGCTCTTTTGCTAAATAATTCACGACTTTTTCGATGGTTTCTCAAACTTTTTTTGGCATTTTTTATTTGGGGTGGTTTGTGTTTTGTCATAGTCTTCTAGTATTTATTATTTAATTTACTTTTCATTTAGGAAGACCAAATATGTATAGGAATTTTCCATTTGAGATTCTACGTACTTTTGTTTGTTTTACATTTATTTCAAATTTTACGATCTCTTGACAAGTTCATCATATTTGGAATTCTTGATTTTCTTTTTCAGTATAGTGATGAATGAATAGAAATGTTGTGAAATTGTGGACGAGTCAATTCATAGTTTATATTAATTTGTGAAAATGAATTTGGTTTGCGGATAATAAGATTATGTCTCATTAAATTATATGTGTTGAATTATTTTATATAAGATTTTGTGATTTTGAAAAATGCATCATTTGGAGATACACGTCACACAACCAGTTAGCTATACTAATCTTGAAAAATTAATAATTTCTTGGTACCTGTTTCAGTGAACTTCTTTATTATTCTTGCTGTAAAATAAATAACACAAAAACTCATGTGTGACCGTCGCATAGTACGACGGTTTTACAAAACCAATACCTATAGTAGAAAAACGCATATTTATAACTGTAAAACGCATACTTATTGTAACTCATACTCATATCTATAAAATGCATACTTAAAAAACACATATTTATAGTTATACAACCTATACTTATACTTGTAAAACGCATACTTATATCCTATCGCACGTTAGACAGTCACACAATAGAGCAGTTAAATAAATAATTAAATTAATGTTACTCAGAACTTAATTGACACACAAATTTTTTGTTTTTGTTTTTTTTTTTTGAAATCTTAAAAATCAAATGTTTATTTATGGATACTATTCTAGAGATTTTGCCGCGGTGTGAGTTGTGACATTCATAAAGATGAAGTTTCTCGTGTCTTTAGTCTTAAACATGGGCTTTATCCCTTTATCTACTTTCTCAAATTTCAATGGAAATCCTTTTCTTTTGCTTTATTAGGTGAAAACTTTGTCCACTGGCCTCTCTTATTTGCTTTAACTTGGACTTTTCTTCTCAATAAAATATTTACATTTTTATATATAATGAGTTAAGTAACTTGAGGGCCCAATATTAGGTGAAATTAGTTTTGTTTGTTGGTTACAATTTTTTCACGAGACAGAAAAAATTACCGACACGATATACATTCAATTAAATATTAATTTGATTCATCACTCACTCGACAATCCTCTCAAAATAAATACAAATACCCTACATATTCTTCGTCTAGAACTATTTAAATTATTTTAAATATTGAATATAATTTCCATTAATGGATGCTTGATTTAGAGTGACAAAGAAATTAATACTTCCATTATTAATATATTAAAATTGTAAGAAAGAAATTTATTGTTCTTGCATCTAAAATTTAATAAATCAGTGATAAAATATTAATATATTACTAAAATAAGTATATAATGATTTCCGAATATATTGGTTAATAAGAGGACTAAGTATGAATGAGATACTTACAAGGCTGAAAGTTGAAACAAATGCTCTTCTCTTCACACTAATAACATTGTTTTTTTAACTTTTCAAAATACTCATCAGCAATAAAATATATGATGGATTGTCAAAGTTTTTTTTTTTTTTCCTTAAATCAATAAATACTCAATAAATAATTTTAATGTGAGAAGTGATGGTGTGATAAAATAACAATAAATATTCAACAACGACCTGTCACCAAGAAGACTATTTGAGCCTTGAATTGCTCTAAATTGAAGATGTCCATGACCGTTGACTTAATTAGGGTGCGTTTGGAACGTAGATTAGAATTTCTTCATTTGGGACTTGTGTCGGGATGTAAGTTTAGAATTTTAAAATCCAACCAATGACAATTCTAGACTAAAACATTATATATAGTTTAGGTATAAATATGGTCTTGACTGTACAAATTAATTAAAATAATGAGTTTTTAGAAAGAAAAAAAACTCCAAGATTATTTGGTCTTGACTGTACAAGTTAATTAAAATAATCAGTTTTTAGAAAGAAAAAAACTCCAGGATCATTTCAACGAAAAAAATCCAACGAATAAAAATCGTTGGAATATTTTTATGAATAAAAAAAAAAAAGGTTCCAATCATAAAAAAAACCATTGGAAAATCGTTGAATTTTTTCAAAAATAAAAACTAAAAAAATCCTAAATAATTTCCATTGGAAGGTTCATTTCAACGATTTTATTTTCTTCCATCAGATTGCTATGTCGTTGGAATATATGTTGTATTGCAAAATGTTCCAACTGGTTTCTTTTTTTTCTTTCGTTTGAATTTTTTATTAAATTTTTTTTTAATCACAAAAAACTAATAACTTTATTAATCGTTCAAAAAATCCAATATTACAAGCTTTAACGTCTCATTTTGCTCCCACAAAAAGAGAAAAGTGACTTAGCAAGTTCTTGTACAACACAATTTGCTCATAATTTGATACTTGTTTTCTTGAAGGACTATAATGTAGTTTATTTGTTACACATGCTTGAGCTAAGATAACATATTTGATATACAATCCAATTTGCCTTTTCTAAATCAAACATACACACACGTGTATATATATATATATATATATATAATTTATTTATTTTATTTATTTTATTTATTTTTACAAGAAAGAATTCAAGACGCGGGATCCAACTTAAAGGGAACATTCATGGCTTAGAAAAAAAAAGCACTTTATTAAGACACCCAAGTAAGCAACACCCAGTTTTTATTTTCTATTTTTTTTAGGGGAAAATAACTTCTAGTTTGGAAAGAGAGAAAATATCCCCAAATACCCAAATATATATAAGATATAAACTTTAATACCATGTACAGTAAATTTATCTCCCCAAATGTCATCCAAGATAAAGTATTACCCCCAAATACCTAATTTTTAACTTTATACGGTTGATACAGTAATAATTTATACATCATTGTTTTTACTTTTGCAGAGGTCATGTGACTTATGTGTCCTATTCATTTACTTTTCCTAGTAACAATACTCTATTGTTCGTTAAACCCTATAACGAACAATACCCTGTTCGTTAAACCCTTATTTTATAGGGATTAACGAACAGGGTATTGTTCGTTAAACCCTAAAAATTATAGAGTTTAGTGAACAATAGGGTATTGTTCGTTAAACCCTAGAAAATAAGGGTTTAATGAACAATAAGGTATTGTTCGTTAAACCCTTATTTTCGTTAAACCCTATTGTTCGTCAAAATATATGATATATGTGCTGACAAATGATACAATTTTTTAAGAGAATCCGTACCACAATTGTTTTTGGGTATTTGGGGGTAATAAATTATAAGGTTGGGTAGAATTGTATTGGATTATATGAAATTGGGTAATATGGGTTGGTAACTCTTGGAAATATGAGAAAAGAAAAAACATCATTTTTATTTTGGGAGGCATAATAAGGTTTTTGTAAGAAATTTGAGTTGCTCATAATACCTAATTTACGTGTGATTAATTTAAAGATAATAATATTTGAAAGATATGATAAGATTTGATAACAAATCAAAACTCTTATTTTATTCATTCAAGATTTGAACTCACAGTGCTAGCTTTCATCATAATGTGGAACATTTTTTTGTTATTTCAGAAAATAATTTGCTCATATATTGTTAATAAAAAGCAAAGAGAAAGCATAAGTAACAAAGAAAGCCAATGGTGAGTGTATTAAGTGGAAGGGCTTTTAGCAGCCTCTTTGAGAATCTTCTAAAGTTTCCCCATTTATTTTTAGGGTCAAAAGAGGGAGAAATATGTAGAAGTTGAGTTTTGAAAAAATAGTGCACATGTAATCATTATTCCTAAAGAAAGAAGTTTCTGATTTTCATAAAGTCACAACAAGTTTTCTTTATCTTATTAATTTATAAAAATCAACATAGTAAAACGCGATTTTTTTAATTGAGTTTGCAATATTAAACATTTAAAATGTATGGGTCACTCTGTCAATAGATGTCACACTCTCTTGCAAATTTATAAAGAAAAGTTCTATCTGGAGACTTATTATCTTTATTTTTGAATAATACAATTTCTTCTTTTCAGCTTTTTTTAATGATTGCATGGTATATTATATACGTTAAGTTATTACTCTTTCAATTTGAAAATAATGAACGTTGCAAAAAATAAAATTTGTTTCAATTTATCCGTCACTTTTATCTAGATCTTTATTTATTACAGATACTCAACATTTTTATAAGAAATCTTATCTTTTACTATCTCAAAAAATGGGTATTATTGTCATTACATTATCATTAAATATAAAATCATTCTCATATGAGTTTTGTGATACAAATGGAATGGTTAACATCATTTAATAAATCAAAACTACATCACTCATAGAAGTAAACAAGAATTAACTACACACCAATTTTGAGCCACATATTATTGCAGGTGACTGGGATAGTCCTTGATGATGTGGTCCAGTTTCATTTTTTATTTTTTTATTTTTTTATTTATTTAGTATTTATTGTTATGTATGGGCAATAAGCTGGAAATTGAACTGTACACATGTAAATGTGTCTGTTGCATAGGCTGTGTGTGTCTTTATCAAGAAATAAAGTAGAATGTGTAATTGTCTCACATTCCCTAACTTTTTCTATGGATTATCATACATATTTTTGGATATTAATATATAGGATGAAATATTTGATAGATTGGTGAATTTTCATTTTCAGAGGATAACAATATTTCATGAATGGCTCAAATGTGGATAGAACAAACAGATCATATGCCCAAACAAGAGGGTTGTCCTTTTGGGGGTGAATTTGAACTAATTTCTTGGACCTAAAAGTTTATTTGAGCAGAATTTTTATGAAACCGTCATATAATTACAATCAATAATTTAGAAAATATATATTGACTTGTGAAAAAAAAAATTATAATACTTATATTGCAGTTATAATATGTTTTAATTTGTAGGTGACTCGATCTCTAATTTTAGATAAGAGACAAAAAAAAGAAATCTATTTCCAACTGTAAATTTTAGCAATCAAGATTTAAGTGACTTATAATTTCACTCAAATATGTACTGATATTTTTTAAAGAAGGATAGTTAGTGGTTAGAGATGAATATTTACTTCTTTAAATTGTTTTTAAACTGCAGTGTTAGAACTTGAATTAGAAATCCATCATTGATTTACATGGTACCATGGTGGGTCTCAAATTATTTAATTGATGGGACTAAGATTTGAGTACACGATTTAGAGCTGACTGTCAATAACACAGACCAGTATGGTTTTTTGGGCCTAACAATGGGCTGCTTCTTTCATGACTAATAGCCCATATATAGTATGTAGTTAACAATGTTGGCCAAGTAATTTTATCATGCATATGCCCAATAGCCCATAAGAGAGAAAATTCCAAGACTCGTTTCCTAAATGTAGCAATAAAATATCTATATAGTTTGATATTTTATCAAGTATATATTTTATTGATCTACATTATGTATATATCATAATACATGTGAAGCCACCAAGAAAATGAAGAGATATTATATTCTCTACTGTGCTTGAATATCGTATTTGTTCCATATGTATTACGTATATAATGAAGTATTAAATAATGTAGTACAATATATGTAATATGTAACATCAAATAAATACGAAACTGAAATAGGTTAGATAGTTAATTCCTGCGGAATTTAAATATTACATAGTGTCGGTGACTCTTTGTGTAATCAATTAATTTGACTTTTCAAAGTGAAGGAGATCAAATCTCAAGAAGAAACCAATACGAAGTAATTTGAATCTTCAATGAAAATAATTTATTTTTTGGTTAATATAAATAATTTCAATATACATTACATATGTACTGGTGATGTTACTTCATCACCAAATGTATAGTAGTAATAATGGACGAATAATTAATTTTAGAACGTTACTCACAAAGGATCGGAAAATTAAGAACATTATATATTTGGTCTACCAATTTAACACAACAAGTTTAAGAGAAAAATTGTAGATTGAGAATTAAGTTTGAATATCCAAATTGAACCAAAACTAGTAATGTATCGTATACCATGTGTGAACCCTTTATTGACACCGACAAATTAGAACACTACTAGTAATTATAGATTTTCGTACATTCAAAATTAACAACTAAAAACAAGAAAGTTGGTAATATTTACAATTTTGTCATTTTTCCTTTTAAAAATGTAGCACCCAGGAAAAACGACGCATAACTTGACGATTAAATAATTTAACTTTAATTATGTGATTTAATTTTTGTGCGTTCCAGATTAATCGATTTAATGCGCGAAATAATTTATCGTATGTTTGCATAATTTTATCAGAAAACGTAATTAATTTGGAGAGCCACGTTTATTTTAATAGAAAGCATAATTGAAACGAAAACGTAGAATTTATGTTATGAGAATGATCGCGATCGAAAGACGAAAAAAATGAAACGAGAAACGGCCCGATCGGAGGCCCGAGGCCCAAGATAGGCCCAATTGATGAAATGAAATAAGGATGGATAAAAGTACACACACTTGAGATATTCACCACACTTTGGATAAAATTACACAAGGTAAAAATACTTTATACTCTCTCTCTGCCTGTTATTCCGGCGACCGGCGGCCGGAGCGCTGCCACGTCGCTGCCGTGCCGGAGGCGGCGCCACCACCGGTGCCGTCACGTCCCCTTCCCGTTTGGTTTGAACCTCACGTCAAATCGAAGCTCTCGCCGAGCCCGTTCCATTTCTGGGCTCGGATTTCCCCTCCGCCGTCGGAGCCGCCGTGAATCGGCCGGAAGCCGCCGGGAAAACCCTCTCTCTCATCTCTCTTCCTCTCTCTTCGTAACTTCTTCATTCCTTCTCCGATCGAGCTGATCTACGCATGCACTCGAAGCCCTCGCCGAGCTCGTCACGATTCCGAGCTCGGATCATCGATCGGCCGGCTCGATCTTCGACAATCTCCGTCTGAAATCGCTGTCTTTCTTCCTCTCTCTCCTCTCTCACGCGATCTCTCTCTCTCTCTTCGTCTCCTTCCCTCGCCGATGTGTTGCCGTTGCCGATGGAGTGTGTTGTGTTGTGGGTTGTAGGGGGCGGCGCCTGGTGCGTCGCCGCGGCCGGCAGGGTGCCGCCGCGGCAGTGGCGCTGTGTGTGTGTAGCTTTTTGTGTGTGTGAGTTTGGTGTTAGGGTGGGGCGGCGCTGGCGTGTGTTGTGGTGGCCAGCGCAAAAAGCGCCGACGAGTGGTGGTTGTGTTGGGTGTTGGCCGGTGATGTGGTGTCGCCGGCGGTGGGCTCCAGTCGGCGATGGCAAGGAAGGGCAGCAGGTGGGATGGGTTTGGGGGAGGAAGGGTCTCCTTGCAATTTCCGGAACCCCAGGGACCTCATTGCAAAATCCAGAAAATTCAATTTGGTCCCCCAACTTCTGTTCTGTACACTTTGGTCCTCAAACTTTTGGAAATTCCATTTCCATCCCCAAAACTTCTCAAGCCTTTGACTTTCACCCCCAGAACTTTCCAAGTCTTCGATTTTCACCCCCAAAACTTCTGTATATTACTTTTTGACCCCAGAATTTTCAGAAAATCACACTTTGACCCCAGAACTTCACTGTAATTACAGTTTCACCCCCGGGTCAAAGTTAACCCTAACCAGAAATTACGAAACTGCCCCTGAACCCTAAAACGCACCGTTTTCACTCGTTTCTCTTCCGTTTAAGCCCATTCTTTCGTCTATAGAACCGTAATCGAACCCTCTTCGATATATGATCAAGTTCTAAGCCTTTCAAATCGTTTTCTTTTCCATCATCGTTTCTTTTCGAGAGAGTACTTTAATTAATAAACGTAACGCTCTTAAAACGAAACTAATAGATTACGTTTGCTTGTTGTAGGCTATTGTCATTAGGAGCATACGTGTTTACATTTAAAACTTGCATCACACGAAGTCAAACACCACCAATCAGGTGGGGGTAACTTCTGAACTTAACGACTTTTACATTTATGTTTCTACTATACCTTGATATGCTAATAATCTGCTGATACGTTAATCCATGTTATCATATCTATAATCGCATGTTATGAATTGCTTGAACTTACTGTCTTGGGATTACGTGTTGTGATATTATATGATCATGCATATTATGATTAATGTTATACATGGACAGAAGTTCACACTCATCACGGAGGGACTCATGGTCCATAAAAAACTTCACAGAGGGTTTAGTGAGCCGTAAAATGCACTAACGGTATTGAAACCGTTACCAGATAAGACGGGGATTACCCGCACTGAAGAGCTTATATATGTGCAATGCATTTCCTACGTGCTGTGAATTACGTGATGTGTTGTTTATCGTTTATATATTATATCTGTTAATATAATCTTGAAAACGGAAAGTACTCCCACGAGTGTATTCAAACGCACTCACCCCTATCTGTACTCACCCTACAGGAAACGATGAAAACTAAAATATGCAGCGAGAGGGGTGCCGTATCCAGGGTTTCTGTTGTCTTTCTATATTTTGAACTTCGAACAATGTTCCTAAACATTTTAAGATATGTTTCTTTGTAAAACTGTTGTTTCAAGAGATGGATCCTGATATTTTCCGTTGTTAAGTTTAAATGTTTTCTCCCGGCCGTGTGCCGAGGTTTTGAACTATGTAAAGGATTCGTATGCTTTAACTGAACTTCGTTGTTTCTAGTTTGAATATCAATTTAAATCGTTACTTGTCTATTTTGTTTATAAGTTTTAAAAGACATGCTTCTTTTCCCTTCTTCTTTCCTGCACGCCCAAAGACAACTCTGATATATATATTTTTAAAGTATAAAAACGGGGCATGACAAAAAATGTCACATCAATTTTTTTTTATTTTGTATTTTGTATTTTAATTATTTTTTCATATACTAAAGTTATTAAGATTCTTGCTTCGTAATCCACAATGGATAATTCTTGGAAAATCATTATGTAAGATTTTTATAAACTCATGAAGATTTTTGCTTCATCTTACAAATCATTTTGGGGTCTGAATTTTATAAATTTTAATAACATGTTTTTTTTTGTAAGATGATTCATATACCATAACCATCAAATGTAATAAGTTTTTTCATAAATGAATTAATTGTATTAGAAATTTTAATATTGTATAGATTTTTCAATTTATATAATTGGTTCATTTGATTTAATATTATAATTATTTTATTAGTTCATTTATATTTTCTTGGTCTTAATTAAATTAATTTTTATTGAATATAATTTCATAAATCCGAATAATAGATATTGTTCAAAAATAAACTTAATAAAAAATATTAATTTATTTAGGGATATCTAATATCATATCTTTATATATATATAAGAAGGACCAAGAATGCCACATGACAAACATACAATATTTTCACATTAAATGTAGCTAATTAATTACTTCAAATTTTATGTTACAAAGAAACATTATTAATTAAATAAAATAGTAATGTTAATAGATTTATCTAAATAACATATGCTAAAATTCAATAATATAAATTATTTCCATAATTGAAATTTGTTAAATTTAAAAGTTTAAAGAAAAAATATAAATAAATAGAAAAAAACTAAAATAAAGGTGGGGTTGATTGAAAATGGTTGTTCAAACTTATTAATTAATGAAATTGAATATTTTTTTTGAATATGTGATTAAAAATAAATTATGAAATTTATTTGTAAAGTTTTGACTTTCATTTTTTATCGTTTATTTAAAAAGAAAGGTGAAGGTTGTTATAGACGTTGAAAATAAAAAGTAAAAAAAAAAAATAGGTGGGTGTGATGAATAACATAATAGACATAATAATATATATTATTTTTAAAATAAAAAATAAAAAATTATGATCCTCTACAAATGGAACTAATTATAATTCTACAATTAAATAATTATTTAATTATATTATGTTATATTAAATGTTCAATTAAATGATATGCACTGCACAAATCATATATTTAATTTTAATATATACATAATATTTACATTTTTCAAATTTACCAACTTTTATTTAATTTTTTTTATAAAAATCTCGTGTATTACATAGACCTTATACTAGTTTAATATAAATAAATAAATGTAACATTGTTAAAGAAATTAATATATATATATATACGTATATATTTATATGTGTGTGTGAGTGTAGTATGGAATTATATGTCATTCTAAATATTTTTTAGATTAATATTTGTATATTCAAATATGAAATACCATCAACATTGTATGGAAAATATTAATATCCTTTACCGATATATTTTAATGATGAAAATATTATTAAGTATTCAAGTATAAAATACATTATTTGACTATCTGTCATTTTCAATGTTAAGCGATATTAAAAATGTCATTTTTTTTAATTCAATTTATTTTAAAATGAAGGTTGAAAATACATGATTGACATTGTTTGCATCAAGTTCTTAAGTAAAATTTCCATTTTTTGTGTATTGTTTCTAATATATATATATATATATATATATATATATAGTTAATTTAAGTAATTGAGTTTAATTTGAAATTCATAATTTATACTTTTAGTGTTATTAATTACAGATTATCCAAATAGATATATAATCAATAAAATTATTATGAATTAGATAGATATTTAATATATATATATAAGTAAATTCATTTTTTTTTAACTGTTAAATACTTTATATCTTCAAAATGCTTATAATTAGTGAAACTGTATTATCAAATAATTGATATTTACTACATATTATATAACAAATTGTGCAACGCACTGGGACAACTACTAATTTAAGATAATGCACGAAAAGTTTTATGTCATTTATTTTAAATTATTAACTTGCCAGGCAACTATAGATGATATTCTATAATCACTTTAACTCTAATTTAAGAATAAGAAATCAAACATTAATTTCAGAATATTAAATCTCATATGGACAAGTACATTGAAAGTCTTGGCATTAACCAAGTAGCTGGTGCACATTGAAGAAATTTCAAAATTACATAAATTTAATTTGTTTTTGATGTTGATGTCTTGAAGTAACATACATCGATCAATATTTTAAGGAAATATGTAAGCGGTCTTTTCCACCGACATGTACGAGTCTCTAACATTGTTTATATTAAATAAAATGCATCGAAATTATATTTATAATATTATTATTAATTTGTATTTAATTAATTATAGAAATAATTTATCCATCAAATTAATTAAATAAACTTATTTTTAATTGGGTCAAAAATTATAAAATTAATCATAGTGATTAATTACAAATAATTAGATATATTTATTATTAATTTATGTTAAATTATGTATAGTGATTATTTATTCATCGAATTATAGAATTAATTTATGCTAACTGGTCAAAAATGAACATATAATTATATTGTTAATTTATTTCAATATATAATCTTCATAACTCTTGCACAACAGTAGGTTCTATATCAAAAAATTGAAAATAATTTCTTTCATTCTTTGATGATATTTTAAAAGGATTACATAAATTAAAGTTAAAATTGAAGGAATTGTATTTTATAAAATGACAAATAAGTGGAATCGATAAAATAATTAAGTATGGCCTAATTACATTAAATTATAAAGCCCAAACTGTGCATAATTAATGAAATTGAAAGTGCTATCAATGTCCAAACACACCGTTGACCACGCATGTATATATTTTACGCGATGAAAATCTTAATGCCGTGGAAGGAATTTTCCAAGTATTTGACGCGTGAAATTAAACGAAAACAACCTTTTTCTCTCGATAAAAAATAATGATATAGAAATTCGAATAAGGAGGGACAGATGAAATTGTAAAACTCATAATTGTATAAGAATTTTCCTTTGTGAGTTTTATATTAATTACTAAGAGATATCTTATTAATTAAATGAATGTATGTCAAATTAGTTTTGTTCCTCAATTGCAACAAATAAAATCTAATCTTTTCTGTACACAACAAGTAAACATATTTTTTTCTTAAATGTTCAATTGGTATATTTGGTCAACCTATTCATTTATCATAAATTTTTCATATGACAATCTAATATATATATATATATATATATATATATATATATATATATATATATATATATATATATAGTTGGTGAGAATTATCATCAAGCAAGTGTGGGTAAACCTCACTATCCACCTATGAAAACATATTTTTCAACCGAATCATCTATAGACTATAATTAATAATTAATTATAGTAAAATAATTAATTAATTAATCAGTGCACGAACATGCCAAAGGCAAGTGGCTCTTTTGTTACGCCAAAAGCCAATACATGCATCAAAGCTTAAATTTGTTAATTCATAATTAATATGTATTTAATATATAACTTTATAATTATTTAAGAAAGTATGGTGCATGCACAAATTAGAACACGATTACACGACTAACAATATTATATATTTGAGGTTAAATTCAACTCTTCAAGTCATATAAAGCCGATACATCCGCACGTTGAGAGGAAAATCCCCCAAGCACTCACTCACACACACTCGTGGGGTTGAGCGTTTATAAAATAATAAACATTAATCATATTGATGTCAACTTTCTTTTTTCTATTTTATTTTAAGGTAACATTTCTTGAAAAATATCCATTTAAAAATAAATAAATACCACATATATCACATATCTTATGAAAATATTATTTTTCATTCAAATGCCAATTAAAAGGCTAATTGATAAGTGTGGTTGGTCATGTAAGCATTTAGAAAGAACAAATAAAAGAATAATACGTATTTATTAATGTTTTTGTCTTTTATATAAATATGTATATGATGTGTGTTGATAAAGATGAAAAGAAAAAAAATACAAAATGACTAACTGGCAAATGCTTCTCCTGCAACGGGACTATTCAACTAAAATACATCTTCAAACGTAATTAAGATAGAGAAAAATTATATAATATTCATCATATTAGTACGTAAATCTTCATCGTTTGTCATTGATTTTTTTTTTTCTGAATATAGACACAATATATATTCTCCAAATAAAAATAAGTATATAACAAGAATCAAGCGTTAAAATATTCTCCTTAATTGAGTCAATTCTTTTTCCCTTAATTGATACATTAAAATCCTTAAGCCCTAGTACTATATCTTGAATGGATGTTACAATCAATTTTACTCATGATGATCATATCATACAAATTCATACATATAGTCACATCCAATTATCTATTCATCAAAAAACGAAATCTTTATTTTACATAATATATATATATATATAAAAAAAAAAAAAAAGGAACACCATGATCAGAACTTAGCTTTCTTGCCACTAAATCTGAGAAGCAGAAGCTTATTCCAAAACCCTCCTTTCTTCTTCCTATTTTGACCTTCATGATGATGATGATGATGTATATTTCTTGGAGCATAATTAACCATGGATCTACTCTTCTTCAAAGCGTTGGTCCCACTTATGGCGAGATAAATGGAGTCGAGGATATCTGAAGCCACCCTCTGGTGGCGGCGGCGGCCCTTCGCCGGCGATAAGCCGCCAGAAGAAGAGGCGGAGGAGTAGTAGTAGTAATACACCGGCGAGGCAGAAAAGGAATTAGGAGAAGATGAAGAGCAAGTGTTGTTGAATCTGGAATTATTACCAGAGATTATTGAGAGCCTATCTCTGAGACAAGAAGGGCAAATCCCTGGTTGTGGGATTTCATTTGGATGTCTTCTGCAAACTGCTTCTTCTTCCGACCAACCCATTCTCTCTCTCTCTCTCTCTCTCTCTCTCTCTCTAGATGAGTGGTTGTGTGAGAGAATGTTGGGCACTTGGGCATGGGTGTGGATTTTATATATGGAACGGTCAGACAGCACACGTGTTTCTTTTTTGTTTTTTACTTTATCGTTTATTGGATTTTTATGTGACTAATTTCTAGGACTCTGTTTTAACACGCTATATAGAGTCTTGACATAACATGTACTCTTTTTTTCTTTTAAAGAAATTCGTCAAGAGTGGTAGTAAAGTAAATGTAAAAATATATGTCCAATTATTACTACCTAAATTTCTTTTTTTTCTATGTAGGAAAAAATATTTTGAATATCTTTATCTTTTTTTTTCTGTTTATACCATTTACATTGATTAAATTCAGCTCATAATGTTTATTCCCTATTAGTCCTTGTATCAACAGAGCAATTTTTCCAATCTACACTAATTTGTTTTTTCAATACCTAAAAAGTTGCATCCTAATTTGTAGCACCAAAATCGCAGAAAGACGTATTGACAATAACTAAAAGAAAAAGAAAACAGAATTTCTTAAGTTAAGGCTAAAAATAATGTTTTTTTTTCACAAGTAATTAAAAATTGAGGTTCGGAAAAAGAAACAAAGAAAAAGAAAAGGCCACTTGTGTCACAAACATGTGAATCATAATTCCAAAAATTAAATTACCAAAGATGAAATTCTTAACTAGTATAAGGAGTAAAGATGAAGAAAAATTAAAACAACAATATCATAATTGCCTCATAAAATATTCTATTCTGATATATATTATAATAATTTTTTTTTATAATTATTATATATCACGGGTGCTATAACATAACTAATTGAAATATAATATATGTATGTATGTATTTTTAAAATCAATCAAACATGACATAAAACAATGAATGTAAGAGATGATCCAATTAGTTGGACCCTTCCAATGAATTTGGCATAAATTAAAAAGTCGAGAACCGACTTTTAGTATTAGGTTTGGGTGAGCGCGTGGCGTGCATGTTCACATATATAGTGGACCTTATTACACGTGTTGTGAACACTTATATATGCTTTTCATATTCATGATGTTTTATTTCAACATTTATTTTGGTTTTCATACGTAAGATGTGGACATTTTTGGTCCTCAATCTGAATAATTTTAATGTCTTATTATAAAGTAATATATATATATATATATATATATATTTGAAGTATATTATAAAGTAATATTTATGTATCGTATTTGATTATTATTATAGGAATAATACAATGGATTTACAGGGTGAATGTATTACGATTAACTTGTGTAATTTACGAGATGCAAATTAAATATATGAAAATACAACGCGTCATCATGCTTTACATAAATAATATTGGCATAACATTTTTGAGCTTCACATAGTCCTTATTAACCACTTAATCTTCTACAGACCTTTCATTTACATTCACATTTGTTTTCTTAATTTAAAAGTCGAGTGATCATCTATCATATTATTTAAATTTGTAAATTAATTACGTACTTATATACAGGATACATATAAAGAAGCATCATTAATTCTTGAGGGAATTTATAACTAAGTAGTAAAGTTTTGCTATTTTAAAATTTAATAATATGGCTTGACAATAAACATGGGTTTATTATTAATATTTTCACGATAATTTATAAGTGACAGTCTTACAAATATTATTTCGTAAAACTGTTCTTTACAATTTAGTGATTAATTATAAACTTATTTTCACAAATTAATCTTTATTTTATAGGTTATGTATTATTCCGTAAAACTGTTCTTTACAATTTAGTGATTAATTGTAAATTTATTTTCACAAATTAATCTTTATTTTATGGGTGCGGCTATGCGGATAGTCGCATCCTTATTTTATAGGTTATGAATTGTGAAACTCGTCACACTAAATTGAATTATCTAAAAGATATCACAAAAGTCTTACATATTTCTTTCATCTAACACATGAATACCACACATTTGTGTACATAAACAACATAAAATCATCCAAGACTATGACATGAAAACTAAATAATACTAACAATATTGATATTATTTTGGGGAGAGAACATGAATTATATTTTCGAAATTAAAGAGCATGAAAGTAACAAGAGAAGGGTGCGGTACGAGGAAGTCATTTGGGCCTCGTGTTTTGACACATATTGCCACGTGGATTTTCTTATAATATAAGCACGTGAGGGTGTCCAAGAAACAAACGACCAACACCAAAAGAATTTGATGAAATTAATTGAGTTTGTTGAATTACTATTTACCACTACTATTCGTATGAACCTTCTTGCCCCTTTCCTAGCTTCATTTGTGACATTGAATGTATACAGAGAAAAAAAAAACAATTTATATTTTCCTTTTGTTTTGAAATAAACATGGTAAATTCATAAACATTAAATAAATATAATTATAAAGTCCAACATGTTATAGGTATAATCATATTTATGCATAATAATTGTATCAGTAATTGATAATAATAAAATTCATACTTTTTTGAAGGAACTATAAACTATTGAACTGATGAATTTTATCTATACCCATTACGATATTTAATTATATTTATTGATAGAGTTATGACACTTTTTTTTTCTTTTTCTATATACCCTAATTAATTTTATAGCAAGGACGTCCAGATATTGGCTTTATAAAATTTTTAATTTTAATAAAAAGAAAAATATTTTTCTACAACAAATAATGGAACATTAAATTTCCAGTTTTTATTATTGCCGGCCAGACACGAGTGGTGTCTTGAAATGGTTGTAGGGAAAAAAAATTAACTTTTTTTTTTAAATATATCTTGGAATTGTGAATCTGTTGACTTTTTTTTTTCATCTTAGGAAATATTATTTTTTATGTTGTGTTTTGATTAAAAACAAAGAACTGAGCTAGTTTTACTACCTTTCGAAGGTTATGATCTAACATATCCCGAAAATCCTCCTCGATTTAACTCATATTTTCTAGGGCTCATTGCTCTATGAATTTTCATTACTAAACATTGTAAAACTCTTGGATGATGTGTTTTTCTTCAATAAATAAATAAACAGAGTTTCTTTAGCCCAATACGAGTTTGGGCTTGGACAAAGTAGCAGGAGATTTAAATTCGAAGACAATTTTATGGGCTGCTCATTCCTTTTATTATTTTTTATTTTTTATTTTTAGTGAATGGTTCCATGGGCTATTTAAAGACTTACAATGAGTAAAGTCAAAGTTCCAAACTTAGATAGTCGGCCTGGCAGTCTACATTGGACTGGGCTTTAGTGTTTACCCAAAAAGCCCAGTTGTATCAAAAGTCCAAAAAGATATTCTATGTATCTTATGGTCGATGACTGTTGAAATAGTACCCAAAGAAAATCTAGATGGAGTCAACCTTTTCAACTAATTAAAGTTCGTTCAAGTAAATAAATAAACAGGATTACTGTAAGAAAAAAGCCCTTTTCCAAATTTTTATTTATTTTTAACTCCAACCAGTCCTAAATAAGTATCCTTAGTTTAAATTTTGTTTCAAATAAATTTTCATTATAGACTTTTAAGACAAATTTAGTTCTAAATTTATATTTATCTCATAAGAATATCCTAATTTCCAACCACTAACATGTGATGGTTAAAATTTAGGAAAAAGTAAACCCATTTTTTGAATTAATTTGATTTTTTTTTTCATTTTATGGATTATAATTCCTTTCATTATCTAAGGTATATTAACCACATTTTATGTTTCTTAATTTTAATAAAAACTCCATATAACACTTATTTAAGATCAAAGGAATGATATTGTAAGGCTTTAAGCTGTTGGTTTGGTTTGGAGTGGATCTTCTATTTACTTCATGTTACATCTCATATTCCAAAATAATCATCACACATCGTGTGTATCAAATAATATTATTAATTAACAAGTGATATGTATTAAATATCATGTAAGACGAGATATATCACCAAATGTAATAAAAGATTCAGACTCGCTGGTTTCAATCCATGAAAAACATCTCAATACTAATTAATAATACTTAATATCGCATCCTTGATCCTACACCTCTTAAAATTAAATTTTAAGATACTAACAGTCCAACACATACTATTTGTGAAATTGGTGGAACCAATGAGATCAGAGTCAAAATTGAGACTTAGGAGTAGTGGGGAAAGGTTAGGACAAAAGGTTCACATGGGTGAGATTAAAAAGTCTTGTTGAGTTTAAGGTCAATGGTATTGGTTGGAGTTGTCAGTTCGTATCTATGTATTTGTAGCAACCAAGTGAGGACCACTCTCTCTCTCTCTTCCTCAACTATAAATGGTCCATTCCTCTTTTTCTACTCTTTAGTTGGATTCAGTAACAAGGATATTAATTTGAAGTAGTTGTTCACATTTGATATGCACTTTGTATCAAGCTTACATAAGCAAGATTTGAAACATCTCATGTCGGATTATGGGAGTTTGTAAAACATGTCGAGGGTAAAATTGTTGATGAAAAAGTGAAATAACGTCTTGTTAATATTGTTCAATTATGGTTCGTGTGAAACTATACAGATTAAAATCAAACACATTTTTGTTTCTGAATAATTAAAATAATGATTGGAAATGGAACCTAATAGAGCGTCTAGGCTTTGTTTGGAGTTATTTCATGGGGATTGTGGCACTTATGGTGTTTATCATGATTTATACCATTTTCTATATTACCATAATGCGTGACATATATAAGTTGAAATGACCAATAAACCAATAAACAACAATTAAAAATTAGATATTTAATATCGGCTCGAGCCATTTACGAGTGGCTCAAATATCGGCTCAAAGTTTTGAAGCATTTCTCAACAGCTTTATATTAGTAGATATTTATATTTATTTAAATGAGAAATGCTGAAATCTCAGAAGAATCCAAAAAGAAAAGAAAATTAAAAGTCTCATAAATCAGGGATGGGAGTGTAGAGGGAATTTTGAGTTTTATTATGAGAGAGAAGAGAGAGAGAGTCAAAAATGGCTGACGACTGGTCAGTAAGATGGGCCCCATGTCTTGAATAAGGGCTGTTTGGATGTGGGTCATTCTTTGTACTTTCTAAACTTGTATTTTCTGGAATTTTATTGTGCCTCATCACCCTTGCTTATTCGTGTGATGAGATATGAAGATAAAAATGGTCTTCAATATTTGTGGTAATATTTCATGATTTTTACACTTCCTCTCTTTCCATTCAATCCAAAGATTTTTACCCAATTTTTAAAATCTTTTTGTGCATCAATTTATAATTGACAACAAAATATCAAACGGCTACATCATCTAAACGATTATCCCCTTTGAATCAATGCTGCTTTTAAAAGTTTATTTTTAATTATAGAAGTTCATTTAGAAACCTATATATGAAATTAGAAGCTCATTTATATTGTTTAGAAGTTATTTTCAAGATTAGAATCAAAACTTATATACACGTAGGATCGAATAAACCCACACAGCCCAATTAAGTTCAACATGTGCACATTAAGCTCGAATTAATTTAAATATGTATTTTGATTTTGTGAATATTAATTAACAAAACCTTATGTTTTACTATAATAAAGCATCTTATTTAATTATTTTCGTATTTAATAATTTAAAATTAAATTGGATCAATTGATCTGATCCATCAGACTAGAACCACCCGTGAGGCTGATTTGATTTCTGGTAGTGCTCCTTTTTTTTTTTTTTTTTTTTGAGAATGATATAATATTATATATATAGATAAGTTCAAAGAAAATGTGAACCCGACAAGGTGGTGGGTGGCCACTTGGGCCCGGCCTAGAAAGAGGTCCTCAAACATCCCTTTCAGTGGGCCCATAGCCAGTCACTGGGCCTACTAAAAGTCACTTTTTCCTATATTTGAACTGGGCCGGCCCCATCTTCGGGAATCTTAGGGAGCCCACTTATTACTACGTATAATTTATTTTATAATGTCATTTTTCTCTTTATCAAAATTACAAATAGCTTTAAAAAATAGCTAGATTTTTTTTTTTCAAGACCTATGTATATTATAAACTCGTACACCTAATTGCATAAAAGACAAAATAATAAATCGTAGTTAATAATAATTAAAACTTCACGAAAATTTATATAAGAGCTAGTCATTTTCAACAAATTATGGTTTGTGAAAAAGTAATATTAACAATCGTAGACGACATTGACTTAGATTCATTCAAGCTTTGCTTCTAGAAAATTAAATTATAGAATTATTTATTGGTGGAAATTATTAATATCATTTGAGTGAGTTCACATGGAGTGTCTGTTAGTACAGATTCTTTGGAATAAAACCTAGGATCAGCTGCAATTGGAGCCACTCGGATCTGTTTGTCTGAGAATAATTTTTCTGAAAACTAAAAAGCTTGCGTTGGTTCAGGAATTTTAATAAGTTAAGAATGAAACCTATTTGAGGTTCGTAGATCCTAGTACCAAACAAGATATTAGGTTAGCATATATAATATTATTCTATTTATGATTATTGTAAATATATATGTATATTTAATTTGTTGAAACCTAGTTACTAAGCGAAGTTTTATTCATAATTGCACAAATCAAGAACATTTTTTTTTTAAACAATTCTTCATTCTCACTAAATTATTGAAAATTAATTTGTTCCCATTATATATAAGCAAAATTTATAATAAAAATTCATTTTTTTAATTGATATTCTCATTAAAAGTAAACTGTCTGTTTGGTGAGGAACATTAAAAATAAAATTTTGTTAAATATACTTGGCATTTGAAAGCCAAACATGATATTTGTATTTTCATTTTCACAAGTGTTTGACAAATACCACACACCAACCTCACTCCTAGTTTGTAATCTTTTATTAGGCTTTTGTACCTTCATCCTCATCATGTGGTAGGTACTGCATCTGATTATGAGTTAATCTCGTTTTAAATGTTTAATCTTATCGATAATTATTTGTTGTTTAAGAGGTTCATTAGAGTTAAGTAATGACTAATCAAACAAAGTTAATTATTCTTTTCACATTGAGTAATTACAATACGAGATTATTTATAATAATTTTAGTGACAGTTACAAAATAATAAAAATTATTGCAACATCATCAATTAACACATGATATATATTAAACATAATACTAAATTGATTTATTTATTGATTTGAACTCGAGTGACATAGATATCCTACTCAATTCAAGATCTAGCATATGCTTTTTTTTTTTATAAATAAAATTAATTGTTTTTCAATCAATCCAAAGTCGGAATCGCAGATAAGGGAACATATAAACATTCTTTCGAATCATAAAATACAAAAACTCAACACCGATGAGAAGAGAAGATAGGTGAACTCAAATTAGGGCAAATTGTACATGAAAGATCCAAAATTGGTCCAAATTACTAAAAAATAACATATTTGGATGAATTAGAGAGGGAGATAATAAAAAAAGAGAAATGGTGTAATATTGGTGGCGTCTTAATCTGATAGACAAAGGGTGTCAGCTCAAGTGTCACTCTCAACCTTTGCGTTTCCTATCAAGCAATTCCACTTCAGAAAGTGACCTTTTATTTTCCTTTTCTATTCTCTTTGTAGCAAAAGGTTGAATCATGTCTGCCACCCAGGAACCGGCTAAGCTACGCCCATGCGGGCTCCTTTTCTATTCTCTTAATCTATTTCATTCATGCTTATCAATTCGGATGAAAATTTCGTTTTGGATAAAAATATCGATACCTTAATTTTATGAAAATATTGATGGAAATATCGATTTTGGTGGAAATATCGAACATTTTTTTTTAAATATGGAAACTTTGTAAAAAAATTGAAAAATATATCTAATAGTTTACAGAATATTATGACTAACATTAATACATATATTGAACTTAAATTCCAAATAAAATGATATGTTTACAACAAAAAGAGATAAACTATTATCAGTGTTCTAAAAATCGGCCTAGACGGCCCCTAGCCGTACTGATTTTTGCTTGTTCGGTCACTTTAGGCGCTAGGTGGAACAATTCGGCCCTAGGCGATCTAGGTGGAATAATTCGGCCCTAGGCGGTCCTCAACACCAAAAATTTTTTTTTTTTTAATTTTTTTCCGTTACATTTTTTACATTTTTTTTTTCACTTTTTAGCAAAATGATGATATTATTAATGTATTATAGTCTTCTATCAAATTATTATTAATTAGATATAGATAAAAATTTCACAAATTGAAAAATACAAATAAAAATAATTTTATAAATAAGATATGATGTTTTTACTTGTCCTCCTATATAAAACCAAAACAATATAATATAAGAGTTCCAAAAATATTTTGTAAGGATAAAAAATTAAGAAAAATAGGTAAAATAATAAAAAATCTATTTAATTTAGATATGTCGCCTAGGCGACGCCTAGGCATCCTAGGCGCTAGGCGCCAATCAAGCGCCCAACTAGCGCCTAGCGAATTTTAGAACACTGACTATTATATAAACGTGGTTTGTTATGATAACATGACAAATTTTGTACAAAATTAATACATGAACTAGTAATAGCTTAAACTTCTATGAGGTTCAAATGAATAAGATGACATGTCATCTTGATTCAAACAATATTGATGCACAAGCACATAAGTACAAGATTTTGGACCACTATTATAATTCTGTGTTTCAAAAATTATGAATCAAATTGCACAAACACATAAGTACTAAATATTGCATTACATGTACAAAACAATAAATAAATATAGATCACAACATCCTTTGAAAAAATTAAATATTTTAGTAAAGTATTTGAATAACTAACCTTTTTATTCTCTAAAAATCTTGAATCCTTTTGATGTAGAACAATATTTGTAGAAGGAGAAAATCTTGAAATTGTTGTGGAATGGAATGTATAAAAATATATGATATATTTATAGATAAAAAGGTTAGAAAAAAATCTATGAAATGACCCATTCTTGGATAAGAAATTTTATCCCTAATTGTAATAAATGATGTGGATTTAAGAAATCTCATTTTATTAAAATTATCATTTTATTAAGGATATTACTTATTAGAGATAATTGATGTATATATATAAATATATATATAAGATATCATACTGGATATCATCTAATAAAATTGAAGAAAATAAGATGATTTTCATACTGGATATTAACTTTCCATACAATAAATTCATAAAAAAAAAAGTTAAAAAAAATTCGTCGATATCGATATTTTACCGATATATCGACGATACACCGCAGTTTTATAAAGGGACTCACTGATATCGACATTTTACTGATATTTTACCGATATTTCTTGATATTTCTCCGATATTTTAACGAAAAAATATGTTGCGTATTATTATTTCGGTACTTGAATTTTAGCATTTAAATATATTATTTAGATATTCAAGTATTTTGACATGAGATGATCTTATGAATTGAGTCTCATATTGCATGTTAAATGGGTTAGTCACTAGTGCACCCGTAGTCAGCACAAAGAAGAATGATCGCATTTGAAGGATATATAAAAATATTACACAGTATTATATATTGAAATATCAACTTATATATAACATTTGAATTGTGCGTTAAATTATCAAATCAAATACATTAAAGATTCTCAGTAAAAATCCATGTGTAGTGAGCAATATAAGTTTCCTCACAAAAGAAAATAATATTGTATGACCTATATAGAATCTAAAATTTGGAAAGCTTTATTCAAAATCTCAAAACATTAAAATCTAACTTAATTTGAATTTTGAATTCAAAATGTAAAATTGTAATTGTCTACATATTTAAATGCAAAATCTAAATCATAAAACATTTAAAATAAAGTGTATTAAAAATGTCTTCAAAATCAACTCTGTTTTTTAGTGTAAAGATCGCAAGTGAAAGATAACATCTAGAAGCTAAGATAAATATTTAAAATGTATATATAGATCATATCTTAGGATGCTCACACTTCAACTGCAACATCAAATCCTTGATTTTGCTCATTTAATATAATCTTCCACCAACATACCTACATTATGCATTTATGCTAGTCTTTATCATAATACTATACCTTTATTATTATTTAATTGAGTAGCTAATCCCTCTTCTCCATCATGTATTTAAAACTGTTAAGAATAGATCTAAAGATTAATTATATATGCAACATTTAAAGAGTATGAGCAAAATGGAAAAGACAAAAAGAGAAAGTGAAGCAAAAAGAAATGAAGCAAATTAATGGCTATTGGCTATGCTAAAAGCCCCAACATATATTGTGAGTGAACAAAGTGGAGCATGCCACCTTATTTGATAGCTGCCTCGGACTATCAAATTTTAACATTAAAATAATATTCCCAATTATTTACAATTAAATATTTAATGGCTCAATGAATAAAGTGGTATTTTTTTAATGAATTAAGAATTTTTAAAGTAATGATTCAAAAGAAAAGGGAACACTTGTGGAGCTCCTGGAGAAAAATATATACTTTTGTATCAAAGTATATAAAAAGATTCATAATTTTTTTTTTTTAAATCAAACTTAGTTTGATAAAATGTCCATAATACTCTTGTAATAAATTTGAAATAAAAAAACTTTAAGATAGTAGATTTGGTGAACAAACGGATGGATATAAACGACAGGGCGAAGACCTACTTGATGTCGTACCTTCAATTATATAATAAAATATAGAAATTTTGCTTCACGAAATACGACCCTTCATTTTAGATAAAAAAAATATTTTTTCAATTAAGTTTGAGATATTCAAGTTAGCTGATATCTAATAAATTATGATATCCCTAGAAATTTATTTATTAATTTATTTTGAAAACAACCCTATAAATTCTTCTAGTCATTTTAAATGGCACAATTTTTATATATCTTAGAGGTTTTTAAACACCCCCCCCCCCCCCCCCCCCCAAATTTAATTAAATATTATAGATAAAATCAAATCTATGTATTATTAGCAAAGTAAAAAAGGTTTGCATCTTTAGCCTAAAAAAGGAGCCACAGCTGTCCTTATCATAAATGGGAGTGCCCATTTTATTTCTCCAAAATTGACTTTTGAGACTAATACTCGACATTTGTAGCAAGGCAACGTAGCATGGTCACCAATGTATAGAACTCCAGATTTCTCATATAACATTTTAAGTCCAATTTCATATCTACCCATTTTCGATCCAAATAACTTGTAATTAAAATTGATTTCATAATAAAATCAAACATCCATGATGATTAGTTTCAATATTTATGTTGAATTGGATCCGTAAATTACTAAGTTTGAAGTTCAGTATTAAAATTGTATATCTGAATATATTTAGGAGTATGACTCTTAGCTTGTGACTATCTCATAACTATAATATCGATTGTTGGATAGATTAACACACCAATGAAATATAGAGACGAATTTGTGAAAGTATTGGATTTTGAATAATCGAACTCTATCATAAAATCATATTCATAAAATGATTTCATTTTTTAATTTAATGTTTGGATCTTTGTATTTTGACTTTTTTCTAAATGTCCCTTTCCTACTTTTATTTACTTTTATATGTACTTAAAATTGAAATCATGTAACTTATTTACAAATATCTAGTAGTAGGGATAGAACCAAATTTTGATAGGGACGAGATTGAAATGTAGATGGTCAAATAAGTTTTTTCGAAGAGAAAACTATGACAAGATATGAAATAAATGTTTTACCTCAACAAAAATAATTTTGTTTTAAAAAAGGAAAACATTGTAAAACTTAATTACTTTATATATTCAAAAATAATTTTTTAAATTTAGGCAGCCATTGTTTAGTAGCATTTATTTGCACTGCACTTTTATCTTTACATAACAATAACTATTAAATTCAAAATACAATTCAATATAGATAAAAGTATAAAAATCCAATTTTAAAAAATCAGGAACACAATCTTAATGCTTAATAGAACATAAGAAATGTTTATAAATAGAAACACCAAGACTAAAAATATAGCCCAAATATGTGGGTTTTTTTTTTTTTTCTCTAAATGCCGGAGAGAGAAAAAAAAAATTAAAAAATTGAAAGTGATGGCAACAAAACTCTGAGATACTATTGGGTACAGAAATTTGATGTGTCGTAGAGGATAATTACCACCAATCAAAACTCTTCATCTGTAAACAAGTGTACAATCGGTTTGATTTTTTAATTTGCGAGATGTGACTTTGGTATGACACTTTAATGGGGCCCACGTCACATGCCCCCACCTAAGCCCATATTCTTTAAAGAAACATTGGGGTCCACTTGAGGTTGGGGACCACACTTTCACCTCAAGAAAACATGTAGGGTTAAGGGTACATTGGGAAAATAAGGAAAAAAAGGTGAATGTGGGAATCTCCCTTTTGTGTTGTTTTTCCACCAAACAAAATTTCCATATGCCTTTTGTTTATTGCTAAGGAAAATTATTAAATATTTGGAGATTGATGCTATATTCATGAATTCTATTTATATTAAATATAATGTTTTATGTGATCAAATATATAATTGATATTGTACTGTATTAGGTGTAATACATAGACTACACTAAATATGAGTTATACCTTTTTTCTTTAGTTAAAAATTGGATTAAATTATAGATGGAGAATGTTTAATGTTCAAAAATTATTATATGTGTGTTCTAATTAATAAATGAAAAGGCTTAATACACCAATTGAAATTAGTGGATGTTGTGTGAGATTGTTTCAGCTGTGATGGAACCACGCACGATCGTGTTTTAGGATATGGTTGACTGTGCACGACAATAATAAAAATACATCTATAACTCTAAAACACATACTTACATATTGTTGTCATGTACGGTCGATTGTGTCCCGAACACATTGTTGTGTTGTCTCTTTGTTAGACTGTCCTAGGATACAACTGTAAGCGAGGAAAATAAAAAATGCATACTTATAATTAAAAAAATAAATTTATAGCTGAAAAACATATACTTACACATTGATGTCGCACTCGGTTAATAATGTCCAAAACACGACTATACATGATGTTGTTGCAGATGCAACGATCTCACCTAAATTTTTGTGTTCAATATATATATATATATATATTTTTTATTTTTGAGGATCTACATAATCCCCATCTTTGATGTGGTTATTGATTATAAAAGAAAACCGATTAAAATGAATAAAGTGTATGGCCCAAAAGAAACAAGATGTACTATTTTTGAAGTAGTTTTCTGTGGTTTGAATTTCGGAATTTAAAATCTAGGGTGGGATTGCACACGCTCCAAATACTAAACACAATGCAAAAACTGTATTTTTATATTATTTTTAAAAAAATGAGATATGCTTAACAAATTTTGAGGTGTATAGCCTCACTCTAAAATCTAAAATTTGTGTTTGTCTAAAAACTCAAATCCAAATTATTCTAATTTTTTAACTCGGGATTTCAAACATACCTTAAATTCTTTAATTTTTCTTAAAGAAGAATGATCCGTGGGCGTTGGAAAACTTGATGAACTTGTGGAAAAATTAATTTCCTAATTCTTTCTGAAAAAACATAGTGATAATGAGATAAAATTAACATTAGAATGTATTGTTGATATTAATGGGGTAGTGGGTGTAAAAGGCATGTGCAAGTCCCAGAGATGATATCATCAATCTCTGCCCTAACTCTATCCAACGCACGTGGGAGCTACCCTAATATCTAGGTATTTTATTTTTAAATAATTATGAATATTATCAAAAACGAAGTTTATCTAATTTAATAAAAGAGTATCAAATCATTCAATATCAATCTAACATAAAATTATATAAAATTTCATCTAATCTAATGATATTTTTTACTTTTAAATGTATCGCATATTATAAATCATATGAGTTATGATTATCCAAATGGATAAAGATAGAACATTTGAGATTCATAAATTGAAATTATAATTTGCTAAACGGTTTCGTGTTTATTTGATTGGGGAAAGCGCATTCAAATCTTGAATCCTTGTCTCAATATTATAAACATTTATGATTTTTTTTCTAAGAAATGTAACATTTTATTGGGTGGAGAACATGATATGTAAGCAAAACAAAGTTTACATTGTATAGTGCAACCAACAAATTTTTCTAATTCAATGACTTATCATTACATTATTAATTTTCATCAGTTAATTTGGATTTAGTCAGTTGACGATGGTTATTTTAACTATGATTATCAAGTCTTATGATGATTTTAGTATACCTGCAATCATTTTCTTTGTGAAAATATCAATTTGGTAATGATATCATAGTATCATATCATTGGCTAAATTGGAATGATGACTATAATACTATGATATAGGTAAAGAGAGAGAAAGTTTAAGGGCTAGTTTGATAGATAACACATGTAAAAAAAAGGTGATTATGGTTAAATTTATTTTTAAAATATTTAAGTTTTTATTTTCTCTGAATGTATTATATATGGGAAATATATAAGATGTTAAAGTTCGTCTTAAATTAAATTATTAAAATATAAAAACAAGAAACATTTAGATATTTGAATAATAATTCTACTATAAAAAAATCTAATAAAATATTATTTCTTTTGTTTAAAAAAAAAAAAAGACTCATACTTCGTTAAATTGCAACATTTTATTTTTTAGAATGTATAACCTCCTGTAAGGCATGACGTCTCACACTCTCACTTGTATCCTTCAAATTATTCATTAAATACTTTATTTGGAGTTTGTTATATAACAATTCACAAAAACTTACGTGAGTGAGACGGTCTCACGGATAATTTTCGTGAGACGGATCCTTTTTATCCAAAACCCTAACCCATTTTCATTAATTTACATATGAATTGTGTAATATGAGTTGTGGGTTGACCCGTCTCACATAACATGGTCCGTGTGACGGTCTTACATAAGACTTACTCATAACAATTTTATTGTATAACATATACTCAACCAATGACTTAAAATGGGTATTTTGATTGAGTTACCAAGCTCTTTTTAACAATTTATGGAATGAAAAGTTGTAAACTTCCCAAATCATTTACGTTTCTTATAAAAATAGTATAATGTTTGCTAAAAAGAACATATGTTTTTAAAGCAAGAAAAAAAAAGAAGGATGTTAAGAACTCAAAGGTTTGTTTTCCTTAAAAAGAACCCATCTTTTTTTCCCATATAAGATTTGATTTGCAAACAGGATCCTCTATATTCCATATTGGTGTTTCATCTGATATTCCAAAATAACCACCACACATCAAGTGTAAAAGATGACATCATCAATTTATACATTGATATGAATTAAAAACAATGGAATATAAGATGAAACATTAACTTGAAATAGAAGATCTATTTCGTTTTATTTGGACTCTTCTATTTGATTATTTTAGTCACAAAATCTTCATTAGTTTCTAACGTTCTTAAAATTCTACCATATTTGATATATCTAACAACCTACTATCAAAAGACGATTTAAAAATATTAAAACAATTTCGATAAGAGCTTATAAATTGTGTTATATGAACTCGACTAGTGTGTAATATGGTTACACATTATTTCCCCATCTGGATTCCCCTTCATCCCCAACATTCCCAAACACTATTTGCAACAAATGGCAATTCATAACACTTTTGATTCAATTAATACTCTCTCTCTCTCTCTCTCTCTCCATGCAAATGAGAGAGAAACTGATCATAATTTGACTATACAAAATTGTCTTGGGTGTAACTATAGTTGGGTTTACTGAACTTCAATTCCACTCATCGGAGCAGTACCAATGGAGGCTGGGAGGTTGATCATCGGAGAACAGATCACCACACGATTCTTCTTCACCAAGAAAATTATGTTCCTCAATCTTCACAAACTGTGTCTCATAATTCCCATCTCCACTCAAATTCACATTCATCACACTATGCATATCCAAGAATTGATGACGTGGACTATGGTTGTTGTCTTCGTTCAGAATCGCACTCGAATCACTGTCCGAAGACCCATTAACAATCTCATTCTCATTGAACTCAATCGCATCTTCATCGCATTTCGCAAAGCAATTATCGGATTCTATTTTTTTCCGAGTATCGGAAACCGATGGCTCTTCTTTGACAGCAATTTTCCCGTCATTGTTACCATCTCCATTCAGCTTCGATTTCAGCTGACGAATCTGCAAAACAACACTTGATATTAATCACTAAAAACGATTTAAACAAATTATTATTAATGAATATTAGCTAGCTAGCTAGCAATTACCTCATTGTGCAAAGATTCGTTGTCTTTTTGGAGAGATTCATATTTGTGTTTGAGGGAATCATGGCTGGCTTTAAGGACGCCGTAGTCTCTCTCGAGCTGCTTGGTCTTCCACCGCGCACGGCGGTTCTGGAACCAGACGGCGACCTGGCGCGGCTGCAAGCCGAGTTCTTGAGCCAGCTTGGTTTTTCTCTCGGGTTCCAGCTTGTTCTCGACTTCGAAATTCTTCTCCAGAGCTTTGACTTGGTCAACGCTCAATCGCCTTTTCTTCTCCGAGTGTTGACTGGATTCTTCGACGCAACCTTCTTCGTCGAATCCTTCCAACATTGTCTGAAACTCTCGACTGTACATTGGATTGTTCAATTGGTTGTGTTCTTCTAGTAAAAAAAAAAAAAAACAAGAAAAGAAAATCAGTACTATTTGAGACAGATAGCTGAAAAGTTGCTAAAAAAAGAAAGATAAAAACAGTTTGAGATTATAGGGACAGGAAAACATTATGCAAGTTTGAATCTTTTTAATACACACATTAACACACACACACACACACACATATATATATATATATATATAAATACATGTATTGATTTAAATGAAGAAAGTACCTGTGGAGTTGGGACAAATGGAGATTAAACCAGCCAAGGAATCAGAACTGCAGAGTCTCTTCATGGCTCAACAGTGCTAAAACGGATTAAATTAGATCTCTTTCGTCTTTGTTTAAAATTGCAGTTTTAAAGGGAGAATTAATCTAGAGAGAGAAAGTGAGTGGGTGTTTGTGAAAAGAGCAACTAATTTATGAGTTGCTACAAGAAATGGTAGCAGAAATCCCATGAGAAAACACAATCCCAAGAAAAGGCACAGTTTTGCATGGTGTAATAATCATTCTGCAGCTTTTTCTCTCTCTTAGGTACTCCATATTCCTCCTTTTTTCCCACTTCCTTTACTTTTGTACCCATCAAAATGAAAAGCCAACAAATCCCAAACCCCAAGAAAGATAAAAGATTTAAACTTGATTATCAAAAGCTGCTGCTATTTTTTCCAAATGATTCTCTCACATGATGATGATAATAGCCATGTAGAGAGAGAAGATGGTATCAAAGAGTAGAGAGAGAGACTGGTATCACTACCCAGCTGAACTGGTTTTGCAAAATTTCAGTGTCTTTAAATAAAACCCATATGGGGGTTCTTATATGGTTAGAATCTAACTGGGGTTAAGGTTTGTCACAAATGAAAATGAAATGAACCCAAAATTCAAGGCAAATGCAAATTCATAGTAATTTTCGACCGTTCTGGTTTTGGGGGAGTCTGTGCGGCGCGGCTTGTCTTCGCGTGTGGGGGCTCGGCTTCAGTGGAGCCGTTGGGGATTTGGGTGGCGTCAGTCCATCATGATTTGGCTTTTAAATATTTTTAATATAAGTATAACTTGTAGTAAGTCATATCTGAAAAGCTTTTTTTATTATAAATTGTAAATTGGGTTTTCGTTTAATTTGGGAATATCTAGCGTAGCTTTTTTAAATTAATTTCAGAAAATCATGTCGGAGAAAAAAATTGGTATTGAAAAATAAATCTCATGTACATTTGATTACGAAATCAATGAGAAATTAGTAAGTCTCTTGTGAGACCGTCTCACTATTTTAATACATTGCGTGAGACGGATCAATCAACAACCCAATTACCCATCATTCAAACCCTACAATTCACATGTTGTTTGTGGGTGATGGGCTCCATCTCATGAAAACTATCCGTGAGATCGTGATGAGAAATTAAAGGATATGGATTCCCTACCCAGCACTTCATGCTGGGTACATACGCGATCGTTTTGTTATTTTTTCATTTTTTTTTCCTTTTCTTTTTCACTTTTTTTGTTTTTATTTTTCTTTTAATTTATAAAGATTTGTAACCGCTTTTAGTTTGAAAATCAATATAACGTATTTTGAGATGTGGTACACGCGTGGTACATAGATATATGGTATAGAGGATCTGATTTGCCCAGCATGAGGTGCTGGTTTTTGACCCCAGTAGGGGATCCAATTTCTAAATTAAGCTAGTTCGATCAATATCAAGAATTTGAAGCTCGCAAATAAAATCAAACTCAATATTGAAAAATTAAAACAATCACCAATTCGTGTGATATCATGCTAAATTAGAAACAAAAACAAATTTAAAGTAAATAGGTTAGCCAGGTTATTTTGTACTCCTTTTCTTTTTATATTATCCGATTATTTGACCATGTAGCTTTGAAAATCCATACATATATAATAAATATAAATATTCAAAACGATATAGATAAATATTAAAATTCAATATATTTTATTCGATATACACAATGTACATTATCCCATAAGAGGCATGTATCAATGAAAGATTTCATTGATATGTGCCTCCCATAGTTTATATCATACATGCATATCTTTAAGTTATTTTAAGGTTATAGTCTCTGAACTAATGATTTGTTTGAATATGCTTCGTTCCCTTCGTCCTTTTGCCATTATGTCCAGATGTGACGCAGGCGTGTGTGGGTTTTCTGGATTTTTCTTGTATATTTAAACAATGATTTTTGTTCTGTTTTTGCGGTGTAAAAGAGTGTGTTTGAGTATCTTAAAATGTTTTATGTAACTGGGTTAGAAATGGTATAATATTTAGAATATAGTCAAGATCTAACACAAATCTTTTATCTCATGAATAATTTGGTATAAAAAATACTGTTAAAAACAGTATAATTGAAGACTATGATATTCCAGAAAACCTGAATCTTCTTAATAAATGGACTATTCCTAAAATTGAACCAAAATTGGTCTATAAATTAGGAACCTTTGAAAAAATGGGATTTAGGCAAATTGTTAAAACAACCGAATCTTCTATTCCTCTTCATGATGAAGAAATAGTTATCCGTTTACTTAATAAAAGTGATCTCATTCCTTTCAAATTTCATAAATTCCTTCATATAGGATGTGTTCAGATTGCTTTCAAACCGTTAACTCTTAACGGATTACCTGAAAGTTTTCTTGCCACTCTTAGAGATTGGAAGAAATCTTAATTGGAAAAAAACTCTTATGGGAATTATTCAATCCAGTCTGGCTCATGGTCCAGTATATTTTGATGTCTATCCTAATCTTTCTTTATCTCTCTCTGATATTAACATCCTTGATGCTCTAACTTTAAATGTAAAAACACATGGTTATAACTATATTACAGGAACAGAAGTGATATGCATCTGTTATAGAATTTATTATAAACCTCTTTTTACTCTTAACCCTATGTGTAAAAAAGTTGATAAAAATTCTAATGAAACCATTCTTATAGAAACAAATTTTAATAAATCAAAAATTACAACTAGAAGAGCTATCAAATGGGAAGAAATTGTTTTTCCTGAAAATTGGATCATTGAACATGATGTTCCAAGAAATCCTATCATAAACAACAGATTTCAGAATATTATTCAAACTAATGAAGGATCTTTTCATATACAGTTTGAAAATCAACAAACGAAAAATTTCTCTTCCTTATATAGATCTAATTCTAGTCATTCTTTTATTTCTCCAATTGATTATAATGTGGATATTCCATAAACTTCAAGAGCTTCCACCTCTTATTATAGAGAAGATATAAGATCTCAATCTTCTAGGAAAGAAGAAAAAGAAGATCATATTGATAATTTCATAATAAATAAAAATAACATTGTTCATAATATAAAAGAAACTGATACATTATTAGAAATGAATTTTACAATTTAATTTATGGATTTAAACTTTAAAATAGATTTTTTCCAAAGGATTTAGTGCAAGAGCACATATAAATAAAGAATTTTATGATTCCAAATGGGATGCTTTCAGAGATTGGTATTTCAAAAACTTCTCTGAGAAAGAATTTAACTTTTTTGTACAAAGTTTTTATGAATTTTGTGAAAAACACAACAAAATCATATATTTTGTTCCTTGGTTCTCTAATACTTTTGTTAAAGAATATATCTCTATTATAGAAAGAGATTACAAACTTTCTTCAGGACAAATACAGAAATCTGTATTCCCTCCTCAATCAGTTTTTCAAATTATGCCTTTTCAAAAAAAATTTAAAATGATATGCTTCAAATTACCACTAAACATATAAATCAACTTCTTGAAAAACAAAATTATACGAATCTTTATTCAACTATTCTTGGTGAAGAGATTATATCTCTTAAAGACAGAGTTGAGAAAATTATTCCCACTATTAATAAAATAAAACCTGATGTACATATACAATTAGAAAAAGGTAAATATATTGTTTCTATTGCTTCTTCTTCTATTCAACCACCTCCTGATATAAAAGATTTCAACATTAAAACTTCGGCCTCTCAATTAGAAGCTTTTATAGAAGAAAAATTTAAAGCCTTTAATATATCTGCTTTAGATGATGATAAAGATAATATTAACAAAATAAAATGGGCTGATAGACCCACTCTTAATAAATATTATTATGACAGACCAACTCCTATGGATGTTTTTGATGAAGAACAAGAATACACTATTTCTAATAGTTATAATGGGAAAAGTATTTATGAATGAAATCTTAATGGAAGCACTAAGACATATATCTTTACTCTTGTCCATAGAATTCTTATGTATAGTACTATTTGCAAAAATGTTGGTAACACTGATAAAAATATTGCCAAAATGATTATAGCCGGATTCGGACAATTAAAAGAATGGTGGGATAATTATTTAGAACCAAACCAAAGAAGTGAGATTTTAGGTTCTATAAAAAACGAGAATGGTAGTTTTGTTGAAAATGTTGTCTATTCATAACTACTATGATTGAACACTTTACAGGAAGATATACTGATAATAGTGATACTATTCGTACTCTTCTTAGTAATTTAAAATGTGATGCTCTAACTAAATTCCGATGGTATAAAGATACTTTCTTATCTAGAATTTTTGAATTGCCTGAATGTAATTCTGCTTACTGGAAAGCTAAATTCATTGATGGCCTTCCTAATCTTTTTGCTGAAAGAGTGAGAAAAATTCTTAGGAAAGATAATATATCTATTCTCTATGATACATATACCTATGGAAATCTAATAGGAATATGTATTCAAGAAGGATTATCTCTTTGTAATGATTTAAAATTAAACCATCAGATAAAAACTCAGAATCGTCTTGAAAAAAGACAACTTGGTCAATTTTGTAACCAATTTGGTATGGATATGCCTAAAGATAAGAAACAATATTCTCATAAAAATAAGAATACTGATGATAAACAGAAATCATATTTTAGAAAAAGAAAAAGATATAAAGATAAAAATAAATACAAAGAAAAAGAAAGATATTCTTTTAAAAAGAATAAATATAAAATGAGAGATTCTCCTATTATTTGCAGAAAATGTGGTAAACCAGGTCATTATGCTAATCAATGTTGGGCTAAAGAAAAGATTAAAAATCTTGATATCAATGATGATATAAAAGAAATTATTTACAATATAATCTTTGAAAATTCCAAATCAGATTGTTTTATAAAATATGATAGCACTAATACTTCTGATATTGAAGAAGATGATTCTATTTTTTCAGAAGAAGAATGTGAAAATTGTAAACAAGGAAAATCTTGTATAAATCATATAAGTAATACTAATGAAAATACTAATATTTATGAAAAAGATGAAGAATTTTATAAAATTATATCACAATTTAAAGATTTAAATATAAATACTCTCACTAATGATAATATTCTTGAATTTCTTAAACAGATTAAAGACCCTAATTTAAGAACACATATCATTGACCAAATGGAAGAAATTCCTTCTACTTCTTAAAAAAAATCAAATTGTTTCTTCAAATAATGTTTATTCTATGACAGAAGTAAATAAACTTATGAAAAATAAATATAGTAATCACAATCAGAATCCTATTACTATACAAGACTTACTTTATGAAGTCAATAATCTCAAAAATGATGTTAAAATTCTTAAAGAAAATAATTCTAAACTCCATCATCGCATCTCTACGATTGAAAAAGGAAAAACCCTATCTATTGACAAACAGGAACAATTTGAGGAAATATCTTTAGAAAAAAACCATATTTCTACTATTACTATGATTATATCTCAAAAAGTGGTATACTAAAATTACTTTTCTCATAGAAAACTATAAAAAAGATTTTATTGCTATGATTGATAGTGGAGCAGATCTTAATGTTATACAAGAAGGTCTTATACCAACTAGATATTTTCATAAAACTTCTCATTCTCTTTTATATGTTGGTGGAAAACCTCTTAACATTAATTATAAACTTCCTAAGGTTTATATCTGTAAAAATAAAAAATGCATTTCTATTAGTTTCCTTTTGGCTAAAGATATATCTAGTCAGCTTATTCTTGGTCTTCCCTTTTTACATCAAATTTATCCTTTGACTATCGTTGATACCAAAGGATTTACTGGAACTTTTGAAGGAAAACCTATACAATTTGAATTTATTACGAAACTCATTCATAGAGTTCTTAATGAACTTCAAGAACAAATTGGTAGAAAAGTTTTTCATATAAATTCTTTAAAAGAAGAAATTAACTTTTTAACTATAGATGCAAAACTCAAAAATCCAAAATTACAAGAAAAAATTAAAATGATTCATAATGATTTCTCTATAGAAATATGTAATGATTTTTCTAATGCTTTTTGGGAAAGAAAAAAACATATTGTTTCTCTTCCTTATGAAGATGACTTTAAAGAGGAAAAAATTCATATTCATTTCTAACCCAGTTACATAAAACATTTTAAGATACTCAAACAGACTCTTTTACACAGCAAAAACAGAACAAAAATCATTGTTTAAATATACAAGAAAAACCCAGAAAATCCACACACGCCTGCGTCACATCTGGACATAATGGCAAAAGGGCGAAGGACACGAAGCATATTCAAACAAATCATTAGTTCAAAGACTGTAACCTTAAAATAACTTAAATAATTTCTTATACCATGTTAGTAGTTTAATATAAAGTCAAGCCATGATCTAACACAATAAATCTAGCCGACCCTATAGACGGCAATACCAACAGTTAACTAAATTGAAATACATAAAATAAAGAACACACAAACTTACTAGATAATCTTCAAGACTACAAGCTTTATACAGATCTTCAAGTTATAAAAAGATTACAGGGAAAATATAGAGAGAGAAAGAAGGGTGCGAGCAAACTCAAGCGTACCTAACTAGGAAAGGAAAATACATTATATAGAGGAAAACCGAACATAAAACCCCGGATTCCAAAAACATAAAAATACAATAGTGATATGTCACTAACAGAAAAAGTTAAAAATAGTGAAATGTCACTAAAATATTATGTCGTCACCTGTTATGTCATTCTTCCACTTCAAACATATTATTGAAGAAAATATTGTTTTGTTGGAGACATTCTTCAGTAGGTGGATACTTATCCATACACCTTTGAAATTTCTGATCATGTATCTTCAATTTCTTTTTAATTTTTTTTATAACAAGGTTCTACAGGGTAATCCTTGTCATGAGAACATCAATTTGAATTTTTTCTTCTTCTGGATATTCCAAGATAGTTTGTAAAAATTCCTTTCTTCCTTTATCAAGGATTTCTTGTTTATTAATTCTCCATTGTGAGTAGCAAAAGCATCTTGCACAATTCTTTTTGTGCCTTTGATTGAATCGGTTTGAAAGATTCATGATGACGCATTCCTGAAAATCATTATGAATGAGGAGAAAAATCACTCTCTTTAAGAGATTTCTTAATCTTTTCAAATGCATTATCAATGGTGAGATCTTCGATATCATCGTCTGGATTTTGAGCATCCTGTATTAAACAATTAAATTGAGTAATATTTGCATCTGAGTTCATAAAAGTATCAGATTCTGAACTTCTGATCTGCTTAGATATATCTTCTTTCATTTGTTGTAAAAAGATATCAATAATCTTTTCTTTGGGATATATCTCAGAGTATTTCTGTGAGAATAGTTTGAAGGGGCTGGAACTATCTTCTTCAATTCTTTTATCATGATCATGTTTATAAACTTTGATCTTTTCTTTTATTTTTTCAATGGTTTCAAAATCAAAAATTTCTTCAGTGTCTAGGTCAATACGCATAAGTTTTTCCCAGAATTTATAGAGATTGATTCTCCATAAACAAGGAGGAGTAAGTCTCTTGTGAGACCGTCTCACGGAATTTTAATGCATTGCGTGAGACGGGTCAACCCACAACCCAATTACCTACCACCCCAACTCTACAATTCACATATTGTTTGTGAGTGATGGGGCTCCGTCTCACGGAAACTATCCATGAGACCGTCTCACATGAGTTTTTGTGAATAAGGAGCTCCATAATTGGTATAACCAAAAATTGGTTTCCACTTCCAAATCCAAGGGATACCAAATTCAATAAAGAACATACAAGAAGATTTTCCTTCAATGTATGAATCTTTAGAATGGTTTTGAACAATCGGAGAGACATTAATCCATTCTTGCATGAGGCTGCAGAAACTTTCAGGAAGAATATCGGTTGATGGTCCAAAGGTTCTCCACCATGAAAAAAAACCATGTAGGAATAGGTCTGTGAAAAATGTTTTCACATATTTTTATAAACCAAGAATGTTTTTGTTTTTTGTTTTCAAAATAAAAAGTTTTATAAAAACTTTTTATATAATCATAATAATTGAATTTGAAAGTCGTATTATGACTTTGAGAAAACATTTCTTTCTCATTTAATGGAGAAATTCCCCATTCTTCAAAAGATATGATCTTTTTGATGATGAATTTGGAAAAACTATAGTTTCCTTTGTCCTGGATATTTCCGGAGAAAAAATGGTTGATCTCAACACTTTTAACATGAATAAGAAGATTTGCATAAAATCCCCTTTGTTTATATGAACCATAAGGTTCTGAGTTATGACTCAAATATCGTTCCATGAGATTCCATGGATTTTCTGCCCATTGCGAGTCTTTTTCTTCTATGAGAAGAATTATTTCTCTTTTTTCATTCTCAATATAAAGATGTGAATCATCATCCTTTGCTATATTAGCATATGAATTTTAAGAATTTGAATCTGGGATATGTCCCTCTTTTTGTTGTTTCTGTTTAAGAAATTCTTGAAATTCGATCTGAAGAGGATCATCAATATTTGCATCAGCAATATTTTGAGCTATAAGCTTCTTTTTTCCATGTTGAATGAGAATATTAGAAGTATTACTTCTTCCTTCATGATTGATATTTGGGGGTTTTCCACTTCCTCCTCTTCCCCTATAAGAGGAAAAGTAACTTCGACCCGGATTACTCATACCTGAAAATTCAAGCATGTTAAATATTCACGAGTCAAAAAATCAGGAAGATTATTTTCTTCACCCTTTTTATATATAATTTTAAAATCAAAAGGGGCTAAATGGGCTTGCCATCTGGCAAACATTTGTTTTGAAACATCATACTTAAAATCTTTTATAAACATAAATGTTGCTGATTGACAATTAGTTTTTATAGTAAATTTTTGATTATATAAATCATCTTGAAATTTGAGAACACACCTGACAATGACAAGGATTTCTTTGGCAACAGTAGAATAATTTTTTTGTGCATTATTCAATTTACCAGAATAAAATCGAACAAGATATTCCTGTTTATTTTGAGGATTAATTTGTTTAAGAATTCCCCCAAAACCAATATCTGAAGCATCAGTTTCAATAATTTTTTCCCAGGGTTAGCAAGCATGAGACAAGGAAGGTTTTTAACCTTTTCTTTAATTCTTTTAACTGCCTCAGTATGTTTATCAGACCAAGGTAAATGATTTTTCTTAAGTCTATCATAAAGAATAGAGGATTCTTTATTAAGGTTTTCAATATATGGAGAAATATAGTTAAGACTGCCCAAAAATCTTTGAAGTTGAGTTTTATCAGTAATAATATCAGGAAATTTTGATCCAAACTCAATACTTCTTTGTATAGGAATAATATTTCCTTTTTCAATATTATGTCCAAGAAAACGAATATTTGTTTGGAAAAGAATCATCTTTGGTTTGGAAATAACAAGTCCATTTTGTATGACAATTTTCTTGAAAAGGTCAAGATATTTAAAATGACTTTCAATGTCTTTAGAAAAAAACAAGGATATCATCAATATAGACAATAATGAAATCACTATAAAGAGTAAAAATGTCATTCATAATTTGTTGAAATTCAGAAGGAGCATTTTTTAAGCCAAAAGGCATAACATTCCATTCATAATGTCCTATTGCAACATTGAAAATAGTTTTATATCTATCAGATTTGTTAATTTGGATTTGCCAGAATCCTGATTTAAGATCAAATTTTGAGAATATTAAAGTATGTACTAATCTATCAAGAAGATCTTTTTTATTGGGAATATGATGCCTAATCCATTTTAGAACTTTATTAAGAGGTTTATAATTAATAACAAGTGTGGGTATACCTCTTTCTTGTTCAAAATGTTTATTAACATAAAAAACTGTACAAGACCATGGAGATTGAGAATGAGATATAAGTTTCTTATCAAGGAGTGATTGAACTTCCTTTTTACATAATTCTAAATATTCAGAGTTCATTTGACAAGGTCTTGCTGTAGTAGGAATTTTTTTCTCTTTAAAGTCATCTTCATGAGGAAGAAAGATGAAAAGTTTCTCTTGGAAAGTATGATATAAACTAGTAAAGGAGATTCTTTATTAGAATTATTTGCTTTGCTATATTATAAAATATATTAATAAAATGCCGGACTACCAAAGAAATATATAGTCTTAATTTGCTAGCTAGAGGTTAGAAAATTTTCTTTGAGGTGGAAGTATTTATATAAAGAAAATTCTTATGTGATAATCTAATTTCAGTAATTTGTTGAATAAGGCAATGTATAATTTAAAAATAGTAATTTCATTCTATATAACATTAGAGATGATTTCAAATATTGAGTTCCATGATCTTAAAATGATGTTTTTAAGTGAAATTCTAGAGCCAAAATCCAAATTGATTGAAAGATGTAGCAACAAGAAAATGGAGATGGAAGCTTTATTTGGTCCAGAAAAAGAATTAATTAAATGTGTAATGATGAAAGATTCATGAATTCCTTGATGGTTGTAATTGTCACAAAAGCCAAAGTGCCCAATGCATAAAACGTGGTCCATTCTTTAGGACAAACTTTGCCCCAAAAATTATGTCACATGGTCACAATCAGATTAATTAAGAGCACTAAATAAAGTTTATGGAAAAAAAAAATTATAAGTTTATAACTCTAGTTCTACGAGTTTTTATTTCGTTGACTTTCCTTTCTTTTTCTATATTAATTCTGTGAAATTATATACAAGTGTAAAATGATGGATGAATTGTTACATACGACGAATATTTATGTACTTGATGTCTTATTCACGATGAGAAATCATTGAAATAAGTTAATATTGATTTTCTAATTTTGATCAACTAGTCACCTCTCATTTTCATGCAGGTGATTGATTGGCATTGATTGTTATTATTGTTGAAGAATTTTTTATCAGTTAAACTCTTTTTAATAAATTCAGTTCAACTTTGCCTTTCTGGAATGGTTCATTGTCGTTCCTACTTAATTAAATGGTTATTAATTATACACATTTTCCATTTGACCTTTTGTCCTCATATATACTCACTTCACAATATAGACTATATAGTATGGGCAATGGCATCTTTATCCACCTTTAATTCAAGAACCGACCCCCCCCCCCCCCCATGTGGGATTTTGTGATTTGCATTCATTCATCACATTCACTACTATAAAATAGTTGAAACATATATTCCATCAAAATTTCTCAACTTTGGCCTTTGCACAAATAGGTCATAAATTAATATGTTGAATCAACATCTTATTAATTCCATATATATTTTGTTTACTTGGCTTTGTAGATAAAGTTGAAAAAAAGAAAGAAAGAAAAACTCATCTTCAAACTTCAAAGAGAAAAGGTTTTTTTTTTGTTTTAATAAATATGCAAATGTTATTGATTGAATAATAAAAAAAACGGAGTCTCAAATAAGTACAAAAAGATACAGTTAGTCATTAACCTACACGAAACCATTATATCAAATTAGGCACTTTCAAACCTTTTAGATAAATTTAAAGTTGTGATAGCGTGACAATTGAAGTCATCACGTATCTTATTCATATTTAAAAAAAAAAGGATAATTTCATTTTCTAATTTGTATTATGCACGTTTTTTAATTTTGTATCATAATTTTTTTTTTCCAATCACATCCCATACTAAATGTTTTGTTACTTTTGCAACCTTCGATCAATGTTTTCCAGCGAGAAAATGCCCACATGATTTTTATGTATTAATTGAGGGTTATTTTCGTCATTTTCTAGGTCACTAACTAACCCCCCCTCCAAAAGCAAATTTTGCCATAATTTTTTCCACATTTTTTTTGCAAATTGTTTGAGCAAATGAAGATTAACGGTGAGGTTCAAACAAAAAATTAGATCTCTTTACCATTGAAAATAGTTGATAAATCGAATTTACTAATGTCTTAGAAGTGCAAATGACGAAAATAACCATCAATTAGCACGTGAAAATCACGTGGGCGCTTTTACCCAGAAAATATTGATCGGAGGTTGCAAAAGTAAACAAAACGTATAATATAAGATGCGTTCGGAGAAAAAAAATAGTTTAGAATGCAAAATTAAAAAACGTGCATAGTACAGGTTGAAAAATATAATTTACCCTAAAAAAAAAACTTACATTTCTTCTTGTTTTTGTTTTTGTTTTTCTCTCTTTTTTTATTGTGAACTGAAAGTCCATATTTTCAACAATTACAATGATGGGAATTGGACTTTAAGGACTGGAAAAGAGTTGGAATCTTTGTAAAGTTTCTTTATTTACAAATCATCTTTTATGCCTTTTTGAATAATCAGTGAACCTTAAAGTTATGGCCTAATTTCATAAAAAAACAAATGGAGATTTGCTGTTTTGAATAGTTCTTTTAAAATTATCTATTTAAATATAAATTTATTAATTTGATGCAATATCATCTTATTATGAGATCAGCCATAGGTTTGATGTTAAAGGCCCTAACCCCTAACTACGTTCATTATAGCAAGAATATTTTGGTTCAAAATAGTATCTTTTAATTATCAAGAGATAATTACCCTAATCATCCCAGATTGCCTACACTTACTCTTCTTAAATTTTATTTTTAGTATCTAAAAATAAGCAATGGTTAAATTTACATGTGAATCATTTTATTAAACACAGATTGTGTGAGATCACATTCAAGTATTGAACAACATTTCAATTCAACGAGTAATTAATTTGTATGTGATAGATTTAGCTTGATTGTCTTTTTAGTAAGAAAAGCTTTCTCAAAAATCTCAGCTTTAAATTTTTCCAATTTACACACATGTAAATAAAATAAATATTATATGTACATGGATTTGAACAATTGTTTAACTAGACCAGTTTGAGTTGAATATTTTTTTTTTTGTTTTTTTTTTTAATTGTGACAATTTTTATTTTGACTAAATAAAAAAATTAAATTAAATTGCAATTTTTGAGAAAATAATATTTGTTTTAAATGCAATTAGACCTAAATTATTTAGACAAACAGCCTGTGAGTGGAAGCTATTGCATGCTATGGGCTAGTCATTATCATTCCAGTGAAGGGGGACTCGATCCATGCCTTCTTGAAGAGCCAATTCCTTTTATTATCAAAATTTGCTGGATTTAATTAGCTCATTTTTAATATTAAATTTGTTGAAAGTGATGGAAAATGACACATAAACACAGCAATTCAGATTTCCTATACTTTAGAGAAAAGGAAAAGTGTCATCCTTTAATTTTAAATAATTTAAATGATGTCCTTATTGTACCTAATTAAATTTAAGGAGATAATGATCTTCCCTTCTACTTGGATGTATGAATAATTTATACAAAATTATATGAGATGTTGAGATAAATTCCACTATTCACAGCACCCAAATCAATTTTTACAATTTCATTTGGATTGATTCGTCTCATAAAATTAAATATTTAAGTTTAAATTAGTCTCACAAATTAAAGTCATACCCATATAATCATCGTCCCAAAACATGTTTTATTTCCATACAAAACCAAAACTATTTTGTAATTCCACCGAAAATGTGTACAAACATCCCCTTTTACGAATCGTATGATGCTTGATAACCAATCGATAATGCTACTTTAAGATTGAAGATAGAGATTGAATAGAAATATTTAATATTTTTTTTATCTATTACTGACTTATGTTAGGCTCTAGATAGAGATGGTAGTACCGTAGTAGCATTGGAAAGTCAACACTCAAGATCATCGTCTTAATTCCAAGTGCTCGATAGTTAACAAATTTTTGTTTTTCTTAAATAAGATATCATTATATATTTTAATGATAATAATCATACTATGTGATTATTAAATGACATTATTACTACTACACAAACATGTATTAAAAATATTGAAAAATGAAATAAAACACTGTGCACAACAAATATCTAATGCTTTTTGGTACACATTTTACGTGAGATAAACATGAACATACAAAAAAGGTCCACCCCTTGCAGAAAATTGTTAAAAATTAATATTAAAGAAAATAGTGTACATGTACATTTTGGCTAAAAATCAACAAAATTTCCCCTATCGTCTATGTATACATATATCAACAAACTAATATACATATATATGATATTACCAACGCTAATAGAGTACACTGCTCAATCAAACTATATACTAACTTGGAAGATTGAGCTATGAATCCCTCCAAAATGAAACACCTAACTAATTAACTATTCTAAAAGCCTTAGATCAACTCCTATAAGACACTTCTACTCTTGAGGGATGTCAGTTCATTAGAGAATGCAAATGTGTATGAATTTAACATAAGAATCATCAATCTTGAATCCATTTCCATCATCTACACATTATACAGTAAGTGCATTATCTGATCAACGAGGCGAAAATCATATAACTCAACAATCTTTTGGTCTCAATAAAGCCCCATAAGTTTCCACCAAGCAGCTCCAGTTAACCCCCATATAACAAGGTTAATCACAGACATCTCGAGCCCCAACAGAAACACGTCGCGAAGAGTTACATAGCCAGCTGCAAAGATCAAGATTACCGTAAATCAATAATGTCAACTTCGAAAAGCAAGAATTTCAAGGGAAATTTTTGGTGGAAGAAGAGTCTACCTCCATAGTAGACAGCAGCTTGGCCACTGCTATAATGTGTTATTGCACCGAATAGATTAGTATTGAAGGCCAAGGCCAATGCGGATAGCAATCCGGGGTTCTTGGAAGCAATGTGCATGCCAAGAAAAGCAGAGTAAAGAGCACCAACATGTGCAGTTTGGCTTGCAAATAGATAATGGATAAAGAAATAAGATAACTGAAGGATGCTAAATGCACCAAATGAGCCAAGTGATAGAGACTTGAGAAAGTCTGCCACTGAATTAGACATCCATGGTATAACACCAAGAGCTGTTAGCTGTGTAGCCATTCCGACTAAGGCTGCAAACCAAGCTAAAGTGTCCCATGCTTGTTTCTCACTTAAGCAATCGTCCCAATTAAGCACTCCGAAGAGTAGAAGTAACGACAAACCTAGCATTGCAGCCACGACACTGGCCATGTTCAAAGCTTCCCTACACGAACATTAGAGTTGTGTTATTAACACAGACGAGAAGTGAGACTACAAAGAGTGTTGTAATAACTAATAACATACCCTGCAACCCATAATGCCACAGTTAGAAGCAACGATACTATCATTATCCACTCGTTTTTTTTTACGGGGCCCATCTGCTCCAGTTTCCGTTTGGCCATAGATGGAGCATCCGGGGTGGTCTTTATTTCAGGAGGATATATCTTATAAAGGATGACTGGATTTGATAGAAGAGCAACGAGAGCTGGAAGAAACGCGGCCTTGAGCCAGGTCACCCATCGGTCTGGAAATTTGACTCCAGTGCTTTCAGCTAATTTGATACACAACAGGTTCTGAGCTGCAGCCGTTAGGAAAAACGCACTCGTATGATTGTTGCACTGCCATATGTTGAAGAGACAACGATCAATTACTCAAACAAACCACGAAAAGTTAACAAAAAAAATAAGAAAAATTGATCTAAGAAAACAGAGATAGATGTTATTATTGCTCCAAAGATGGGCCAGGCTGCAATTTTAATCAAAATCAGATTCAAGTTCAGGATTCTTGTCATCTTCTTTCAAAACTTTGTTTTCCCATATTCAACTACCAACCTGAATCAAATAATACTCTGTATTATGGTTGGTTAAAATTCAACACCTCCAAAGAGTTTGTTTTTGTTTATTTACCTTACCAACATGATTGTTGTTGATTATATGTAGTGAAGTGCTTCTTCCATAAGCTCATAATCAATATCAATACTATCTACTTTGAGCAACCACATTTTCATTAATCAGTACGTTCTTATTCTACTTAAGCTACCATAGTTCAATTAATCTTTGGTATAATAGTCATTTCTACCACAAAATCAAATAAAATTAGCTTTTCTACCACAACATATCGTTTTCTTACTTTTCTACCACAATTTAAGTGAAAAGTCTAAAATAACCTTTACACTCATATATATATAATTGTTGACTCATGTGTGATGATATATGTTATTTAGTAAAATTGTCATTTTCTTATTTTTGTGGTAAAAAGATAAAATATATTATCTATTATGTAGAAAAGTAATTGACTATCCTAATTATGATAGAAATGGATATAATCCTATTAATCTTTATTCACTAGACCACATTTCACAAGTAATATGAAAACAATATACTCTCTGTACTCAGAGATGTGACATTTCTAATAAACAACACTCCCTTATTGTCTTATAATCTTCCCAATTCCCCTTTTTAATTGAGCCTAATTCATATACAACAAACCCACACGATATTCCATTCCAAATAGCGTTTTATCTCCCATTCTGATATTAATTTGATTCCAACAGAAAAATGAAGAACATGGAGAAATTGATGGAACAAATACCTGATTCTGGGCTTGAATTAAAAAAGCCCCAAGCTTCCTTGACGAAGGATCCAAGGGTTTACTCTCGACACCCAGAGCCAACGATTTAATAATCGGCAGGAAAATCCCGCCGGCCCTCGCCGTGGAGCTCGGCATTCCCGGTGAAATGGCGAGCTCCCCCAAAACCAGCCCGTACGACAACCCTAATGTGCTCTTCCCCATCCATCTCACGAAAATCATGGCGATTCGATCACCCAGCCCCGTTTTCACGAACCCTCGCGAAATGAAGAACGACACGACTATCAGCCAAATAACCTCGTTCGTGAAGGAGGAGAAGGCGGCGGCGAAGGTGAGGGTTTTGGTGACGACGGTGAGGGTGAGGCAGACGAACGCCCATGCGCCGACCGGCAGGGGGCTGAGGATCAGGCCGGCCACGGTGGTGATGAAGATGGCGAGGAGAGACCAGCCCTTAGGGTTGACGGCTTGGGGTTTGGGGACGGCGAATCGGAGGACCAGGCCGAGGACCACGCAAATTAGGAGGGGGAAAAGCTTCACGCCCTGCCATTCGAGACTGTAGAGGCTGCGGCGAGTTGGCCGCGACGGCGGCGATAGCGGCGGCGGGGAGGAGGGGGTTGGCATTGCGGTGGAGATAGGGATTAGTGTTTGAGAGGGAAAGCAATGGTATTGGCATGCATGCTTGAAAGGATAACTGACAAATCAAAAGTTGTAAGTTGTAACCAACTTTATAGAATGGTTGGATAACATTATTAACGCCTTGTTTGGTTCCAATTTATGTCACCTTTATTTTTTAACTACATTTACTATTACTATTACATTTTCTATTTTTATCCTCTTTCTCTATTGTTGCAACCAAAAATAGGGAAACAAAAAATATGATTTAATGTGTATCACTGAAGATATTGTTAGTTTCATTTCATTTAATGTGTACCTCTCGTGTTGATGATATCATTGTATAAGAAAAAAAAAATAGTTGGGTACAACAATGGTATGGTAAAATTTAATTTGTTGACTAAGTTTCTTTTTAGGAAATTGTGTTTTGCCATGTTGGTTTAAGTTTGGTAGAAGTTGGAATTTTGTGCACATCCAAACATAACTTATAGATAGATACTCATTGATGCACTTTGCGAGGAGTACAAAGGGTGGAATTATTCAAGAGAATCATTATTGCAAGTTGGGTGCATTTTCTATAAGTGGAGTTTGGATTTTGTTGTGATTCTTTTTGGTACCAATGAATATTTATTTATGTATGTAATTTTTAATTTTAATGACAATAACATATATTAATAGTCCATTTTTTTATACTAAGAAGTAAGAGAAGCCCTCGGGGACAAAATCGAGTTGGTAAGACCTGTGATGATGCGGAGAAAAATCCTCATGCAATGTACGGTTAAATCTCGTATGGAGACGGATTTTCACTATAATATTGTGGAAGTTTATTCTGAGTTCGAATTATGATAACTTTCTTCACATGTGTCTGTCATTCAACACATATTTCTCGATTTACATTCCATCCGACTGAAGAGCTACAATTGAACGAGTGAGTTCTTCATCTCTCCCATCAAAGTAAGAAAATATTGACAACTAGTTGTTGATATCTTTCCTTTTCTTAGATATCTTCTTCTTTTTTACATATATTTCCTTCACCTTTCTTTCTTTTTCTAAAGAAAATCTCTTTCAAATTAATATGGACTTTACCTATAACAGTTAACATACATATACTACACTATCTAATAAATTAATATAATTCCGTTAAATCACAAAATGATATATATATATATATATATTATATCCCAAACATTATATTAAAGATGTGTAAAATGAGAGTGTAAAAGTATGTTGTGGCGTTTTTATTGTTATTTATTTATTTATTTTGTAGTTGCCTTAATACTTAGATATATTTTGGATTGAATCTCTAAATTGTAGTATTTGTTTAATTTTTATAGAGTAACACTTCTGTGCACCAAGTGCATAGAAGTGAATTCGTGCAATCTATACCTTTATGTTATAAATGTACCACCTTTATGTTATAAATGTAATACCTTTATGCATGTTCATTTTAAAAGGTACAGATATTTGTACATAAAGGTACTACATTTATAACATAAAAGTCTTTTGTGCAATTGGTGCACAAAATTTTTTGTGATTTTTATATATTACAGTATCTTGTTCACTCATTTAATAATGTTGTTATCTATTGTTATAGCATCTTTTTGTTGTTGTTTTTTGTCTTTTATCTTTACATTGACTATTATATCAACCCATGTCTAGTTCAACTCATTTCCCGATGATTGTATTTGTATGTTTGTTAGATTTGTTCATATTATGTCCCCAAGTTGTTGTTTTTTCAGTACAATTGAGTATACTTCTTAAAAAGACCATCTCACAATCTTAATTTCATGAAACATATAAAATTATGATATATATTTTACATTATATAGATTCATTTGTAAAAATGAGATTTGATTATGATAATAGACTTATTTTCGTAAGACATTTATATATACTTTTTTTTATGATTATCCTTCGATTGTTATGTGCATTGTTAATCCAAAAATTTGCTCTAAACTATAATCTTTCTAACACTTCTTTTTTAAACACAAAATTATATTCACGGGACTATTTCATATAAGTTTTCACGGAAACCGAATACCAAAGCCTACATATTTGATCAATATAATTAATTTTATGCTAAACTATAGTGCAAAACAAAAATATTAAACAAAAACTAAAAAACATGAAAACAAGTTTACCAATTTCGTTGGTCAATATACTTCTTACTAAATTTAAATTTTAAAATACAAGCAATCCGCCATTTTATGGATCTTCCTAAATATATATAGAAAGAGAGCTTATATACTACACATTCTGTAATTCTTTATACAGTAAATTCAATTTCAACTCTAGTTAGATTGATATATAATTCGATTAAGATAATGAAATCTTAATTGATTTGGAGTCTTAATTGGATAAAAAAACCTAATTGATTAAAAATTATGAATCTTACAACCTCATTAAGGCCTTTTTAATGAGTATGAATCTGGGGTATTTTTATAATTTATTTATCTTATATTTTTTTAGACGCAATAAAGATTCTGTGTCCTTTTTTCGCAAAACCTTGGAGTCTAATAAAAACACTTACAAAATCCAAATATCATTCAAAATCACACAACAATATTTTATTCTCGTCAATCACATCTTTCAAAAAAAAAAAACCAAAAAACCAACATTTAATCATCTACTAATTTTGCTAATACGACTTTGTCAATTTTTTTTTAATAAATTCCAATATAATGTGACATGTTAATGATAGTGACACTACGATTTCACAAAATTCACAAAATTTTCAAATTACAGACTTGCAAAATCCTAAAATATTCATGCTCATGAATTTCCACCTATATTTTTTTCATAAAATTTTTTATAAGACGATCTTATGAATAGTTTTCATGAGACAAATTATTTTTATCCACTAATCAAACTCATTTTCACTAATTTATGTGTGAATTGTGAAGTGTGAGTTGTGAATTGACCAATCTCACATAATATGATCCATGAGACGGTCTCAAATAAGACCTACTCTATTTTTTTTTTAGTTTTAATCTAATTTCTATATTTTTATCAATATATTATATTAAGACTATTATCTTATCATTAATATGTGTTCAACATTAATATGCCACAAATTCAATAAAATCATTAATTTCAAATCACAATATTCAAAGGGGTGTGATCTCTACACTTCAGTGATGAATATATTAGAGAAATATTATTTTATATTATATTATGTTTTATATGTTATATTAATTGAGACTCTTTAAAAATAATAATTGAGTTTTAAGTTATGATTTTCTTAAAAAATAGTCATATATTTTCATATATATAATAAATAGTTAATTTATATAAGTATATGGAAGGATTAGAGCGTGAGACTCAAACTCATCTCCATCCCGTTGAAATAAACCAGATCGATGATTCTCCATTTGAGTTATTTTGCCATCTCTAATCCAAACACACTCTAAATAGATGATAAATAATTCTTCAATTTTCCTATACATTCATGCAATTCCTAAGATGCAACAATCAAAAATATAAATCATATTTATTTATTTCTTGTCGTGACTAATCAATTCCCAGTTGATTTTATATGAACACAATTATTCGTTTCCAAGTAAAAATAATATTTCTATCTTACATGTATTTAAAATAAAACACTATAATAGAAAAATATATGGAGCTAATTAGTCCAAAGTGAACAAACATAACTATGAAGTCAGGTGTATCATGTATAGATGCTTTCTCCAAGCCTTATGAAACGAAATAAGTTGTGGGCATTACTTTTGAATATTTCTTTAATTTACTTAATTTTAGTCAATAATTATTTACTCGGGGATTCGAATAAAATAATAGTACATGTCTAGAAGAAAACTCCTATTTGTTCTAATAAAAATCTAGATTTTGAAGGATAGAAATAAAATTAACAATAAAATCTATCTAAATCTCCATCAAATATATCTAGTATTCAATATAATCAAACCAATTTATGTTTTCTTCAATTTTGAGTTATTGCTTGTTCCTCAAATTGATTTTACGACTTAACCATTTTATTATTTGTGTTAAGATGAGATGATAACTATTTTCTAATATTTAGAAAGGGATAAAGATGGATAATTTTCATGATTTGCATTACTTTGCCTCTTCTTTTTCATGAGAAAAACTTTACGGACATAAACTTATCTATATGATCGCCCAAATAAATAGACAATAATGTCGAATCAATGTATTAATACTATTAGAAGTCAAAAAGGAAATAATTTTAAAGATTATATGGTTTAACATTTTATTGGCATAAATAAACCTATCAAACCAATTCTATATTACTCGAAATATTTTTTTTTAAAAAAGAAAAGAATATTAAAACCAGAGGTACATTGAGAAATATGAACTGACTTCTGCAAGTAATATAGATAAACAAATTCTCGTACTCGCCGCCATATTTTTCCCACACACTCTCTCTCTCTCTCTCTCTTGTCCTTCGCGCAACAAAACTCTTTCCCTATTTCGTACAAAATTCCTTAGGGTTTTTCAAAATTTTCAATTTTTCGCGATACCTAGAACTGTACAATGCACCGGACAAACAGCTACGCCTCCGACGGCCGTCGCTTGCCGCCGTTGGACTCCCATCCTCAGCGTGGGCTCCCACAGCCACGCCACTACAACAACAACCATGGCCCGCCGTTCCGCCTCCCTCCGCACCATCAGAACCACTGGAAACCGCAGTTTTCTCCTCACTTTCGTGATCGTCCCCCCGGTCCGCCACCATACCGGCCGAACTTCATCGTACAGCTCCGATCCGACGCTCAGCGGGTAGTGAAAGTGGCGGACACCGAGGCTGTGATTGAGAAACTTACTTTCAAACCTCAGAAATCGAATGTTGTTTCGTCCAATTATATTTTGGCTACGCTTTTTTATGAGCAGTGGAGTGAGGCTCTGGAGACATTGGTTCAGTTGTGGGAGATGAAATTGGGTGATGATGGATATGGCTTTTTGCCTCGGGTTGTTTCCAACGTTGAGGCTGCTTCTGATAGGGCAGAATTGGACGATCGGTTAAAGGTGCTGTTTCTGGAGGAATTGGATGGTCTGAAAGTTGGGGATTTGATGGTGAAGTGGCAGGAGAAATTGGGAGCTGTGGAGGATGAGATTAAGAAGGTTTTGTATCTGATGAAGAGACCTCAGAGTTTTAGCTTTGCTGATGAGCTTTTGAGGAGAATGAAAGGTTTGGAGGCGGAGAAAGATATGGTTTTGAAGAGGATACATGAGTTTGAAAGTGGGATTAAGTGTATTGAACATTATTTGGAGAATGGAGAGAAGAATGAAGATGAGGATATTCCAATTTTCCGATTTTTGGACGGAAGGATGAATTGGGAGAGGATATATAGGTTAATGATGAGGGAATGTAGGAGGCTTGGTGATGGACTACCTATCTATGCCCATCGATGGGACATCATGAATCAAATACATCGCGAACAGGTTTTTCTTAACCTTAGTGAAATTTGTGTTCTTTATCTACATGTCCTAGCGTTTTACTTTCTGATTGTGAATTTGGTAGTAGCTTTTATGTTTCATTTGATGGTCTTATCACAAAATTTGAGGAACAAATGGTGGTTCCACTGAGTTTGGTAATGGAAAGTGATGAGAGGAAATACTGCGTGGTTAAGATTATGTTACTACTGAGAAAACGGATGTCTAGAAAATGTTGGATAGATGGAATTTTCATGTTGTATGGTTGAATATAGGTGATAGTCTGTGACAGTAACCATATTATGCTGGAGCCTTATATCTCTTATTAAAAGTCTGCAAGAAGACAATTGTAAGCTGATTTAGATTCTTGCTAATATCAGTGTTCATTGAACTATAATATTTTAGAGGAATTGTCTTTTCAGTAAAGTTTGTCATGTAGTATTTTAAGGTCAGCAAAGGTCAAAGTTCATTCAGGAAGTTCTGGCTCTTATTCTAATGATTGCTTATATGAACTATAATCTTAAATGTCATGTAAAGAAGTTCTAATTAACCATAAATCCCTGGCAGCGAATATTTTAGATATGGGAACTCTTTAAGTTTAAGCATTTGGAATATATTTTAACTACTTTTATGTAAATTTTACAGGTTACAGTATTGATAGGTGAGACTGGTTCAGGAAAGAGCACACAGCTGGTTCAGTTTCTTGCTGATTCTGGACTTTTTGACCAGGGTTCTATTATTTGCACGCAGCCACGTAAACTTGCTGCCATCTCACTGGCAGAGAGGGTAAAAGAAGAAAGCTGTGGCTGTTATAATGATGCTTCAGTCATCTGTTATCCATCATATTCATCTCTTCAGGAGTTTGAGTCCAAGGTGATCTTTATGACTGATAACTGCCTGTTGCAGCACTACATGAGAGATAAGCAACTATCCAGGATATCTTGCATTATTGTTGATGAGGCTCATGAAAGAAGCTTAAACACAGATCTACTTCTGGCTTTAATTAAGAATTTACTCTGTCAGAGGCCAGGCCTCAGGCTTATCATTATGTCTGCAACTGTGGACGCAAACCAGTTTGCAGACTACTTTTTTGGTTGTAGAACGTTGTATGTGGCTGGCAGAAACTTCCCTGTTGATATTAGATATGTACCTTATGAATCTGAAGGGGTTTCGGCTTCTAAACTAATGCCTTCATATGTCAATGATGTTTTGAGGATGGTAAATGAGATTATCAAAACTGAGAGGGAAGGCACTATCCTTGCATTCTTGACCTCTCAAATGGAAGTAGAATGGGCTTGTGAGAAGCTTCAAGCTTCCTCTGCTATTGTGTTGCCTTTGCATGGAAAACTTTCTTACGAGGACCAACATCGAGTATTTCTGAACTATCCAGGTAAAAGAAAAGTTGTATTCGCCACAAATGTTGCTGAGACGTCATTGACAATTCCAGGTGTCAAGTTTGTGGTTGATTCTGGAATGGTAAAGGAGAGCATGTATGAACCTGCTACTGGCATGAATGTTCTTAAGGTTTGCAGGATCAGCCAGAGCTCTGCTAATCAACGAGCTGGTCGTGCTGGGAGAACTGAACCCGGGACATGTTATAGACTCTATGCGAAAAATGATTTTGAGTCAATGCTGCCTCATCAGGAACCAGAAATTCGTAAGGTCCATCTCGGTGTTGCAATTTTGAAAATTATTGCATTGGGCATGAAGGATGTACAGGAGTTTGACTTTGTTGATGCACCTAGCGCTAAAGCTATAGATATGGCTGTCAGGAATCTCATTCATGTTGGAGCTGTTGCGATGAAAAATGATGTTTATGAATTAACGGCAGAAGGACGGGAGATGGTCCAGTTGGGAGTTGAGCCTCGGCTTGGTAAAATAATTCTACAATGCTTCCGTCAGCGGTTGGGTAAAGAGGGTATTGTACTTGCTGCAGTTATGGCAAATTCCAGTAGCATATTTTGTAGGGTTGGTAAAGAGGAAGATAAGTTGAAATCTGATTGCCTTAAGGTGCAATTTTGCCATCCCAATGGTGATCTATTTACATTGCTTGCTGTTTATAAAGAGTGGGAGGCTGTGCCACGTGAAAAGAAAAATATGTGGTGTTGGGAAAATAGCATCAACGCGAAGTCTTTGAGAAGATGCCAGGACACTGTGCTGGAGCTGGAGTCTTGCCTTAAAAATGAACTGAATATCATCGTGCCGAATTATTGGTATTGGGATTCCCAAAAACTCACAGAGCATGACAAGAATTTGAGAAATATAATACTCTCGTCGATGTCAGAAAATGTGGCTATGTACTCTGGCTATGATCAGCTTGGTTATGAAGTGGCATTGACAAGGAAACATGTCCAACTGCATCCTTCATGTTCTTTGTTTAACTTTGGTGAGAGGCCATCCTGGGTGGTTTTTGGGGAAATACTTTCGGTATCCAATGAGTATCTGGTCTGTGTTACCGCATGTGATTTCGGGTATTTCTCAACCCTTTCACCTCCTCCAATCTTTGATTTCTTGAACATGAATAGTCAACGGTTGCAAAAGAGGATTTTGTCGGGGTTTGGAAGTGTTCTATTAAAAAGGTTTTGTGGAAAATCCAATAGCAATCTACGCAATGTTGTTTCGAGTGTTAGAGAATCATGTGCAGATGAACGGATTGGTGTCGAAGTCAACGTTGATCAGAATGAGGTGCTTCTCTATGCTTCTTCACAAGACATGGAGAAGGTGGTTGGTTTAGTTAAGGAAGGATTGGAGTATGAAAGGAAGTTGTTAGAAAATGAGTGCTCCGAGGAACGTTTATATACTGGAGGTCCCACGGTCGTACCCTCTGTTGCTCTCTTTGGGGCTGGTGCTGAAATAAAACACCTGGAACTTGAGAAGAGATATCTGGCTGTTGACATATTTCATTCAAACATTAATGTACTTGATGATAAGGAGCTTGTACTCATGCTGGAGAGATTTACCCAAGGTCATATTTGTGCCATTACCAAGTTCTCGGGCTCTGGTCCAGACAATGAACAAGACCAGTGGGGAAGGGTGACATTTTCCACACCTGATGCTGCTAATAAGGCTGTTGACTTAAATCAGCTTGAGTTCAGTGGTGGTGTATTGAAGGTAGTTCTTTCTAGAAGAAATTATGGTGGTGATCACAAAATGATGTCATCTCCTTCTATCAAATCCAGAATCTCATGGCCTCGTCGGTGCAGTAAAGGAGTTGCAATTGTCAAGTGTGATCCGAATGATGTTGTTTCTATTGTCAATGATCTCTCAAATCTAATAATTGGGGGTAGGCTAGTCTGGTGTGAAGCAAGTGTGAAGTCCACAGACAGTGTTGTAGTTACTGGACTTGATAGGGAGCTTTCTGAAGCTGATATATATCAGGTGTTAAGTGCATCAACAAATAGGCGGATCACGGACTTCTTTCTGGTGAGAGGAAAAGCTGTGGATAATCCTCCACTAGTGGCTTGTGAAGAAGCACTCCTGCGAGAAATTTCTCCCTTTATTCCTAGAAAGAATCAGGGTAATTCTGTCCGCGTTCAGGTATTTGAACCTGAACCAAAGGGTAATTACATGCGAGCCTCAATAACTTTTGATGGAAGTCTACATTTGGAGGCAGCTAAGGCCCTGGAACAAATTAATGGGAAGGTGTTACCTGGATGTTTCTCATGGCAGAAAATTCGATGCCAGCATCTGTTTCATAGCTCTGTGTCCTGTCCTGCAGCTGCCTATCCTGTTATCAGGAACCATCTAAATTCTTTGCTCGCAAGGCTTCAGCGACAAAGGGGTACTTACTTTTTTTATAAAATTGTTTTTCTCATTTCATTTCTACTATATGATCACAATGTGCCGAGTAATGTTGATTTGTTAAAATTTCAACCTCTGCATCATGATGGCCTTCCCTGTGATTTGTTCCATCTTCATTCTTTGTTTAAATTTACTTGCTTGGTTTGATATATTTGACGTAGTAAATTATAATATTGGAACATATTAGTCTGTCGCAGACTGTTTGAGAGATATACAGTTAGCTCAAGTTACATCTTTGTCATTTTTTGAGTAATGCATTTTCTTGATCTGCTAAAACACCAGGTTCCTGCAGAAAGGTCAACCATTTCAGATTGTACTAGATACATCTTGGGTCAATTATAATTTCCAGTCCATCTGTAAACAAAAGTTATTCATGTGCTGGCTTTTAAAAATAAAAAAATATTTGCTTGATTATTCTGTAGTCGGTTATTTTTGTGATGATCTGCTATAGAAAGGTTTTCTATTATGCTTTTTCTACCTTTCGGGGTTGTTTCTGGGGAAGTTTTGGCTATGGCTGGGTGGAGTTAGACAAGTCAATTAGAGCTCCATAGAATCTATGTGCCACCATAATTTTTTTGTTGCTCTTTTTCTGTCATCATCGATAAATACTCAAAAAAATTTCCTTGGCTTTCTTGTATCACCATGAAATCCATGTTGCATGGGTAAAGTTACTACTGGCGTTTAAATTGTGATTATTAAGTCTTATAGAAAGCAATAAAGGTTCAATATGACTCGAGTGTATGTGTAAATATTCATGTGTTTGAATGGACCTTTTCCCGGTCATGCTCTCCATTTTTCAAAAATATTTTCCCACTTTTTTTCATACTGTTTATAAGGATCAGAAACTGGCCTTGGTATATATTCCCGCTTTTTTCATACTCCTGATTTCCTTGGTTTACTCTTTTCCACTTAGTAGCTGGACTCATATATTGGCTATTTGGCATCACTTGGCTTTTACTGAGGTGTTGGTAAACCTTCTTCCTTTGCAGGTGTAGAATGTCATTTGGAGAAAATTCATAATGGCTTGGGTAAACTTTCGTCGTATCGAGTAAAGATATCTGCTAGTGCTACAAAAATCGTGGCAGAGTCGAGAAAACCTCTGGAGCGGCTCATGGAAGGGATGGTTATACATCATCCGGATATCACTCCTGCTATCTTGCAGATTCTTTTTTCAAGAGATGGACTCCTGCTCAAAAATTCCATTCAGCTAGAGACAGGAACGCATATAAATTTTGATAGGCATAGAATGATTTTAAGAGTATTTGGTCCTCCAGAAAAGATCGAGGGTGCACAGCAGAGCCTTGTCAAAGCCCTCCTTGCCTTTCATGACAGCAAGCAACTTGAGATTCAACTACGTGATGGAGTCTTTCCTCCTGATATGATGAAACGAGTTGTCCAGAAATTCGGACCAGATCTTCGTGGACTTAGACAGAAGGTGCCCGAGGCAGAGTTCTCATTAAATGCAAGACGGCACAGCATTTCCATTGTGGGTACCAAAGAATTGAAGCAAAAAGTTGAAGCAATAATTCGCGATCTTGCACAGACAAGTGAACTGCAAAGTCTGAAGAATGATAATGATACTTCTTGTCCCATTTGTTTGTGTGAACTGGAGGATTCCTACACGCTCGAAAACTGCGGTCATGAGTTCTGCTGCTTATGCTTGGTTGAGCAGTGCGACTCTACGATCAAAAGTCGTGATAGTTTCCCATTGGTGTGTGCCAAAGAGGGATGTGGAGCACCCATTTTACTCACTGATTTGAGGTCTTTGTTGACTGAGGAGAGATTCAACGAATTGTTTCGGGCTTCCTTGGGCTCATACGTGGCGGCTAGTGGCGGCAGATACAGGTTTTGCCCATCGCCCGACTGCCCATCAGTTTACCGAGCGACAGATCCTTCCGGGCCCAGCTCACAATTCGCGTGTGGCGCGTGCTTTGTGGAGACATGCACACAGTGCCACCTGGAGTATCATCCGTACTTGTCGTGTGAGAAGTATCAGGAGTTTAAAGACGACCCGGATTCTTCATTGAAGGAGTGGTGTATAGGGAAAGAACATGTGAAGGAGTGCCCAGGTTGTGGGTTCACAATAGAGAAGGTGGATGGGTGCAACCACGTGGCATGCAGGTGTGGGAGGCATGTTTGCTGGACCTGTTTGCTCTTCTTTGAAAGCAGTGAAGATTGCTACACACATATGAGGTCTGAACACATTGAATTATTTGAATTCGTGGCTTAACAATTCATCTGAGTATTTGCCACTTTATTGGAGTCAGATGTGTATATATGGTTTAACTAGATATATCTAGATGATAAGTGCTTACATCACATGCTTGGTAGAGAGGGGTAGAACTGACATTTGCTAGTTTTTCTTTGTACATTTCTTTAGCCAAATCAAATAACCTTCCTTCTTTCTGCTATCTATTCTGGTCTGTAGATATGTATATTATGGCTCATGATTAGAGATATTGCTCTATTCTTATTATTCTTTTAAACTTTTGGGTTTTTCATTCATGTATAGAAAAACCCAAACTAATGTTTCTAAAACCATAGTAAAAAATTGTAACAAGAAATTGCCTTGGTTTCAAAATATGCCTGTTTACCCCTTTAAATTCTATCAGAGTACACAAGATTTGTATAATTAAAAAAAAATAAAAAACTTAGAAAACATATGTGTAGCCTAATGCTAAAGTAATTGCCAAACAGAATGCCATAGCTACACGCCATTTCTTTCCACCATTCCTACCTTCATCATCATCATCATCATCATCATCTTGGCTTAGTCTCTGCAACTTCAAAACTTGGAATTCCAGCAGATCAAACCATTGTCGATAAGCAAAGAGTCTCATCGACTCATCTACGAGCAACTTCGATACCACATTCTTCTCTTCCGATAGGACCCTCAGTTTCCTCTCCGCCTCTCTGGCTCGTGTTTGTGATAGCTGCAGGGCCTTTAGAATCTCCAGCTTGTCATTTCCCGACCAATCTTTATTCAGACAAAGCTTATCGTCCTCGGCTTCTATGCCATAGATTTTGCTTATCGATGACAGAAATACTCCATCCGGGCCTGAATAAAGCTTGATCGGAGGCGGTAAATCGCAGTTTTGCATTAGATTATGAGATGATTTGGGAGTAAGAACATAGCTCATATCTTTCTCTATCCTCTCAACAACTCTAGGTTTCGACATCTACCCAGATATCGATAATCGTTGTTGTTGTTTTCGTATAATTTTATTACTAGATGATGAAGAAATGGATGATGAATTAGGTGGTTAAAGAAGGAATAATGCTTTTCTTGTGGGAAGAAGCAAAGGAAAAATTTGCGCAAATTGTTGCTTGTAGAGATTGCCTTCAACGGAAAGAAAAGAGTGAATAGAAATGCTACTCCCTCGGATTTAAATAGCTTTTTCCAATTGTGACAATTTTATTCAATTATAGTATTATTTCTTAATTTATAATAAATACTTTAAAAAGTCGTTGACTACACTTGTTAAAAAGTTTTAGAGATGTGACAATCGTTTTAATGACAATCTACACATATTTTCTAATGAGAAAAAAAAAGTTATATAAAAGAACATGTAGATACTTAATGATGCAAGTGAATTTTTATTTTATTTTTTGTAATTAAGATCCACTTGAAGATTATTGCTCCTAAAATAAAAACAAAAAGAGGGGAAAATTACAAAAGAAAAAAAAAATCATAAATCTTAATCTTCATATATTTATTAACTTAGGTTGCTGGGGCTTGTTTGGTAAATGGCTACTTTTGGGGTTGATCGTTACCAGCTTTCATGATATTCTTCTCTATCTCTTCCTCCACATCTTTTACCTGCAACAACAAATCATATTATTCATTTACTTTCCTCTTCTTTTATTTTCTATAAATATTTGAAACCTTATAAATTGATTTTCCCATTCAAATTATGATCATTTTTGTACTTTTGTATTTTTTTTTTTTTTTGCATTGTAAAGTATACGGAATTCTTGTTCGCAATTTAATAATCAACACACGTGCATTTCATACTGAATTTCAAGAGATTTTTTAAAATTTAAAATGTTAACATTTATGTGCAATTTAGCCATTTATACAAATGAAAAAAAGTTTGTAAAATCAATTCAATAATTTTTCTAAACATTGTCCTAAATTATGGTGGAAATATTGGAATGTGCCTTATAACATTGGTACACCGTACACATTTAGATTTTGAGGAGTGGGGAAAAATGGTCAGAAAATTAGTTATAAGATATTAAAATAAAAATTTTGTGTACTTTATACTGAAAAGTAATAATATTTTTTACATACTCTTGCACACAAATGATTATGGGCCCAAACCTTTATTACTACAAAAAAATTGGATATGGGCCTAATGAGTTTATATTTTTATATATTTGTACCATCCAAATCTAACCTATTATTTTATTTTAGAAAAAGTTGAGAGTTGTAAAAATAAACTGAAAAAAGTTACACAGTTTGGTAGCTGGTAATTAGAAAATGTTAAGAAAATTTGATAGATAAAATGCAAAATTTTGGTTTAGTGGATTTAAAAAAAAAAAACTTTGACTATTGAAAGAGATGAGAGGGACTTGAAAAGGATCATGAACATGCAAAACTTGCTGTTGTGGCCAATTAATATATTATATATATATATATCTATATATATATACATAATTAGAGTGGGTGGGCTAGCTGGTGTGGGAAGGATGGGGATGCCTACAATTTAATACATAATTATTAATTAGAGTAAATGAATTCCCATCATAATGCACGAACCAACATGCAGCCAACCATGAACCATCTATATTTTTTTAAAGGATTTTATTTATTTATTTAGTTTCCTGACTTTGATTTTAAGGTTTTTAATTGTTTTATTCATATTTAAATTTTAGTCTTATAATTTTAGTTCTTTTTTTGTTTTTGTTTTTTAGTACAATTATCTACAATAACAGATCAAAATGATATATTTGTTGTTCATTTGACCTCTAAATAGTCATTAAAATCAAAAGTTTTTTTGAAACCATAGCATCAAATTACAATGACTGCCAAGTAAATAACAACGGATCAGTTGATCCGTCATAGCAGTTTGACTGATTTAAAAATTAGATTTTTTTTTTTTTTTTCAAATTATAGAATCAAAATAAAAAAAAATTGGATAGATATGAGACTAAAAATTGACAAATAAAACTATTTTGCCCTATAATTTTTGCCAAATAAATAATCTTGGTTATCCGTCTTGAAAGAAAAAAAAGTAAAATATAATGAAATCCCAAGAAAAGAAATGTTGAAGGAAATACCTTGTGAACAATATCTTCAGCTTTTTTGGCTTCATTGACAGCCGTTTTAGCAAGATCATCAAAAGAGTGTAGCCTTTCTCTAAGCTTAGAATCAGCGGGAAGTTTCTCCTCCACCTCCTCCACCAGCTTCTCCGCCTTCTCCGCCACCTCCTCCACCACCTCCGCCACGTGCTCCACCGTTTCCACTGCCTTGTCGATCTTGCCTGCACAAACCTCATCATATATATCATCAACATGATTTCTTTTCACTACATTTTTAAAAATATATATATAGATGTAAATTATTTCTAACTTTTAAGGAATACGAATAATCCTCCTTTGTAACCAACTGCTGGTAAGATTACTGTCAGCAAGATTCCCATCAACCATTTTTTCCTGCAAATTATTAACATGAGGATTAAACCCTAGGGAATTAATTCAGAAAAAATCCACAAAAAATATGGGTTTTTTTTTTTTGGAAATTAAATAAGAAATTAAGGTCAATGTACCATGAAGAAGAAGGATTGTTTGGAGAAGATGAAGCTTTGACTTGAAAATTTCCTGGCTTAAAAATAACCCTGGATTTTGTAATTCCATTAAACCAAACACAGCTTTAACAAACACAATATGTATATACATATAGCATTAAAAGGAAAAGATCGATGGATGACTCACGTTGAAAATCCATATTTAGCACTGAACTTGAAGAAATCTCGAGCTTGATCTATCTTTTTTCCACGTTTGATCGTGGGATGGAGCGAAGAAGATCGATTTAATTTGCTACCTCTTTCATGGCAGCTAAAGTAGTAGCTTGATGATAAACCAGCTATTTTGGTTGACATAATTTTATTTCACCAATATTTCATTCCTATCTTTCAGAAGGCATGAAGGGTTTTGATGAGTAGAATGTGTAATTAATAAATTGTTTGAGATGAAGTATGCAAGTTGGTTTCCTTTAATAATTGAGAATTTGAGCTAGCTATAAGTGAATAATAACATATTAAATTCTATCAGTTTCAAGATTGAATCTTTTACATATCTTATCTGCATTAAGTGTTGTGTCTGATAAAAACACATGTAATTGGCAGTGTTTAATTTGATTAATTTAATAAGGTGGCCTGGTTGGATGCACAAGTCAAATTATTTCAGTTTAATCTTTGGGTAGAGGTTATATAGAAGATGACATGATTAAGGTGAAATTGTTAGATGGAGTAGGTTATATAGTTGACTAGTTGGTGAATAGCTACCTGCATTAATTGGTCCATCATAAAATAATTTAATTAATGAAGAAATTCAATGATTAGTGCCACAATTAGAGATCATATATATCTCACTATCAGATTGATCATATTATTGCAATTTATCTAAGAATCATACCAACCAAACAGAGTTGTTTGTTTTTATTAATTTGATCTTAATTAAATGCCTGAAAATTCGATATATATATATATATATATATATATATATATATATATATATGCAACAAACATTTGAAAAATGTAAATTTCTGTAACAGAAATATTGGAGATTATTCATAAAAGATTGAAGAGGTTCTTTCAATTATCTTGTTTATTAAATATTAATTAAAAAAAGTGAATACCTCAACTTGGGAGGAATACATAATTGAAAGTTACGGCTGTTTTTCCAACACTTCACTCATTTTATGTAGAATGAAAAAGGGTGTACTCATTCAAAACGCCTGAATTAAATTGTAATTTTAGAAAAAATGTTTTTTTTTTTTTTCAATTAGACCAAACCAACAAAGCCTTAAATAAAAAAAAAAAAACTCTATGAATATGAAGCCTAACAAGATTTTTGAAAACAAAGAGATAATCTTGAATAGAATTTTTTTTTTTTTTCAAAAACATCTATCCAAATAGGTTTTAAGACGAAACATGGTAGTCTAGTGGTAAAGGGTGTCTGCTACCTAAAATTAAATCTTGAGTTCGAGTCACCATGATAGTAGGAGTGAAATCCTTTGATACTTAAAAAAAAAAAAAATCTCATAACTCATAATCTAAAAAAATAATATTGACTTGTAAAATGTGTTTGATCGATTAATGTGAAAAAAACTAAAACCAAATATATTTACAAAAAAAAAGTGCGACTCTTAATTTGTAATTATTGGAGCAAGCTGTCGTTGTCAACTTTGTCCAAAACATTCCTATTCTAAATCAATTAAATCCCGATAAATCAATAAAATTTGGTATTTATATTGTCATTACCTTGATTCACACACAAAGGGAAATTGAATAAGAGGAAAACACTACATTAAATATTAAAGTAGGCAAATCCATATTAAATTAATGAAAGATGATTCCAAACAGTCTCTATACTATATGGTACAGATCGAATATTCCTAGATTAAAATAAATAAACATAGTAATGATTATTCTAAAAGTAAGGTGATTTGAGAATAAGAAATAGAAATAGGCATGTAAGAATTGGACAAGATATTGAGTATATATCATGTGTCGCGCTCTGTCTCAGCTACGAATAGACTCTTCTTGGATCATTCCTATTATCTCATGCACATTTGTGGCTATCTCATTTACTGTACTCAACTCACATTCATCTTCAACCTGAAATTAATTCATTAAATAACATGTAATTAGATATGGTTTCAAATAATATATAATTGTTTTGAGAATTCTTGATTTGGTGAATATTATTCAAAGATCATTTTAACTAACCACAAATTAATTAGTTATGAGAATATCATAGTCATTTCAACTAAAACTAACTGTAATTTAACTTTTTTTTTTTTGAAACATAAATCTTTTTAAAGGATAGATGGAATAATATATACAAGGCTTTTGGATGAGATGGCCACATTATATAATACTATAAAGATTCTAGTGTGCAGAATAAAATATGTAATGTGTCTCAAAAAGTCATGTGTGACACATGCATTTTGTTCTATTCAAAACAATTTATTTATATTTCCAGTTTTTATTGGTGAATATAATGATACTAATAATATTGCAAGGGCAAAAGTGGTATATAATGTCTAATTACATACCTTAACGCTGAAAGAGTAGAGTACGGATTGATCGACGGTGGTGATGTTAAGGTGGAGAATTGTAAGAAAAACAGATTGAAATCCAGCGACCAATTTCAAAAGTTGTCTTGGCCGTCTTTTTGTCGATATCTTGATGTTTGCATGACTTTCAACCATCATCACCTCGATATTGGCGATGCTCGACTGCCGCTCAGTCGTTGCATCCATGGGGGAGGTCGGGGAGTTGCTAGGAGATGTCGAGAATTGAGGAAAGGTAAAAAAGTCGGAGAACGGATTGGAATAATTGTCGTTTAAACATTGTTGGTTAGATGTCGGCTTTTGTGCCTCAAGAAATTGGTGCAATTGCTCAAGCTCCTTCACAAAATTTATTGCACCCCCAACAATTGATGCTTGATCTCCCTATATATATCATTGCAAATTAAATCAAGATCATCAACACATGAAAATCAATTAGAATTTACTCTAGTAATAAACAATTATTCAAAGTGTGTACTATTTCACTTTATTGTGACAAGAAATTAACTTATAACTATATAAATCAATTTTAGCTATAGTGTAAGTGATACATATATCGAGACACAAATATTACATGCATGCAATTATATATATATATATATAGAAGAAGAAGAATAAAAAAAAATATATAAAAAAGGTACCCTTTGAGAATAGGAAGGGGGCATTAGAGAACGAAGAATGGCAAGATAGTCATTCATCTGTCTCCGGCGATTTCTCTCCACCGCAATATGAGTCATTCTCTGATTCTCCATTTCCTCTTTGTTCTTCACCGGCTTCGTCCGCCGTCTCTTGCGGCGGCTGGCCGCCGGAGAGATCTCCGGTGAAGAAGTGGTGGGGTTCCACGCCACTGAAGAAGAAGGTGGAGACTCCCAACAGTATCCATTAATATCATGAGGGTTTGGGTTTTGTTGTTGAAAGGATGGTGGGCCAAAATCGTAGGCTCCCATATTGTAGGTGTAATCTTTGCAGCCATAAATGAAGGGGTCTTGCTGGTAGATGACGGCCTCTAAAGCCATTTTCTCTCTCTAGATCTGCACTTTTTCTTGATAGGTAAAGAGGAAGGTTTTGGGGTGAATTTAAAGAGAGTCAAGCGTTGCTAAAAATGAGCAAGTTGCATCCAATCATATATTCTCTACAGCTACTTATACACGTGAGTCTCAGAGAGAGAGAGATGGAGAGAGAGAGAGATGACTGGTAGAGAGAGAGAGAGAGATGGAGAGAGAGAGATTCATATGACCAGTAATAATTAATTATTTGATTATAAATAAATAAAAGACAATTACTTATTGATGCTTGCTTGAGGTGTTAAGCGTGTGGACTAGGTGCTTCAACTTGCCTAAATTATATACATGATTCATACCCATGAAAATGACGGTAATTAAATAACTATTAAGCACTCTCGATTTTTATCTACATTATATTCTTTGGGGAGCCGCTTGGTAGGTTTCAAGAAATGAGAAAATGAATGGTTATAATAGTAGTGTGGAATAAAATGAATATTATCTTAAAATTTGTGTTGTTTGGTTGATAATGAGAATGACTATCATAACCATTGACTATCATAGAGTTGTGTAATGAAAGTCATTTCTTAGGAAAACCTGAGAAATTATTGATTCCTTAGTATTAGGATTTGAAACAACTGTAGCAGAAATCAAATATGTGTACCAAACACTCTCAATTCATTCACTTTCCATTACTTAGTTGCAAAGTTACGTACCAAACATGCCCTCAGTATACATCACTTTTACAATTCTATATCATCATTATACCGTAACATACAAACTAATAATTTGACAGATCTCTTTTATTAATTTATTTGTCCTTACGAATTTGTACAGATATAGCAAAAGATAATTGTTACGCTAGTGGATTTTCTTTCCTTTTCCTTTCCAATTAACACACACACACACAAAGAAGAAGAAGAAGAAATACAAAGTATATGTTACATGGAAAATAATAAAATGTCGGACAACTATTAATATTCCCACTGATGACTTGTATTGATCACATTCCCTCATTATATGGAATGTGAAATTAATGTCTTACGTTACATAGATAAAGAACTAATTGAAGGCTTTTTATCTTCGACTTTTCATACGTAAATCTCTGACTAGTTTATCATATAAGTTATGAAAATCTTGTACTGTGCCTCATATTTCATTAAGCTAATATTATTGGGTTAAAATAAATTAATGTATCTTTCAATTTTGATCTTATAATTATCACGATTTTCAATTTAATCATACAATTTAAGATATATTTGTCCAATTTCTTCAAACATGATTTTCAATATAATCCTGCAATTTAAGAATTTTTGTCGGATTGCAATCCAATTTCACTGAAATGGTGCTTTCTGATGACCTAAAAGTAATATGACAACACATGTTAAATTTTTATTGATTGACTTGTGTCCCCACATTACTTCTACGTCATCGGAAAGTTCCAATTTTAGTGTCATAACCTACATCACACATGATATTCTTTCAGTGAAGTTCGAATTTTCTGGTTAAAATTGGATAGATTCTTAAATTGTGTGACTAAATTGAAATCGTGATACTTATATGACTAAGATCGGAAACATCATAGTTATGAGACGAAAAATGATTTTAACTCTAATTAATACACTATAAATTATGTCTATATATAAAAATACTAAATGAAATCTATTTTGCAGCAAAAAAAAAAAGGGAATTGGCATCTTAATTTCTAGCTCAATTCATCAATCTTAATTCTAAATTCTCAAGGCCTGGCACAAAAACACAAAATTACATGTGCATTTTGGTTGTCATCTTGTGCTACTAACCATTTTGTTTTGATTAATTAATTAATTCCATAAAAAAGTGCAGAAAAAAAGAAGTAAAAATGATGATGAGAGAGAGCAGAATTGGGTGAGTGAAAATTGTCGTTGGCTGTGGAAGGAATCATGTGACAAAAGAGACAGAAACAAATTAAGGGGAAATCTGCAAAAGTTTTTCTTATTATTGTAAAGACCAACAGCAATTTTGAAAGACTGTATCTTTGTTTTTCTGTTCATATATATAAACAAACATCAGCTTTTTTTTATTTTATATTACAATCTTTTTGAATTATTCAAACCATGTTATTGCTATGTGTAAACCAAGAATAATATATTAATTCAATAAAAACATTCTCGATCGCATGGATTATTCCCTTAGTTGCTCACTGGTACTACTATGTCTAATGTACCTCTTCCCCAGCTTCTTACATGTGCTAAGGAATGATGTTTACGAGATTTGGATTCTCGAATATATTCTTCAATATCAGTACGTACTAGCTACTTTACAAATTTATAACCCTGAAATTTATTAAAAAGAAATAAATTCAGCACACGAATTTCATCGATAAATAGTTTATAATAATCGAATTAGGTCGGTTGTGGATTTAATTTTAAACTTGTATTTATATATAATGATAGCATTATTACGTGCAACACTCACGACTAATAAAACTAATAAATCAAATTGAAATTTGTTGGAAATTATAAAGTGGGTGAATATAATGAAACGAAATATAATTTAATCGTATTAAAAAAAAACTTGATCTCATCTTCTACAATATTCTGTAAGTGTGTGTATATATATATATAATATACTAACACCATCCCAAAATAAATGTCGTTTTAACAAAACAAGTTTGTCCTAAAATAAGTGTCATTTAGGATTTCAAGACATATTGATCAACAATCTATCAAAAATATCTTCATTTACTCCTACCAAATTAAAGATGGTTGTTAAGATTAGAGGGGTATATTAGTTTTTATATCATTTTTCTTAATTGAAATGAAAACACCTAAAATGACATTTATTTAGGATAGAAGAGTTGTTTTCTGCCTTGATTTTCGGTATGAACTATTATGTATATATAACATACATGATAACATCATCAATTAATATATATGTATATGTTAGTGATTTTTTTATTATAAAAAGAAGAATGTAATTAGAAACATGAGAAAATGGGAGGTTTATAGGAGTCATCTGTCAAGATCTCAATTAAAACTTATGATAAAATTAATTTAAATCTTTAAACAAGACACTAAAACATATGAAATCATGTTGACGTTTGAGCCCAGTTACTAAAACAATTATCGTCATACGGTGTTTGCTACGTATGAGAGCAATTATTTATTGTTGATTTTAAACAATGACAAGAATGAAAGAGCATATTACTATTGCGTTAAAGAAAAAGAATTAGAATAATTAATTGAGAATTGACTGTTTCTTCTACACTCTTTTTGGGTCACGGGGCAAACATTATAGGAATTTGCCCTCAATTGTTTCTTTTTTACTTTCGCGATACTAGTAATTTTATTTGTATAGTGGATTTCTATTAGATTATCTAATTTTCTTGGTTTCATTTATGTACATTTTCACATTTTTGTAAGGAGGATTGCATGTGTGAACATCAATTTCATGAGTTTCATTGTCATAGTTGTTATTTGTATTTATTATCCATCAATTAAAAAATCTACATCAGCATCATGTAATCCACGCCATTAGTGGTGACTGAAAGACCTCAAATTCAATGTTTCATGCCATTCACGTGACATATGTCTTACGATTTTTTCAATTTTCGATGAAAATTAAATCAAAATCGAGCAATGAATCGAGTAGTGAGACTACATCAAAAGTGTGTTCCAAATCTTGAATTTTCTTTGAAATTGTATCACCAACTCTTAATCTTGAGGCTGTGAAAAGAAAAAAAAAAAAGAACTCTTGATCTTGTGCAATTTCTAGTAACTATAAACAATTATAGGGAAAAATTCATTTTTTATCATGTCTTAAAGAAGTTGTCCGTTTTTAGTCCTGTTAATTTTCAATCATCAATTTTAGTCTTGCAATTGAAAAATCTGTCCAATTTAAGTCTTTTTTTTTTTTTGCCGAAATCTCAATTTCCCGACCAATTTTCGACGAGTGAGTCTACTCGCCCCCAATTCATTGTTTTCAGTCACCTTATGCTTATGTGGCTATTTTTTTTCCTATGTGGAATTCTTTTTTGTATTATTTTACCACCTAAAATTGCCAAATAATTGTCACATCATTTAATTATATTAAAATAAAAAAAATTATACAGAAAAATAAAAAAGAAATCTGGACAAAGAATCAAAAGGGATTGAAACACAAAATTCCCCAAATTCTCCAAGAACCCTAATCCCCAATTCATTCATTCCAAAAAAAAAAAGGAAAAAAACAAAAAAACTCTTATCACATATATTATCCCATAGCCAATGTGAACAAACAGTTTTTTTTTTTAATGAATCATTTCATCGAACACCTTCCGCTCCAACTCAACATCCTCACATTTTGTATTCAAGATCAGAAACGTCTTAACAAACAAATTCAATTCTCATCCAACCGAGAAGCAAAAACATGAAGAAGGTCTGCACCTCTTGACTTTACTCTTGCAATATGCAGAAGCCATGCCCAATAGAGTAGTGAGCTCTTGTTTAGGGATATACACAACGTTGCCAATTGGTGGCCACTGGGAAGCGGCTATCGGATTTCGCTGAGATTGGGATTGCCATTGGAGTTTTATTATTATTATTATTATTATTATTATTATTATTATTATTATTATTATTATTATTATTATTATTATTATTATTATTATTTTGAATGAATGAATTGGGGATTTAGGGTTTTTTTTTGGAATTCGGGGAATTTTGTATTTCAATTTCTTTTGATTCTTTGTTCAGATTTTTTTTTTAATTTTCTGTGTAATTTTTTTAATACAATTAAATGATGTGGAAATTATTTGGTAATTTTAGGTAGTAAAATAATACAAAAAAACAGCCACGTTGGTGTAAAGTGACTGAAAACAATGAATTGGGGGCGAGTGTGACTCACTCGTCGGAAATTGGTTGGGAAATTGAGATTAACAGGACTAAAAACGGACACCGTCTCCGGGGCAGGACCATAAATGAATTTATCCCATATGTGAAGCTCCATAATTAAGGGACTCAATAATCTTCTACTACATTTTTTTCTGCAACTACCTCCCTGATTAAGGATTAATAAAGTCATTAGTGGCTCTTAATCACATCAATTAATTTAGTTTTAGGAGTAGACCAACGACCAAAATTTATGTCCACTCGATTTTAGGACCACTTTTTGAACCAGATTATGTGGCCAATTAATTGAATTGTCGTGTTAAGTTGCACTTTTGTAATAATATTCGTAATTATAAAAATGTTATTACAAGATTTTTCAACATGTTTCAAAGATTTCATTACTATAATTATATCTATAAAATCTGAACTTGTGAGGGGCATCAGGGATCACACTTGAGTTGGTCATCAATAAATTTTCCTATATTATTATTTAAACATCAAATTGTGCTTTAAAAAAAAGGGGTTAATTGTCAAAAAAATCACAATCTTTGCTCAAATTGTCATTTTAACCAAACTTTTCAATATTGGTCAAAATAATATAACTTTATATATTTAATATGTTTTTCGATTAAAATCCGTTTTTGAAAAGTTATATATTTTTTTTAAATAAGCTCGAGGGGAGTGGAGGGGAAAGGAGAGAGACAAAAAAGACTAAAAAAACTTGGGTGAAAAGTTGTATATCAATAGATAATGATTTATTTTTTTCACTATCTTAATTAAAAAACATATTATGTATAAAGTTATGTTATTTTGACCAATAGTGAAAAGTTTGATTAAAATGATAATTCAAGCAAATGTTGTGATTTTCCTGACAATTAACCCAAAAAAATGATATCGAGGGGTAGGGAAGACAATAAATTAATACTAGAAAATTCGGATGTCAATCCTAATTAATATATTTATAAATTTGAGGGATATACATATAATATACCGCTTGAATCATAAGATTAGTCTAATTAAAGTTAATGCTTAACTTAGTTGAAACGTTAAATAATTATAAGATTAGAGGCTCGAGTTAAATTATTAACATCCCTGACAAATAATTCTGCTCTATTCTTATTAGTGTATATCTATAGATATATGTTTCAAACCTATATAATATTATAATATTATAAACTTTGTGGAGTGTCTTCTCGAATCTGTTTGTTCTTACATTCATTAATAATTATTTGCTTTGGTTTAAAAAAAAATTATAAATTTATCACTCATGGAAAGAGTTCTTGAAGTTATATGAGAATTTGTATTTAATATAATATTGAATGATTTTATACTTTTATACAAATTTGATAACATAAACTTAAAATAAATCAAATGTAGATAATATAATGGATAAAGTCAAACAATAAATATTTTGTTCATCCTCAATTATATTGGACGAATTTGATAAAGCTCATTGCTGTGTTCAAACCATCACAGTTTCAACCTACGAGAACCTGTTTAATTGTCCTCTACACCATTTAATTGTCTTATACCCATTCTAAATGGATTCAGTTCAGTTTGGGATCTACCATTGAAATTAAATTCGACCAATTCTTTTAAATATTATTATACTAGTATATTGTTAGTGTAATACACAAAATTTTTCCTTTTTTTATTATTTATATTTTCCTCCAATATTTTTTTTTTGATTCAATAAATTTTAAAATCTTAAATGATTTCTATATTTAAAGTGATGTATTATTTTAACAAATTTAATTAAAATATCAGTACTATTTACTAATATTTATTATCAACATTAAAGTTGATAGTATTAAATAGTCATATTTTAATATCATTAAATAGTCATATTAATTAGTTTTAAAATATCTCCTAGTATTTGACCTGGATAATTATCCTAGTATTTGATAGATGATTATAAAAATAATTTTCCTAGTAAATGATTTTCATAAACTCGAGTAATTAGTTTGATTTTCCTAGTAAATGATTTTCATTAGAAAGTAATTTAATATATCATTATCTCTTAGTATTTAATAGATAAAAAAATTATGTTTTTAATCATCTATCTCCTTGTTTTTCATTAACTCAAGTAATTAGTTTCCAATTCCATCTAATAATTAGCAAGTGAATAGAAAGATTCCTTAATAATAATTGATGTGAGATTGGTAAGAATTTGAAATGACAATAAAATATTGGAGTGGAATTAGAAAGATTGTTTTGCAATAAAATTAATTAATATAATTAATATTAATAATAATTTTTGAACTCTTGAGAGGATGACACGGGACATTAGTGGTTGTTCTTTTATATATATAAAGATTGCTGGAAATGTATACCCCTAAAAATATATTAAAAAACAAAAAACAAAAAGGAACAAAATATATCTAACTAGCCTGAGTTATATGTAGCATACATAGTTACCACTCTACATCTATCAAAATTATCATTGGTTTGTGTCATAAAAAGGAAAATTTTAGTCCCAACAAAGCATGGAAAAATATCTTAAAAAAACATAATGTTGACATGTAAATTCGCGCGTATGAAATGAATCGAGTCAAACATCATTTAAATCGAATAAAAAATCAATGAAATAAAGCTTTAAATCACACGAAATTAGGGTTCAAAAGCCTGCTCGATCAATCTTGGCTGGTTATATCAATTTTATTGCTAGAATCAGAAAATAATCATATACTGTTTTAATAGAATGAATTTTGTATCCGTTTTCCGTAAACTAGGACTATTTATAGACAATGCTAAAAATTACAAGATTGTGAAAGTATATTTTTTGGCCCGATTTTAGGGATTTGGCATGACCAAATTGGATTTGTTTCATTTTTCGAATATTTTGGACTTGAGTAATTTTAGTTGAAATGGACTTCTGAGTGCACACACTTGGATTCGGCTGAGAACTTTAAAGGAACTACATTACGGTTTACCTTCGCAACGGAATAAAGAAATTATCGGATTCTATTCATGGTTGAAATCACAATCTGTCTCGATGTTCTTCTTACTCCTACGACTGGACAAAGATCACATTGAAAATCCACCATTGATCACAACCCAAGTGCTATGATAGTAAATTAGAGAGAGGTTCTACAGAATTCTCTTCTGCAATTTTACGTACTGTGTTTCACATTCTTATCTCCGAGAGAGATAAGTTAGCTAGAGGGAGAGCGCGATTTCTTTTTGAAAGATAAATTTGGAAGTTATATAACTTCCACAACTTTTCTTTTATTTATATATAAGTTCTCTTAACTTATTATATTACATATTGAATAAGGTCGGCCCATATGGACGATCCATTGATCCAGGTTCAATTAATTAATTCCAACAAACTTCGTGCTCATCGGGCCGAGCCTTATGAGGCTCGGTCAATCCTAACTCACCCCAACTCAAGCTTGGCTTGCCACGATTTTGGTTTTGGCCGGCCTTCTTTTGGATGGTCCGGTTCTTGATCGATTCGGTCTTAGTTGATTTGGTTTTTGATCGGCTCTCTCCTAGACGGTCCGATTTATGGCCGACTCCACGGGTGGCCACGTTTCCCAACTCTGGTCAGCTTGTTTGGATTCGAGGGTGTAATACATAGTATAATTATACATAAAATTTTGCGTGAGACGATCTAACAGATAGTTTCCATGAAACGCGAATTCTTTTTAACCACAAATCAAACTCATTTTCACAAATTTGTATGTAAATTGCGAAATGTGGGTTGTGGGTTGACCCGTCTCATGTAAAATGATCCATGAGACGATCTCAAGTAAGACTCACTCTTAATTATATACCGTTAAAAAAAGGTAAAGTCTTGAGTAAGACAGTCTCACGAATCTCAATACGTGAGACGGGTCGAGTTTGACCTGGTCAACGACCCAATCAACAGTCAACGGGTCAAAGTCAACACCCCGTCAACAAAATTCAAAAGTAATACTTTTATTTACATTAGGTAATACTTTTTGAAAGTATCACATTATAGACATAAAAGTATTACATGATACACATGAAAATATTACATTATAAGAACAAAACATTATGTAATACTTTTATGTACATCATGTAATACTTTTTGAAAGTATCACATGGTACACATGAAAGTATTACATTATAAGAATAAAACACCAAGTAATACTTTTATATACATTATGTAAGACTTTTTGAAAGTATCACATGATACACATGAAAATATTACATTATGAGAATAAAATATCATGTAATACTTTTTGAAAGTATTATCATGTTATATTTTTATGTATATTATGTAATATTAAAAGTATTACATAATATACATAAATGTATTACATGGTACACATAAAAATATTACATTATGAGAATAAAACATCATGTAATACTTTTCGAAAATATCACATAATACACATAAAAGTATCATGTAAAACTTTTATATATATATGAGGAAATACTTTTATGGGTATCATGTAATACTTTTGAGTCAACAACGTTGACCGACCGTTGATTTTTTTACTTTGACCGTTAACCGGATCGAGTTGACCCGTCTCACAAAATAAGATTCGTGAGAGGTCTTGCACAAGACCTACTTTTAAAGAAACGCAAAATAATAAATAGTACTAATTACAAATGGGGTTAGATATCGTTTTATTCAACATCAGAGTATAATTGGCATACGCACGTCTTACATCTCCAAATCTTTATGAAAAGGATATTTAATATCAAATATTCACTACATATCTAACGTAACTGCCAACATTTTGAATGTATCCAAACATTTCAATGTTCAAGATATTTGATGCTAATGAAATCTACATAGTTAATTATGATATGACACAAACCAAGACTACGTTGTTATCTGTTTTGTAAATAATAAAATTATTCATTCTCATAAAATTCCAAACGTATTTGCCGTGGCAGTTGACATCTTACATCACCTAAAATTTTGAATTATTTATAACAACTTGAAATGGTTGTTATGTAGTTGCAAATTGGAAGTACCTAATTTGGGAATTTGCGAGACAACACGGGTCCCATCGAATTCCTTTCAGAGCCTGTTGGATAATTTGTATGAATTTTGTCATTTCACCGATTTGAATCAATTCTGATATAATTACAAGATTCTTTAGAAGAAATATGAATTTTTGGCAGCAATATGCTAGCCTTACTAGGGTTGTTTAGTGTTTTTTCTCAATATTTTTCTCAATAGTACGTAATAATTTCAAAGTAACAAATTTTGGATTCGAAAATAATTCATTAGCCTTTAAAATCATAAGTTGGGTATAGTTTGGGATAGAAGAAAATGTCCACTATTTTTTTGGTGCAATGTATCATTTCCAAGCAAATTCATAGTCCAAAATAGAACTTACATATATAATTTTCCTAGTGAATGACAAAATCTTTTACAAGTTGAGCGAAAATGACAATTTGAGGGGTCTATATGATAGTAAAAGGTGGAACATTTGTTAAGTCCTATAATTCATTATATTAGTCATGTTATAATTTGTCGCATAACGTTTTTTTATTTAAACAAGATCAGTTCAATAAATTACAGCTATTCTTTATATTAAAACCCTCACTTGTCCTTATGTATGTTCTACTTGCGCAAATGGGGCAATTCCAGTTATTTATTTTCTCCAATGTTCACACATGATTTTAATGAAAAGAAAGCAAGAAAAAGACATCAATAAATGTGTGAACTAATATGAATAATTTCCGCCGGTGTCTGAATAATTGGAACGAGATGGTCAAATTAGTTTGATTAACAGTTCAATCATCAACTTGAAAAGTTAAATAAAGCTATGCATCTGAATTTATCAAGATAAATCAAGTGTGGAAGGTGTTGACGTCAGATTTTGTAGAGCACAAAATCCTAGCCTAACACAAAAAATCTCGATCGGCTTATGTAAATCGAACCGAACAAATGATATGAAAATCGAATAAAATAAGAAAAAGACGGTGCCCGGTGTTTTTTTATATCAGATTGAGAGTAAAAAGCTCTCTAATTACAATGATTTCGGATCTAGAATTGAATGATAATTGAGGCCCTATTTATAGGCTAGACCCGAGATATGAAATTTGGAAAGTAAGAAATAAATCCCTTGATTTTAGGGTACAGATAAGGAAAAAAATGATTAAATCCTATCTAAATCAGATATGATTTGATTGTAATTTTTTCCTTATCTGAAGACTCTTTCTTGAAATAAACTAACTCTTTTCTGTTCTCCTTATGGAGATTGGTTTCTGATCTTCCATTTGTATATACAGAAATGTCTTGAGCAATGACACCTCTGGACCATATCGACTATAATACTTGAACTCAGATCAATCGCGAGCCGAACCTCGCAGTCAGATAACCACGGACCATCCTGGTCGGGTCAAGACCCACCGGCTCGGAGCCTGGCCTGCTCGTTCCCTGGTCGGGTCGGCCCCTAGTCGGCTCGATCCCTGGTCGGGCCCCTGGTCGGCTCGGTCGTGGTCGGGTCGGCCCCTAGTCGGCTCGGTCCCTGGTCGGGCCCCTGGGCTAGGTTCTAGTCGGCTCTGGTCTTTTGCCGGTTCCGGTCTTCTGGCGGATTTGGTTTCCAACCTAGCTAATTCTGGCCTTCTGGCCTTCTCACGAGCCGGCCCTGACCTTCTGACCGGTTCTGGTCTCCACTTGGGCCGAACCCTAAGTCGGGTCGGTTTGGTGGGAGCCCAACATAAGGTAACCCTATGAACACGGTAAATAATATACATCGATCTATAATTTTGTTTAAAATAGTAAATACAATTGTATGCAACTCTTAGCCAGTTAGATAAATAATATAGAATAATAGACATACCTTGCGTCTTGAGTTGAGGGAGAGGATAAATTTGTATTTTGCAGAAATTGATTTATTATTATTTTTCTTTTTGCCTTTTTGGACAGAAAATTGGTTTATTATATGAAGAAGCAATTAAGCGTTGATTGCGGAACAAAGATTCCGGCAACCCTGTCCACTTGTTTTCTCGTAGCTTCTTCACTCCATTTCTTTTACATCATTTCTCATCTTTAAATTTTACTTCTAGTCCATAATTGCAAAAGGTAATATAACTTTTAGGAAATATATAATTATTAACTATATTGCCTATAAAATTAATTTGGAACATGACGAAATTAATACTTTAATTAGGAATGAAAAATAACACTTAATTTGTCGCCGGCAAGACCGTCCAGACACCAACAAATATGACCACCTAAGCACTAAATTAAGTACTATTACTTAAATTAAAGTGCTATCTATATATACATATACATATAGTATATACTTACATAGTCGCTTCTCTTGTCTCATGGAATATATACTAGTATTACAGTGAAACCTCGATAAATGAATGTTCAATAAACGAATAACCTCGACAAATGAATAATTTTCTTCGATCCCAACTTGGGCCAATGAGGTAAATGAATAACCTCGCTAAATGCATTATTGAATACTCCCTCCGTCCCGGCTAATTTTGCACACTTTCCTTTTCGGGATGTCCCGGGTAAATTTGTACACCCCCGAAAAGGAAAGTAATTTTTACTTTTGGCATGATTTTGTTGATTTTTCAACTCAAAAAATAAAAAACACACTTACTTTTAGCATGATTTTGTTGATTTTTCAACTCAAAAGGCAAAAAAACAATATTTTCTTATTCCACATACCGGGAAGGATGTGCAAAATTAGGCAAAAAAACAACATTTTCTTATTCCCCATGCCGGGAAGGATGTGCAAAATTAGCCGGGACGGAGGGAGTATATTTTTTTGAATTCTTAAAGGTCCTATGTAAATATAAATGAATAATCATTAAAATACATAAGATATATATATATATATATATATGTATAAATACCCTAAAAAACATGTGTTTCAATAAACAAATATAAAAGATCATTTCTTAACAAAAAAATCATCTAAATATAGATTCTAAATATTCCATTCATAGAATCTTATAGATACATGGTGCATGTACATATAAAATAATTGTAATGATAAAAAAAAAATATAAAAATACCCTTTAAATGAATAAAAATTCGATAAATGAATAAATTATTCATTTATCGATAAATAAATAATTTCTTTAAATGAATATTTTTTTCTAGAGGTTTCACTGTATAATTATTTTACTAGAGTTTCTGGATTCACATGTGATACTCTATAGATAGTGCAATGAATTACGAATTTAGGAACTTAATTATCCTCGCAAAACCCAATTAGAAGAATAAAACATTTTCTCATACATCGTACATGCAAGAATGATCTTGAGGGTTATTAGAAAAATAAATGGGAATAATAATATAAGAATCTTGGTTATTTTTTAGTTAGTTTTTGGCACAAAATATTTCCGTAACACCTGAGGTGGGTACGTATTTAATATTACATAAATGAATATAAGGTATTTGAAGCATTAATTAAAAACTGTTTTATAAATAAAATTTGATATATATTGTTGTAGAAAACTGTTTTTACGAGGAAGGACAAGTAAATAAGTTTTTACTTTCTCTATGTGCCTCAATTCTGTTTATATTCTGATGCAATAAAATACTAAGAAGAGTGATGGGGTCAATAGCAAATTAATATAGATGAAGATTGCAAATATGTTGTAGTCATGTCTTTTCTCAGACATTGTGTAAGTCAAGAAAATAACACTCCTATGTTTTTAGTGTCTAAAATTGTGTGCTGAAACCATGCAATAATAGGGGCTTCAAGTTCAATGAATACCATTAATTGGTCTGGTTTTTTTGTTTTGGTTTTTGGTTTGTGTGTGTGAGAGGAAAACCACAAGACAAGAACAAAAATATTCAGATAATTTAATCTGTGTTTGTCTAGAACTCCACATTTCTCCTCTCTTTTTTCTTAAAGAAAAAGAAAACAAGAGGTTGACCGGTTGACACTCAAAAATTGGTGTTCGGAAAACTCTTGTAATAAATAATAAATAAATAAAAAGAAAAGAAAAACACCTCTTGTAAATGTGACCAAGATCGCCTCTCCACTACCATGATAACATGCCATATTAAATGTGCGATGAGCCTTTTAGGAGAAAAAAAAAATCGTTCTCTAACTTTTTTTGTTTTTGTTTTAAATCTCATTCACATTTTGTATTATCATTTCATAAGTATGAAAATATTCGATTGTGGCTCTAAAAACGTTGAGAATTAGAAGTGCCCTTCAAGTGACCGATTAAATTTGGGGTTTCTGACCAAATTAAATCATATGATGCTTGAAACTAAAATGAAAATAATCTTTTTACGGATTTTAAGGTGAGTAAATAAAGATAACAAAATTAAGAAACCATATCATCGATTAAAGAAAGGAGGAAAGATCACTCTTGAATCTCGCTATTGTCGCATGTGACATCAATCTCATATTGTGTTAGGAGAGAACGATTTGAAATGAATGAATTTCAAATCCACTCAAATTATAGTAAATTTGAAATTCATTAATTCATATTACTAAAAGATTAGTTTAAAATAGAAGCTATGTATTCCAAAACCACATGATCTATACAAACACCATCAACATATTTGCTAGTAATATCACCCATCCAATTATACTATCCAATCTTAGACAAACCCCAGCATGCACAAAAGACCATCAATGTGAATATAAGAAAATGTTTTTTTTTTCCTCAGAGAACCCCCAAATTTAATTGTTGGTGTATTATATTGGGCTCAGGTCAGGTGTAGTATGATCCCAGTTACTGGGCATAGTCCATTAATTTTCAATCAGTTCGTTACAGAAAAGCCCAAAATTTAGATATTCACAGCCCAATGAAAATTAACCCCCTACAAAACGGTCCAGTTTCAATATCCTACTTCTTCCACATTAATGTCAATATAAAAGTGTTGCGACTAATAACAATAAAAAATTGAATTCTTTTATTTCAATTCTAATTTATTATTTTTCTTTCTCTTTAATCTTAAATAAGGTATACATCCCCATCTATGTCTCCTAATTGTTGTGTACAAACCCACGTTAAGTGGGAGGATGCTTGGTATTATCAATTGAAGAGGATGTCCTCATTCAAATGCTTATCTACCAATTTTCATTTATAAAAACATTAAAAAAAAATTATAAGAATACCAATAGTAGTAGCAAATAATAATAAATAATATTATTATGATTATTATGATAATAAAAAAAAGATACTAATGCCAAGGCCCGTGTCAAAATTGTCTTAGGAAATTCATGAGGACACGGTACATTAAATTTTCTATTTAATATTAAGCAACATAAAAGGTCTACTAATTAAGTGTGGCTTTGAATCAACTTAGTGTGTTTTTAATTAGTGAAGTAGTTCAAGAAATTTCCATTTCCGAATTAATAAAGGTATTTGTGTCTTGCAAATTGCAATTAATCGAAAACAACGAAAATTTAGACCTCTTTTTTCTTTTCAAGTTGGAATAAAGCCGAAAGATAGGCATGGATAGAAGGGACCAGAAAATTCAAATTAAAGGAACAAATCGATATTTTTTTAAAAAGGAATGATAATTAAAAGATGGTTTCATAATTTCATTCTTTAGAGGCAAAACATGATCTTTCTATTCTTTTGAGGCCAAAACTATATATATATATATATATTGAATTTATATTATTTTGAAATTTTTATAGTGATTAAGACGCAAAAACTCATGTGAAATGGTCTCACGAATAGTTATCGTGAGATAGAACCCCGTCACCTACAAATAACATGTTGGGTCATGTAAATTGTAGGATTTGGTTTGTAGATGATTGACGTTGGGGTTTTATTTTATTTTATTTTATTATGGGATATATAGTTGAATTCATTTTATTAATCTAAGAATGTTTTTATTCTACAGTAATAGGTTTAATTACTAAAAAACAATGTTTTTTTTTCATATAATAATCAATATATATTAGATTTTATGATTGTCCAAATTTCTATCAATATTATATATTCAAGTGAACCAAGTCTTTCGAGGTCATTAAAATTTACTTTCAATTATATATTAATAAGTGTAAGTTAAACTTTCATGCACAAATTTTGCTTATATGTTAATATATAATTCAACTTTATAGTAGAATTTTTTTTTCCCGAATGTATTACTCTGATTGTGTAACCTGTCCTTAAAGAATCATAAATTTATCATTTTTACGTAAATATTTTAATTAATGGAAGACAATGCTGCAGTAAACAGATAAACTGAGGATTAATTTCATTTTCTAATTTGTAATATGCACGTTTTTTAATTTTGCATCCAAAATTATTTTTTTTCTCTGATCACAACTTATATTATATTTTTTGTGTACTTTTGCAACCTCCGATCAATATTTTCCGGCGATAAAGTGTCCACGTGATTTTCAGGTTCTAATTGAGGGTTATTTTCGTCATTTTCTAGGTCATTAACTAATTCTCCTTCCAAAATCGAATTTAGCCCTAATTTTTTCCATATTTCTTCCGCAAATTGTTTGAGCAAATGAAGATTAATGGTGAGGTTCAAACAAAAATAAGATTGTTTTACCATTGAAAATAGTTGATGAACCAAATTTACTCATGTCTTAGAAGTGCAAATGATGAAAATAACCCTCAATTAGCACGTGAAAATCATGTTGGCGCTTTCTCGCTGGAAAATATTGGCCGGAGATTGCGAAAATAAAGAAAACGTATAATGTAGGTTATGATCGGAGAGAAAAAAATAGTTTAAGATGCAAAATTAAAAAACGTGTGTAGTATAGATTGGAAAATGTAATTAACCCTACACTAAATTGATTTAGTCTAACAAGTTTTTTTCCCTTTTCTAGATTCCCCCCTCTGTAATGATATTCCTAAATCACTTATCAAAGTCAAATTTGAACTCCATGTTTATAAGATTCAACCCTCAACAGTGGAGGCTTAATTACAATATCTAATAATTTTTCTATAATTTATATGTATCCTATGTTGGTTGTCACTCTCTGAGTTGAAAAAATTTCCCCACTGACCGGATTGGAATCGGATATTATCAAATTTTGGTGCATTTAATTAATTTTAGGGATTAATAGATGTCGACGATGGCATGAACTAAAATAAATATATGGCAATAGCTTATATAACTATGTACGTATCCCAAATGTATAATTAATTTGGTATTAGTTATATATTCATAGGGCATTAGTCATATGTATTCATAAGATATTAATTACATATTCATAAGGAATTTACTTGTATAACTGAAATATATGTTTTAGTAAAACATATTGGTTGTATATTCATAAAGTATTAGTTGTTTACTCATAAGTTATATACTTATATAACTGAAATATATGGTTTAGTGAAAGATATTATTTAAAATTTTACGTACTTGTTACACGTAAAAGTATTAGTCGTATTATTTAAAGATATTAGAATTGTGATTGGGGGCGCACCATATATAGCAGAGGGCACAAAAACCCTACACTAAATATAATTATGAACCAGAAAAATATACCTCAACACCAGTTCTTAATTAATTAATTATTACAATATATTATAACCTAATACTCGATAAATAAATAAATTATTACTACTGTATATATGGTCCCAACATAAACAAATGGGCTAAATTACTAATTTTATAAAAAAATCAGATAGTATCACAATACCTTTCCAAAAACTATTATTTAAATTTACGTTTCTGTAATCCCATTCATATATTAATATTTTGTTAAAATATTAACACGACTATAGTATTTATTCTAATATGAGGTTTTTTGTGGACTTAAAATATGACTGTTATTTCTCTAGATATATAGCTTACTTAAAATCTTTTGTTTTTTTGTTTTATTAGGGGATAGTTACCAAAATTAAAATTCTATTATATGTTTTAGATTATAATAACCTCTAATATGTATAATTAAATTAACTTTTACCAAAAATATATCTAGTTTTTTTTTTTTTTTGCAAGTTTACCTAGCTATCTTTATTAAAATATTCTTGTATTAAATATATTTGGCAATGATTATTTCGACTTAATTCCAAGAATATATATTCTCTAAATAAACACAAAATTATTTTTAATTTTTCTAATAATTTTATTTATGGCCACTGAAAACACGTTAACCAAAATGACGATGAATGCTTACCAGCCTGCCATCAATCAATTATGTCAAAAGAATATGTTGGTATTGTTTCATCATATATATTCCAAAAGATAGAATCAACTTACACACAGTAGTAATGAAAATTTACCAAAATCTATTATACTTATTGACAAACTCTATATGGACTAAGGGGCGGGTAAATTTCTGAAGAGTAAGTCTCTTGTGAGACCGTTTCACGGAATTTTAATGTATTGTGTGAGACGGGTCAACCCACAACCCAATTATCTACCACCACAACCCTACAATTCACATGTTGTTTGTGAGTGATAGACTCCGTCTCACGAAAACTATTCGTAAGACCGTCTCACACGAGTTTTTGTGATTTCTGAATGAAAAAATTACTATCAAAATTTAGAGAGAGAGAGAGAATATTCAATTTGGTTTATCCACAATCAAAAAACTAGGAAACCTGTTTATGCTGAACCTTCCTGATTGAAACGGGGCCGAGTCAGCAGTCGCCAAAACTCGCTGTTCAAACCGAGCCGACTCACTCCCCCTGTCCCAACTCAGAAATCTCCCACCTTCTTTGTACACCTTCAACATTCCAATTTTATCCTTCAATTCTTGAACCGAACCCCACATCATCTCAATTGAAGGCTTCTTCACCACATACAAAACGGACAGTCTTTCTCTACAATCAAGTAATCTCTTGGAAGCACAAACGAGTTCGACTGAGTCGCCGAAACTCAGGCAACTCAGTCGCTCGTTGAACTCGCCGAGTCGTAGTAAAACCTGGTTAACTAAACAAAGATAGTCATTCGACAATAAACCAATTATTTCTTTAACCAGCTTATCGCCATGGACAACCAGAGAATCGGGCAGTTTGCAGATTTCTTCGATGAGCAACACAAGTGAGTCGAATTCTCTGATCAAGTCGACGTTCAAGAACGACGAGATTCTCTGTTCTTGATCCTCTTTAACCATGCTGGAAGAAGATGAACATAGAAAATATCCAAAAATCCGACAAGTGGATAGTAGGGTTTCCAGGTAACGAGCGTACCACCGCACCCAGGCCGAGAGGGCCCACGTGGCGGCGGATGCGCCGTCGCGGAAGTCGGAGAGTTTGAGGTAGTTGTAGCCGCCGGTGGCGGGGAAGATGGAGAGCTGGTCCTGGAGGATGAAGGGCCCACGCTTGATGACGTGGTGGATGGTGAGGAGGCATTTGAGGGCGACGACGCAGTTTCCGGTGCGGTGGAGGCGGTCCATGAGGGCGGTGATGATGGGGGACGCGGTGGAGCGTGAGGCCTTGCCTAGGACGAGGAGGGCGGAGATGTGGTGGTCGTGCGGCGGCGCAGGCGGCGAGTGCGTGGTGGCGCGTACGACGGCGAGGCGGATGGAGAGGGCGTTTGGATTGGAGAGAAAGGCTGCTTTGGAGAGAGAAGCTTTGTCTTTGATTAATCCTAAGAGATCTCGAAAACTAATTATTTTTCCCATGGATTTCTGATTTGAAGAAAAGGAAAGGAGTTGAAGAGTGGAGATCGATTGAAGAAGATTATAACTACTTCTTTATTCTTTTTCCTTGTAATTAAATTTTGTTTTGTGTTTATAAATTATTACATGTCTGTCTTTGAATGCGTCTTCCAAGTAGTATTAATAATTCCCACCCTGTAATTACTAGGTCTAAATAAGCAGATATTTCTTTGTGTCAATTAATACATTATTTATGGATTAATCTCCAAAGTCATGTGTATTTTTTGTTGACTTTGGCTCGCCTAATGTCACATCTTCAAATCCTATATTTATCCGTATCAAAATCTTGATCATTAAGAAAGTTAAAATTTGTATGTATTTTTATTGTGTGTTTAGGAAAAGCATTTGAGCTATTCGCTCATATAACATCACGATTAGGAATGTTCAAAATACATCACAATTTGAATCAAAATATACATTACAATATTCAATTTAACTTATAAAGCCAATTAATTGAAGAATGCATTCAGTAATTTAGCCTTAAACTACAATTTGATTTGAGAAATCTTAATAAATAATAATATACAGTTATTGCGACTTAATAACCTCCTGAAGTAAAGTAGGGCAGACATTCAGGATTTTTAAACGTTAGACCTAGTAAAATAGGTTACAATATGTCAATATCAACCACCATAACATATAGTTATACTATTTCAAATATATATAGTGTCGCACTTACATATTTATTGCTTCATAGGGTATATTCTATCTTGTGAATTATTCATAAAACTGTCTTTCTTGTTGGTGGTGACTAAAATCATGATAAGGAAAATATTAATAGAAAACGACTAATATCCACCATTTGGGTCCAGTATAGGGATATTAATACAAATATTTGTCAAGACAGGTCATAGTACTTTTCAATGTGCTTTTCTTGAAATAATATATATTAACAATATCCAACACACAATACATTGACCCTTTCAACTCCTACAGCATAAAAATAACATATTGCACTTTGAGGTTCAATTTGGATTTATTGATCTTAAATTTTCATTAGTTTAAAATATCTGAAAGTCACCTAATATAATTTTTTTTGATGGAGTTATCTTGAATTTATACAAAGGTCAATTTCAAAAATTTTAGATTCCAATTATGTCATTGTTTGACAAATTAAAGTCTGGTAGAGTATTAGAATATTTAACCTTTTTTTGTTTTCATTGTTAAATTAATAAGGGAAATTTATTTTATTTCCTTAAAAATAGAAAATAAAACAAATATCACATTGACATAATAGTTGGAGGAAAAAAAAAAGCCACAAACCATAATTTTATTAAAAATGTTACTTATAGTCATGATCTGACCGTGAGTACACACACGATTGTACGTGCACAACTATACTAACATTAATCATGAATAATATTTTTGAATAAAATTAATGTTGATAACCTATTTTACAGAAAGTGAAAGTGTATCTCAATATGGAATTTTGTGCAATTTTATCAAAAATGAAACATAATGATCTTTGTGATCAAATTCAAAAATATGAAATGAAGAATAATTGGAGAGACATTGAGACAGATGGGTAGATCTCCGACAGAACGAGAATACAATGATTAAAAATGCTTCTTGAATCTATCGCAAAATATTAACGTTTACTAACTACTGATTAAATAATCATAGGACGAGAGCAATAATTAGCTTGCACCCCAACAATTCTTGATTAATATCGTTTGTTGTTTGTTGTTTTTAATCTTTTGTTTTCTTGATTTTTTTTGGCATGTTTAGGAAAAAAAAAAGACAGCAAATTAACAGAAAATATAATTTGCAACGTTATATTTTATAACTAATCATTATTGTAACTATATTTTATTGAGTTTAGATTTTAAAGTATATCTAGCTCGAGACTTGTGGTAACTGTTATTCGCAATATTTTAATTGCAGCTTCCACAATTTCACTTAATTGGACGTATAGTTTATTTCATGAGGCCAAATATCATATTGACCATGATTTGTTAATGATATTTATTATTGTGACACGCCAACAAACTAAAAATAAAAATCATTTCTTATACGTATTTAATCGATTAATAATAACAATATGCATTAAAATCATAATTAATTTACAACTGACTGATGTGTTAGTGATGTCTAGAGAGAGAGAGAGAGAGACTTTTAAGTGGCTAATTTTAAGACTTTTGTAGCTATTGTGGGAACCACAGCCATTCATCAACTGATAGAGAGCCGTTGGCAGACAAAAAAAAAGGATAACGACATTATTTAAGAACATAATTACGTCCCATAAAAGAGGTTATTTAAGAATATAAATTATTTAGTTTATATTTAAAATTTACCGTAATAGATTCTCCCAAGAAAGAAAAAAAATATCCAAAGAGGTGTTGTTTTCTTTAGTTATATATGTTAAGCTATTTAAATATACATCCACATTAGTTAATGTTGTCATTTGATATAACATATGTGACATGTTGTGGTTATTTCAAAATATAAAATCAACTATAGAGTGTAATAGAAGATCTAATATATTTTAAATTGTTTAAATATATATGCAATTCCTGAAATTTAAGGATATGTTATGTTCTAATACTAAATTGATATATTTGATTGTACAGAGTCATTTTCCAGATTTTAAGCCCATGGGGCTTTGTGACTAGCAGCCCATAAAATAAACTCCTATGTTAATTCCACCAATCTGACGAATTCATGGGCCTCATGGCCCAATAACCGTCTCAACTTCTCACAAATTATCTTTAAAAAGAAAAAAGAAAAAAAGAACCTCATGAATCATCAAATTTCTCAGAACTTCCAGCTTGTAACATGTAACTTGTTGAAATTATTAAAGATATATATGTTCAAATTATACTTCTCACTAATAGCTCCGATACCATGTTAAGTTATAGCTTCATTTAAATGTTTAATTAAATTAATGTTGCTTATGAATATTGATTATAAAACTAAAAAGCAGTAGAATAAAATGAAATAATAAATCCGGTCTTATCCAGTGTTTGGAAGGTTGTTAAAAGTTTAAAATTAATGAGCCGATGTGCATTTTGTTATATCCATAGGCTATTTAATCTCCTCTTAAACATGTGAGCTTTAGTCTATATATTGTGCATGTTGCACATCAAATTCTTTATTTTAAAGTGTGTTTATTTGATATTACAAAGTGTTTATGTATCACATATAAAAATAATTTACTAATTTATATGTAATAAGCATTAAAAATAATGGAATATGAAGTGAAACAACAAATATAAACGCGTTGAGTTGCACTAAATGTTTTTTACCCAAACTATAATATAATAAACTGATTGAGTTTTATTTTGAAGGACAAGTAATAAAACTTAACACTTCATCTTCATGTGCATTATTTATTATGACATTTCAATGATTAAACAATATTTTATTATTTGTATTTCTGAATTTGTTGAATTGATGTCTTTATGATCTAAGTAATAATCCTACAATACAAAAAAATGGAAAAAATAAAAGCAACAACGAATAATAAATTCGTGAAAGTAATAACGTGTATTTAGAATCTTAGATAATAATAAATAATTCGTCTGGGGAATGGAATATATGATTGAAATTGGTAACTAAACGACAAAATCTAATGTTTGAAATATGATATTAAAGAATGATTCTCCTTCGTCGTTTTCTAGAAATTATTTTAAAGCAGACATATCAAAAAGTAAAATAAAGCAATTGCAGAAATGCAAATCCAGGCCACAGAACATTACTGTCTCGTTATTTCTGTTGTCCAAATTCAATCTTTTGTTCTTCTTGTTTCTATACAAAAAAGGAAGATTGGAAAAATAATTAAATAAATCAAAAACATTCGTCCTTGTTCATGAATCTTGCAAAATCTTGATGATATTTTAGTTTCAAATATTATTTTAGATAAATCAGGTTTTTCCAGCTCAATTTTTATTTTTACCAAGTTCCAATATATATAGAGTAATATTAGTTTAAGGTTCATAAGATTAATTAATAAGCACTAAATGATTTGAAAGATGAAAATTATCGAATCAGACATGAAAGATGTAATTTAAGAGAATGTTAGTCAAAACACCATCAAAACTAGATAATTAATTTAGAGTGTTTTATTGTACGTCTGTTACATAAAACATGCCAAAACTAGTACAACATATGTAGTATCTAACGAGGTGTTGAACTAGCTAGCTAGAAACATGAAATAATTTCATTGATATTGATACTCTCAAGAAATAAAATATTAAAAAAGAGGGGATCTTATTATTTATTAGCTGGGACAAAAAGATGGGACCAAATAATGATATGTATAAACTGTTACTTGAACAGATGTAATTTGGAATTCTTTTGGAAACATTGTGACAAAGCAAAGTATTCATAACTGACAAAAACATGCAGGTTAGTTGTGATGTTTCTAAACTCTTCTTTTCGTCCCTTCTTTTGTGAACCTTATTTTGGAGCTAATTATAAAATAAATTCTCACAAGTTTGATATCCACTAAGATAATAATTTCTAGTTAAAAAAAAAAAAGATAATAATTTTCTAAAAATTAGATTAAAAGCATATAGAAATGTTCTTATCTTGAGTAATCAATTATTTATCCTTGACCAGGGGATTCCTTAACCATTTCAGTAATTGTAACTTAAATCAATTCTCTTGACTAGAATATACATGACCATGTAATAAGTAAGAACACATATTATTAAAGAAAATTAAGGCCCAAAGAGATTGAGTTTTAAATATATTACTTATCAAGTATTAATTAGAATTAAGCAAAAAGTCCAAATTAGTCTAATTAGAGGCCCAAATTCTACAGTCCAGTTCTTATGTCCTACTTTTCCATATCATATCTATGTATCATTGTGTAGTAATTTGAACAAATAATTAAAATTGCTAATTGAAATAACTGTAAAAATATGAGACATGAAAAGTGGGATATAGAATCCCATTTTAAATTATAGGCTTCTAATTTGTATGTTTCCATTGTAATTACTTTAGATATATATTCTAGTAGAAGTTTCTCTAGTAGAAAAGGTTAGATTTTTTATTATGGAAGACTTTAAATTCTAAATTGTATTTATTTAATAAAAATTGCATAATCATCCTAGCATTAATGCTGAATTCGTATCTCAACCAATTAAAGTTTGAGATGTTTACTACAAAAAAGTTAGTGTACAATATTTATTTCTTACATAAATTTGGTTATGCCCCCACCATTATTGTTTTATCCATCTTTCCGCCCTTTTTTCCAGCCCAAAAGGCCACACAATTATTCGTAGCATCAATTTCCCCACTATATATTTTGTCTTAACATTAAAGGAAAATAACTATACTGAATATTCTTTACATATGTACATATATATAATACTATTTGTAATATACACGCCGACGTGTAAATACAGAGTTCTCATATACAACCCTATTTAATTTGATTTCTTAAAAAGTAAAATTTAATTCAAAATACGAGTCCCACCGTTAAAAAAAATGTCATAATTTTTTAAAGTACAACTTTTTTGTTTTACATCAACTTAATAGATGTAATACAACCATTTATAATTCATTAATTATCTATTATACTCCACTTTTTTTTTTTTTACAAATATTCTTATCCCCTTCATTTATCTATCATCATAAACAATTATTTTAATATAATAATTAGAACATCATAGAAATTTCACCTAAAACTTATCTGTTTTTGGGGGACATTGTTTTAGATACATGATTCTTTTTTATGGGATAAAAAGAGTAGTATTTTCTTTTCTATTAAGCTAGTAATTATAACAGCACAAATTTCCCACATATATCGAGTTTATTTATAACAACACTTTATATTGTAACACAAATAAAATATTACAAATTACTTCCTCTCTCTATATATAAATCCTTGTTCACTAAAGTTCCTTGAGAGCCTCCACCTAGTATGACAATGACGTGTCCAACACCCGGCGGCGCCACCACCATCACCGCCGTGGACTGCGACAAACAAGTCCAGTCGTGGCGGCTCCTCCGCTCCATCGCGGAGCTCCTCATTCCCACCTGCAACTGCATCATCACACAAGACAACGAAGACCTAACCACTCAACCCAAAACACACAGAAAACCCTCCTCCGCCCCCTCCGCCACCATCACCGGCACTCTCTTCGGTTTCCGGCGAGGCAAAGTCAGCTTCTGCATCCAAACAAACCCTAATTCCCCAATTCTTCTTCTCGAACTCGGCATACCCACGAATGTTCTTGCCAAGGAAATGAAAGGAGGCTCGGTCCGATTCGCGTTCGAAGGTAAACGGAATTCTGGTGCTTCTCTCTTGTCCATGCCAACGTGGACAATGTACTGTAATGGGAGAAAGCTAGGGTTTGCTGTGAAGAGGAAACCATCAATGGCTGATAAGGAGGTTCTGAGAAGGATCGAAAACGTCGTCGTTGGAGCAGGCATTGTTAGTCTGGAGCATGATGTGATGTATCTTCGAGGAAAGTTCGAGAGATTTCGTGGTTCTGCCAATTCTGAATCCTTTCATTTGATTGATCCTGATGGTGGGAGTAATGGCCAGGAACTGAGTTTTTACTTTCTTGGTTCATTTTGTTAATTTTTTGTTCATATGTTCTTTCTTTTTATTTTGTGGGTTTTTTTTTTTTTTTTTTGGCTTTTTCTTGCCACCCATTTTTTTGAGCCTTGCATTTTTGCATGGCTTTTACTTGTGCCTTGGGTGGTGGAAGTGACCAAATTTCAGTTGGTGTACATTAAATTGTAATTAAGGGTAATTATCAATTATTATTATTATTATTATTATTATTATTATTATTATTGTTATTATTATTATAATTGTTATAATTGTTATTATTATTATGTGGAATCACTCTTTTTTTTGTTCATATTTATTTGAATTAATTATTTCCATGATTTTAAAATTTGTCAACTCTCTGAATTAGAAAAGCAAAAAAAAAAGTATCTCACTATGTTGGTTAATTTTGAGGATTTTGATCTGATCACCGACTATATATAGCTATATGTTTAAAAACATGCGGAAAACATAAGGAATAGAGCTAATTAACCAATAAAATATAATATATATTGTCGCTTCTATAGCTAAGAAAGCACATATTTAATCAAAGTAAAGAGTTAGCGCGACAATATAAAAATGGGGTATTTTGTGTGAGATTCTATATCCTTTTTTTTTTCCCTCAATGTATACCACTTAAAATTATATTGGTTTTGACACCAATTGTAATTATTAACATGTTTGAATAAATTTTGATAGACTATATATATATATATATATATATATATATATATATATATATATATGAATAGATGAACTAATTAAACAATTATAAATGGAATTGACAATATTTGGTGGACGTGTCACGAATATTCACTCACCACAATCGGAAGGACTAGAAGTCTCTAAAAGGTCAATAGCAACAAATTTCCACTTCTCCCATACAGATTTTTGAAGAAGTGATTAATATACTTATTCCACAAGTCCATTTCAAAACAATGGTGCAAGTCTAAAATATTTGCAAATAAACTTTCAAGTCTATAAGTTTATGGACTGCAAAATATAAGAACATATTCTAATAGGCCATTGCTTAGTTAAACTTTTTGTTTATTTAGAAATTTTCCTTCTCAGTATTGAATCTTAAACTGTTCCTTTCTTTTTTAATGAATAAAAATATCTGCATGTTTGACTAATTCTTAATGCATATATATTTTTGTAGTGCTAACTAAGAATCTAAGATCTCTCAATTAAACTTGAAACTAGCCCTCCATCAATACATAGAAAGAAGAGAAAAAAGGACAGAAAAGCAACAATATATGAAATAAAATTGTTAGGGACGAAATTATTATTTATAGCAATACAAAATCTAAGAGAGAGGTACACTTTATAGTTTGTATTATTATATATTAGGATGGTAGTGTATTTGTTGCATGAGCTGTTGTTGATTCCTTATGTCGTTTGTAATTAGGCAAAAATCTTGCTTCAATTTAAATGGCTAAAATGGCTGAAAAGAATGAGAGAGAGAGAGAGAGGGAGAGAGAGAGAGAGAGAGAGAGAGAGAGAGAGAGATGCATCATGCATGACATAATTGGTCGAAACAACTGTTTTTCACTTTTTCCGTTTCTTGTCTGCATTTCCTTTTCTTATTTATACCTGAATTTATGGGTAAGTAAATAAAAACAATGTTTTTTTGTAGAGTTTGTTGTTTTTAAATAAAAGCACCTCACAAATACGTGGTTTCATTAGGACCGCATGTTAGTGAACATTTTTTGAAAATTTACAAATTTAGAATAATAATTTTTTGTCCTACTGATATAACAGCCAAATATTTCTTTTCCAAATTTGATCATGTTTCAACTTTTTCGAATTTCAGTCAAGTTTTCCATGTTTCATTTTTTTCAATTTCAGTCTTATTTTGGTCGGAATTCCCAAAATTGTCAATGTTATGTAAGATTTCCCCACGGTTATTTATGTGTCTCTATTTCTATATATTTTATCATCATAATTATCCTTGATTATAGTTTATTTTGGCTTAATTGATGGATTTTATCATTCTTATGTGTAAGAATGGATTTTGATGGACTTTAGTAATTTGGGCTTAAAAAGATCAAATTATGGCTTAAATTGTGAAGATGGATTCAATGGACTTGAAGGGACCACATCAAATGCTTAAGTGACTTGGTGGGAAAGAAAGGTAAAATAAGATATTTATTTCTTATATTTTTGTAATAGACTTTTATACCCTTAGGATTCTAGTTCAATCTCTAATTCTCATATTCTAAGTTTTAGTTCTCCTCAAGTTTTCTCTCTCTAATTTTTCTCTTGAAGATTTACATGGAGATGATTAATCAAAGCATGAGTGGCTAAATTTTTCTCCGATTCAAAGGTCGTTTAATTCGATTGCTATCATTGTGAGGTTTTGTGTTTGATTTGATTTCTTGTTTTATTTCAAGTATCTGTTGATTCATGATTTAATTTCATATAGTAAAATATAGTTTGGGCTAATTTGACCATTCGATTTAAATTATATTTTGCTAATGCTATCCATGAGTTCTCCTTTATATATTGTTGGGATGTATGATTGATGAATGATTGATACTTAGTAGCAATGGGTTAATTGTACTTTTGTTGGGATTGTGTAATTGTTTAATGAATTAATGGGTGTTGGTCCCAAGTGGTTAGAGGTTCAAAGGGGGGTGAATGAACCTCTATCGATTTTTTGATTTTAAAACTTTTAGTGAAACAGGTTCCTTATTCTACAGAGGAGCAGTAACCTGACTCGATCAGAAACCTGACAGTATGCTGATTCAGGTTTCTTTCTCGGTGATCACAGTATGCAGCGGAATAAACTAGAATAGAGTTTCTTTATGAAAACTTGTTTTCCTTTTCCAAATATGATTTTATCAAAGTCTTTTACACATAATGCTTATGGTATGCTCAGCAAGATAGATATGAATATAAATACAATGCAGCAAATATAAAAGTAATAAACACTTATGGCTTATAGTGTTTCGAAGGTGGTGTAAGTCTTCTACGTCCACTCTACTCATTCTCAAGGAGGAACTTCGTTAAGTCAGTTCGATTTACAAGCCCGCTTTACAAACCTCTTCATAACAAGTTATACCTACTAGAATTAAAGATTCATAGGCCAAATCACACACAGGGTACAAAACTCATATAGAGTAAATAGTACAAGACTAACAAACTTAGTAAGGATCAAATCCTATCAACTAAGTACATCAAACTTAAAACAACCTAGCACACAACAACTGGTTAAAAGTATATGGTTTTTCTTCAACTGGTACGAACTTAAAACAGTCTTGAACTTGAAAACTCTAATGCTATGATTGACTGCTTCTTGAAGGTTGAGTGGCTGGACTTAGGTAAGCTTAAAAAAGCTTTGGAGTATATCTGAATTTCCACTTGACTCTGTCCAGCAAGCTCCTTGGTCACTCACATCTTTCATATATAGAAGAGGAAAAGTATTCGTTGAAGAGAGATACTTCTCCATTTTGAATTTGAACTTTGATCTTCAAAGATCTTCTCTATGGTTTCATTAAATGCATCATAGTTGAACTGATAAATTAGCGTGTAAACCTTTCATGAGCATTTAATGCGCTTTCCTGACAAATTAGCGTGTAAACCTTTCATGAGCAAATAAATGTTGGCTATTTCCTGACATCTCTGCAAGCTGCTTCTACTTGCTGTTTCCTGCATGCTGCTTCTGCTTGCTGTTCCCTGCACGTTGCTTGCTGCTTCTGCTTGCTGCTCCAGAATCCTTCAGATGGAATCCTGATTTTGAACAGCTTCCTGTTTCAGAATCCTGCTAACAGCCTCCTGATTCTGAACAACTTTCTGTTCCAAAATCCTACTAATAGCTTTAAGAAGATATCTTTCTATATCTTCTAATGTTGGTTTTCCTTATAACTTGGAAAAGCATTACATGATCTCTTACTGATAAAGGGACTAAGGATCATGGAAAATAGGTATTTTAGACCTTAAGCAAACTGTGTTTTGTCTCATCAAAATAACTACAGAAATATTCCAACAATGGGACTAACGGAACCATAGACTTAGTAATTGCAGCTATCTCGATTATTAGGTTCCAGGTTTCAGTTTAGGTTTAACTGTTTTCACTGGAACTTAATGCGGTTGTTCATTAATTTGGAAAGTGTGTCGATTAGTTAATAGCTAGTTTTGATTGGATGCTGCGTTTGATCAATTAAATTGGGAAAACATGGACTTCTCTACGGCTTCGTGTTTAGTCTAAGGTTAAATGTTTGAATGTGTAAGAAGATATTTGTAGCCTATGATCGGTGATGCAATCGAATGTCGACATCCTTGAATCGGAGCTTCGTGAGTTTAATCTCTCTCCTATTTCTTTTCATCATTCGTTGCTTGTTTTATTCTTATTTTATTTGATTGTTTTCTTAGTTTAGTTTAGATTTAGTTTCATTAGTTTAGTAGATATCAAAAATCTCCTCTTGTTCATTTTTTATGCTGAAGAGAATTAAGTCTTATTCCCTAAGGATCGACCCTATTTGACGTTATACTCATTTATTTGCTCATTTCGAAGTAGGATTTTATATTTGTTGGTCTGACAACCCATCAGTCATCCGATCAAAATTGGATTGAAATTGGAAAAAATTAAAACATATATAACCAAAATTAGAAATAATTGAAACATATAAAACCAAAATTGAAAAACGTATACTTGGTTGTCCAAAAATGGAAAGAGTCTTACATATAAGACCAAAATTTAAATTAACCCTATTAATTAATTTAGTACAATTTTTAGGATAAATTACCCCCGAGTCTTTGGGGATAAAAGCATATGCAAGGCTAATTTAAATAAAAAATTTAAAATTAAATATGAATTAATAAAGTGTGGTATCGTTGTCGAAGTTAAAAAATTAGGTAAAGTCGCCAACACCAGGCATGATTATACGGAAAGTCGCTGACACCGGGCGCGATTTTGTTAAATGGTATACAATCTCGTTTTTTTTTTTTTCAAACAAAGTCGCAACCAAAGTATGCGACTCTAATTTATTTATTTTTAATTACACTATAAAGTCGCAGCCAAGAAAGTCGACTTTTGTTTAAATTTTTTTAGCCAACTTGGATTCAATATTTTTAACACTAGTTACTTCTTTAATTTATTTTAATTTGTTGTGATATGGACTTTTGTTTTTTCTTACATGCAAATGGAGTTAGGTGTTTTGACAACAAAGAAAGTTTCCTAACATGAGAAAACATTGATCAGTTGAATTAGCCATGCCGACATTCCTAGGGTCCAATTAAAAATTGATATAATTAAAATTTCATTATTTTGGGAGCTTAATTATGCTCACATCGCTGTATCACAACCTAAAGCTTATTTAAGTGTACTAGTTTTAGATCATATGCACGTGACGATCCCTTTAAATTAAGATAAAAAAATAATACAAATACTTTATATCAGAGTTCTAATTATGTTCGGATTCTATAGGATTTTAAATTAGGATTCTAATATAAAATTATTTAAATATGAAAATTCTAAATTACTACTATAACTTTATATAATAATCATTGATAAAGATATATTCGACAATTCATATTTTATAAAAACCATCCACACGTTTATATAGATAATAGATATGTTATTGTTAATGTTGTTTTCGATGACAAGTATTAAAAATAATTTTCTTTTAAGCAGGATAATATATAAACATTTATCATAAGTATTACAAACAATAACTTTTTTCCAATTAACTACTATGGCACTTTGTGACAAGAATAGAGATACTAATTTTCTTCTAAATGCATATATAACTTTTTTATAGTGTCAGAAGCACCATCATCTCTACGCCGCTTATGGAACTTTTAATAAATTAAAAAAAAAAAAAAAAAAGTCGTCTGTCGTGGCTGCGACTTTACAGTGTAATTAAAAAAAAATAAAAAAAATTTGATAAAATCGCATACTTTGATTGCGACTTTGTTTAAAAAAAAAAATCTGGGGTTGTATATTATTTAGCAAAGTCGCGCCTGCTGTCTGCGACTTTGCTTAGTTTTCTAACTCCAACACCGATACCACACTTTATTAATTCATATTTAATTTTACAATTTTTATTTATATTAGCCCATATGTAATGTGTGTTCCTCTCCAATTACAGGTTTTTCGAAAATTTCATTTGAGTTTGCTCAAATCGAGCTGAATTCAGTAATTTGATTAATTGCGGCTTTGCTAAGGCTTGATGAGAAAAGTGTAATTTGATGAAAAAATCATACATTTTGGTTAAGTTTCGAGAGGAATCGAAATTTGGGTGAATTTAAGATGATTATGGCAGATTTCGTCGGTGAAGTAGCCATATAATAATAAAATTGAATTGTACAGAATTATTATTGTGGACGAAAAATTTTCAACTGATCAAATGAAATTCAAAAATCTCTCGAAATTGGAGGGGCACGCATACTGCACGTGTAGTTTAACCCTAATTTAGAAATTTGTCACTGATTAAGAGATTTTTATGCTCTTTGGCTATATCTGAGCAACAAGTGGACAAGTGATGTAATAAGTTTTATTATGACAAAATAATACACCAAACACATGATTCCGATATACAATAGTCAAAACATGTACAAAAGCACGACACAAACTAAACGTAGCACATGATAGATGGATTTTGAAAATCCTACTTTCCTCCACTTCTATCTGTTATAGGGTAAATGAACATTCCATAGAAAGAACTTAAGTGCTCTTGAGTTCGAATTAAGGTGCAATCTAGCAAATATTCGTACTTATTTTAATATTTAATTTTCAAATTTTATCTGATTAATAAGTTTTAATTTGTGTAAAATGTTTGTTGTGCTATAAATTGTTAAATTTCATTAAAATGGCTAATAAATTTAAACAAAATTATTTTTGTAATATTGACAGTATGATAATAATAATATAGATTGGAGATTCACTCGATTCAAGATATTAGTGAATGAGTATTTATAGATTAATTTCATCTATATATAGTTCGATAATACTTTAGAATTTAGAGGTTACATTAATTCAAATAAGCTTTTACCAACGTGATACAATACAAAAATTGAAAATTTAACAAGAATTAAAGATGAAGATGAAGAGAAATAAATTGTTTAAATTTCATAGAAAGATCATGGAATATTTGTCCCGAAAATGGCTAAATTATTTGGATTTTTCAAAGTACCATTTTGACTTATGAGAGACGTGCATTCTGAATAATAACATAAAGTTTCTGCATTCCTCCGTTAAATTTGCGACCATTTCTTCACATGTTTACTAGCTCTCTCCACCTGCAATTACACAATATTATTTAAAAAAAAGAGTTAAATTTTATAAGATATTTTTATATATTAAAATATAGAGGAAAATATTATATTTACCTTTATGGATGGGAGGAATTTATAATGGAACTAATATAGATCATTCTCATTTAGATTTTTTTTTTTTTTTTTTTTTTTTGGGATTTCTGGGTTGGATCTGATTTTTTCTTTTCAAGTCTTAAATTTTAAATTTCTGAATTCAATCAAAGCATCAAGGTTTTGAAATGGGAAAAAAATTAATAATAAATAATAAAAATAAAAATAATAATAATAAAATTTTTGAATTTTGATTAATTACCTCATTCTCCCAGTCGCATCTGAGGACAATGATGGTCAAAATCAAGGTTTGAAGTGCAGTTCCACCAAATATCATTCCAGCCCACACTCCCTAATTTATTAATTCCACAATTGATATATGTTAGAACTCAAAGATTATTGATTACTCAAAATACAGTGCTTTACTGAATTTAAAAATGCCAACATCATTTAAATTTTATATTTCTCTTCTTCTTTTTTCGTTGGTTAGAAAATTAAAATTATTCAGAAAATAAGAAAAAATAAAATTACCATAACTCCCATGTCGAGAACCCACTGCATCAAGATCCCAAGTGGAAGTCCAACCAAATAATAGCAGGCAATATTAATGTAGGCCACACTTGATTGCCATCCTGATCCCACTGCTACGCCTGTTCAATCTCATACAAAACCCTCAATTATTAGTTTTAATAACACTCATTTAATTTGGAAATAGGAAAACCATTTCTTATTATTATTATTCAATGGGACTACAATTGCAATTTCAATACCTAAATTAAACAACCAACATAAAAATTGGGCAACATTCATACTAAAGTTGAACTCATCCAAATCCCCCTCCTTATCATAATATTGTTCAAATCTTCACTTTGCTTGATAAATTTATTACTATGAATTTCAAATACATTCTTTAATCATCGAATCTAAATAAAATATAGGAATTTTTTCAATTTTCATTTTGAAATTTAGGTCTAGTACATTTTTTTCACCACAAATTTTACATATTCCAATTTTGGTCATTTAACTATCACTATATTCTAGATTTTGCTTTAATTGTCTATTTCTGCTTCGTAAACGTTGGAATTATTGAGTTCCGGATCCCACATAGGCAAAAATTAAAAATCAGACAGAAAATTAGAAAAAAAAAAATAGTTAAAAGACTATATTTGAAATACGTGAAATTAGTGATAAAAAAAAAAAAAAAAAGAACAAGACGAAAAATTATAGTTGTTTTCATATCTGTTGAGCCAAAAAACAAGAAGTTATTTTACCAGAGAGAACGGGTTGAAGACTGTTGAGAAGAATAGTTAAAGCCATGAGGAGTGACATTCCATTAACTGCATCAAGCACGGGTTTGCTAGAAGAGAAAAACAGTGCTATTTGTTGGTGAAAAAGTAGAACTATAGTCATCATCACCACCCCTATCACCGTCGACGTCGCCGCGGAAACCACCGTCGCGAATTTCGCCGCCTTTGCATTTCCGGCTCCCAGCTCATTAGCCACCCTTACACTATATATCATTCACCAAATTTGTATTACAAAGAAAATAACACACTTTTGATTTTTGAAGTAGTAATATGAAAATATGTAAGTGGTATGTCACAGGATTATTGATTTTGGTATAAAAATAAGAGAATTGTTACCCTGTGCCAACGAAGAAGGAGATGGGAATACTCATCTCCCATCCATTTATCGCCATGCTGCCATCCAAAGTTAAGCAATTAGACGCAGGTTTTAATTTTAATTAATATTATTATTAATTCTTGGTATTTCTAAAAACATTTTTTATAAATATAATATGTGCTAGAATAATTACAATCTAATATTCCTCTCAACAACAGTTTTAACTAACAATTTAAATTATCTATCAAAACTACGTCATTGTGATAGTTTAATCATGCACTTACCAAACTGATAATGCATCAACTGCAATTGCTGCATCATTCATATTTCCGGTCATGAGTACCAATATTCTGTAATACCAGTTTTCCAAACTATTGCATACAAATCAACATCACATCACATATAATAATACCATTGAAAAAAAACATAACAACATGATAAACCAAAAAATTAAAAAAAATATTTTTATTTAAAAGAGTACCAGAGCATGATCCCAGAAGAAGCAGATAACTTCATGAAGTCCCAAAGACCAGCAAAGGCTTCCATGGAGAAACCAGTCCACGTGTCGGGGCACCAACCGCACGTGGTGTAAATAAGCATCCCTGTAATGAAAACCCACCACGAGATGTTCAGAGTGGCGACGGCGCCGACCACTCCAAAGTTGAGAACGGTGACGAACAACCACGACACCGCCAGCTGCACCACCAGGCCCCCAAACGCCGACCACGCGTAGATCCCATTCTTCACCTGACACTGCAGAAATCGTTGAAGTGGGAAGATGAAAGCGAAGCTGAAGTGCATCGGAATGATCCACAGGGCCAGGTATCCGGCCAAGTCCGCCACCTCCTCCGGCTGCCCCAAAGCCCTCAGCAGTGGTCCGGCGAAGAGGTATAGTGGCAGAAGAAGTGTGCATATTCCGAACAGAACGATCCATGAACGCTGCATGTAGACACCAAGCATGTGGTACTGTTTGGCACCGTAGGCTTGTCCACATAGGGTTTCTAACGCACTCGCCATTCCCAACTGAGATAATCCATGTTTAATTAGGGTTATGATTAGCAGAGAGAGAGAGAGAGAGAGAGAGAGGATACCAGTAGGCCGAAATCGAAACCGGTGATGACGCTGATGAGGATGGAGACGGCGGCGAGTTCGGTGTCGCCGATGTGGCCGGCGAAGGCTTGGGTGAGGATGTTGTAAGAGTAGGTGATGAGTCGACTCACTATGGCTGGTCCTGTTATGCGCCATAGCATCTTTGATTCTATCCAAATCCTGTGCCCTAATTCTGCTTCTTCATTGCTTCGAATTATATTTTCAGTTTTCTTGTCTGAATCTTTCTCCAATAATGCCCTTTTCTTTTCTTCTTCCATGTTTGCTTTTCCCTACCTCACAATCCTCTTCTCCGTTTACTTATATAGGCGAGTTTTTTGAATTTTTTAAATAAAAGATTTTCTATTTCAAAGCATATTTCATTGTGTATTTCTAAATAATCATCACATTGTCAAATGTTTCATAGTATTACTAATTAACATGTTTCAGCGTGTATCAATTAAGACAATAAAGTATATGATAAAACACCAAAATTTAAAAATTAATTATGTATCAATATGTTAAAGATATTATTGGTATGTAAGATGAAATATCAAAATGTAACAACAATCCACATTGCTATTTTTAGGGGACTTTGAAAATTATCTCTTGGCATCTAAAAATAAAAGTGTAAGTTACTAAAATAGTTTGAATGTATTCACAACTTTTAATTATGTGGTAATCTTTAGGGTCTGAGTAACTTTTTGAAACCCTTTTTCATAAGGAATATATTTGTCTACCCATAATTATTTTAAGGTAAATCATTATTCATTTTTTTTCCAAAAAGCCTTATAGAAAATGATTTGTTTACTCATTTTAGGGCTAAATCATTGCTCGCATAGGATAGTTTAGACATTTAACTAATCCTATCATATTGATAAAAAATTGTTTATTACAATCATTGGTAGAAAAATAAATCATCTTATAAAAATTGATATTGAGAGGCATTTTCACTAATATTTATATCTAATATAACATCGTTATTGTAAATTGTATACATAATACACCTGTTACTAAAATAGTAAAATATAACATGTGATTAAAATAAGCAGAGGATGCGTAGTGTATATTAACTTGTTTTCCCTTTCTAAGTATATCATTATATGATCCTCTGCGTAGTGTATATTAACTTGTTTTCCCTTTCTAAGTATATCATTATATGAAAAATCATGGGAAATAGCTTGGCATGTTGTATGAGAAAAATACTCTTGAAATTTAGAGTATAATTAAATAGACACGCGAGATTTGGGTAGTCCCCTCGTGCAGAAGGCTCCAAATGCGTTAAATGGTTCTATTCAAACCATTTAGCACTATATTATTGAAGGTTAACGAGGATCTTGTTAACCATTTTTTATCATTATTATATTCCACTTTTGAGTTTTACTATAAATCTCGATTTTTTTCTAACGATGGTTGCTATATAATATAAGTGTCATTGTACGTGAATTTTATGAATTATGGTTTTCTTGTAACTATCACAGTAACATCGAGGGGTATAAGTTGTATTGTTTTCTTTTTCTCCCTAAAATCTTCTTTAAAACATTGAACATAAAAATAAATAAAGGAATAACTCATAACAATTTAATTATTGATGTAGAAAAATAATAAAAAAGTAAAAGGTAGAGTTTGCATATGTATCATTGCCTTTCCCTCGTGATCATCAAGGATAGTAAGAGATAGAGGGACATAAACGATATTGGTGTGTGAACTGCGTGGGCAATGAGAATACATACATTTCATAACAAACAAAAACTAAATGCATGCTTATATTGAGAAATCTTTTTTTTTTTTTTTTTTTTTTTTTGAAAGAGCTTATATTGAGAAATCTTGGAAAGCTAAAGAGTCATCCCATAAAGTTTAGGAAAAAATTAACTTAATTTGTTTTAGACTTTCAAATTCTAATTTGAAATTTATAAATAGTAGATAATGTATTGTATGTATTACTTTAGAACCCATTTGCTTATAAAAGTAAAAGTAAGTGTTTAAGATGGAAATAGATACTTAAAGTAATACACACAATACATTATCAAAAAATGATAAAATGCTCACCGTGGGCAATTCTTAATATGTCCATCGATAACGTGTAATGATTTCATCACTTCATTAAATGAAAAGTGAAATTAATAGGTATTTTGGATTTTTGACACATCAGCCGCAGACACATCTTAACGTGTCAACAGTGGGTAGGGCAGTAGGGTTGATACATTATCTACTATTTATAAATTTCAAATTAGAATTTGAAAGCTAAATTTCCCAAATACATCTCATGAAATCCATTTTTAACATCAAGTCTGTTATCCTACACATTGTGAACACATTAATGAGTCCATTATTGCTATGTCATAAATCTAACATATTAATTTTGAATAATAATATTTGAAGAGATGAAATCTTTACACATCAATTGTGGTCATTTTAAAATTTGTCGACGGTAAATAGAGTTCATTTTTTTTTCAAAACATACCCCACAAATAAGCTAGTTTTAATTTATTTCAATCTTGAACCGGTGGATTTGGCCCAAATTCTATAAACCGCGGACTATGAGGGCTCCATATTACAAAAGAGTAATGAGGTGCAATGAGCCCAAAATCTGGCCCAATCCAAATATTGTGGCCCACACTATATATGAAACATCACTTACCTAAGTATAAGAACGACGATAGTCCAGTATACTTACATACACAGATACCAGCCCATGGCCCCATACATTGATATTGTAGCTTACTTGAACCCCTTGAATATCGAAATTAACTTTTTCACATTTTCATAATAATCATGAAAACATTTTTGGATTAAAAAAAATTAAATCGCTCATTTGCCATTAATTAATCAAAAATAAAGAAATAGGGAAATACACCTCTGTTCATAATAAATGTAGTTTTGAAATCTAAATTTTATTTCAATTTAAATATCGTTTTAAACTTTTATACAATTTTATTTTCCAATTACCCTCAATTATTATTTCTCAACTAAAATTTAGGATTTCATTATGATTTTCTTTAATGAAATTAATTTAATATATATTTTAAATTTCAAATCGTAATTCCTTAATTAATGAAAATTATATTTATTCAATATTCATGTTTTTTATTTTATGAATTTATAACAAAGACTTCAAAATCACATTTATTTTGAAGGAGTGTAGAAGACAGGTGAGCACGTGAAGGTTACGCGATAGAATGTATAAAAATAGTAGGAAGGAAGGCAAAAGAGTAAACCTCTTTCTCTCAACCTTTTCTTTAATCCTATGTGCGGCGGTACAGTCGGTGCTTCATGTGCCACCTTAACATTGACGTCATGCCACACCAAAACAATCATATATTATATTATATTTTATTTTAGAATAATTAAATAAAAATTTAACTTTTATTTTTCAAATTAGTTAAGAAATATATTGGCATCTCACGACACATTCTAGTCATGAAACAAAATAGATTTTACTTATAAAAATAAATTTAAGTTGTATCTAAAAGACATTATTTCATTATATATATATATATGATTATATTTAATTTATTAGACGACCTTATATAAATGTTTATGTTCGTAAATTGCGTTGGAAATAACATATTAAGATATATCAATAATAAAGAAATTTCCCATGGTAGTGGATCGCACAAAGCTGCTATTTCTTGGTATCCAATGTTAATTTTTACAAAAAATATTCAACTTTTTTGACAAAGTAAAGAAAAGTCAAGATTATCTCTTTTTTAAAACAAAGTTGTGCTTTTTCAGAAAGTATGCGGTTGCAAAATTCAAAGTATTGATTTTTTCTTTTGAGTAAATCCTAAATTTTGTTTATTCGAAAGTTTGTGATCATTTGGTTCATCAATTAATTAAATCAAATTTAAGAATGAATATCATTGTGTATGTGAATATCAGCTTAATAATAACAAATATAATTTGTAGAGTGTTGCACTTTTTCATTAATTTAATACGACTATTAGATCAACTAATAATACTATAACAGCTATTTAAAGTTGAACTCGTCTCGAAAATAAAGTCAGAGCCAAAACTTGCATAAAATAAGATAGATCTAATCTAAATATGTATGTTAAATTTCTCGTTTTTCTTATATAAGCAAAATAATCATGGGACTTAGTCAACAAAGAAATTGTTACTACAAGTTAAACAATTAGGACAATGTACAGATCGATACGCATTTAACGGCTATACATACTCAACATTTTGACAAAATGACACAAAAAACAAGAATCAATTCAGATTTAATGTCACAAATTCTTGATAAATGAGGCACATTAAAGAATAAGAAGTGAATCTTATTATTGATGGATAGATATGATGATGTACATGTGACTCCCCTAAATAATAATATCCTCGAACCAATTCAAGAGTCTATGTATCTCCCAAATAATAATCACAATCAAACAAATGATCGATGAACAAAACACAAACAAATATACCCCAAAAAAGAAAAAGAAAAAAGAAAAAAGAATGTGAAAAGACTAATAAACCCTCCAACAAAAGGACAAAACAAGTCTCATAAAAAAAACAGATCTACGCCCACGTGGCGAGCCTACATCAAAGCCACCGCGACAATCGCCGCCGCGAGGACAGTGCCGCCGACGGCTGCCCTGCTCACGAAGCCGTTATTCGAGCCGTCTGACGGCGGCTGATTGGTGGCGGGTCCGGGGCCGGAGGCCGTGGTTGGTGTTTCGGCGCCGGGGGAGGGGGCGGGGGACCCTTCGGAGCCGGTGGGAGATGGGGTGGGGGAGGCCACGGGTCCTGGGGTTGGGGCGGCGGTGGTCGGAGCTGGCGACGGAGATGGGGTGGCGGTGGGTGGCGCCACTGGTGCTGGTGTGGGAGTGGCGGTGGGGGAGACGGTGGGGGAACCTGCAGGTGACTGGGCCATGCACGAGGTGGCTAACAGTGCCAAGAGAAGGAAAAGCTTGAGCCCAGCTTGTGATGAAGCCATTGCTGCTTTAGAGAGAGAAAGAGATGGACACAGTGATTTAGAGAGAGAGAGATGGATTTGTGTGTGCTTTGGAGTTATGGACAAAAGAGGATTGAAAAGTGAAGATATATATAAAAAGGAGAGAGAAGAGAGAGATTAGTGGAACAATAATAATGAGATTCCATGAAATTTATTAAATAATTATTAGCCTCGACAGGGCATTGCATGTGTACACTTTCTACTTTCCAACGAAATAAAATTCTTAATAAATAGTTTTTTTTAAATAATCTAATTTTATGAGATAAATTAATTCACAATTCATAAAATGTAGATTTATTTATAAAAATACAATTGAATTACAGTGGTTATAAGGCTTGTGTCACGAAATTATATAATTACTCTTTCAAGTTAATTAAAATTTATACTCCTTCCCTCCAAAAAAGATAGTCACATTTTCTATTTTAGTTGTCCCAAATTATAGTCAATTTCATATATAAATCATATAATTTCTCTAAAATGCCCTTATTTAATATTTGTTGGAACTATTAATCATTCTCTATATTTTTAAAAGTCCACATAATAAATAAGGATATAAATGGAAAGTAATTGATAAAAATTGCTTTTTCAATAATATTAAAGATGTTTTCTTAATTTGTGTGTATGTCCAAACGTGACTATTTTTTTGGGACGGAGGGAGTAATAATTAACCAACTCATAGCTTTTATTGACTTAGTTAATATTGACTTGATCCATCTAGGTAGGAGTTAATAAATGTTCAATTCATTTTACTAATTATAAAAGTTCAAATCAATTCAAACGGAGTGGATATTTTGTTATAAAAACGGAAGCTGTAATATGTCTCTTACTATATTTTCTATGGTTTAATTTTCTAGATTTGTACTTATGTGTCTAATGTGAATACAATATTAAATAAACATAACATAAAATCAAAGCATATGGCTCAAACTACCACAAAAAGAAAGCATAATCCACTTAACAGTTCCATGAGAGTTTAATCAATCAATCATTTCCAATCATGCATATTCCTGTTACCCCATAATCTTGTAGCTTAAAAACAACAAAAGATAAAACTTTGACATCGAATCTTGATCGATGAACCTTCATATATTCGACCCAACTAACTTCATTCAATTACAACACGTACTCATCACCTTTGATTCCTTTTCTTTTACTACAAGATCCATACACACACACACTAATATGAAAATTACAAAAGGCATCTAGAAAAGTTGGGCAAAAGAAAACTTGGAATAATAGAAGAATGAGCTGTAATCTTTGTCAAAAGGATAGCAGCTTTGCCCACTTTGAGCTGGTGCTGAGCCCTAATTTTTGCTTCAAATTTTGGCTTCTATACTATTTTTCCTTAGTTTGTTGAACAAAATCCAAAAAGTGTAGGCCTGGAAATTCCAGAAATTTGCTTGGTGGGTAAGATGTCATTATCATGTAATTAATGCCAGGGTGATTGTTAATTAATTTGTAATAATCTTGATTAATTGTTAGCAAAACTGTGGACCATAATTTAAATATTAGTGTAATATTATTGGTAGTTAGGGACAGCCCGTGACAGTCTGGAAAGTCGGTACCCTCCTTTTTGTGGTGGTGTACCACGACTACCAGTAAGACTAAATTAATTGTTGTTAGATTATGAATTTTATGTTATATATTGTTATTTTCATTATTGGTATGGTGACATACATATTCTCTAACCAATAGCAATGGATATTTATAATTTAATGTGTTTTAATGTGATTTAGTGAGTTATTAAGACTTTGGTATAGTTGTTTTTATCTGGTTCGTGATTTATGATTATAGATGTTAATTATTATCAAACTTATAATAATTGTTTCAATGAAAAAGATAGTTCCTGACAACTCATTAATGCTTTGTTATTATCAATTATAATCTCGGTATTATTACTTAACTCATATTACTAGTCTTTTCCTAACGTGATCTGAATTTAAGTTTATTATCTATAAATTGTACTTGTTCACATATCATAATTTTGGTAACTCAAGTACATTTCCATTCTTGATTTTATAAAATTACAGTATTTCATGGGTTTATGTATTTTACCAAGATTACACATGATACCTCGCATACTTTGTATAAGACACATTATAACACCTTATGTATTTTACCAAGATTACACATTGTACGCATATACATTATAACTTGTTTTATATTTTTCAAAAAAATTACTTATGGATTCCGATCTATTTCTATGTATACAAAAATATTTCAAAAAATTATATAAGATGTTTTCAATGATACATTTATAGGAAACGAAATTCTGCCTTCCACAATATGACATTATTTATACAAATTCATATATAGATTAAAAAATATTGATTTATTCATCTCATAAAATTAAATTCGGTAACGATCCTCTACCAATAAGTTTATACTAATCTCTCACCGTCTTTGTTGTGTATCTATATGTAGACGCGTGTATATATATGTATAACGCGGAGGTTTCCGTTATGTAATATTGGGAATCAGTCCACTGAATAGAAAATTCAAATAATAATTTAATTTTTATCAGTGTCTGATACTACTGTTAGGCGCCTAGTCACAATGATTAAACAATTATTATATTATTGAAGAAATTAAATAATTATTATTGTTATAAAGATATGACTGATTCAAAGGTGAAAAATTTGGGTTGATCACAGTGCAGTGAGTGCACCAACCACACGTGTATGAATTATTACCATGTTGATGGAGACATGTGTTGAGGAGAAACGTGAAAAGAGTTCAGAATAGAATAAATTCTTTTTTTTTTAAATTAAGAATAAATTCATTTTTTTTGGTTCGGATTGTCTGTATCATAGCCGTTAATCATTTGAAAAATATATGGGGGATATTCAATGATAATATATGGTAAGCAAACGATGAATAATGTAAATGATTTAGATTTATTATTGAAAAAGCTTTAGATTGTGAGCTTTGGAGTTAGGATAGGTGCTAAAATTAAGTTTTAACTTTTCAACCAACTATAAAAAGTGTTTTTTTTTTTCAATTCCAAATGTGGCATTAATATTTTGAACATTTCACTTAACTTTGTCTTCTCAAACATTTAGAAATCATTTTGTCCACTTTGAGATTATCAAATATTTTGTTCAAAATAAAATGAAAGATCAATTTTCTGAGTGAGTCTAGTATGAGATTGTTTGACAAATTTAATCATGTAAAATGAGTCAATCAACATTCTATATTTCACAATTCACATATAAATTTGAAAAATGAATTTTATTTGTGGATAATAAAAACTCATCTCACGATAACTATCTATAAAATATGAGATCATTTTATATAAATTTTTGTTAATTTTCATACTAATGGAATGAGATGTTTCAACCACATCATCCAAATTTATCAGAAAGGCGAAGTGTCCTCTTCAAATTTAATAGGGCAAATCTCAAATATCTGAATTAGATGTAAAAATAAAACTAGAGAGGATTATAAATGTTAAAGTAATGGATGTTGGGTGGACAACAACCAACATTTTCATTTTAAATAAAGCTGTCAGCACTTGTTCTGCTACTTCTGCACATTGTATGTTCTGTCATCACATGATTGCTTCATTTATCTTTACTAACTATAAGGTATCCAAATATTCCATGGTTATTTCATATATATATATATATATATATATATATATATATATATATATATATACGAACACCTGTCACGGGACGCTTCATGGTGTGTATAAAGAGAGCGCAACCGTGCGGCTAGTAATCGGCTCGTCCGATTACTTCCACCTAAACTCGAATGGCTTGTTTGTGGAGACGAGCTGATGCGACGCACACTTTAGTGGCACAATAATATAAGAAAGCAGGAAGCTTCATTATATTAAATGCGATAATCATTATAATATGACATCAACTGTGCTTACAATGGTTGCCTAGAGAGGGGAGGCTCTATATATATATATATGTTTGCTTCCAACTCTAACTTGTAAAATTATTCACATCTTTTCGAATTTAAGATCTCTTTGGATCCATTTAAGAACTTCTAAATTGATTTGTGTGTAATGTTTAATTATAATATTAATTGAACATGTTATTCGGTTATTATTTAGATAATTCATTAGAACATGTCATAGATGACAAGATTTCAACATGAAATTTAACGCACTCGTTAATTTTAATAAAAATATTCGACCAATTTTTGTGTGGAAATGAGTTTAAGATTTTTAAATTGAGGGACTAATTGTAAAAATGAAACAAAGGAGTTATTTGGATAGAATCACAAATAATAAACACAAAAACTCATGTGAGACGGTCTCACGGATAGTTTCCGTGAGACGGAGTCCCATCACCACAAATAATATGTGAATTGTAGGGTTTGGGTGGTGGGTAATTGAGTTGTGGGTTGATTCGTCTCACGCAATGCATTAAAATTCCGTGAGACGGTCTCACAAGAGACTTACTCAATAATAAATGATAAAAGTAATATTTCTCTCTCACACATATAAAAAATATGAACACAGTGGTTATTATTTAAGTTGGGCTCCCATTCTAATTTTAATGGGCATCCCAATGAATCATGACCAAATTGGGTTTAGATTTTATAGGAATTAAAATAAATGGGCCCTTCTTATTGACATCCTAGGCCCATCTAGTATATAGAGCTGACCCGGTCATGGTTGGGTCATTTTCCGGGCTGGATTTTTCCGCATACATATAGTTTTTGTGTTTGTATAAAAGATATCGTGAAATTTAATTTAATTTTTATTTTTCTTAGAGAAGATTGTGAAATTTTATTACTTGAAGGTAAGAAATGTACAACCAATATAGGCACATAATATTTATTTTTTCTTTCTTGTTTTCATTTAAAGCATTGTTTTTCAAATTTTCATTTCTTTTCATATTCTTAGAAGATACATCAATTATTACTTAAGTCTCAAAACTTACTATTTATGGAGTACTTTGCCCTAAGAAGAATTTTAAAATTCTTGTACTATTTATCGGAAAAAAAATCTTTTGATCGATCAATTCTTTATTTGACCTATTGCTAAGAATGAAAGAATAAATATGTACACTACTAATACATACCTGTTATAGAGTAATGTAATTTTTGGTGGGGTTTTACACATCTCAAAATTATTAACCACACCCTAAATGTTGTATTTTTTTACCTTTTATTTTAAAATAAAATTAAGTGTGTTTAGTAAGTTTTGGATGTGTATAATTGAAGCTTCAATTGTAACACAAAATTAATTATCTCCATTGTAATTAGAAATAAAAAATAAAAAAACCCTTCTCTAACTGATATATGAATTTGGATGTACGAAGAAATTTTAAATGTTTTCTGATGATCAGTGTGAATTATACTGATTCAAAACACTTTTATTATGAATACACAAACATGTTCTCAATGTTAGGTAACAATAAAGAATCGGCCCATTAGAAAACATATAAATGGGTTTGTGAGTAGGAGAGTTCAAATTTGGAAGCAATCCATATTATGAAACCGTTTCATGAATTTAATTTAATCAATAATTTATATTTTGTATATTAAAAATTAAATCGTGAAAAGTGTTTTAACCATCACACGTGAAGTGCAATAGATGATATCATAAATAGATGATATCATAAAATAATGGATTAGAAGATGATGCATCAACTTGAAATGGAAAATTATGTGAACGGTGAAGGTTTATTTCAGAAACTTACATTCATGATAGGGTCTAATATAAGTTTTTATGATGTGATTTTAGTGTGTCACCAAACATGGCATAGAATTATTAAAAATGGGACCCACATGATCTTTGCTTCTGCACCATTAAACCAAGAATCTAATCAAGTACCCTGTTCCCCTGCAACACTCACATGCCTTCATACATATATTGCAATGAATTATCAAACCAAACAAATAATTCAGTTATTATTGTAATGTTCTAATTCTCCAATTTGGATTGAACTAAAATGTTTTCCAACTGACTTATTATAATGAAAAAAGTTCAATATCTGGGATACAGATCGATTTAGTACTTTCTTTTATAGGAATTAATTACTTGTTTAAAATCTCACAATTTTGGTTTGAAAAAAGCCTAATTGAAAAAAAAAATAAAAAAAATCACCACACCTTCTAAAATTGTAAGTTAATAATGATTTTTTTAATCTAACAAAACAAATCATTATCTTTTTAAAAATTGCAATTTAATTTTTCTTTTGAATTAAGTAAGAAAAAAATTTCTTATTGCAATTTGAAGCACAACTGTAAATAACGTGTTTAAGTCGAATTGTGACAGTGAATTAATATCGTTGTTTGTTTGTTTGTTTTTTTTTTATGAAATTCAAAAATAGTCATGATCTAATTACAAATTCAGAAAATGTAATGATTTTCTTGCTAACTTTTAAAAGTCTGGATTAAACAACAATTTAGAAATATGTGATTTTTCAAATTAAATCAAGAAAAAAGGTAATTTAAATTTAGTATATATATGTATATTCAACATAGAAATAATGACATAAAAGCCTCATCATCATCGGACATAGTTGAATGACAATATATGTGATTCTGTAATTATGTTGGAGGCTATTAGTGTGAAATTTCAAACCGTTGGCTACATTTTTTTAAATCTTGAATTGAGAAACAACAGCAACAAAGACAACAATAAAAATAATAATGGATTGGGTAGAAGCATATATATTTAAAATTAAGTAAAGAGTAATGGGTTGATGTCATATCAAAGGATAGCTGGAATGAAAAGAAAGATGAAAAGAAAGATGAAAAGAAGGATGAAGGGGAGCAGTAAGAGACAGATACAGAATAGGAGACAAAAAACATGAAAACAATTCTCTAGTTTTCACTTTCATATGCCCTTTGGATTCGTTGCTTCTATGCCTCCCCAATCTAAATCCACCTTTTTTTTTTTGTTATCAATTCCATTTCAGGTTTCCCTTTCTTTGTCTTGTCACTCTCTCTCTCTCTCTCTCTCTCACACACACACACACAACATATATATATATATATATATATATATATATATATATCTCACTTTTATTTACAACCTCTAAATTTTAATTAATCATTCCTATATATTTAACTTTTAGAGTTCCATGCCCAATCTACCCAATTTAATATAACATATATACAATTCTACCCACCAATATTTAATATTGTCCCCAAATACCCAAAAGTAATTTTTAGTACAGAAAATCTCTGAAAAAGACTTAAATTTGTCAGTGCAAATATATATTATATTGAGTTTTAGACGCACATATCTTATACAATTTAACGAAAATTATTGAAAATTTTCGTTAAACCCTAACAAAATAGGGTTTAATGAAAATAAAATTCTAATTTTCGTGAAACCCTATTTTTTTAGGGTTTAACGAAATTAACCTTAATTTTCGTTAACTCCCTTTTGACTAATTTTTGTTAAACACTATTATTTCAGGGTTTAACGAAAATTAATCATAATTTTCGTTAAATCACAACTTTTTAAATTTAAGGTTTAATTTTCGTTAATTCCTTTTTTTTTAGGGATTAACGAAAATTAAATCCTAATTTTTGTTAACATATCATAAACTCTAAAAATTTAACGAATTGGTTGGGGGTGATATTTAGAGAAGTGGTTGGGGGTGATATTAATGGATCCAATTCGTTAAATATTTAGAGAAGTGGTTGGGGTGATATTAGAGAATTGAAAATTTTCGTTAAACCCTAACAAAATAGGGTTTAACGAAAATAAAATTCTAATTTTCGTGAAACCTTATTTTTTTAGGGTTTAACGAAATTAACCTTAATTTTCGTTAACTCCCTTTTGGCTAATTTTCGTTAAACACTATTATTTCAGGGTATAACGAAAATTAATCATAATTTTCGTTAATCACTATAAAATAAATAATTAACGGAAATTAAATTGGATCATATAATTGGCCTCTTCGTTAAATTATGATTAATTTTCGTTAAATCCTAGAATAATAGGGTTTCACGAAAATTAGTCCAACAAAAATTTTCGTTAAACCCCTAAAAATTAAGGGTTAACGAAAATAAACCCTAATTTTCGTTAAACCCTAAAAAAGAAGGGTTTAACGAAAATTATGGCTTATTTTCGTTAAACCCTATTTTTTTGGGTTTAACGAATATTAATTTAATCTCGTTATATTATTAAATTAATTAAATAATTATCAAGGACAATAATACTATATTTTCATTAAACTCTAAACATTAATGGTTTAACGAAAATAAACCATAATTTTCGTTAAACCCTTATTTTTTGGGGTTTAACGAAAATATCCAAAATGAGGTATTAAACCACGAAAATTATACTTATTGTTCGTTAAACCCTTATTTTTAGGGTTTAACGAAAATATCCAAAATATATATATTTTCGTTAAACCCTAAAAAATAAGGGTTTAATGAGCCTTCTAAAATTACACTTATTCGTTAAACCCCTACTTTTAGGGGTTTAACGAAAATTATAAATTATTCCATAATTTTCGTCAAACCCTAAAAAATTAGGATTTAACGAAAATATTGTCCCTAGGTTTAATTTTCGTTAAACCCTTAAAAATAAGGGTTTAACGAAAATTAAACCCCTAATTTCGTTAAACTCTTCAATTACTCTTCAATTTAGTTAAACTCTTCAAATTTTCGTTAACTACAAATTTATCTTGTTTTTGTTGATGACTTTTTGGACACATGTGAACAAGTTTAGTATAAATTTCGTTAGACTATGTATGTTGTCTTTTGCTTGATGAGTGTGGCTTTGATGCCTGTTTTTGTTTAAAAAAAAAACTACAAATTTATTTTAGTCTTTGATTTTGTCCCACACCTAATTTTCGTTAAACCCCTACTTTTAGGAGTTTAACGAAAATCAACCTATTTTCGTTAAACTCCTAAAAATAGGGGTTTAACGAAAATTGGTTTCGTTAAAATAAATTTTTAGAGTTTATGTAGTTTTAGACGAAAATAACGAAAATTATTTCATAATTTAACGAAAATTATTTAATAATATAAATAAAATTAATTAATTGTCGTTAAACCCTAAAAATTAAGGGTTTAACGAAAATTTCAATATATTATGGTATAATTTCCTGCGAAACCGTACCCGACATCTAACAGAATCTCTGCACCATTTCTGAACAAATGTGCTTTTGGGTATTTGGGGACAATATTAAAATTTAGTGGATATATTTGTATAAGTGTTTTATGCTTTTGGGTATTTGGGGGTATTTCCTCTAACTTTTACCTCCATGTTGTCTCCATTCTTTCTTTCATGGGGTACATTTATGAAACAAGTGAAATATACTCTTTTAATATGCATAACTATGCCTATTTACCACTTCTTAATTTAGTCTTTTTAAATATCCTTAAAAGACAAATAGAACATAATGAATGAACTACTTTCTAATGAAAACTTCTTTTTATAATGTAGGGTACATATATATATATATATATATATATATATATATATATGTATTTAGATGATGACATCTCATCTAAAGGTTCAATCTTCTAGAGAGAAATGTCATTTTAATTAACATTTATTTATATATTCAACAAAATTTAAAATAGTATAATCTATACTAAGTAAAATTTTATTAGATGTAATGTTTGTCATTTATTTATACACTTATATACATACCTACACACGGATTTACATTCTAATGAATGATAAATATCAGAAACAGCTTTTTCATGTAACCAAACATTTAGAGAAAAGTTATCATGAGTTATGAGAATTATATACATCTGAGAAGCAGAAATGGTGGAGATATTCTTGAATGCAAGAATTGGACATATTAATGTGCATGATTATTTGGAGAGAAAAGTGGATTAATTGGATCCAGCGAGCATCATTGCACATCTGAGGAATCTGGTGAAGTGTCTCACACACTGTCTGATTCACATTTATTTTTTTGTCCATTTATATATGTCTCTATTCTATTCTCCTCCTGTTGCCACTCAATTCTGTATATATATTGTTTATACTCTTTTAACTTTTTATTTTTCCTCTCTTATTTTTGTCCAGTTAATTAATTGTCTGATAATTCAGTTTTGATGTAAATAAATGATGAGCGATTCCACACTTTTATCCTGTAGTAATATGGGTACGTTTGGAAGGAAATTATGTGAGATTCAAAAAATTATATCATTGAAATAATGAATTTTATTGTAAAGGTGAATTGTGACAATGTATGTTTGTTTAAGGATTTAGTAGCATATGATTATATTGTATATATCATGTATGTTTGTTTGAGAATTTAGTAGCATATGATTATATTATATATGTCAGGTCAATGTTGGACAAGGTGAGTTGATGTATTATTATATTGTGAAAATATTGGTTTATAATATTTTAATGTGAAAAAATGGGTTGATATGATATTTTATTATAAAAAAGTCTATTTGGTAATGATTGGATAATTATAATATAGTATAGCTAGTAAAGATTGTTTCCGGAATTTGTAATCCGGATGTAAATACAAAAAGAGTAAGTTTTATGTGAGACCGTCTCATGGATCTTCTTATGTGAAACGGGTCAACCCACAATCTATATTTCACAATTTACATATATAAATTTGTTAAAATGGGTTTGGGTTATGGGTAATAAGGATCCGTCTCACGAAAATTATCCGTGAAACCGTCTCACATAAGTTTTTGTGATACAAAAAATATACATTATAATTTTGAAGTTCAAAATCCTGCCTATTCAATTCTATTCCAAACATATTGAGCCTTTGAGTTGTAATAAATTATGTGTAATAAATTAATTTTTTTTAAGCCTTGAACCATCAACTTTGTTATGCTGAGCTTCAGACATTTGATTTGTTATACTTATGCCCCGAGCTTTAAGTAGAAATGACAAACATGTTGGGCTTGGATTGACGGGACAGATTGGGACATGATAGTAACAATTTCGATATGAGTCAAATTCGAATTTAAATACAAACTCATTTTCATGTTGTGTCAAAAATCTTGATTTGAACATTAGTTTAAACTTCACAGGTCGACACGACTTGACTCATTTGACATGAAAATAAAAATATATAAATTTATTTTTTATATTTTCAAAATACAATAGCACCTTAAATTAAAAGATCTTTTCAAATTAGTAACAAAACATGGGTGACAAGTTCAAAAAATCACAATTCACAAACTAATAGTCCTCATACAATCACCATTATTTAATCCATTGAATGCTTAATGTCCAAACCTTAAACTCACTATATAAAATTTAAAAAGGAAAAAAAACAGGTTGATAGTGGGTCAATTCGAACCCGAAACCATTAATTTTCGTGCCAGACAAATCTGATCCGAATCCACGAAAAGTCAACCCAAACCCACTATTTTAGTGTAGGTTTTGCCGGGCGACAACCCGAAAATTATCACCTCTAACTTTAATGCTTTAATTTAGAAAGCCGTTTCGTATTTTTTATTTTTTTTACTAATCGATTGAATGATATGAAATAATTATATTTATGTCATAGTCCAATTAGAGCAAGACCATGTTTCTAATAAGTAGACAAATATACAAATATAATTATTTGCAAACATATTCATAAACATAAATACTAATTACTATATGTATAGATATGTAGAACTAGAAAGAGAGTGAGAATATGGTGTACATATATATACATATTCTCCTGGATATAAACAAGAGTGGTTTCCTTGGGGCTGACAGGAGTGTGTGTTGTGTGTATGTTTTGGGGGTGTGTTACAGTGTGAGCAGGTCCACTACATACCACTGCTGCTTTTAGGGATCACATGAATCCCCTCTGTCCTTGGGCCCCACCATTTCCCAATCCCCACTTATTACTGCTTTTCTTTTCTATTTTTAGAACCTACTCTTTTTCTTTTTTCCTTTTTTCTTTTTTTTTAAAATTCTAATTACTATGCTGGGCCAATCTACGGGTACGTTTACCTTTTCTTTTTTATGGGCCAAGTCCCAATTTGAGTATTTAATTATGTCCACTAATTTGTCTTCACAAATTTGATGTTTTGGATACACTATTCACTGCTTATTAAGGTATCATAACGCACATAAATTTATTTTGTGAAATCTTATTATTAGCCAACTTTCATAAGGAATTTTACTTTTTTACCATTTTAAATTCTATACTTTTTAAATATTTTCATCAATTATATTATTGGTATAAAATATGATGGTATAATCTAATTTTGGATGATATGAACTGATGTGTATGAAATATATATAATTAATTGATATATGATGAAGTGGTACAACATAAATTTTGATGGTACGTATAAACAAAAATTGTAAAAGTATCTAAATTTAACTTGAAAAGAACGAATGTTTAAATTATGGCTTAGAAAGAATTTTTATTAGCTACTATAAGTAGTCATTTATATTAAAAAATCATATTGAAAATATTTGAGATAGCATGATTAACGAGTTATATTACGCAAAGTATGATAAAACCTTGGGAAAAAATAGATTTCATTAGTTCTCATAAACCAAAATTGTACTCTTAATCCAAAATAACAAGGCAGTTGAGACGTGACCAATTTTTTCAATCAAAATTAATTAATGTGTACCAAGAAATTAAGTCATAGGGCAAACATAAAAATATATATATATATATATATATATATATATATTTGAATTTTGAAATTTTATATAGTGAAACATATGGAGGACGCTCTTTAGTGCAAGATAAATAATTGGATAGAGTTTTATTTCGATAAGGACTTTTAGGATTGCTTTCTAATTTTCAAATAAATAAGACTTCTGAAACATAAAATTTCATCACTTAATCTAGTATTTGTGTTGAATCAATGAGGCTTCTGTAACATAAAATTTCATCACTTAATCTAGTATTTGTGTTGAATCAATGAGTTTGGTTGAGATTTTATTATTTCTTCTACCTTGTGTTATATTATAAATCCTCCCACGATAGCAGATAATTCAACTATTTCATCTTGTAAATACCAAAAAAAATAAAATAATAATAATAATAATAAAGTAGAAAAACCTTGTATTTCAATAAGTGAAATAATTTTTTGATTAAAAATATTTTCTCATTCGGTCTATATGTGAATTAAGTTTTATATAAAAATTTTAAAATACTTATTTTACTGTATAATTTTAAATTTAATGTATATTACGATATCTGACTAATTATAACTCTTGAATTCGATCACTTTCGTTTGCACAAACTTGATCAACATAAATAAGTACTTACCTAAGTATTGGTTTTTATTCTTATTAGCCAGAGATAACCTAAGTATCGAATTTATTAATACAAAGAAGTACCACAACTCACGGCGTATGAATTTGCACGAATCTAAAACACATTAGACTAACTCAAACAAATCTAAAAGTACAACACCCAGTTAAGGAAAAATAAGATTAGTCTCTAAACATTAACAAATTAAAAAAATAACCTTAAAAAAAAAAAAAACTTGACAGTACATCAAAAACAAGTACATATATTTCCTAAATTATTTTAATTCCAATCCGATATATACCAGAATTAGGGGTGGAAATTGGAACGGAATTTCCGAAATCCGCCGAATCCGATCAGAAATTTTCCGATTTTGGAATGAATATTTTTAATCCGAAATCCGATTTCCGATTTTTCCGAAAATTTTCGGATGGAAATTGGAATTAGTTTTAAAATTTTCGGAAATTCCGAAATCCGATCCGAAATATTTCCGAAATTCAATTTTCGGAAATTCCGATTTCCGATCCGAAATTATAAAATGTAGAGTTAGTAAAGGCATTTGAGAATCGAACACGAGACCTCTCATACTCAAAGCATGAAACTTACCATCAAACCAATAGCAATTGTTGTAAATAATTCAAACATTTTATACTATATACTATTTGCTATAGAAGAATACTATATACTATATAATATATTTTATATACATTTACTATATGTAAATATAAATATATATATATTATAGTATACTTTATAATACTATATACTATATACTATATACTATATACTATATAATATATTTTATATACTTTATATTATGTGTAAATATAAATATACATATTATAGTATACTATATAATATATTTTATATACTTTATACTATATGATAGTATATAAATATATTATATATACTATATGTATATAGTATAGTTTATACTATAGTTTTATTTTATATTATATACTATAGTCTATAGTGTAGTTTTTTAGTATTATTTTATAATATATACTATATACTATAGTTTATACGGTAGTTGTTTAGTATTATTTTATAATATATACTATATATTATAGTTTATACTGTAGTTTTTTTAATTATATTATATTATATACTACATACTATATATTATATATTATATACTTTATGCTATATATACTATATACTATATGTATATAGTATAGTTTATACTATAATTTTATTTTATACTATATACTATAGTTTATATTGTAGTTTTTTAGTATTATTTTATAATATATACTATATACTATAGTTTATACTGTAGTTTTTTAATTATATTATATTATATACTACATACTATTTACTATATACTATATGCTATAGAAGAATACTATATACTATATATTATATACTTTATGCTATATATACTATATACTATAGTTTATATTGTAGTTTTGTAGTATTAGTTTATAATATATACTATATATTATAGTTTATACTGTAGTTTTTTAATTATATTATATTATATACTACATACTATATACTATATGCTATAGAAGAATACTATATACTATATATTATATACTTTATGCTATATATACTATATACTATATGTATATAGTATAGTTTATACTATAGTTTTATTTTATACTACATACTATAGTTTATACTGTTGTTTTATAATTATACTATCTTATATACTACATAATATAAGATATTTTGGGACAATTCTGAAAATTCCGAAAATTTCCGATTTTCTGAATTTTTTAATTTCCGAAATTTCCGAAAAAATTTCCGAAAATTCCAAAATTTCGGAATTCCAAAATTTCCGAAATTTCCGACAATTCCGAAATTGGAATGGATTTTTCATTTCCGAAAATTTTTGGATGGAAATTGGAATTGATTTTTCATTTCCGAAATTTTTTGGAATTTTTCCGAAACACCCTATTTCCGATTCGATCCGTCCGATCTCCACCCCTAACCAGAATAAATCTTGAAATTAATATATAAAAATATGAATTTGATGAAAAGTAATTGTTATCGAGAGAGTAGTGTAATTAAGGAGAGAGAAACATTAATTAAGGTTTCAGCCTGGAGTTCGTCAGTCATGTCAGAAACACCACTTTCGCACGTAAATATTAATAACTCACACCACCTCTATTTAATGCCTTAAGTACTCGTTCTTAATTCTTGCATTGTTTTCAACGCGCCGCCTTCACGCGCCGCTCTTCTCTTCTGGGGATCAGTTCCAAATCTAACAAACGAGTGATGCACACGCCATTCTCTCCGCGCGTTGGCAGACTCCTTGTATTCTGTCCGCTGCAAATGCAATTACTCTGCTGTGGATATTACCATATTTTCTGAGTTAATTAAACTATATAGTACTTGGGTAGCTAAGGATCACAAATATTCATTTACATTCAAAAAAAAACAAAAACAAAAAAGATTTAAAACATTTTCATTTACTCATATAGATATTTATGAGTTTTAAAAAATGTCATTTTACTTCTTAATGTAAATATATACAAATTATACAAATATTAGTAATATTCATTGATTTAATTTTATACTTTTTCATTGTAACGAATGATGTCAAAAGTGATTAAGGTTTATATATTTAATTAAAAACAGACTTGACAATAGTTTTGATTTATAATTTATATTTTTAACAAGGTACCTATGTTTAATGGTTTATAGTATACTATATTTGTTAGTACCTTTTGAAAACAATAAATTGAATAATAATTGTACTTAAAAAAATAATTATATGTTCATACATATAACATAAAATATAATTAATTTATATATGTATGCGGGGATCAAGTCAATTGGGAATATTGAGTGATGTGGGGGATTTAAATTCGTCCCCGTCACACACTGATATAATTGAGGTAGGATTTTCCATTAAATTCAGGATAGGGATGGATTCCTATTTAAATGCTTGGATTTTCCATATATCCCTAATATATCAACTATCATAATATTTATATTTTCTTTCTTCTCATTAATTTTCTTATTATTTTATTTGATCTTATTCCACGTTTTCCTTCCTATATCAAATTGCATAGCTAGAACTGTTCTAGCCAATATAACAATATACCATGTAATTGAAATATTGAAAACTACCACTTTTCCATAATAAAAGATATTTTTTATATTTATATTGAGAAAAAAAAAATCCTTTACTACTTTAAAGTAGCATATAAGGATAGATTCACCCCACTATCATTTAGTAACCTAAATTACATAAGTCTGATTCGGAGATAAATCTCATTATTATAATTTAAAACTTATTAATTTTGAGATCAATGGTCTCGCAAATATTGAGCTTCGAGATCAATCATGTTATGTTAATTAATTGGTCTCTTTTACCAGCTATGAGACCATTAATTGGCTCGAGATTTTTTTTTTTCAATGTGCATTTATAAATGTCATACATAGGTTTAGGATCAGCAATGTGACCAAGCAGCTATACATTATTTCCAAACCCATCGCAGTGGATCCTGCTTACATCATATATATTTGAATTTGAATTTGAATTTGCTAATTCTTAAATTCGTGTTCTCGCATTATTCATTTACTATAAATATATAAATAGATTCAATCATTAAAGTTTAATTCGTGTTCCACTCTATCGAGGCTATTGTTTGAGTTTGATTAAATTCATAATAAAGATTAACTAAATTTTGAAATTTAATAGAAATTACAATTCGACAAATTTAGTTAACAACATATATATTTGCTCAAATGAACTGTTTTACATATATTTTGTTGTATTTTTACTACTACAAATATATATTACATCTGTATTAATAACATCTTAATTTATCTTAAAACAATATACAGCACAAAATAAAGTAATTGAGGATTTTAATTGAACTGTGTTATTAATTGCCATTTTCGTATGTAATATTGCAGTTTATTTCCTTTTCTAATACAAATTAAAATTCCACGCATATATGTACGTAGTATATATTACTATTTTTTACGCATATATGTAATACATATAAGTATTCTATGCTGATTATGAGATCAATTTATCATATTAATTTTTATAGATACGCTTGATATTCTCGGTTCATATGATATGTACAATAATATTATACTATATAAATACATTACTTAAAAAAATACAAAATTTGATATAGTGCAAAAAAAAAAAAAAAAAAAAAAAAGCTTATTCGTAGCAAATAAAAAAGAATACGAGTGCATTTAGACATATTTTGTCCACTATCTTATGCACATCACATTATCTTATCTTCTTCATTTCTCTTAACTCAAAAATTTCCTAGAGAGAGAAAGAGAGAGAGAGAGCCATAGCCGGTGACTCTATCCTAGGGTTAAGTAATGCATGTCTAGACATAAGCTGCTAAAACAGTATTACTATAAATAGCTCACAGCCGATAATTAAGGCTCTGAATTTAAGCTAAAATCCATGGAGTATGAAGATCACGAAGACGACGAGCACGAGGGCGAGGTTGGATTAGGACAGGGTTTCAATGACTCACTCCTCCGCCCACCCACCAAAATGCCGTCTCCGCCGCCGCCGCCGCTGCTTCGGAAGCCGAGATACAAGGAGTGCCTCAAGAACCACGCCGTCGGCATCGGCGGCCACGCCGTCGACGGCTGCGGCGAGTTTCTCCCGGCGGGGGAGGAAGGCACCCTGGAGTCCCTCAACTGCGCCGCCTGCAACTGCCACCGCAACTTCCACCGCAGAGAAAACGACGGCGTCGGCGGCGTCGGCGGCTTCCCCTTCCACCAATACCCTCACCACCACCACCAGCAGCAGCTGCTGCTGGCCCACCACCCGCAGGGGCATTTCGGGTACCGCAGCCCGAGCGGGTACCTCCACGTGGCGCCGCCACAGCAGCGGGCGGCGCCGCTGGCCCTGCCGTCGAGCTCAGGCGGCGGCGGGGGGAGTGGGTCGAGGGAGGAGATGGAGGACTACTACTCGAACCCCAGTAGTGGGCCCGGGAAGAAGAGATTCAGAACCAAGTTCACTCAAGAGCAGAAAGAGAAGATGCTGAATTTGGCTGAGCGTTTGGATTGGAAAATTCAGAAACAGGATGAAGAGCTTGTGCACCAATTCTGCAGTGAGATGGGGATTAAAAGACACGTGCTTAAAGTCTGGATGCATAACAACAAGCACACTCTTGGTAAGAAAACCTAGGAATCATCGAATTTTTATTACCATCATCATCTTGATCATCATCGATCCCTCCCAATTCCAGACATATATAATTGTATGTGCAAATTTAATTTCCAATCATATGTTTATGTTATTGTTTTATAGTACTATGATTTTGTAGCGTATGATTAATTAATTTCACAACTAGGGTTTTCCTTATATTCTTCTCCATGTGTTTGAGATGTTGTTCTTGATTAGTGTTTGATTAATTAAGTAGAATTGATTATGTGTAGAATATGTATATTCTGATAAATGGGTTTAAGGTTTCTTGAATTTCTTTTTTCTTTTTTGATCTCAAATATTGAGTTAGTTTGAGAGCATTCACTTCTCCCAAACAACCTTTTTGTTTTCATTGTACAGAAAAACCTGAAGCATTGTGCAGAGCATTCATTGTTTGTTGGTAGAATTTCGAATTCTGTGCTTTAATTTTATTTGTAAGAGCATTTCATGGAGGAAATTCATCAACTTTTTTTCCAACTTTTTCAACATACACCGCTTGCCCATTCATTAAATGTGGATGACGAATCAAAAACCCCTTCATTTATAATTCCATTTTATTTTAAATAAATCAATTTAATTTTGTTGTATTAAGGAAGCCTCTTTTATATAATTTTGATTTAATGGGGTTTGATATAGAGATGTAATTTGATCGAGTCAGCTCAAGTTATTCAAAATTGGTTTGGGAAATTAAAAACTCGAACTTGATTCAAAATTAGTTGGAGTCGAGCTTACTATATATGCCTCTAATATATTTATTTAATTACATACATGTGTTTATATATGTACATAAATAATAGAATTGAGCCTTATCGAGTCTATTTTCGTGAAATAGGTCAGCATAAACTACTTAGTATAAGTAGTCTTATCCAATCAAACTCTATTGAGTTATGAATTTTTTAGTTGAGTTTAGTATGTATAAATTTTACTCAAAGTCCATTGCACCATAAACTGTGACTTAATTGTACTCAAGAATATGGATTATTACTAGTGTGCTCAGTTCTACATAGTACATTTGTTTCGTTCTATATTGTACTTTTAAGATACAAATAATGTGAATTCTCATGTTGAGAAAGACAAGTATTTAATTAGGAGAATACTCCATACACCTAGCATGAATTTATGAGCATATGTAATATGAGATGAGATGTACAACATATATGATCGAGATTAATTTTGTTCTTTATGAGTTAAATTAAATGTGTCTGATTTTAGTTTAATATCCATTGCATTATATATTTCTCTCAAAGAAAATCTAATGGATTATGATACTTTATTTTACGATTCTTTAATTTATTAATATATGTCATGTTAGATAACCCTTGTATGCTCATAAAAATATGATAAATGAAGTAATGCAAACAATGAAAAAAAAAAGGATTATTTAGCGACAAAAAAATTAAACTCATTTTGGACTTTTTCCAAGGAAATACGGCTCGTATTTCTTGATCAATACAATAAATTTTACTTACGATTTATCAAAATTACTCGTATTTCTTATTATCAAAATTTCTTGTTCAATCCTATATGTTCGATCTCGCAAACGTCCAGCAATATATTGTTTTATGTATCTAAAACTTAATTGCACACAAGAATCTGTAGTCTAGATTTTTGTTAACAATCATATTTAGGGGTGAGCAAAGATGAAACGAAACCGAAAAATCAAATCACTTGATTCGGTTTTTCAGTTTTGTTTTATCTAGAGAGTGGTTCAGTACGATTCACTAAAATTAGTTAGAATATATCGATTTCGCTTTTAGATCGAATTGACCAAATTACACTATAAATAAGAGAGATCGAATTAAATATGAAAGTGACCTTGTTTCGATTTTTGTGTATAAATATGTTCGATTTGATTTTAAAAAATATTGATTTTTTCGGTTTGGTTCAATTTTTGATCCAAGCTACCAATTGCTCAACCCCAATCATATTCAATTTTTTATTTATCAAGATTTAATCATTGTTATGTATAAAGTGCCGATACTATATATACTGCATGTGTAGCACATAGTAATGAAATTAAATACGAAATCAAGCATAATGGATATATACCATAATTATCTCCTTATTTTTCCTTTTTCTTTTGGTTACATCCTCTCATTACAATAAACCAATTTATTAACGACAAGAAAAGTCGTTGCTAATTAATGATAGCATGTCATCGTTACAAATATTTTATGCTATTATCCGTTATGGAGTGTATTGTATTCCTTGAATAAAATATACATGCACCACTCTACATACATAAAATATAATATATAGAATATATACTACACAAAATCTAGCATTAGAGATCTATAAAATTTGGCACAAAAATTTATGTGATAAAACAATTTCATGGATATGACTTAATAAACGGAACATACTACTTATAATCCAAATTCATTTCCATAACTCTACTTAATTTGTAGGTTGATAAGTTTTAACCTATATTTAGATTCGTTATAGGTTTAGTAACACAAAAAAAAAAAAAAAAAAAAAAATACATCACATTACCATAATTATTACTAAAACATCTTATCCAAAATTTGATGGTACAAGCAAGTGAGGAATCTAGGTACTAAATTACATATTATCTGATCTAGATGGGAGTGCACATTGGGAAAGAAATAGGTAAACCGGGTTGTTTCATAAACATGATTTGTCTTGATCTCATTTCTTTACACACACTCACATATATATAGATATATTTGTATATTACAATAGTTATATATTTATATAGTAGTATTATTGCATCGGGAAGGTGAAAAAGGAAAGAAAACAAATGATTTAATTTAATGTATGCATGTATGTGCAGCAGTTGCAATGAAATGTTGTGTTATCTAATGTGGAAAACCTAGAATACAAAAACGTGTGCTAGGTTGATGTTCGAGAAAGTCGATAGATCCAAAGCTTTTTGTTCCATGTTATAGCAATCTTTTTATTCTAATTTATTTCATTTTTTGCTTTTTTAAATGTTTCAAATGTTCCAAAATCCAAAGGAAACATGTGGGCACTACTGAGCATATAACGGCTTCTGGATGGAACACTTTTACTATACACACATAAATGCATCAACTTCTTGTACATAACTTATTAATGCACATCTCCACCAACACATTTCACAATTCATTTAATTGGTCCAAACTCTAATTATCACAATTTTTATATGATTTCATTTTGTTTTCATCAATTCATTATCTAATTCGTTTTCTATTTTTGAACACATAATTTTCAATTATAGAAATCAGGTTAATTTTATTTTGCTGTGATTAATGGTACTCCATTGATATTTATAATAGAAACAAAAACATATTTTCTTATTCCAAAAAAGTTTAGATTTATTGAATAACATCAAACGATAGCGTATCTATAACTTAATTTTCTCTTGGCTCATGTTAGTTGGCACATTAGGAATTGGAATAAGGAAATAAATTAAATTATAGAGGTTAATAATTTGAAAATTGTAGTGCAGCGAGCAGGCCCATGCTAACCTGCAATCGTAAGATATTTGCAGCTGTTGATGATTTTTCAGAATCTGCAAAAGCTGCCAATTTCTTTTTTTCTTTTATTTTTATAATTGTGGTCCACTATACAATACAAAGGCTAATTTGGTCCAAAATTTTAATCATTTGCCTTTGTAACTTCCAAAATTTTGAGGCATTTAAGAAAGAGAGATTGTTTCACGAGAGCTTGTAGTTGAAGTGATATCCCATCGTTTTAAAGATGTAAATTATGTAGCAATTTAGCTTAATGATTATACTTACAAAATTTAATGCTTACATGTCTGCAATAATATATCAAGTTCAACCAATTTTATTTTTAATACTATCTTTCATATTTAATTTTAACTTGCATGTTTTCACAATGATTAAAAAGATTAATGGAAAAGCCAATTAAAGTAGTCAATTTCCTACTATATATATATTTAATGTGTACAATACTCTCTAATATACTATTTAATGTACGTATTTGTATTTTTTCAAACTAAAAGGATTACGGAATAAAGTTTTATTAAATAGGCTAGATAAATACTACTCTATTTAGAAAATGATTTATATATTTGGGACATTAATAACGGAAATTGTTTATTTAAACAACTAGATTAACTAATGAATGTTTCTAATGGGCTCCATGATGTTAGACCCATTATAAATGGATGAACGCTGAAGCCCATAAGTGTACGAGGCCCAATACTTCAAGATAGGTGTGAAGCGTGATTTATTTTAATTAAATTAAGTCGCAATATAATTTGTTAATTCGCTGTTGAATGACTTGAGTGTTGGCTAATACTATTTATTTTTATCCCATGAACATTAAAATTATTATTTATCACATAATTTTTCTTAATATTAGAATATTAATTTTAATGTTACAATATTAATCTGTCTATATTTATCATACGCAATTCAGGTCCATTATCGAACTAGTCACGAAATAGGTCCAGTGGGCCCATGTCATAACTTGTTTGATTGGTTTTAGACGTGTTCCAAATTTCACATAGTAGTTGTAATTTCAAGTTTTAAACACATCCAAGAATAAAATACACATACACACATAATATATATATTCGTGCGCTATTATTCTATAAATGCAAGTAATGGTCTACCAGACACAAAATAATCTATTAATTATTATCTCGTATAATTTATTAGTCATTAACATGAATATTTATATTATTTTTTTATCTAAGTGGCCATGAATATTTCTTCCAAAAAAAAAGACCACGAACATTTTCAAATAACAATATCACATTGATAAGATTAGTTATATCCCGTGGACGAATAAATTTCAAGGAAATGAAGCTCTACATAAATTAGTTGGACTTAACTCATTTATAGAATTTGTAATTTCATAATTGCAAAGTAAATATGTTGCTGAATCAAGAATTAAAATAATGTGAATTTATTTTTTAGAAGACAACGTTATACCCTCCATTTATTTTGAATTTCTAAGATTGAAAATGGTGGCATTTGGAAGACCTAAAAGCACATTTCGTGGTTGTAGATGAAGTGACAAGGAATTATGCCATTTAAGAGAATCTCGAGTAATAAGTTCAGCAATTCCACTCCCTATTCCCCCCTTTTTCTGTCTTTAATTTTAATTACATTTCAAATGCCTACATTCATATGATGCTAGAATTGGTTTGTTATATCGACACATATAACATACTAGTATTTAATAATATTAAATAAATAGAGGTGACGTGGAATGATGCGAATATATATAAGCATTAAGCCACGTGGGATTAGGTGAAGCGAAGAAGTAGGGACCACAAGGCTACTTTGGTCATATCAAAAAGCCGTTTTCACGAAGCATTGTTCAACACTGACAAGTATATGAAGAAAACAGAAAAGGCAAAACGCAACACCACTTTCACTTCTCACAATTCCAAATCTCCCTCTCTTTCTCCGTCCCCAGTCCCCATTCACATATATATGTTCATACTATTGGGGAATTGAATTTCTGTAGCTCAAACTCGATCAATGGATGCTCTTTCGCCGGCGATCAAACCGCCTCTGAATCTGCCGCCCAGAGCTACTCGCTCCGATCATGCTCTGCTCTCCTTCGGGTCTTACAAGAACCCGAACCGGACCAGGATTTGGAAGAGAATTCAGGCCAAAGCGCATGAGAGCATTGATTTCAGCGATCCGGATTGGAAGTCAAAGTACCAGAGTGACTTCGAGGAGCGCTTTCGCATTCCGCATATCACCGATGTGCTCACCGATGCCGTTTCTTACCCCTCCACTTTCTGCCTCAGAATGAGGTTCTTCCTTATGCTTCATTTATTTGACTTGTTAATTGAGAATGAATATTTCCTTTTTTTACCATTCTTCCTTTGAGCTGTGATTTTCCTAGATTACTTTATGAGTTTTTCGTAATGATTTTGGTGTATTTGTGTTCTACTTTTCTCTTTGTTTTTATTTTGTATATCTGGAAGTAGAGCTTTATTCATGCAATGGATTGGGAATTATGTTGCGTTGTTAATAAGCTTGATACTGTGCCTGTTAGTTAGAGTTGTACTTATATAAGAAAAAAAAAAGTTGGGATATGAAGGAGTGGTATCAACTAATCAAAGTTATAATTTTCAGTTAATGAATGCATATATTACCTTTAGAAAGAAATTAATTTGAGCCTCTTTGCAGAACTCCTGTAAGTCCCGATTTCGCGAAAGGTTATCCATCGGATGAAGAATGGCATGGATATGTTAATGACAATGATAGAGTACTGCTAAAGGTATAATGTCTTTTTTTTGTTTTGTTTTTCGTAGTTACTGCAGTAAGCACTGTTTGATTCACAATCCATACATGGCTTGGGTTATTTTTTGTGGCTTCTTCTGTTGCATCCTTAGTCTTTCTAATAATGAAAAATGTAACTGCTTTGGGTGCTTATGATTTCTGGAGCCATTGAGAAGTTGACTGATAAATCAGAAATAAGGAATAATAAGTGGTGGTTTTCTTGTTGAATCAAGTGTGGAAGAGTATACAAAAGGCTATGCTTGGTTATGAAGGTCCAATCGCAAAGTAATACATTATTTTTATTTTTAGTTATGCTGAGAAACACACAATAGGTGTCCAAAATTTTCTGTAGAGCTGTGTCTGATGTAGTCTTAAATTCGCTGTTTTTAAGTATGTAAGCATAGTCTCGTCAAATTGTCTCCTCAGTCTCAAGACAATCTCTTATTCATTCATTGAAATACACGTTTAAGTTACATCTAGGCAAAGTATTGTAAAGTTTGCATCTTCAGTCCAAAGAGAAGGTAAGCAAGTAGATATTTATTCATTTATGCTCAAACAATTTCTCTGCATTTTCCTTATTTTATTTTTATCATGTAATTGGGTGACTGATTTAAAATTCTCTACTCTGTACGCATGTTGTATTTAATCTTTTCTAATTCCAGGTCTAGCTCAAAGCTGACATTTTATAATATGTAACCCTCGTGAATCTTATTCAATATGTTTATCTCATCAAAAAAGTCAGTCCACAGTGCATGCATTCTGCTAGACTTTTGTTTTGTTTTGTTTTTTATTTTTTCAGAGTTTGGTTGAGTTTACTTATGCTACTGAATCTATTAGGTTATTGGAGTATATAATGTTGATCTATTTTTGGTCCTTCAAGTTCTAACCTCTACTATAGAACTTGCCAAAAGTCTCACATATAAAATTGTCTGCAGATGGATTGCCCATTGAGCATGTGAGACCATATTTTTGTGTTCCTCAAGCCTTATTAGATAATTATTTGCACTACATGCAATTAGTAATTATTTGGATCTTCCCAGATTAATTAAAACTTGCTGAAAAGGAAAAAAAGAAAAGAAACTCAATTGCTGCTTCATATTGCCAGACACCTGCCTTTCTGAATAATGTTATGTTCTCATGCTGAATGTCTCTAACAAAAGGTCCTTTACTAATGGTTTCAGGTGATACGTTATTCTTCCCCTGCATCTGCTGGTGCTGAGTGTATAGATCCTGGTTGCACATGGATTGAGCAATGGTAAGGATCTGATGTGACGTATTTGTATTTATGAGGTTAATAAATATGGAGGGCATCTAAAGCTATAAATATTTTTACACGTGTTGCTCTATATAGAACCTTTAGATTTCCCTGGTTTCCAGTAAGAAAAATGAGAAGCAGAGTATGATTATAACAAGTTGATGTGATCCTAAATGCTAAATTCATGAGGTGAAAACATTTTTCTCTGTGAATCAAATTGTAAATATTCAAATATGTTTAGTGCCACAGTTCTAAATATTCTTCAACCGTATAGTGTTTCTATCTTATGTGACACATTACACTCTACCTCATACAATAATTGATGCATCAATTTACAGAATATCACTTCACATAATTTCAGGGTACACCGTGCTGGACCACGAGAGAAAATATACTTCAAGCCAGAAGATGTAAAAGCAGCAATTGTTACTTGTGGAGGCCTTTGTCCTGGTCTCAATGATGTCATACGACAGGTATTTTCTGAAATGGTCTTGAAGATTGTCAAAGTTACATCTGGATGTTTAGAATCTCTGGTTTCAATGAAGTAGCTTTAGAAAAATCTATAGGAGACTAATATTTATATCCAATAATCTTTTTTTTTTAGGGGGTGGGGGGTGGGGGTTGTTGATATCAGTATATTTCCCTGGAGGTGTTTACTTTTTATGGCCTCTCTTATAAGCTTGCACTACTCTTTTTTCGAATGGCCACTTTTTTTTATTTATCTTCTACAATTCTTTGTTATCATTGCAGATAGTCATCACCCTTGAGATATACGGCGTGAAAAAGATTGTTGGAATCCCTTTCGGTTATCGTGGGTTTTCTGACAATAGTTTAGCAGAGATGCCTGTGAGTATATTAGCTTATTTAGTTATTAATGATCTCTTTATGCAAAAGAAACTTCTCTTACCTTGGTTCAATTAGCATTTATGATGACAATTAGTAAACTATTTGGAAAATTTGTTGTGTTGGAAATTCCCCCCAAACATTCCTAAGATTTTAGCATTTATAACAAATATTCATTGAACAATAATCATTAAATAATATGTTAGTTTTCATTTAGTATGATGCTTTACTGTTGATGCTATATTTTAGGGTAATAAATAATGAGTAATGCACTGTACATCTGTACTTGGTCACTTTGTATGATGTAACATGTTACCCCTAGTGCACTGCCCTCTTTCGGCCAACATAGACAGCAACCTTTCCCTTGATATATTCTCGACAATTTGTCATGCTTTGAAAGAAATTTTATGTGATACAATCTTTAATAAATTGGTCAGATTTTGATCCACTTGTATTCTTGCATGTTCTTTTGCTTTATTCCATCTTTTCAGCTCTCCAGGAAAGTGGTCCAAAATGTTCATCTGTCTGGAGGAAGCTTGCTAGGAGTCTCACGTGGAGGACCTAAAGTTAGTGATATTGTGGACAGTATGGAGGTACGTCTTGGTGCTTGCCCTCAATTTACTGGTCACGTCATCTTTATTTAATTTTAAAGTGCAATGGCTATTTTAATACTAAGTCAAGAATTGATGGCAGGAAAGAGGGATAAATATGCTCTTTGTTCTGGGTGGTAATGGTACGCATGCTGGCGCCAATGCCATACACGAAGAGGTTTTTGGCTAAGAGCTTTTATACTTAATTATAGCTACTTGTTACTTATTGTACGCATTATAATGTCAGATTCTACTATTTAGTGCAAAGTTGAAGAAATCTAAGTTAGAAGTTGTGACCAATAAAACAACATTTTATTTTTTGAAAATCATGGTTAACTGCATGTAATAGAAATTGGATTTCAAACTATAAGTGAAAAAGAAAGAACTGACCTGATACTTACCCTGGACAAGGACACGAGAATAACTATCTTCTATTTGTTGGTCTCTTTTGGTATTTTGTCATGATTGATCTCTTATGCACGGATGTGAGTGTTATTGGCGCAAATGTGCCTTCAACCTCTAAATTGTAATACAGTTTATATTATTTGTGTTGATGTCCAGTGCTCTAAAAGACGATTGAAGGTAGCTGTAGTTGGTGTGCCAAAAACCATAGACAATGACATTTTGCTTATGGACAAAACCTTTGGTTTTGATACGGCTGTTGAAGAGGCACAAAGAGCAATTAATTCTGCATATATTGAGGTCCAAGTTCATACCTCTTTATGTACTTTTGACTATATCTTCAATCTCCATTCAGGATTTGAGATGAATTTCTCTCTAATATGACAGGCACACAGTGCTTATCGTGGCGTTGGGATTGTAAAATTGATGGGTCGAAGCAGTGGTTTTATAGCTATGCAGGCATCTCTTGCTAGTGGACAAATTGATATATGCTTGATTCCAGAGGTACCATATATCTAGACAATCAAAAAATATGAACTATATTTTCGTATTTCTCTAATCACAGTATTTTCTTGAATAAATCAGGTGCCCTTTAATCTGCACGGACCTCATGGTGTCTTGAATCACCTAAATTACTTGCTTGAAAGAAAAGGATCTGCTGTTATCTGTGTTGCAGAGGGAGCTGGCCAGGTTAGTAAGATGATGTTTTCTTGACCTCTAATTAGAACGGAATATTCAGATGTTTTAGAAGAACCAAACCTTATAGCTTATTCCTCATGTTTTCTGCACAGGATCTTCTTGATAAAACCAATGCTACAGACGCATCAGGAAACATTGTTCTAGGAGATATCGGTGTTCATATACAACAAGAGGTTGGTTCCTTCAAATACTTTGTTCTTTGCTTTATTTCCTCAGATTTGATATATAACTATTCTTTCTTGTATGATGAATTGCGAATTTCACTGTTTGATTCTATTAACTCACATCACGTATACCTTACAGACAAAGAAGTTTTTTAGAGAGATTGGATCTCCAGTGGATGTGAAATACATCGATCCAACATACATGATCCGTGCATGCCGTGCAAATGCATCAGACGGAATTCTCTGCACTGTTCTCGGTCAAAACGCCGTATGTCTATCTTCTAATCTCATGATTTTTATTTTCTTTTTAAAATTTCAGAAGCAATGAACATGGGACTCACCAAAATGAATCCTAGCACCATTTTGGTTTCTTATCTCTACTTATTGCCATCTACTTGCAACTCCAATTTTCTGCTTATTTTATCCTGGATGTTTCTTACACCATGCCATACAGTTTTGTAGTCAGTAAAAATCAGCTTTTCCTCATCCTTACTTAGAGCTGAAACTTATTACTTTCCATGATCATATGTTCTAAATAACACTATGTTAGGACCAAATCTCCTTGGCAAATATGTCACTTAATCTTACACAAACATTTTGCTAGGTTCACGGTGCATTCGCTGGGTATAGTGGAATCACAGTTGGGATATGCAATACTCACTACGCCTATTTTCCGATACCTGAAGTCATAGCTCAGCCCAGGGTTGTCGATCCCAACAGCCGTATGTGGCATCGTTGCTTAACCTCAACAGGCCAACCTGATTTCATCTGAAAGGCAAGAGTAAGTAATTTATAAGCTGTGGAAAAAACATGATGTTTCATAGTGCAGATTAGAGGAACAAGATGGGAAGATTCTTGTTCCAGATTTTCCTTAAAAAATATTCAAGTGTACAGAATTCACGATGCCATTGAGCAGTGGCATGTGGTAATAAGCTTGAATAAGACACTCACAGCACCACCATTTTTGTGGCTTTTTAAGAGAATTCGTACTCAAGAAAAAGCCCTTGATTATTCCTCTCATTGGGATAGTTAAATATGTTGTACTATTAGGTTATAATCAAATAAAAAAATTCTGATTATGTGTTGATTCACTGTTACGATATAACGTTTTCTAATTTTAACTTGTCGTGTGCAAGAATTAGACGAATATAAAAGCTTTAACCATTTATAGAGTTTATTTGGAAGAAAATGGGGAGTTGTATAGATGTTAAATAATCCAAGCAAAGATAGAACAACTGAATAGCTCAAAAAAGAAAAAGAAAAAAACAACAAATCTTGATATAGGTTTTTACAAAAATGAGACTAGTGTAGATGAGAAAATGTAGAATTGGACATGGTGGATATGATAAATATTGAATGTTTTAAAAAAAGAAACATGGTTACCCTAATAGATGAAAGAAAAGAGAAAAATACGGTTATAATGGTTTGATGAAGTATGAGGGCATCTCCAATGGTTAGGTAGAAGGTGACGTGGAGGAGGGATTAAAATCTTGGGGTTGGGTAGAGATTGATGGGAGAGAGAGGTTTAGGTAGAAGAGAATAAAATGGGTAGAGAAATCTCTACCCACAGGAAGGAAAAAAAAGTGGGGAGAAGTGGACCATGTTTGAATTTTATTTTATTTTTTTAAATTAATTTGCAGGTGTTGTTCGTTAAACCCTAAAAATTATAAGGTTTAATGGACAAAACCCTATTGTTGTTCGTTAAACCCTATAATTTTTAGGGTTTAACGAACAATACTGGACCATGTTTGAATTTTATTTTATTTTTTAAAATTAATTTGTAGGTGTTGTTCGTTAAACCCTAAAAATTATAGGGTTTAATGAACAATATTGTTCGTTAAACCCTATAATTTTTAGGGTTTAACGAACAATACTCTATTGTTCATTAAACCCTAAAAATTATAGGATTTAACGAACAAAACTCTCTTTAATTGCATATTGTTCGTTAACGAACAAAACTCTCGTTAAACCCACAGGATAATTACCTGCATAGTGTTCGTTAATTGCATGCATATTGTCTTCATTAATTGCATGTATAATACTATGATTTTTTTATATATTTTATTATTTTTAAATATTTTATAAGGTTGGTTGTTTCCAATAAATTTGATAATTTATTATCGAATGTTATTTAATAGTTTACTAAATTGAAAAAATATTTAAAATTTAAAAAATTATTTAAATCAATTAAATTATTATGAATTTTTATTTATTATAGAATAAAATTATAAATAGAGATGGTAGATTAATAAAAATATAATAGATATAGGAGTGATTTGAGAATGAGACCCATGAATAGTTATTTTTCAGGTAGAATGGTTGATGGAGTATTTATTTAAAGGTAGAAGTTTTTTTATTTTTGAGGTGGCAGTGATGTGACACAAAAAAACCTTATTTTTTGGTTTATCCATTGGAGATGTCCTGATATTTTAGTGGTAAAATACATCTATCACTTATGCATAGGTCCTGGGTCATGTGGTAGGAGTGAAATTGTTGATCTTCTTTAACAATTAAAAAGAATTAAAATTATATATATATATATATATAAAGTATGATGTGTAGAAAATATTAAATCAAAAGAACTTTTTTAAAATAAAGATCGATTACATTTATAATGTTAATAAAGATACGTAATTCAGTCAAAATAAGATTAAAAAACTGATTTTACAAAGTGGGATAAAAAGTAAAGACAAAAACTTTTGTGCACTTGGTGCACGGACCCTAGATCCGTGCACTCGGGTTGACCTGGCCCATCACGTTCTCGTATGCGTTACCAGACCGCGGGCAAAATTCGCCCAAACATGCTCCTAGGTGTCTGACATTTATGTTATGTTAACTATACTTTTTAATAGTGTTAGTCATATTTTTTTAGTTATCTTAGTCATATATTTTGTAAGGTTAGCAGTACCTTAGCATTTTTTTTAGACAAATATATTAACCTTTCATTTCTTTCAGTTATAACAGTCATACATTTTAGTTATGTTAGATATATCTTTTAATTATATTAGTTGTACTTTTATATATTACAAAAAAGTATGACTATGTTGATATAAATATATAAGTGGTATCACACAAATGTATGAGTAATATCACGTAAAGGTAAACATGTACAAATTATGGCGAAATTAAAGTTTTTTTATAATTAAAAATATTAAATAAAGGTTGACATATGGACATAAAGATATGACTAATATAACATAAATATATGATTAATATAACATAAAAATATGACTAACATAACATAGAAAAAACAGGGCGAAAAAAAAAAAAAGGATCCAAATCAACCTACATATACCTACGCATCAGGTACACAAAAGTAATGCCAAAAAAAGTAAAAACTAATAATTTTACAAGTACGGGTTCATGTACAAGTAATTTTGGGATGGATCCTAGAGAATGGGCTAGGTTCTAGTGCATAATTGACTTTGACCATATATGATTAGATGTACTGTTTTTGAGCCAAGGGAGAGGGACTGCATATTTTAACTATTTATTGTTTGATCTGCTCAGTTTTAAGGTTCCTAAAATGAGACAACACTTCACAAACATGGGATATAAGTGCAAATAGATAAAGTAAAGGGGGTAAAAGTAAAACAAAGAGTAGGATCTTTATTACCAAAAAAGAAAAGCCCATAAATATACTTGGGCCTAGTAAGCCCATCACTACAGCCCAAAAGCAAATTCATTCCTCTCTTAATTAGTTCACAAATTTGTGTTTCCAAGGTTTCTTATTGTTCATAATATTCTTTCTTTATTTAGTAGTTTCAGAATATTTTGAGAAAGAAAGAGAAGGGACATTGACTGGTCAAACACACAGTCATACACAACAGTCAAAACAAAAAGAAAGTGGGCCTGGGCCGTGGCCCACTTCCCCGTTTCAGAAGATCCCAAAACAGTATGTGTAATCATTACACAAAAGCCCCTGGATACGACGTCGCTTTTGTTGGCATGTCTTATTGCAACGTCATATATTTATTATGACTTTACTGCCCCAATTGGAAATTGGTAAAATGCAAAGACCACTTATCAATTTCTCTATTTTTTCTCAAGAGTACTTATCGTTCACTTCCATTTTGATTCAACTTCTTGTCACATTTTTACCTAAGTTAAATTGTATCTTTGAGCGAAATGACACACACACACACACACATATATATATATAATTTTAATAATAAATAATTTAATATTTGATTATTTATGGAGTTAAATTGTTAATATGACAAGTAATATCATCATCCAACATTGAAATTTACTCTTTTATTTCTCAAGGTGTTTAAAAATTGAAGCCTAAAAAGTTTAGTTTCTCTAAAATACAACTATATTGGTGGTGCTTCTAGCAATTCCTTATCCATACATTTGGCTCTAAACATTAACAAATCTCTATTTATATATTACTCATCTATTTTTATTTAAATTTATTTTTAGAGTTTTTATCGCAAATTAAAATACATTAAAATTGGATAAAATGCCATTAAACAATCTCTCTTCACTCATTTTCTTATTTGAGTGTAAGATAGAGAATGAAAGAAATAAATTATGGAAAGTCGAAAATAAGAAATCTATTCAAGAAAAAAAGTAAATTATTAATTAAAAACAATATTTAACCTCTAAAATATCATTTAAATGAGATCGAAGAGAGTACTATATGTTGATTTTTTTTAGTATGTCTTTAAATACGTTGCCTACACATTCTCAATCTATTAATACTGCGGAAAAAGTTCATTCATTCAAAAAAAATAAAAAATCACAGAGGAAAATTTAAATACTACTTCTTTTTTCATTTTTTTTATTATATTTTAATAAAAAAAAAAACATAATTGTGGATCAAAATAAACAGTGTATGATAATAAATACTAAAACCCCATTTTTCCTTCAAAAAAATATCTCAACAAAACACATTTCATCAATTTGCAAACTCTTGTGCTTGTCCTCTCACATCATCATATAAACCTCTGTTTTTACTACAACTCCGATTCTCAACTGCTAACATTGCCTTTTCATGCTCAAAAACATGTCTCATCTTCCATTTCTTAAATTTTTCCTTTTATTTTATTTATTTATTAAGGGAAAATATATATTTTCACATATTTCATGAGCTCAAGTCAAAGAATCCCCACCTAAAGTTGCTATTTGGTCCGATCTCCTTCTTTTAGTTTCTGGGCTACCTTCTCTCTTATAACTCAAACATGCTGCTTCTATAATCCCACTTGGACTATGAGGAAGAAGTGATGAAATCAATGAATTAGCCACATTACTCGTAGCAGTAGTAGTAGTTGCGTCAATCGATGCGAATTCTTGAATCAATTCAAGGCACTTCATAAATCTCCCCTACAAATCAAAAAATTTGAAAAAAAAAATTAGGACACAAAAAAAGATGATTAAAATTAAAATTGACTAGCCTAAGGTCTTATTGGGGGGACCAATATATAAAAAGAAAAAAAATAATAACCTTCTCAACTCCTATCAAATGAGACAGTGCCATATCAATGTCCATTGCTTGTTTCTCTCTTGAAACATACATAGCCACAGATGCAGCTATTTCAGATGGTTTGAATTCCAAGAATTCAATGCCTGCAAAATATTCAATTTCCAACCAACTTAAATTTGTTAATTTCTTTAAAGGGTTGATCAATAATTAACTAACTCTATCGAGTTCTCGTGTAATAAATGTGTTGAGACCTTCAATCGTGCTCAGGATGATTTGGAGCGATCTAGTAATCGCGTTTCTTGATGGGAATTTATTGTGGTTCAACTTTCTCAGATAATAGTCGATATAATTGCAAGGTGTATATGCTTTAACCTTCCATTTCAAGCTGCTTAGAACCATTATTTCCATTCTTGAAATGGTTTTGCCTTCAAATAGGAGCTGGTGTAAACCTGCCTGTTTCATTAATCACATTATTAATAGTTGAACAAAAAGACAACGTTAATTAATTCTATGTTGTATGTCTATTACCTGTAAATCCAATGTAGAAGGAACATTAATTTCCTCAATTTTAGCAGCAATTGATAAACAGGCCACTGCAACCAATTGAATTGCCCAGTTTTCACCTCCCTATATCAATAAAAAAAAGGCAGCATTGAATTGAATTAAATTAAATTAAAACACAATAAAATCTAATGCTGTTCATAATTAATAAATGATGAGCAAAAATTTATTACCTTTTGCAATGAAGAAATAGGAAATTCGTAGATCGATAGGAACCGATCCAAATAGCTTGTGGCTGAGTACAAACACAACTCTCCAAAACTGAAGTGGGCACAAGCCTGTAAAGCAAAAATAAAAACAAAAAAAAATGTAAAAAAAAAATGAATTTTTTAATCAGAAAAATCAAATCAAGAATTACCCACAAAAAAAAAAAGAACAATAATTTTGATGAAATTTATGCAGAACCCATTTTTGCAAATAAAATGAAGATCAAGAAATTAATTTTAAAAAAAACTATATATATATATATATATATATATATATATTTACCTTAAACATCCAATTAAGAGCATCTTTTCTCAAAGCAATATTCAAGTCTCCATTTCTCAATCTGTTGAGATAATCATAACTGGGCAAGTGATCCTCTTCTCTCTGGAGCATAAAAGCAATGCATTCATCACTGAGACAAGGGAAATGATTGCTAAAAATGACATCTTTTTGAGGATGATCATCGTCGTAATCGTCAAAGCAGATGAAGGGTTGTGTTTGTTCATTACAGAAGAGGTCTGTTAATGATTCTGAGGAGTCAAAGGAGTAGGTATCAGCCATTGGGAAATCAATGTGCTTTGCTGTCAATGGAAGAATCAATTTCTCATAAAAACAGCACTTTTATGGAATTTCTTTTGCATGTTATAGATTGGCATTATGTTTCTGCCATATCTGCAACCCACAGAGAGAGAGAGAGAGAGAGAGAGAGAGAGAGAGAGAGAGTTGGTGAGAGTGAGACTATTGAGAGTATGAATATATAGAGAGAGGGTGTGTGTGGATTGAGACACTGATTTTGAAGGGAGTTTTGTGTAGGAGATTAGCATTTGTCTTTACTCTGGGGTTTATTTAATTTATTGAGCACAAAAATAAAATAATAATAATAACAACAACAATAAAATAATGATAATAATAATAATAGAAGCACAGACTTCTTGAAAATATATTAAAAGAAATGTACAAACAGAATTCACGTATTTATTTATTTGATAATATTTTTTTGGTTTAAAAGTGGTAATTTGATGGAATTTTTTTTTTCTTTTTTGGGGTGGCATATGTCACATGAGATGCAAAGGAATTGCTGATCTGAGAAAGTAAGAAGAGATGATGTAATAATTTATACATATGAAATTGAAAGATATATTGCATTTTAGTTTATTTATTTAGTAGTCACTAGCATGTACAAAAATGTTAACCTGATGCTCATTTCTTCCTTATTCTATATAAATTTTAGGAAATGTCATTTGAAAAAGTGGAATATGCAAATATTATTTTTCTCTAATTCATGTGTTGGTCATTTTTGGGGAAATTTTGTGTTGCTCATTAATAATTACTATGTGTTTTGTTAAATGACATTGTTGAACCTAGATAAGAATAATGTGTGTGGGTTGCTTTTGAAGCGTGATCCACGATGATAGAAAAGATTTATCCTATATTATGTAAATTGTAAAGTTATTTGCCAGTGTTTGTGAACTTTGTTGATATCTTACTTACTAAATTATGTTCGCTGCATTTTATCCGTGTCTTCAAGTTGGAAAGTTTTTGAATTATATAAGCACATTTGGGTCTCTATACTTGCAATTTTGTTTGAATTGAGTTTTATACTTTCATTTAAAAATTGTGTTTTTATAGTTTCATATTTTTATTCGATCTTTATATTTTAATTTGTATTTGAATTGAATCTAAATATGTATTTGATGATATATATAGAAGTAGCATATTTTAATGCAAATGAAAGTAGAAAAGGTTCCTCCTACGTTCTGTAAAATTGTACACAACTAATCGTGAATTTTGTCGATAACTTACTTACCAAATCACACTTGCTACGTTTTGTCTGTGACTTCAAAGTTGGAAAATTTGAATTAATAATGAAGCACATTTGGATCTCTATACATTCAATTTTGAGTGAATTGAGTCTCAAACTTTCACATAAAAACGTGTCATCAATGTTTTTTTTTTTTTTTTTTAATTGGATATTTTTCCTTTTTAATTTTATTAAATTTTATTTGTATTTAGTGACATAAATAAGTAAGAATTCTCAATGCAAATGAAAATAGAAAAGGTTCTCCTACACTCTATAAAGTTGCACATCAATATTTCTGAACTTTATCGATATATTACTTATCAAATTACATTCGTTACGTTTTGATATGTGTCTTGAAAAAGATTAATTTATTTAAGCATATTTGGACCTTTAGCTTAATTACATGACAAACCACTATCTTTAACTTTTTTTTTATTTACAACACGACATTTGACTATATCATACCTTCAATTTGTTAAAAATTCCATAAATGATCGGACATTTCGAGCTCTAATTACTGCTTTACACTCCAAAATTTTCAGATAACTAAGATAATTTTCAAATTTTAAAAACTAATGTATATTATACATGTAGCACATACACAAGTAATAAAATAAAAAGTGAATAACTGTTCAACCCTTTTTTTTTTAAATCAATTAATTTTAACTTTATTTTTCCTTTAAATTACTTATTTCTTTCTTTATTATTATTATTTTATTTATTTATTTATTATTATTATTTTTTAACAATTCACTTCATTCATCAACATAAAGCGCTTAGGATACTCATTTTGAATCTTACATGTTTTTAGAGAAATCTTGAGAACTGAGATGTAAAGGGACACCTTTGCTCCCTTAGTTTTTTCAACATTCCAATATTTTCAAACCATATTTTAAAATTGTGTTTCATTTTCTATTACAATTGTAGAACTATTGTATATTTTAAAAATTCCACTCTTAACACTTGATTTATGATCGTGATTAGCATATATTATATTCCAATGATTTTAAAATAATTAAGAGACGAAATATGATTTCAAAATAGAGAATAAACCCTTACAATATTGTACCACACACAAAAGATGAAAAACTCACTTTTACAGTAGCTTCTTCACAAGATTGAGGGGTTAGGCCCAAAAAATTGTGGTTGAAAGAGCAGATGAAAATCAACTTTAAACAAGAAGCATCCCATGTCACGTGGTTTATTTATATAACGTTCCTATATCAGCATTTCTTGTGATCCACTTTTTGCAATATTACAATAATGAGGAAATTTATGTTGTGTGTCTATACATATATATGCATGCATGGAGATGTAAAAGGTATTAATTAGTCTTTTTTTAATTTTGTTAGTCTTAATTTGTTTTAGAATTGAGTTCAAGTGTAAGAGAATAATTAGGCTCTTGTCCAACTTGTGGTCCATAGATTCCATGCTACATTAAAAATTTCTTTTAATTTTTTGCAATATAAACTAAATTATATATAGATTGACGTTATGCAATCAATAAAAATTGAATCTTTTTAACCCAAAGAATTCCATAGCACATTTCATATATAATGTGATCAACATTTTTATTTACTATGTAAAATTTATATATGTAGCATGTAATTAACCTCAAATATTGTTACATATTACAATTACGTGCCATGCTATTGATTCCGTCAGATATCGTTTTGCAAGATTTGATTTCTAGTGATCATCAAATATTATACTTAGAGCCATAGATAAATAAAAATAAAAAACACAGCTCATTTAATCCAATAATTCATGAAAAATCAGAAATCTTTTTATCTCTCTTTTTACTCCCTTTAGTCTCCTATCTTTATGTCCAAAGACTCATCATTCACATATACAAACGGTAAAAGAAAAGTATCCAATCCAAGTCAATAATACTTTTTCTTTGGCGCCAATATTTAAATTTCCTGAAAAGGTTATTTAAATTATTCAATTTAGCAAAAGATGTAAGATCTTTGACCTCTAAAATATCCACCAAAACTACCCAACCGATGACATTGTAGAGAATCAATAGCAAAAAAATCTCTAGTTCCATTGCAAAAGAGAAACAAAAGTAGTCCAAATTTTATAACAATAAAAAATAGAAAATTTGACCATATCAAAAAAACAAAAAAAATTATCCATCTTTCTTTGGACGATTCAAAATAATTTCATATGGTGTGTGCTTGTGTAACAAACTATAAGTTGAAACAATATTTTAAAAAAGGTTAATTGCACTAATACCACCACCAACAAGATTGTGCAGATGAAAAAACCCTTAAAAATATGTTATATGTACGTCACTTGACGGAATCCGGCGAAAAATGACCGGAAAAATAGTTTAGTGGTTTAAGTGTCAATCTCGCATAGTTTATATGTATTGGTGCCACAAAAAAAAAGTTTGATAGTTTATGTGCAAAATCATTGATAGTTTGATGGTGTTAGTGCAATTAACCCTTTTAAAAACTAGTTTACAAAGGGACGAGGTTAAAACTGTAAATACACGCTACCAGCTCAAGTAGTATTATGATCTCGGCACATCAAATCATATTATGTTTTGTCTTAGATTAAACTAATAAACATTGAGACAATAATAGAGGTTAATAAGTATCGAATTTGAAGTGATACAAAATTGAGCAGAGTTAAAAAACAGCATTTTGGGAACACTAATCAATTTCCAAAAAATATTGAAGAAAGGTATTTTGAGTCAAAACTTAGGAAACGGACAAGTTACTGCATAGCATTTCTTGCTTTTCCTCAACTTTTTCCAGGTAATAGCAATCATCAATTTATGTGTCATATGGTAGACCATTTTTACTGACTTCTTGGTATTTGGACACCCAAAACAACATATGGCCCCAGCCCTATTTCTCAAATATCATCATTTAATGTTTCAGATTATTGAAACATCAAAAACTGTAACACAGGGAGACAATGCCCAGATCAATTTCCATTGGTGGCTTTCCATCAAGAATGATCATTGCTTAAATTATGGTAAACGTACTTAACCCGGCTTCCACTTTTCTTTAACGTGTCGCTGCCTAGATGATTCCTTACAACCACAATCTTATATTTAACAATCTTGTCCATTTGTACTTGACACATAGTATTCCCTGTGTTTCATTTTCCTTTTTTCTTTCTTTTTTTTGGTTGGGGTTTTGTTAGCTATGTTGTACGATTTAATTGAACATGATTTCTTATTAATTGAAAATCAATTCAGCAATTATTCAATTTTTTTTTTTGAAATGTACAAGAAAGTTAAGTAAATCAGCACTAAATAATGTGATTAAAGATTGTGAAGATATTGATGATCAGTAAGGATGATGCAATTCTTCGAGCATCCTATGTCGAGTTGAGGTTCATGTTAGTAGCTTAATCAATGACAAGGTTCAAGCAAGGGGAAGACATTTTATCATGGTTCTCATGAATTTAAAATGATAATATAGAATTTTTACACATACACGAGAATATATAAATATATATATATATATATATATTTTAAGTATAAAATTTTGAAAAAAATCCACCATATATACATTTATGTTGTGAAAATAAGTTTTGAAATTTCATGTATCACAAAAAGATTTGGAGAAAAATCATTCTGAAGCATTCATGTTGTGAATTATTTTGATTGGAATTTCAATACATCATAAAAATCATTTCATATTTCAAAACATATGATTTTAACGAAAAAAACTTCTTGACGAAATTAATTTCAAGAAATTTTAACAGGAGCTATGAGTCTTATGTGAAACGGTCTCACGGATCATGTTACGTGAGACAGATCAACCTACAACTCACATTTCACAATTTACATATAAATTAGTGAAAACGAGTTTGATTTGTGGGTAAAAATGATCCATCTCACAAAAACTATCCGTGAGATTGTCTCACGCAAGTTTTGTGAATCGACTATCATAGATATTTTATTATATTCTCTGGTTAAATAGAGGGATTCCCAAATCTTTAAAAGCCAATGAACCTTAAGGAAAAAGGTGCTCTAGCAATCTTAGTTCAGTTACTATCTCTATTTCATATCATATTTCAATCTAGTGTTTGATTATTGTTTCTATATGAGATGTGATTTGTACACTTGATTACACTTCTTAATTCTTACATTCTAGTATGCAACAAAGAGGCACAAATGAATAATCAATGAGCTTCCATTAGTCTGAAGAGAATAAGATCACAATAACACAATTTCAAATACAAAGCCATCACCAGTTGTATATATGCAATTTAAAAATAGATTAATGACATTCAAGCCCACCTCCTTGAGGAGCAGATGAAGGAACCGGTTCAAACCTCGTCTATTTGATCCTGCATCAACACCAAGAGATACAAACATTAATTCTTTCGACTTTATGTCTTTCGTATTCAATGAGGCTATATTTGGATTGGAGGGTTTGATTGTCAAACATGACCAAAGTTTTCTTGATATGGGTACAAAATTCAAGCATATATCTTTGATCTTTGTATACGAGCAACAGTTTCTAAGATACAAATCTTGGAAACAGAGCAACAGTTTCTAAGATACACATTCCATCTCTGATTGTTTTTTCACTCTTCTTAGGAAATAAACTATCAGGAAACAAAATACCACAGAAAATCCCATGACCTATCCTTGCGTTAACAGTTGGCATATGAGTAGTGATTAAAACAACCTGCCTACTGTGAAGAGTTCTTTTGCTATAAATGTGAAATTCTTTAGAAAAGCTATTGAATAAATATATGTACTAAAATGACTATTCTACAAATCAACTATCAAAAAGTAATAGATATCTTTCATTTCTAATAATAATTGTTGGTTACCTGCATATCTGAGGTCCAAAGAGTGAGATTGTCCCTCAGAAGCTGCATGATAAGAGTGCTATCCTTGTATGACTCTTCACCCAAAGTGTCCAACTCAGCAATAGCTTCTTCAAAAGCCTGCTCACCAACGTAACATAATTTTAATTCTTTACATATAGATGTAACTCCAGAAAAAATTACTCTAATCAATTTAATCCAGGAGCATAGAGATTATAAAAGGATGGCAGATAAAGGGTTTCAGCATTTCAGACAATCAACATGGTCTATACAACTGATGGTGTTGGTAGCTACCACAAATGCTAGAAAGATATACTGTTTTAAAATTTATCAGGTACTCTCCACTTTAAGACCTAATACCAAAGCAAAATCTATAACTCACTGAAACCCAAACAGGGCAAAATATGAAGATTGATATGGAAGATGAAAGAGAGAAAAGAGGGTCATATGAAGTGCGAGGATAAAGAGAGCATTCAATAAACTTAACAATTCTATGAGATTAACTGACCTGTTTCGCCATGTTGCAAGCTTTCTCTGAAGCACTGAGAATTTCATAGTAAAAAACCGAGAAGTTCAGTGCCAAGCCCAACCGTATGGGATGTGTGGGTGCAAGATCAGCAAGTGCAACATCCTGTTCGTGATTGATGACATAAATTAGTGGTCAATTAGAAGAGGAAATACTGAAAGGGTGAAACACTTCTCCTCAACTTTCATTTACCAATATGATTCAATTAAAATTTTGGAAAAACATCTAAGCCAAAAGTTCTATGACCAAAAAAAGAAAAAAATTCAAGCATAGAAAAGAAAATCTTTGGTGGGAAGATAAGTAGTTCATTCAAGTCCTTCCAGCAGAACACATCCTTTCGAGAGGAGAAAATATGGAAACACACGAGCATATACACACATACATATTACATGCAACATAAAGCTCAGGTATGCAAATTAATCATTACTTTTAAAGAGAGGTTAGATTATGGATATGGGTTGATCTCTTTATTTTATATCCTTTAATAACCTCAAACTTTTCGGCAAACTGCAAGCTATCAACCCATTAATTTTAAAGACAAACTTGACATCTTACTCCTTAAATCTACAAGCTGACCACAATATTCACAGGATCAACATTGTCTTCCATCTAAAAGTTAAGTTCCATATCTTCTTTCTTCTACTTCTCAAACACTTTGAATTTTTCAATTTTTTTTAGTCACCAGACAAGGATACCTAAACAAGCTGTAATTTTTATCAGCAAACAGACATCTTTAATCACAAAATGTTTGTTTCAAGGTATATTATTGTGGTTAACTCTACCATATGGTCTAGATTATGCCAGTGCTCGAATCTAGATTATACAATTTCATTTTATTTAAAGAAAATCAAAACATTCCTGCACCAACAGCCCCCATGTACCCAAGTACCTGAACCAGAATACCATATCTTCCTTCGAGATTAAAGGAAACACACCAAAAGTTAAAAACAATTGAATACTTCATCTCCTAGAATTTCAAAATTAGCTTTGAGATACACTCAATCTTGAATTATTTTTCCGGATTTATAAACTTTAAATCTGGACAAAAGGTCTCTAATCTCATCAAGAGTGTTACTTCCCATCATTATTAACAAAGCCAATGAAAAATCAAACAGAATTATAGTTAACAAAAACGAACAAACAAAAGGAGCACTCATCCATTAATACATAGCGGGGGAACATACATATTTGAAAAGAGAGGGAAAATATATTTAAAATTAAGTTACTAAAACAGCAAAAGAATATAAATCCACACACACACACAAGAATCAGAAATTAAACAAACACTAAATCCAGAAATTGTATGTAAATATATACCTGAGCAGCTTTGTAAGCGAGCATAGTATCCTCAGCAGCCTCCTTCCGCTCATTCCCTACCTTAAACTCCGCCAAGTACCGATGATAATCCCCCTTCATCTTCAAGTAAAACACCTTCGACTCACTCGAGGCCGCCGAGGGGATCAAATGATCGGCGAGGAGTTTCAAAATCCCGGCGCAGACTTGCGTGAGCTCGGTCTCGGTCTTAGATCTATATTCCTTGACGAGCGCCACGTGGTCGTCGTTCTTGCGCCCCTCCTCCTTCTGCTCGATGGAGGAGACGATGCGCCACGCGGCTCGGAGCGATCCGATGACGTTCTTGTAGGCGACGGAGAGGAGGTTGCGCTCCTCGATAGTGAGCTCGGCGCCGGCTGAGCCGACCACGAGGCTATCCATGAACTGCACCATCTCCTCGTAGCGCTCGGCTTGCTCGGCCAGTTTGGCCATGTAGAGATACTGCTCGCGTGGCATAGCCATCGGAGAAAGCGTTCTAGAGATAGAGTTGATTTTGTTGTGAAATTTTGGGGGTAAAACGATGAAAGGGGATTGAATCGAAATATATATACGAGGTATAAGGAATGTGTGTGAGGAGTGAGGTGAGAGAAAGTAGGGTTAGATATTTTAGGAGCCATCGACGGCGCGTGGAATTACCAATTACTTGCTGTCACTGACTAGGATTTTATTTCGGATAATATTTTATTAATCTTTTTATAAGAGTAATTTCTTCAAAAAGATATTAATTTATTCTAAAAAAGAGAGAGAGTGGCGGCGAGTACACGCAATTTTATAATCATGCGAGTGGTAGGCACAATGTTTGTTGGTTGGGATAAGAATCAAATATACTGAGAGAGAGAGAGAGGAAGCTGAGGTGGGCTCGAGTCAGATTCCACCAGGACCACCAAACGTCTATTCCGCGCTCTTGCCCCTAATTTTGGCCCACGCCTCATCCAACGTAGTAATAAATCGAAAACGAAACTAGTCGAGTCTAATATTTTGTTGTTTGAGATTTTATTGAGATTGTATTTCAACTAGTTTAATGACCAATGCAATTGAGTTTTTTCGAGTTTTAATTGACTGAATGTAGATCGAGTTCATATATTCTGATACTTTTACATGTATTTTACATTATTTATTTATTGAACTTAAGTTTCAGTCTATGTTTAGAATTTATTCAAATTTCGATTTTAATTCAAAAAATGATCATAAAATGGATTTAAAAAATCATACTTGTTGTTTTTTATTATAACTTAAATAAATATTACATTATGTTTATTGCATTCAATATATGAACTAATTTTTGACACATCAGCGGTGAGCACATTTTAACGTGCTTATGGTGGTGGATAGGGTAACAAGATTGTGATCTATATTGGGTTGAGCCAACTTGCATTATATTTGAAATTGATTGTAAAAAAAACTTTAACTCAACTTGACTAACTATCTTTAAGTTGAGTTCTGAGTCTCATATTTGGAGCTTGGGTTCAAAACTTCAGCTCAATAGTGTGATTCTATAGCCTTAGAGCTCCAACTAAATCCAGAATACCTTTAATATACTTTATATTTTACATATAATTATCACACATAAAAGTAATAGAGTGTAGCCTTAATTATGGATTTTCTTTAATTATTTATTGAACTGCAAAAAAGTCTGACTCCTTATAAGCAATCAAAAGAGAGCTTGGTCCCTAATAAAGAAAATTCATGTTGAGATCAAGTTTGTCAATGAATCAATTCTAGAGTTATTTAGTCGATCGCAAACTCAAGTCTAATGATGTATCAAATCAACTCAACTCAACTCATGAATAGATTTATTTAACATACCTTCTAAAAAAATTATGATTGATTGGTAGAAATTCTTAGTGAATGATACTGAACTTTCTTAAATTCCTGCACAGATCTTTCACTAAAGCAACTTGATCACATCATTAAATCTTGTTGTCAATGAGAGCTGAAACATTACAAGTAAAATGAACTGCAACAAACTTTTCCTATAAATATATACTTGAGATTGAAGCAAAGAAAGAAACCATTTTGGTAACAGTGAGCTGTTTGTGCACATTTGTTGTAAGTGAATGTGATGGCATTTGGACAAAGTGGGGTTTGTAGATGTCTCTTCAGCATGTGGATAGCAGCCTGGGTGACAACCAATTTAATCAGAATCCACACTCCAACAAATAAGAATTCAAAACAATTCATTTATTTGGTTATTTACATCCATCTGAAGAAAAAACCTTTTATTTTTTATTATTTTTTATTTTATTAAGAATAAAGAATGAAACAGATCTATTTTTCGAGGGAGTCTTGAAATTTAGAACAAGAAGCCCACATGCAAGCCCAGTAAAAGTTTGGATTTGAGCTGATGAGAATTGTTGGACTGATTTGAAATTTGATTTCAAATGAGACAACAATTTCTAAACCAATATCTGAATAATTCAAAACCCCAACAAAATATCTTTGTGGTAAAACAAAAAAATATTCGAATGTGTAGTATGTGACTTTTTAAAAAATGTGGACTTTCTTGCTATATCAGGATTTATTTTCAGATGGATATATTTTAAGAAAATGTGACCGATCACTAATTTATAAATATAAAATAAGAAGGTTTCATTTAAAAAAAAAAAAAACATGAACTTTATTTTATCAAGGCTTTATTTTTGGCAGAAAGAAAAAAAAAAAGAAGTTGCACTTCTAAAGTCTATTATTTTATTTATTATTTTGGAATTAGAGCAAAGAAAAAAAAGAAGGATAAACCCTACCATTTACCTATTTATTTCCAAAAACCCTAACTCTTCCTAAATCGCTCGTGATCGATAAAATGGAGCTCTGCACTGCTCGAGGCATCTCGAATTTTCCTTTAATCCATCCGAAGCATCTTGCTTCGAAGCACATTCAATCAATCAATTGCAGAACGCATTTCCCTTTCATTATCAAGCAACTCCGCTTTGACTCTGGTGAATTTGTACTTGCTTCCCTTTTTCATGGATACTGCTATTTTTTCGAATTCAGATGATTAAGATCTAGGGTTTCAGTTTTCTTTGAATAGTTTGCTCATTTTTTGTTTTTGTTTTTATTTTTTTGTTAATCGAAATTGCTGAAACACTGGCTGTTTCTTTGATTAGAATGCAATAACTTTGTTGAGGTTAATATATTTGTTGGTTTTTTTTTTGTTTTTGTAAAAATAAAATAAAAGTATTCCTTGTGTATCATAGTGCAGATCGGAAACAGAGCTTGGATAGCGCATTTTGTGTGTATTATCTATCACCTAGATGTTTCAATGAACTTTATGCAATAAAATCTTCACCAATTTGTTTTACAAATCTGTGTTTTCCCCCCATTTGTTAAATGTGTTTCACTTCTTAGAGTAATATTTATGTATTGATTTGTGTGGAACTTGTAACAGGAGCAGGATTGAGGTACCATATAAATTCATCTCTGAGGTCAACGACATCTGAGGAAACTTCAACTGAGACAACTCAGTATGACTCAAACGAACCCAATGCTGATCCTCGTATAGTTGTGGAAGATACTCGACCCGATGAAACGAAAGAAGATCATGACACTCAGTTCAATGAAACGCTACAAGAAGGTTCTTTGGCTGAGTCGCTGCAATTTTCCAAGTTCTTGGAGGACCTTGACATAAAGGTACTTTCTTTTATCCTTTATGATGTTTGCCTCGTATCTTATTACTTTAAAGTCAAGATTTTATGTTAATTGATTGTTTGAATCTCAGGTGTGAGTTGTATGTACTCTGATATCTGAATAAAGGATTTGAATTTGATATTTAAAGTTTTAAACTAGCTAGGAGGCAAAGAAACTATAAAGAGCATAGCACACTGAATACAACACTTTGATACTAAGAACTTGGTTGCTATGATGAGTATATTCAACTATTTGAAAAGCTTGTAAATGCTTGATGATACGTCGATTATCACATCGATGCTGAGCGGTTACCTGAGCAACCTTTTGTTATACTTTTGCCTAAATATTTACCTTCCATTTTAATGAATAATTACCATTTTGTCATGTTATATCTTATAGTCTTATTTCTTTTTGAAGAATTGCCTTCAATTTTCAAATAGTGTCCGATAATTTTCAAGCTTGGAGACACTACTGTAGTCTGGAGAAGTAAAAGTTAATATGGGATTTGAATCTCATAAGTTTTTCTCTTATTTCAGTTCGATTACAAGGAGGGTACATATTCACTTGTGATTGGTGGTAGTGGTATAGTAGCACTTTGGCTAGCAGCAGCCGTTGTTGGTGCCATTGATTCCATCCCAGTGGTGAGTACTTTTTATTTTTATTTTTTTATTTTATCTATGCATTAATATACCTTTCTAGTAACATGCTAGCTAACAGCAATGATGCTTTCAATTTTGATCAATCTATAGGTCCCAAAAGTGTTGGAACTCATCGGTCTTGGCTACACAATCTGGTTCAGCTCTCGCTATCTGATTTTCAAGGTTGGCGTCTGAATATTTCCTTTAAAATATTTACCTTCATTTTCTGTGAACTAATTCAGATTTATTTACAGGAAAATAGGAATGAGTTAGTTGCTAGAATCGAACAGATTAAGCAGCAGGTGCTCGGTTCAAAGGACGATTGATGTTGGGATTGGATGTTGTTCCATCTCAACGGTCTAGATTTCAAGTGGTGGCTCTTTATCTCAGTTCAATGAAACACATGATAGCATTAGACCAGTTTTGTTTGTGTAAAAAGAGGGGTTATGGAGCATTTTAAACACACAGCATAGCATATAGGGTGATATCTTGATTAGAGATGAATCGCGTTTCCTGTACAAAATATATGTCTTCAGTTTATGCATGCTTTGGAAACTGTGGCCTTTCCCAGTTTCCACATTACTTTCAACTCTCAATTTCGGTTTTCGTTTCTAATCTTTGAAAGATTAATAATTTACAAAATAATATTATATAATTTTGTCATATGTTACTAGTTTATGCATGTTTTAATGGAATGTGGAAACCTTGACACCGCAATAAACACCTCCTTTGACTACAACATTTCAATTCACGGTTAACTTATCAATAATTATATTTAGGGAATTAAAATTTATAAGTATAAATAAAAAAATTAACACGTACAAATATATTAATATTAGTATGATGGACATTAAAAATAATAGGAAGAAACGTAGTATGACAAATTTTAAATGAGAAAATTTTTATTGTCACATTTAACTAGATATCATGTTATTTCGAAATTAAATCACCCATCTCTATTTAATTATGTTTCCTCAGCGTATTTAGTATTTCAAAAAACAAAATCTCTTCATAAAATAAAAAATTCAAAACATAAATACTTTGTTACAAAACACCATTTTAAACACCCTTTGTATATTTAAAAAGAAATGAGGATGTTTTTTGTTTGTTAACTCTCCGTATCATTTTTCTTTTTAATTGTATTTTCTACCTAAAGTCAAGTTTATTTTAATCTCTTAAAAATATTATATCCAAATATAAAGTTATATTTGGAATCAAGTTAGTAAGGTGAACATAGCAAATATGGAAAAATTACACGTATATAAATACAATGATGGATGAAGTAACAATGAAATGAAATTTATTTGAAGAACAAAGCACAGATAAATCATATTTCAAAAAAAAAAGTAAAATTTGAAATTTTGTATTATTAAAAGAGAAAAAGCAATATGGGACCCACAGATTCACAAGCGACCACTGAATTACAGTGAGGTACGCAGCAGGCAACCAATCTCCAATTACAATTTACAAATTAGGTGCAGCAGTCATTATGTAGTGTCCCCAGCTGTGGTTCACACTTCTCTTCTCACCTTCTCCTTTATTTTGAAAAAACTTATACAAATAAAATAAATAAATTATAATAAAAAGTGGGTAACACCACGAACTAAAATTTTCTAAATATATAACCTTTCCAAACTGTATACACATATATCAATAAATTTTACAAATTATCTAATGATTATTTACTACTATAACTAATAAAGTAATCCAAACAATAGGCGGCACTATGACCGTTGCAAGAGATTCAAACTTCATCTCATCTATCCCCACTCCCCCACTAAAATCTCCTTTTCAATTCTTAACGTCTCCTCTTTTTTTGTTGGAAACAAAGGAGTGTTTCAAAAATTTCTCCTTTTTGTTTCCCCCATTTTCTGTTGCAATTTAGGAGGAATGATCTTGTTCATTTCGATTGGCTATAATAAACCCATGTTTGGTTTTATCAAGAAATTTTTTTGAAATGTGGGATAGCTTCTAATAGAATTGAGATACAGCAGAAACTGGCAGAAATATAGCTATTCTTTTGAAAGAGGAGAAAAAAGCAAAAGGAAAATATTTAGTTACAAGGTTTCTTCATATTTCTCTTACAAGATTTCCTTTTTTAAGCTGTTTAGGTAATTACCTTTCACGGGCTCTTTGATTCCTTGGTATTATTCTTTGCCCTTTGTATGTTTATTGAGTGTGAATTTATTTCATGGAAAATGTTGGAATTTGGGAATTGTTTGGCTTTTGGACTTAGCAATTAGCAGAGTTAACGCTCGAAACAGGGTTTAACTTCCTAAGTGCAAATTCATGTTTCTTTTTTTTTTCCCTTGTTAGTTTAACTTTTGTATGTGAGAGTGTGTTCTTGTGAGAGAGAGAGAGAGAGAGAGAGAGAGAGAGAGAGAGAGAGAGAGAGAGAGAGAGAGAGAGAGAGAAGCGATTTGTGTTTGCAATTAATATTTTTAATTTTGATCCTTCCTTTGTTGGTTACGTAGTGTGTTGTTTGTGAATATGAATGTGAATGATTCATGGTAGTGATATTTCATATTTGGTATGGCGTTTGATGCATTTATTAATTTTGGAATTTGAATGTTGTAAATAGGTGGAGAAAGAGTTGCTTTCCAATGTCAAATCAGAAACTACAATCCGATCCCGTTGTTGGGTTGAGATACCGTGGCAGTAGCCTCGGATTGCCCTCTGTGTCTAAATTTCGGAGTGGACATATGCCTTCAGGGATTGATGTTAGCCGATTGATTGACAACCTATCGGAATCAGACATGGATACTTCTGATTCCGAGGGTGAGCGTTATGGTGCTCGTTTCTCTCTTGAAGCATCGCCTCAAGATGATAAGGTTCCCAATGGCGGTGCAAGACACAATGCCTTTGTGAATAGACACACTTCTAATTTGGATAGATTGAGTGGGAGAGGTGGTGGATTTTCAGCTTCACACCGTGATCTTGCCTCTGAGGAATCATCCGATTCTGTCTCGAGCTCAGAAGTGAACTCTACGCCACCGAGCAGCAACAATGGCATTTTGCAGGAGAGAATTTACAATGCAGGAGCTAATCTCTCTGGCACCAGCAAGCACCCAAATGTGGAAGCCATAAAACAGGTTAAAGCCTTTTAACTTTACTTGGAGGGGATTTGAATCAATTGTTGTTTGGATGATGGTGCTGATATTTTTCTCTTCATTAGTTCAAATGATTTGAGTTTTGTTCAAATTCTGTTGGGATCTTCTTTGTTATTCTCTGATGATATGTATAAGATGTGATTTTTTGAAAGTTTGCTTGAAGTACTTTGTTTTAGGGGCTATTTGTTCATCCTGCCATTATTAATTGTTATAAGCTTTACCAATTTCTGGATTTTAATGGTTTTCAGGATTTTCACCATGCAAGACAGCAGAATCTGTTATACGATGATGAAATCCCCAGTGCTCCCCCACTGGCTGGGTCTTTTCAACATTTAGATCAAGTTTCTGAAAGAATTCCAATTTCGAGGTCTGATGCTAACCCTTGCTCAGCAACATCCGGAGGTTCTGCAGCTGAGATCGAACCTATCAAGAACACGAGCACTATGCCTCGTTCTGCAGAAGTTGAAACTTCTGAAGTGTCTGTGAGGTACACCACTATATCTTGGGCATAAAACACAATCTTAAAAGCATATAGGCTAGAGGCTTGTTCAGTAACTCGAGATTCTTAACTAAGGAGTAATGTTTCACAGGAATGCAGCTGTGTCTTCTAATTCTTTACCTGCTCGATATCCCACATTTCATGCAAGGTATAAAATATTTTGTACACATTTCTCCTTTAGATCACTTTTGAAAGATTAAATTGCTAATTTCTTTTTTTCATCATCTGAATTGGATTCAGTGGCCTGGGTTATTGGTATAATGTTTTATCCTATGATGCGTGTGTCCGGCTATGTCTTCACTCATGGGCCCGGGGCTGTATGGAAGCTCCTCCGTTTCTGGAAAATGAATGTTCATTGCTGAGGGATGCATTCGGGTAAGATTATAGCTTGTTTTCCATCCAATATCTTTCCTATAATTTTCTCTGCTCCACATTGGCAAACAGAAAACATTCTACTTGTTCTGTTATTTAGCCTAGATTTTTATCCTTATGACATTTGCAGTCTCCTCTTAGATAAGAGCATTACAAATATAGCTAACAAACTTATTCATTCATGACACAAAGTGCTGATCATGTTATCTTCAAAAGCCTCAATTCTTGGCTTCTTCTGCAAACCAACATGATGAATTGTTAACGTGTATACTTCATTGAATTATCATTAAATTATTCTTTGTGAATTTTCAGGCTGAGACGCATATTGTTGCAGTCAGAGGAAGAGCTGCTAAAAAAAGATTCTTCAGAACTTGTTGGTGAAGGTGCTTCTGTAAAGACAAAGAAAACAATTGGAAAGATTAAAGTTCAAGGTCCTGTCCCATATTTGATTTTTGCAGGAATTGTATTTCTGCGTTAAGTTTGTTCAGTGTGTAACATCAATGTGAACCTTATTAATTTGCAGTGCGTAAGGTGAAAATAGGGCTGGAGCAACCCACTGGTTGCACATTTACATCTTTAAAGTCATCGTCCATGGTAAAGTTGGAATCATTTCAGCTTCGGTTATCAAATGTAAAATCAATTGTCTTGTCTGAGAGGAGGGTGTTAAAAAGAGAGCGTATAACCCCAGCTATGACTGTCAATGGCTCCTTATTACATCAAAGCATGGCGTACATAATTGTTGGGACACGTAGGTATTTGAAAGAAGTGCCCCAGCTTATTAAAATCGGCTTTAATGCTTGGTGCAACAGTTCATCGACCTATGAAGTGGTACAAGGTAAGGTTGAAATGCTTTAATGTATGTTTCTTGTTTAAATGCTTGAAAATATGTTGTATATACTCAAAGATACCAGACTTTATAATTTATTTTACTTTTTTCAGAATGGTAATTTTATTTCTGATTGCAGAATCATATTCGTGTTTGTTGAGATTAAAAAGTTCACCTGAAGATGATGCTTTGAGAATGCAACCAGGATCTGGCGAAACTCGCGTGTTGTATGTGCCTTTTTTAATTCTGTTGTATTTCTTCAGTCTTGGGGAGATGGATTTTAAATTATTCTTCTACTCATATGCAGCTTGCCAGATGGATTTGGAGATGATTTGATAATTGAAGTCCTTGATTCGAAGGGAAAATATTGTGGGCATGCTTTAGTTCAAGTGGCTGATATTGCTGATGACTCGGTACTGTGTCTGGTTTCAACAAGTTTGACTTAGACAGAAGATTTGTTTGAGTGTTTGAAATGTTTGAGTTTTGCTGATTGTGGTTCAATGCAGGGGGAGAAGCTTCGTCAGTGTCCTATATATCAGGAACCGGAGCATGAACAAGTCGGGAAATTACAATTATACATAAACTATTCAACTACTATTGATGAAAATGGCCATAAGGTATTATTATAACCTTATTTATAGTACTTACCCTGAATGGTTCTTTTATCCTTAACGGTTATATTGTACAAATGTTTCCTTTTCATGATGAAAGTAGATTCACTAACTCTATTTTTATGTCAAAGTGTGCATCTGTGGCGGAGACCACTGCATATGATTGCGTTTTGGAGACAGCAATGAAAGTCCAACAGTTTCAGCAACGAAACTTGTTGCTCCATGGTCCGTGGAAATGGTTGGTCACTGAATTTGCATCTTATTTTGGTGTTTCAGATGCATACACAAAGCTCAGGTACTGAAATTTGTGCTTTGCTAGTTACTTGACATTACTTAATGGCTTTACTTTTGCTATGTCTGGTATTTTAATCGTAATTTGATATGTTTTCAGATATCTTTCATACGTTATGGATGTTGCCTCGCCAACTGCAGACTGCCTAGATTTGGTGCATGATTTGCTGCAACCTGTCATTATCAAGGGCAAAACTAAGAACACATTGAGTCACCAAGAGGTAGTTGAAACTCAAGACATGTTTCGTTTTAGTATCTTGTTTCAATTCTTGACAGTTTTCGTGATCACTGAACAGGCCCGTCTTTTGGTTGAAGTGTCTGACCAAGTTGAGCAGATACTTACTCTGGTTTTCGAGAATTACAAGTCACTTGATGAGTCATCGCCCTTAGGAATCATCGAGGTGTTTGGACCAGCAACAGGAGTGGCTGCACCTGCTCTTTCTCCTGCTTTGAAGCTTTACAAACTTTTACACGACATTCTTTCACCTGAGGTTCAGTTGAAACTGTGCCGATATTTTCAGAATGCTACAAGAAAAAGATCTAGAAGGCATCTAGCAGATACCGATGAATTTATTTCCAACAACAACGAGAACATACTGACGGATCCAGTGGCCCTCTCCACAGCATATAACAAAATGAAATCGCTTTGTCTGAATATCCGCAATGAGATTCTCACTGACATCGATATCCATAAGCAGGATCTTCTTCCTAGGTATTTATGTTCATATACATCAAGTTATGGCCCTCAATTTCCTACACTCACTGGTTTTGTTTTTCTATGCAGTTTTATAGACCTTCCAAACCTCTCATCATCCATATATAGCACAGAACTCTATAGTAGACTACGACAATTCCTTGTCTCGTGCCCTCCTTCTGGACCTTCTCCTCCGGTTGTACAGCTCGTTATAGCCACTGCAGATTTCCAAAGGGATCTTTCCCTGTGGAATATCAGGTAATGAATAAGTAGTAATGATTAATGATTATGTTGCTTGCTATGACAGTTTTGGTACCAACTCTATCATGGCTTTCTTGAAGTTATATCAAAGGAGGGGTTGATGCCAAAGAGCTGTTCCACGTGTACATAACCCTTTGGATCCAAGATAAACGTCTCACTTTACTGGAACTATGCAAGCTTGACAGAGTGAGTACCATTCTTATCATTCTAATTCAGCTAAATCTTATATAATTCTTGAAATAATTGATTTTAACATGAACTGTTATAATGCAGGCAAAGTCTTCTAGCTTCTCCACAACTCCTTTCATTGATGATATCTATGGCCGGATAAAGGACACACTCACTGAATACGATGTGATTGTCAGTCGTTGGCCAGAATATACTTTCGCTTTAGAAAATGTATGGCCCATCTCTTACACTATTCTAGCTCGTGTTTCTTCTTTACTTAAATGCGTTTCTTTTTGTATTTCGAAAAGGCCATAGCAGATGTTGAGAAGGCAGTAATGGAAAGCTTGGAGAAGCAGTATGCAGAAGTTCTATCTCCACTGAAGGAAAACACGGTTCCTAAGAAATTCGGTCTCAAATATGTCCAGAAATTCACCAAGGGGAATCCACATCCTTATAATGTCTCTTCTGAGGTAAACTGAATTCATCTTCACAAGTCAATGATCTCGTTTTTCTTGTTTTCTCTTGGAAGATAAATAACTTCGACACGTCGTTTTATCAGTTGGGAGTCCTTCTGAATTCCATGAAAAGGATGCTCGATGCTCTTCGTCCCCAGATAGAATCACAACTGAAGCTATGGGGCTCATGCATGCCTGAAACAGGGAATGTAGTCCCTGGAGAGAAACTAAGTGAAATAACAGTGATGATTAGGTCCAAATTCCGAGCATATGTTCAAGCAGTTATCGATAAACTCGTTGAAAATGTGAGTGATTCAGATGGAGGATTCATTGATCATCACTTTGAATTCAGCCTGTCCTTCATTTCTGACACGTTTTTTTTCATGTACAGACGAAACTGCATAACGTGACAAAGCTGAAGAAGATAATCCGAGACGCTAAGGAAAGTGTATTAGAGTCTGATTTGAGACAGAGAATGCAGCCTTTGAAAGAGTTGCTGGCTAATACAATCAATCAGTTGCACTCTTCTCTTGAAAGCCAAGTTTTTGTCTTTGTTTGTCGCGGCTTCTGGGATCGCATGGGCCAGGTTGATAGCTCGTTCTTATCAGATCACAAACCTTTGTGCTGATAAAATCCAATCTAATATGATTCTTCTTGCAGGATGTGTTGAAGTTTCTTGAAGACAGGAAGGAAAACAGATCCTGGTACAAAGCATCACGAGTTGCAGTAAACGTATGTTTTTATATGCCTAACATTGAACTATTTTTCGTATTCTCATGATCCAAAAACCAGATAGCAAATTTATGGTTGAATTATCAGGTTTTGGATGATGCATTTGCATCACAAATGCAAGGGTTGCTTGGCAATGCACTACAAGAGAAGGACTTGGAGCCTCCACGATGTATTCTTGAAGTTCGATCAATGCTTTGCAAAGATGTTACGAACAATAAGGCTAACAACTACTTCTATTAGAATCGGGCATTGATCAGTGATCTTGTGAACTACTTGGGATCGACTACACTTTTCCACTCGTAGAAACCTTGGTGAAATAACGAGCTTTTTCCAGTGGTGTCTAACTACTTCTCAGAAACAAGAATTGAAGAGGCTGGCATTTTAGCTGTAAGAAATGTTCAAGTTTTGAGAAATGTTGAGGTTTCGAGAGGCACAGAAAGGCCAACCCTCATGGCTTCTTGTTCCTGTGATGGCTTCTTGTTCCTGTGATTATTTACATTTTTTTTTTTTTTTGGTGATATTTGTTTCAAATGCCAGCCTTTAAATAAATATATCTTTTCGAGTTAAATAATGTGTTCTGTAAATTCAGTTCGGAACTAGTTTATACTCTACAGAACCATGGTAGTTCAGAGGAGAATGGTAATATAATTTCAACTAAGAAAAATAGGAAATAGTGTATGATGGAACATGAGAGAAAAATGTGGTGTAAAGTAAACAATTATTGAAATTTGAATGAAATAATATAATTGTTAAATATTCAAAAAGAAATGTTAATTCACATGATTGAAATTCTCCTGTCAAAACGTGTTAAGTACCTGTCACATAGATAAAACCTGTCCGGTTGGGATTTGGGATTAAATTGTCCCACCTTTGATTAATTATATTCTATTACTCCATTACATATGATCTACTTATTTATCAACCACGTCTTTGTTTGGACTGATTTAGCCTCAATAAATTAAATTTGTTGAACAACGCAATTAGACAATTACTGGTCTGAACTATTTGAAAGGTTTTAATAGTTTTTTTTTTTTGAGAGATTTATAAAAACTATATAAAAATAGATATTATTTACAAATAAATTTATTAAAGTAATTAATAAAAATATAAATAGATTGTAAGTTTTGCAAATAGTAGCTATGATAATTTCATGAATAATACAATTGTAGTTACAAAACTTCAATTATATAAAACAACAACAAAAAATTGAGCTACCATTATATAATCACAACATACCTGATTCATTAACCTCGAAAAAGTTGGAACTTTTTATTACAATGTAACTTCATGAATATATCAGATTCTTTTGGTTTCTAAATTTACTAAGATTATATTACAGATTCTTGTTTGTGACTTGAGTCTAGTGATCAGTTTATTTTATTTACTTTAAGAAAGTAAGTTCCTCGTGCATATATTCTTTGTACTCCAATCTCAATAAAATCAAGTTCAGCACATTCTAAATTAGAAATTGTGTATAATGAAATAAAAAAAATAAAAAAATCGTACAAAACATATATATGATTCTTATTTATGATTCCTTGGCTTAGAAATCCTTTAACAATTTTCGGACTTGTTCCAATGTCACAAAAAGAACCACAGTGAAAGGTCCCTGTCTTGATATTGTGGGAATGAAACCTTTGTAAAGGGCCATTGGCCCCTCTGCTTTGATCGTCTTGATCGCACAGTCCAGTGCACCGTTGTACGGCGCCACCTTCCCCGCCTCCACCTTCATCGTCATCACCCGTGTCTTGATGACGTCGACGGGGTTCGACACCACCGACGCCACGAATCCGGCGGCGAAGCTGGCGGTGACATGTGTCCCCAGCCCGTCCTTCATTACCTTCTTCTCCAGAATCATCTCCTTGAACTGGTCGTACGACGCCAGCTGCGACGCCGTCACCAGCATGGCGCGGTTCACCGTAAGGGTGGAACCGCGCCACAGGCTAGCAATCCCCTCGCTCTTCCTCATTTGGGAAATGGCGTCCACCACGCTCTTGTAGTTGCGCCGCTGATCCAGCGGGAGGCGGCCGTCCGCCTGCATGCGGACCATCGCCACGTCAGCCGGGTTCCCCACGGCGGCGCCGACGGCTCCGGCGATGAGGCCGGCTCCGATTTTGCTGGGCAAGGGCATGTTGTTGGTGTTGGGATCGGTCCATTTGTTCTTGAGGACGTCGTAGAGACCCATTCTGGTGGTGGAGTAGAGAGTCTGGCGGAGGACGGTGGCGGAGACGCCGGAGAAGAGGGCGGCCGCGCCGTCCTGCTGGATGATCCGGAGGCCGACGGAGACAGGGCCCACGCTGGAAGGAGCTGGAGGAATGTGGATGGCGGTGGTGTGGAAAGCGAGGGCAGGGCGGAGACACTGCACCGCCGCCGTGTTGGGGAGGAGCGCCGCCTCGCCCTGTAGCTGCATCCGTACCTTAATTAAATCCAGTGGATGGGTACTGCAACCAGCCACGATAGAAGCAACGCCTCCTTCAAAAAATCCCTTCAAACCCATGTTTAATTACAAGAAGATTAAAAGTGGGATTTGATATGTTTAGTGTAAGAGAGTAGAGGAGAATGATGAGTGATGAACTGAGGAGTATTGAAATATATATAGAGATGAGAGAGAGGGAAAATGGGAGAAAAGGTCCATTGACCAAAGCAAAGAATTAGATGAGCATGCTATTCAATTATATATCTATCACTTTCTTAATTAATTGATGATAGAAAATCACACTGATATATTAAAAGTCTTATAAGACTAATTCAATCCCACAACTTGCATGTACCTTTCTCAACCTTCAACCATGCAAAACTGGCTTAGCATTCATTTTTTAATAAATTCTACAACTACTATATATCCTCTAACCCAGTAACAAATCATCACTATTCATCAAATTTTGAACTGGACAAGAATGTATAATAGTTGACATTTTAAAACTAAATAATTGCATGAATGTTCACCAAGCAGTATACGCGTTTCCCGGTTTTATATGATGGGCCAACTTGTCATTGAACTGCCATTCTCTTGGCATTTTCCTTTTCAAACTTATTGAATCCCTCTTTTTGGACCATCTCTAATCGTTACCCATACACTACAACAAAATTCGCACTATATTAAATTCATCTTCAATTGTCAACGCTATATTCTGCACCACATTTACTATTCTTATTTTTTATTGAATTAAAATTTATACAAATTTAAACTTAATAATTGCATAATTTTTTTATTTTTGTTTTATATTGATTATTGAATATAATTATTTTAAAAATAATGTGAATATAAAAAGGCAAAAATTATAGAACAACATTAAATTAAATTTCGTGATACAATGCTACAATCATACATATTAAAAAACATAAAATTAACACAATAAAAAACAACACACACGATACAAGAAATTTGAATAAAACAATAGAGATAATCTGGATCTCAAAATTGGAATGCTCCTCCCACATATGATCAATCAATGCATTACGAAGTGCGATGTATGCATCTTTGTCTCTAATTTGTCTAAATCGACCAACAAATGCTTGAAATGAAGAAGTTTCATTGTCCACTGTTTCTACATTGGGAGCTGGTACCTCCGTTGTAGCTTCAATTGGCTTATCAAGATCGCGTTCATCTTCAATTATCATATTATGCATGATTATGCAAGCAGTACATTATATCTCGCAAATCATCTTTGCTCCAAAAACGAGTTGGAATTGCCACAATCCCAAATCGACTTTGGAGAACTCCAATCGCACGCTCCACATCTTTTCTACATGATTCTTGTTTCACTGCAAAATGCTTATTTTTTAAAGAGCGTGGGTCGCGAATAGTTTGCACAAGAGTTGACCATTTTGGGTAAATATTACCAGTTAAATAATACCCCATGTTGTATTCCTTTTCTTGAATGACATAATGGGCAGGAGGAGCAATACCTCTAGTTAGGTCCGAAAATAGAGGAGATCTGTCAAGCACATTAATATCATTATTGGCTCCTGACATACCAAAATATGCATGTCATATCCAAAGATTATAATCAGCTACAACCTCAAGAATAATAGTTGGTGATCCACTACGACCTGCATATTGTCCAACCCAAGCTGTTGGACAATTTTTTCATTTCCAGTGCATACAATCTAGACTACCTAACATATCTGGAAACCCACGTTGTTTTTCAATAAAAAACAGTCTAGCAATGTCATTGGCAGTAGGCGATCTTAGATACTGCTCTCCGAATATCTCCACAATAGCACGACAAAATCTCTTCATACATTCAATTACAATAGACTCTCCAATATTGATGTACTCGTCAGCAGCATCTGCTGGCAAAACATATGCTAACACACAAAGAGCAGTTGTTATTTTTTAAAGCGTAGACAAACCGAGTCTGTGTGTTGCGTCTCTTTGTTGTACAAAGTAATTATCATAATCTTTAACAGCATTAGCTATGCGAAGAAATAAAGTCCGAGCCATTCGAAAACGCCTGCGGAACATTGTTGTATTAAATGTTGGATTTTTAGTAAAGTAGTCATTAAACAGATGTTGCGTCGCTCCTTCTCGATCACGATTGATCGTTCTACGACCAAAAATTAAGCCTCCATGAGTGAGATTGACATCTTAAACTCTAAGAATTTCTGATATGACATGGTTATTTTTAGAAATTTGTTGAACTATCAAAGTTTCTTGATGAGAATACTCATCAGAGTCTGAAGATGAGTTTGTAAGAGAATTATTCATTTTTTGATTAAGTGTAGAAATAGAAATTGGATGAGTTTGTTGTATTTATTTGGTGAATTCACGTGATAATATATAATGTAGTTGGAAAAAGTCAGCCATCACATGCGTACAGTAATTTCACATGGGGTTGTCTACCTATTTTTAGACTTCACATGGGTTGCAGGAGGCTATAGAGGAGTAAATAGCCTTCACATAGGCTTTTGTGCCTTAAACCTCACCCACCGTTCTCATTAGATTTAACAATGATCGTCTCACCTACCATTCTCACCCATTTCTCAATATATACATGTTATACAATTCAACTTAAAACACAGTTTGACAATAAATATTTTACAGATCAAATGGCCAGAAATCCAAATTACTCATTTGCTGAAGATGTACTTATTTGTGATTGCTACAAAGAAGTCTGTCATGATCCAATCATAGGAAGATTTCAAACTTTTAATCAACTCTGAAATTGTGTCAAAGATAAAATGAATGAATCATCAACCAATTCGAGTGACATTGTCCGCCCACTGAGATCAATTGATTCTCGAATTGCCTTGATAAAAAAAAGTCATTTCGAAATTGATAGCATGTGTAGTCTGTGTAGAGCAAGTTGAACGCGAAAATCCAAGTGGTGCTTCCGAAAATGACATTATAAGTAGTTGTTAAATTTTTTTCCTAATCTAATTTGTAAAATAGTACTAACATGGTTATGCATTGTGCAGTTACGAAGGGCAAAATTTTTGTATGTGAATGATCCGTCCACCAAGGTAAAATCATTCAAATTTGACCATGTATGAGACACCATAAAAGAGTTTTCGCAATGGGATAATACTGCTCGGAAGTCCCGAGATCAGTTTAATGAGGTGAATGAAAGTCCAGGATATCTAGAACCTGGACTAAATTCATTTTCAATCAATTTAAGTGATGAAATATTAGTGGTAGTGGTGGGTCTTCATCATCACGACGACCTGACGGGGTGAAAAAATCCAAAATGAAGAAAAAAAGAGCTGAAGATATTAGTGTTTTCGCAAACACTACGCATGAAAATAGTGAAGCCCTTCTAAGTTTTTTAAAGGAGACGGTTGGAAAAAAAGATTATGACCGTGAGGAACGAAGAGAAGAACGAGAGAATAGAATTATGATGATTGATTTGGATATCATTGGAGATCCATGCGGACGTGAATATTTTCGAAAAAAACAAGAAAAAATTACACGAAAAAATGAAGAACTTTCCCAACAACTACCAACAAATAATACTTTTGATATGTATAACGAATATTTTTCAGATCTCGGAGGGTCGGGAAGTAATCTCGGAGATTATTAATTAGGACCTTTAAATTTCTGTATCGTACTTTTTTTAGCCTAAGAATCGTTCTTTAGATGTTTTATGTTTATTTTAATTTATGCATTTTAATTTGATGTATTTTGTGATTTATGTATTTTAATTTAATGTACTTTGTGATTTAATGTATTTTGTTTACTTTATTTAGCCTAAAAAAATACTTTTATATTGTACACATATAGTAAATAATAATTTTTTTATAAACAATTATATTGTTTCATGAAATGATGAAATGCAAATTCTATTAAAAATAAATTGTGATATTAAAATTGTATTAAAAAAATCAAAAAAATAAAAATAAAAATGTAGTGTGGTGCAATAGTGTCCACTACATTGAGTGGTGCATTATTCAAATCTACAGTGTAAGGGGAAAATGTAGTGTACGGTTGGAGCATCATTTCACACTACATGTAGAAGTAGTGTGAGATGTAGTGCTCAATTGGAGATGTTCTTATACTTTAACTAGGTTTGAACCCATGCAATGCACGGGCTTCATTTAACACTTATCTAATTTTTATTTTATAAGTAATATTATTTTATAAGTGTTTGTTGATTTATTTTTATATATTTTATCTATATCTTTAAAATAATTTTTCTCATTTTTTTTTTCATTTAATCTTTAGCACAACATTGTTAGTTGCTAGTTCTTTATAGATGTTTTAACTATTGTATTAGGTATTTTCATATATTTCTTTAAAAAGTATAGAATAAATCCCATTTTTATCGCTCGAAAGCACTTGTTTTGTTTCGATTTTGCCTTTGAGTGCTCTTTTTATCAGGTCTACATAATGATTTCATTTGTAATTGTTTTCTTTTTATGTTCTTTTTATTAATCTTAACCAATTGTTACATCTGTTGTTGTAACGTTTTATTACAATTTCCCAATGGTTTAAGGGGGTGCTTGGATGGGATGTGCCCATCCGGATTTTGAATAGATAATATCCTAATCATGTTATTTATTAATTTGCAGAATCCTATAACTCTAATCTATTTTTTCTACTTTATCCATTTTTTTACAATTCCCACTAAAAATATTTTGTTTTTTAAAAATAAAATAATAGAAAATCATCTATTTTTTCTACAATTTCCGATATGATTCACTTTCAAACTTGCAAATCTATATACATCCCAATCTAAACATAACCAAAGTTTTTTTAGACCTATTTTTTGTTAATGTCATTAGTTTTTCAAGAGCATTATTGTTAACTTTTTTTTTTTTTTTCAATTTGAAATGTTGGACAAAAACTATTATTCAAGTTTGGAACTAAAGATTTCATGTAGAAAAAGACATACAACATTAGCAATCTCTTTCAAGCATTTGTAACTTACATATTTATTTTTTTCAAATCACTTATTTTTTGTAGAGTAGTGGAGTTTGTATTTAATTGATATTAATTTTTTGATATTTCATAAATAAAATATTTTTAAGGGACACTTAACAACATTGTAGAACTCCAAGTGTCATCACTTGAGAGAACCAAACCACACTTTTATATATATAATAACTCTCTACAGATCAAGAACATGATATTTCTCAAAATCAAATAAAATCTCACCTGTTGTTGATAGTATCAGTTTCGTGAGGCCCCATCACACCATCTTCGCTCCCAACGATTTAATGACCTACTTAAATTCTATTTGGTAATGTCTTGAACTCTTTTATCTTCCCTCAATTGGATCTCTGTAAGAATTACGCATTATCAGTTAAGAATGAAAAGGGAATTAATAAACGACCGTTTGTTTTTGAGAATTATTGAGGTTGAAACGTTTGAGAATCAATAAGAGAGAGAAAATAACAGACATGTATAGGATGAAGACATCATTTAAACAATACACATGGTAACATAATATTAATTAAGTTAAAATATGTATGTGTCAACATTTCAAAGCGCCAAATGTCAGTCCAAGGTTCAATTGGAAAACACATGTGGCACAATTTGAGAGATCCAAACCCTTCTTATATATATATAGATTAATGCACATGAATGGTGTCATTATTGGTTTTAAATATTTTAATCAAAATTTGGATTGTGGATATGATTTTATGTGTTACATTTCTCATTTCATAATTACGCTATCTTTCGATTTTAGTCTCATAATTGTCACAATTTTTGAATTAATCACACAATTTAAGAATATATTCAATTTTAATCCAATTTCTCCTAATTTAGGCTTTCTGGTGACCTAAAAATGACTAAGCGACATGTGTCAAATTCTTACTGATTGACACATGTCGCCATGTCACTTTTTATTCATCGGAAAACCATTTTCCGACTAATTCGTATTTTTCCGTTCAAAATTGAACTGAAATCGGATAAATTTTTAAATTGTGGGACTAAACTGAAAATCGTGAATCCGTGATACATATTAAAATTGGAAGACACATAGTTATGAGGCGAAAAATGATTTTAACCCTGATTTTAACATATGATATACTTTATTTTAAAAATTTGTTAATTTCATCTCATATTATGATAATTATATTGTCACCATGTACTTTATTTTAAAAATTTGTTAATTTCATCTCATGTTCTTATAATTATATTGTCACCATGTACATTTTAACAATCGTCTACTATTTATGTCGGTTATTATTATTGGGTGTTATAATTCCAATTTCCAAAATTCAAGTATGATCAGTAATCCAATTGCTGAAACAGGGTATGATTGAAATAAGTGAAAACCTTCAACCTTTTCATTTCATGTGAAATTGCATCGATTAAAAGTGTTATAAGACTAATTCACTGCCCACAACATGTAAGCTCAGAAAATTTCCCAAAACAGAGATTAATTTCATGTTGATGTTGTAGCTGGTCAACATGAGAAAATAAATTCTACTTTTTTATATATAAAGCTTAAAAATTTTACAATTTAATCGAACATTTTCAAATTATGCAATTTTATACATTCTGGTGAAGTTTTGTTCATTTGGCTGTCGAGACTGTCTTATCAAGTAACAAGCTTGCTATGACAGAATTTTTATATCATTCATTAATAAACAAAAAAAGAATAAACACGTTAATATTCTTCCAAAAAATACGTTGTTGCAATACTAAAAACATAAAACATCTAACACTATCTCAAAATCAAGAATTTATATAATGGTCGTTGGGGTATGTGTTGTTTGTCACTTGTCAATTTTCCATGTTGATCGAGCCATCTAATTTTACTTTTTAATAGAATATGTCACTTGATCCAGTTGCCGCGTTTACAGAATTTCTTTTTTCCTTTTTCTTAATTATTTCCTTTTATGTCTTATTTACACTATAGAAAGAATTATAGACCAATTTGATAAATATTAAATAATCCTTCACAGTGTTTGGTATATCCGTAGCAATCCACTAAATTATATGAAGAATATAATTACCAAAATAATTTAAAGAATAAAGATGTAATTACTTGTTCGTCATCATCTCTTGCCTTAGAAGTCCTTTAACAATTTTCGGACTTGTTCTAATGTCACAAAAAGCACAATAGTGAAAGGTCCCTGTCTTGATATGGTGGGAATGAAACCTTTGTATAGAGCCATTGGCCCCTCTGCTTTGATCGTCTTGATCGCACAGTCTAATGCACCGTTGTACGGCGCCGCCTTCCCCGGCTCCACCTTCATCGTCATCACCCGCGTCTTGATGACGTCGACGGGGTTCGACACCACCGACGCCACGAATCCGGCGGCGAAGCTGGCGGTGACATGTGTCCCCAGCCCATCCTTCATTACCTTCCTTTCCAGAATCATCTCCTTGAACTGGTCGTACGATGCCAGCTGCGACGCTGTTACCAGCATGGCGCGGTTCACCGTAAGGGTGGAACCGCGCCACAGGCTAGCAATCCCCTCGCTCTTCCTCATTTGGGAAATGGCGTCCACCACGCTCTTGTAGTTGCGCCGCTGATCCAGCGGGAGGCGGCCGTCCGCCTGCATCCGGACCATCGCCACGTCGGCAGGGTTCCCCACGGCGGCGCCGACGGCTCCGGCGATGAGGCCGGCGCCGATTTTGCTGGGCAAGGGCATGTTGTTGGTTTTGGGATCGGTCCATTTGTTCTTGAGGACGTCGTAGAGACCCATTCTGGTGGTGGAGTAGAGCGTCTGGCGGAGGACGGTGGCGGAGACGCCGGAGAAGAGGGCGGCCGCGCCGTCCTGCTGGATGATCCGGAGGCCGACGGAGACAGGGCCCACGCTGGAAGGAGCAGTAGGAATGTGGATGGCGGCGGCGGTGGTGGTGTGAAAAGCGAGGGCAGGGCGGAGAGTTTGCACCGCCGCCGTGTTGGGGAGGAGTGCCGCCTCGCCCTGTAGCTGCATACGTACCTTGATTAGATCCAGTGGGTGGGTGCTGCAACCGGCGACGATGGAAGCAACGCCTCCTTCAAAAAATCCCTTCAAACCCATGTTTAATTAATGGAAGAAATTGATTAAAGAATAAAAGAATATTGTTAGAAAATGAAAAAAGAATTAGGGTTTATCTCTCCAGAGATGAAGAGGGTAGAGAGAGAAAGCAAAGGTAATAAAGGGCGAGTGAGAATTGATGAGTGATATGATGAAAGGAGAATATGTATATATAGGGGAGAAGTGTTGATGTTTATAAGGAAGAAGAAAGGAAAGTGTGTGAAAGAAAGAAACGAGTGAAAAGTTTAACAAAATTGGACTCCCAGCTTTTGACGCGGCTTATTGTGCTGAATTTCCAACTTATTTTAATCTTCAAGGCCACCTCATCAAAGAAAAGGTCGTCCCTTTCATCTTCAACTTGGATACCATTTTTATCATGCTTTATTTAATTTAAAGTATGATTTATCACAATCGTCTTGAAAATCTAATTTTGAGAGGAATCATTCTATAAAATAGAAATTAAGTTTTAATAATGAATTTGAATTTGAATTTGATACATGTTAAGTATAGTATATATGGAAAATAATAATGTAAAATCAAAAAGGGTATACCCGTGATGGGAAAATATTTGTTTATGTCACTTTCATTCATATATATTAATTTCCTTATATTTAATGGGAGAAAAACACCTCCTTTTGGACTCTACTAATTATTTGTATATTCCAATTTCCAAATTTTGTCAAGTAAGCTGAAATCACATGCCAGGTTTCGAGTATTAAGTCTAATAACAATAATTGAGAAAATAACCAATAATGTGGGAAAGGAGGAAAGACCAGACCAATTTGACCTATGAAATCTCGGTTGGTCAACTTTGATTATTTTATAAATGAATAAAAAAATAAAAACAAAAGGTTGAACGTCGCCTGAGAGATTCGAACTCTCGCGGGGAAACCCCATGTACTTAGCAGGCACACGCCTTAACCACTCGGCCAAAGCGACATTGTTGACTTTGTTCTCGTATAAAGTATTAACATTCATTTTTTCATAAAATCTTTTCATTTATTTGTTATTTTAGATGACATATATCTCTGCATACTAATATAGTAATATGCAATGAAATAAAAGTATGACATAATATATATTAAATAAAAATATAGAGGAAGTGAGTGCATTTCGATAAATTAGCCTGACTTTAAACAACTATTGATGGGTCGTAGCTGATAGTTGATAGTTAGTATCGAATTTTTTTTTTTAAAATCTTTTTTATTTTTGGGGTAATTCTACTAAACCCAACAAATTATCAAAGTTTTTGCTTTCTATCCACCTTTTTTTTTTCTGAAAAATAATGTAATATATTGCTTTGGTGATGCTATCTTGGAAATTTTTTATTAAAAAGAAGTGCTACAATTAACATAGTATAATGGATTTATGGTAAAAAGAAAATGGTAGGTAAAATTCAAAAACTTGAATATCTTAAAGTTTTTGTGTAATTAGCCCATTTTTCTTGTAATGACCCAAAAAAAAAAAAAAAAAAAAACATTTTAACCAGTCCAAGCCTGGATCACATGGGATACGCCAAAGGCCCAAAGCTTTATGAGACCTTAATTCTGTACAATAGAGCTGGACTGCTGGACTGCCTGGACAAAAGTATCATGAGAAAAAAAGTTTTAAAAATATTTTAAATTATTTTAAAATGTTTTCTATAATTCCTCGAATATCTGGATTTATTTTATTTCTATTAAATACTTTTATAATTATAATTTTAATATTTGTAAGAAAAAGTAAATTTTTGTTACAATACCTTGATAATTTAATTGAAAAAAGAAATTTATACGACTTACAGGACCATATTTATCCATCAACTTTATTTCAATTTTATGTTGCATCTAATATTGCACATTATAAAATATAAACATTAGAAGTACAATTTTTTTTTTCTGTGAGAGATTTTTAAAAGTATAACTATCAATCATCACTTGACATTAATAGTATCATTTTGATATTTTTAAGGTTTTTTTTAATGCACGTAAAAGGCGGATGTGATCAGTTATCCAACTTTTTTTATGTTATATTAATGTAACGGATACATGGTTTTAATAGAAATTTTTTATTTACATTTTTAACTAATTTTATAGTAGTAACTAAACAAATGAGAAACGAAAAGGTGGAAGAAACGATTCAAATAAAAAGGCCAAGAATATTCAAATCCAAGATTCATTTAAGAGCCCATTTGAATTTTGAAATCTATAATGTATATGTTTTGAATAAAAGTCGCATATTCAAGATGGCAGACTTTGAATTTTAAAGTATATAGATAGCCACTCATTATCGTTGGAAAGAAGGTTAAAGTGTCAAATCCAATGCCATTCATAAACATGCTTGTGTGGGCCACAAAGGTAGATGTGGTGTTATTGTTTGATACTCTCTTCATAATTCATATATATATATATATATATATTTTTTTTTTTTTTTTGAAAGTCAATTCGCTATAATTTTTTTGTTTTTGTATTCTTTCGCAAAAGATTAGATTCGTTTGGATTCATTTCAGGAAAGTGTTCAGAATTTTTTTACTTCACGGAAACAATTTTTTATTTTTATTTTAATAAACCTTCATATACAAAAAAATAATGTATTTACATACAGTTATAGAGACTATAGTCACTATATAAGTTGAGAGTTGAGACAAATACCCAAACACAATATTAGTTAAACTTATTTGAATATAATTGAGATTACAAAACTGTGAGATTTTAGTTAATCAGCAGCATAAAATGAGGTTCAATCAAGTAAAAAAGGTTTAGGATTTTAAACAAGCAACATCCGCTATTTCATTTTGATGTTTTATATGGTGTTTCAAAAAAACAACCACACGTCAAGTGTAAAAATGGCATCACTAATTTACATATGACATAAATTAAAAATAATGAACTACAAGATGAAGTATCAAATTAAATAGAGGATCCAATTCAAATTTTATGTAGTTTGTTAGATATATTTTGTTTTTTCAACTAATTAATTTAGTCATGTGTATCTACAAACTAGTGCTATAAAAAATCTTCACCTAAGGTTGTTAGACAATTTTTTTTTTCAACCAATTAATTTAGTCATATGTATCTACAAAGGAGTGCTATAAAAAAATGTTCAGCCAATGTTGTTGATGAATCGAATAATTAAATATATATTATAAGGTGAATCGATTTTGAATAAATTTCAATTGAATCGAACCTTGAGTTCAAGTAGTCTGGTCTACTAATTCTATTTGTTTTTTTTAACTCTATATGTAATGATATAGGTAACTTAATATAATAAATATTACATTTGACAAGTTTGTTTGCTAGAGAAAAGTAAAATTAAACAATTTAATTGGATCTTTTATTATATGTGATGTTTCATTTTATATTTTATGATAATGAAGTCCACGTGTTAATAAATGCATAGTTATACACATATGTTTGTTGGTTACTTTGAGATTAATCTTTGAATATTAACAAAGAGAAAGGGACATGGACATTGTTACTTATTTGAAAAAAATTCAACTAAAAACAAAATTTTCCAAAAAGCTATCATGACCTTTAATAGTAATTTCATCTCTCTATTTAGGTACTTCTTTCACTTTCCAAAAAGCTACACAGCTTCAAGCAATAACATCAAAGTTCTTAAACTATGAAACAACAAATATTTTCATATATATAAATATATATGTAAATTGTTAAATATATAGTTTATTATCTTTATCTTTATCATTTTGACAAAGACAATTTTTTCCTGCAACAATCACCAAATATAAAAAAGATTCTCAATGCACAATTCAGCAATAAAACTCTAAACAAGAAGAACAAAAATATACTTCTCAATGACAGTAGGAATAAGATGCCTTTTTTTTATGAAGAAAAGAATATTGTTATTTATAAATAATTTTTCAATTGGTAATGACATATATAATAATAACTGTGAAAAATAAAAAAGACTGAAAAAAGAAAAAATAGAAGAAAAGTTGGAAAAGGAAAAAAGCAGTAATAGGGTAGAAATTCCCACCCAACCAAACAGGTTCTAATCTCTATCTATACGTTACTTTCTTTTTCTCTGCTTTTGTTTTGGTATATTTCACAATCTCACTCACCAAAATTCCCTTTCTTCCTTTCCCAATTTTACCTTCCTCCGCCGCCACCGGCGTCGCCGCCGACACCAATACGACCACCCCGGCTGCTTCTCCAAACCTCTATGTATTTCAAGAAAATACTGTTCTTAGGGTTTTTGTTCAGCTCCTTGTTAATCCTTGCAGCCGGTTAACTCGATTGAAATAAACAAAATCAATGCTAGTGATTGTTGGGATTTTACTGATATTCGGCCTTGTAGTCCGCCACAAGTGGAGGAATGGGGCTGCGAAGAAGGAAGAAATTCTGAGGCTGGTGACTGTGGCCTCGGCAGAAGAAGCGCAAATTGCGAAGCTTCAAGCTATTGAAGAGTATAATTTGCATCCCATTCCGCAGCCCGAAACACAGCATTATTGCGCTGTTTGTCATTGCCTCACCACTACTAGGTGCTCTAGGTGTAAAGCTGTTAGATACTGGTGAGTGCTGTTGTTGCTTAAGTTTTTTTTGGTATTGATACACTTTGAATGAGTAATTTTGTTGAATTTGTTGCTCTAAGGTTTCATTTTTTTGGGTTTGAATTTGGAATTTATTTTTGGGAGTGATTTGTTATTTGTTTCGGAATTTAGGGCCATGGACTTATTTATTGTTTTTATGGGTTGTATATAATTCAATTCTCTGATTTGGAATAAGAAAATGGGTTGAATAATTTAGGAAGTATTTTGTGATTGTACATGCCGTGGTTGATGGAGATCTGAAGACTTACCAGAGTGGAAATGGAACACTGTAGGTAGTGGAATGAGAGATAGTAAAGTAGTGGCAAACAATTCCGTCAATTTTCAACTATGATAATACTAAGAAAGGGAAAATGTGAGTGTTTTGTGTTAGCAGCCATAGGGCATTGGATTTTGGAAGTCTTAGGAGATCAATTGTGGGAAGAAAATCTCTTGATTTGAGGTAGTGGGTGGGAGGTGAAGGCTGAACATCCAGCACTGAGATATGATGGTATTTTGTCTTTCTAGATGAGGCTAATTAAGTTTTATGAGTTTGCTTCACCATGAGCTGATCTGTGCTTGATAGAAAGAAAGATCTTAAAATTTGTTAAATTTTTCTTTATCAATTGAAGGAAAGATTAAAAGGTTTATTATAAAGTTTGTACTGTAGTGAGATCACCATTAGAGAGATTTATTAAGTTAAAGCTGTAGATTTTTGTCCAGATCTTCCTACTGATAGTATTGAATCTGAGAACAGAATATAGTAAATTACACAGTCCAGAATTGTTTTAACCTTTTGCAGGTTGTATCTGCAACACTTAACAAGGAAATAAGATACCAGTTTAACCTGTCAGATACCAAATTTAAGCCATTCAAGTACTCTTTAGACATTATAAAAAAATGGGTTACCCTCAAACCATAAAGTTTCAGGGCTGATTAAGCCTTTGACCTAGATTTTTTCCTTTCTTTGCTGCCACGTTACATTTGACAAGCAGCTCCATGGTTTCACTTTTAGCTTTTACATTTTCCACCTTATGACGGCAGTTTCAAAGGTGTGGCTTATATTGGTCAAGTTCATCCATCATTAAAGGTTTGGCTTTTATTTAGGATGATGAGTTATTCTTGGAAGTTGAGAATAAATAAATGCTCTGAAGCAACGACCATAGAGAACAATACATATAACACTATTGAAGAGTATAGTAGACAGTAAAAACTCAGATGAACTCGTGGAGGCATAAAAATGCCCTATGATTGATGCTGCTTAGTGAAGAATAGAAATCCTGACTCAAAGCTTCTGTAACGTTTTTGCCTTTTATGATGTTTACCGTTTGATTTATGAACTGTGTAATAATTGAATATGCATTTTGGACATGCCTCAATCATGTAAAGGATTCGTTAACTAGAGGCATCACTGCTTGACTTGTTAGTTAGATAGATGCTAGGGTTTTGACATCTAAAACTGATGCTTCCCTGGATGTGAGCTTATGAACTCTTTATTCTTTATGAATCTTGTCTAATTGAGTATCAATGAAATCTCTTTGATTGGAATTTCATCTATTCTTTCAGTTGTGTAGGATATGCCATTCTTGCCGCATAGTATGTAGGAATGAGGGGTTTATTTTCTACATTTATCTATCAAAGAGTGCTGACTAATATGAGTATGAAAGATAGCTCACAATATCTTCTTGGTTGACCTTGGTTAATTTTAGTTTCCTTCTTTTATAGTTCTGGTAAGTGCCAAATAATTCATTGGAGACAAGGCCATAGGGAGGACTGCCAGCCAGCATCTGCATTGCATGCTATAAAGAAAAGTGATTGTGATGTGGAATCTACTCTTGGACATCATTCTCCGATGCATTCAAACAATGAAGCTAAAGTTTGTCCTGATCCCAGTGAAGAACTAGATGATTCGAGATCTTCAAGTAGCTCAACGTCTTGCTTCTTTTCTTCCACTGAACGAAGTGAAACGTCCTTTGATACTTCTATCAGTGAGGATGTTGAGTTAGAACCTCCTGTCAGGCCAGATAAAACACCAGTTGGTATAAATTCTCATATGCCACAAACTATCTCTGAGTCCGATCATGTAGATGTACCGAGCGCATCTGTTCCTGTTTATTCTCTGACTTCACCCTTGGTGAACAAGATTGAAAAGAGACCAACCGACAAGATCTATGAAGGTCTCAAGTCAACTAGCTTTAAAGATGAAAAAAAAAGAGGTGGAGTTGCTGTGATGGAAGAGTTTGTACCGTGTGCAATTGAGTTGGGGAGTCCACAATCCACCAGTCCTGCAAGGACTTCTTCAACTGAAGAATGGGAAAATCAAGCGCCGACATCTACTAGTAAAGTAATGAGATCTATATCCTCTAAGGTTTCACACGGTAATCAAATGCCAAATGTAGAACTGGTTTCAGAATACTCAAATTCTTCGAAGATGCTGCCCTCCCATGAATATTGGAAAAATGAAATTTGCAACAGCAAGGAAACAAGATCCATGACAACATTTAGGAATTCAAGCAGTAATCAGAAGCTGTCCACAAAAACTGATAGTCCTCGTGTTAGTTCTTCAGAGATTGAAGGTGTTCAAAATTCGTCGCAGTCTACAAGCAAAGGTCTTAAAACATCTGTACGGAAACTTGTACATCATTTCAGAGCACCAAAGCAGACAAAGTCCTACATGTGTGATATGGTGAAGGATTCTGGTGGAAACCATGACCATAAGGTTACTTTTTCAATAAATATTCTGAATGAAAAATCTTAATTCTTTAGTGATCTGTTTAGTGTTCATCATGATTATTCATCATGTTACTCATACATTGTATTGTTTTATTAACAGGTTGCATTCCCAATCAAGCTTTTCATGCAATTATATTATTGTCAAGATGTGGCGCTTCAACCATTTGGCCTTGTCAACTGTGGAAATAGGTAGGTAACATGTTAGTTTGATATGATTATTCTATATTTCATCTTCTGCTTGTTTATTCTGTTCTTCCTGGCATATGTGCATGTGAATTTGTTATAGCACATTGTCGATGTGTTTCTGTTTGGGCACATGAATCTTGATCATGTAAACCTGGCTGTTAGTTATTAATTATCTGTATGTCCTGGTCTTTGTTGCTTTTCCATAGTTCTTAGGTCTCAGAATATTTAACTTTGTTTAGAATTAGTTGACACGCTTCTAAATATGTTTTTCCTCTCGACATGTATGAGTTTTTTTTTTCTTGTGTATATTGTAACTTATATTTATTCTTCTTGCAGCTGTTACGCGAATGCTGTGCTGCAGTGTCTGACTTTTACTCGGCCAATTACTTTGTATCTTCTTCAAGGGTTGCATTCAAAAACATGCAAGTACCACTTTTATTATTTGCTCTGGGTGTTTGGTTGTGTGGGCTTTTATAGTCTTATATTTTGTCTGTTTTCATCACCATGATTCAGGTCGAAAGTGGGGTCAATGCTTTATATGCAAGTTTGAACATCTGATTCAAAAGGGACAACAAATCAACTCTCCTTTATCTCCGGTTGGACTACTGTCTCAAATACAGCCAATTGGAAGAGAAGAAGATGCACACGAGTTTTTGAGGTTTGTATCTGATGCAAGTTTGGTTTTGGTAAATTTTATTGAATAAGCTCACTATGATCATAACTGCGTTATATCAGAAACGTGGTAGACAAAATGCAATCCATATGTCTTGAGGAAGCTGGTGTTTCTGGTTCATTGGCTGAAGATTCTACACTTATGGGTCTGACTTTTGGCGGGTACCTTCGATCCAAGGTCTGTCTTTCCACTGATATGTCTTGAACTCTGGTGTCCTACTGTCTGCTTATTGTTTTTGGTTGCATGTTAATCTGCTTTATATAGTAACAGCCGTACTGTCATTTTTTTGTTTTTTGCTAACTGCTGTTGCACTCACTTTGACAGATTAAGTGCATGAAGTGTTTGGGGAGATCTGAGCGACGTGATCGAATGCTGGATCTTACGGTCGAGATTGATGGGAATATATATACACTTGAAGACGCTCTTGCTCAATTCACGACATCTGAAACACTTGGTGGAGATGACAAATATAAGTGCAACAGGTCTGTCCATTTTCTGTCAAAATTTTATCTGGAGTAAAATCAATAGCATCATGATGTGATCATTCCTTTGCTTATGATTTTCTAATATGTAGATGTGATCTTCAATGCAGCAGGTTTGTAAATTGTAAATAAATCTCCATTGGAGTGTTCCTATCGGAACTACTATTAAAGAGAAGTATCCCCTGTATTGTATTGTTGTGGTGATTTTTACCTTTTCTGATGTCCCAAAAAAGGGCGAGTGAACTGAAAACACCTAAAAATATTCATTTCACCTTTCTGGCTGATCTAGAAATAAATCTCTGTTGTTGTTTCTTTCTCTTAAAATTTTGAATCTCAGTTCAAATGCCTTAAAGCAGATTTGGTCTTTTCTGTTGGTTATTGATTTACTGTAGTATGATCCTCATGTATTTCTTGCAGATGTAAGTCTTATGAGAAAGCTAAGAAGAGATTGACTATACTTGAGGCTCCTAACATTCTTACAATCGTTCTGAAGCGATTCCGGGTAATTCATCTTAAATTTCTTACACATTTAGTTAGCATGTTCTTGGTTTTTAAATTTAACTGAACAATTTCTGTTTCCAGTCGGGCAACTTAGAAAAGATGAATAAGTTTATTCAGTTTCCTGAGGTTCTGAACCTTTCTCCTTATATGAGTGGAATGAACGACAAAAATCCTAGATATGATCTGTATGCAGTGGTGGTTCACTTGGGTATAATGAATGCTGCTTACAGTGGTCACTACGTCAGTTATGTCAAAGATTTCCAAGGAGATTGGTCTAGAATTGATGACAGCAAGGTATGTCATACTGTACTCCAACTATCTTATCCAGGTTTTTGCTTCAAGTTATTTGTGCTCTCTCTCTCTCTCTCTCTCTCTTACACACACACACACACACACATGAAATGTGAGTTGTGAATTCCTTCTCAATTAGAAGACATTTTGATACAGTATTAAATTAGCTCCACTTCTCCGGTTACTTTGATTGATGTCGACTTGGACTGTTTTTCTTAATCTCTGTGTGACAAGCTAACTCTCTCTTGGTTTAGGTAAGCCATGTGGACCTGGAGACGGTCTTATCTGTAGAGGCGTACATGCTCTTCTATGCTAGGTATTAATTATGAGTAATTCTTTCTAGGAACACCTGTTTTATTTAAAAGTTAGATTGAATTAATGTATGCTTATCCCTTTAGGCATACTGCACGAGGCGTGTATTCTGATGGGAAAACTAAGAGAAGCATGGAAGCCATTTCCTCTGCTAACAATGCTAAGAAGAAAAATCCAAAGACAAAACTTGGCTCTTCTGGTCAGAATACTGAATCCACACTGCCTCATCGGAGGCCTGATAAACTTTCCAATTGGATGTCTCCTGATGATTTCACAGGTGTCAATGTGGTGGATTCATCAAGTGATAGTTCATCCATTTTCAGTACATCAGATGCTGGCTCATATAGTACAGATAGCACCAAGGACTCAAGTGCAGAGGATATATCTGGCTATTTATTTGGTCCTAGCTGGTACAACCCGTAATTGCTATAATCAAACTCCCACATCTATATCACCTCGTACTCAGGTCCATGCAGGTAGACAAACTGTCGCTGTTCATCGTCTTGTTTAAATCCCTGCTTTTGACCTGAGGCCTGGGCTCTTGGAGGAGGATGCTGATGTGTCATGAAGCTAGTTGACTCTACGAAGCCTTCAGGGTAACATATTCAGAAGGAGAAGGTACTTCCCCGTGTATACTAAACTGCTGAAAAAGTAGATATCTCTAATAATTGTAGTGGTAAAAATCACAGAACAATTCACTAACCTGTTCTTTTGGGAATAATTATGTTTGCCCTAAAGGGGAAACAGCTAGAGAGGCAGCTCAAACATTTTTTTTAGGCGTTTGAGTTGCGTGTTAGTTTAGAAGTTGTAAATCCTCGCAACCAATTTGTATTTCAGCAACTGCTCGTAATTACCAAATATATATGGAAGGCCCTTGGCCTCCTTTCTTTTGTGTTTGAGTACATAATGTTTATTTACATGTGTAAACGTGGGTATATTTATATACGTGCAAATATATGACATATATTGCACCGTGTTGAAATGCATGGGTCGAAGCACCCTGAATCTGAAGTAAATTGAATGAGAGGTTCATTTGTCCCTTAGATTGCATGTGCCTTCTATGTTACAGAATTGCTTTTAGCTATGAATTTATCTGATGGTGAAACTAGTTTCTATATTCAAGATGCTGGAATTTGTCACATTTTGATTCATGTGGTTATTTTATTTTCTGAAATAGGGAATTGGGTTATTTAATTGTAAAATCGTCTAAGAAACTACTCTTCACTTTCAATTTCATTAAGTGCTCATATAGTTTGGCTAAGATGAAATTGATTGGGTTTCAAATAAGGATGACAAATTTGGCCCGACCCGCAATAGACCTGTCCCGTAAAATTAATGACTGTCAATATCATTCCCGGGCCGGGCTGAAATTGAATTCAACCACTTACTGTGGAATTTGCAAGTACATTTATGTGTGTAAAAGATGTCATTGATATGCTTGGCAAGAGAAAGTGTAACAGTAGTTGATCACAGCTGAAGAAAAAGCAATCGTCTATTACTGGTGTAATGAACCATCTGAGATGGTGTAAATCATAGTATACACACAAACAAGGATGATAAACGAAATACAATACAATACAATATCGAATCACTCAGCCAAACTGAAGCAAACTAATACAAACCTAATAACAACATGCAAACATGGAACACACACAAACAAAGCTAGTTTCCAAATCATGAATCGTAGCACCAAATCATCGTGTCGAACTCTCAGATCATGATCTCAAGGATTACTTTGATGGAGGTGGAGAGAAGAAAGGAAAAGAAGGCATTGTGGTCGGAAATGAAGGGATTGTCGGCATTGGAGGCAGCGCCACCTTTGGGATGGTGGGCATGGTGGCCGGCATAGGCGGCAATGTGGGCTTTGGCAGAGATGGATTAGTCGGCATAGTTGGTAGAGGTGTGCTTGGCAGTGGTGGCAGTGTGGCGGCCGGAAAGGTAGGCATGGCCGGCAGTGGTGGCAGTGTGGCCTTAGGTAGTGGCGGAATTGTCGGCAGTCCTGGCTGAGAAGCTTGCAATAGGTTGCGCGCCGCCCAACTTGCATGGATGCTTGAGAAAGCGATCGCCATGATCAAGGATAAAACTATGTGATAGTTAGGGGCTGCCATTGATAGATTTCTTGAGGATTGATTGATTTCAGATCAATTCCAAGAGGGGGGATTTTGTAGTGTATTATGATTTAGAATTAGAATTGTGTTACATATTTATAATGGTGGTTTGATGAAAAAGTCTTGAGTTTGATCAGATGCAGTTTGGGTAGGTATGAAGATGAGCTTATTAGGTTATCTTCTTATGATTTAAGTACACTTGTCCAAAGAAGAAAATATTCAATCACATATTCTTACGTTGTTATCATATTTAGCATTGATTGTAACGATAAAATGAAACTATAGGTTACCAAAGAATTGTAATTGCAATATATATACTGCTTCAGTTAAGATTTAAGTCAAAATCATGATGAGGAAAAATAATAGAACATAGAGCAAATTTTTTGACCATAATATTTATGTAATTTTGAGGAAATGAAGTTTATATGGTTAAATTCTTATTATTTTTTTCCTCATATCTAGATAAGTATAGAGTTCACGTCTTATGGTCTCTTATTGATATTGTTATCTCACCTCAAATTGGTCCTTATTTATGTATTGTTAGTTAATCTTATGTTGAATATATATATATATATATATATATATATATATATATATATATATATATATATATATATATATATTCCTAATAATTAAACTTCTTGGAGTCATTAAATGAATATCCATTTTAATGAATATATTAGAGGAAAGCTAGCATTTCAATATTTCTAGCAGTAATCAAGACCAAGTCGATCGAGATACTTGAAACGTTATTTCAATCAAGAAAAGAAAAATCCATAGAATTTTAGAACATGATAGTATTAAAATTAGCCATTTAACAAGCCAAGTTAAACAGTTTATGAAACACATTCGTTTCCTTCTGGAAGGTTATTAAGGCCATAAATACATATATATGGCTAACATTATTCTCATTGGCTTCATGAATATATATATATATGTGTTTTTTTTTTTTTAATTTTCATAATATTTTTTTAAAGAATATTTATGATAAAAACGTGACTCCTTTCTGCCGACCAACCCCTCTAGCTCCAAAAGAAAACTTGATATTTTAAATGTACAAAAAATAAGAAAAATTAAGATCAAAGGATACATCTATATATTATCTATTGCCAAACAATAATATGAGGGTTAATTTCATTTTTCACCTTGTAATATGCATTTTTTTAATTTTGCATTCTAAACTATATTTTTTTTTCCGATCACAATCTATACTACACGTTTTGTTTACTTTTGCAACTTTCGGTCAGTATTTTCCAATGAGAAAGCACTCACCTGATTTTCACATGCTAATTGAGGGTTATTTTCGTCATTTACACTTTTAAGACATGAGTAAACTTGGTTCATCAACTATTTTTAATGATAAAGAGATCTTATTTTTGTTTGAACATCAGTATTAATCTTCATTTGCTCAAACAATTTGCGGAATAAATATGAGAAAAATTAGGGCTAACATTCGATTTTGGAGGGAAAATTAGTTAATGACCTAGAAAATGATGAAAATAACCCTTAATTAGCACCTGAAAATCACATGGGCACTTTCTTACCGGAAAATATTGGCCGGAGGTTGTAAAAGTACACAAAATATGTAGTATAGGATGTGATTGGGGAAAAAAAAAAAGTTTAGGATGCAAAATTAAAAAAATGTGCATAATACAGGTTGGAAAATGAAATTAGCCCATAATATAAATATTAAATTTTTAGAGTTGTATCATAGAGATATAATACACAAGGATTTGGTAACTTATTAGTTGTGGATGCATGGAGCCTGGAGGGGAGTCCGTCTCATAAGGCCATTTATACAACTTATAAGATATCTTTTGGAAAACGTAATTATTTTCTAACTATTTTGAGAATAATACCTTATTCTAACAAAAGTTCATTACTTTAAATAACTTTGATTATAATTCAAAAAAAATGGTTATGCACAACTATGTGCTACTAGCCTACTATTGACATCTTAAATGCTTCATAATTTTTATTTTGTCTAAATACTTCGACAGTTTTTTAAAAATAAATCCAACATGTTTTTTTTTTTAAGTACAAAACATTTAATAAGATATAAATGTTGAAACTTATAAAAATATTTTAATAATCTTAGCCAATATACATATATATATATATATATATATATATATATATATATATATATATACCCCAAATTAAGTGGGGGCGTTAAATTTCTTAAATATGATGTGAGATTTTCGCATGTTTGATATATACACCAATAAACATGAGCATTTCAATCAAACAAAACATGGTAATCCATTTACTATCATCAACAATATTACAATACGGAAATATATAAAAAAAGAATATGAAATTACAAATAACAACAATACATGGCAGGAGCTAGTACGACAATTAGCCCAATCAAGAAATCACAAGGAAAAAAAAACATGTGGAATGATAATGAAGAATGTAACAATGGTGGCATATATATCATTTCAAGAATTAGTTTGATGGTGGTGGAGAGAAGAAAGGAAAATAAGGCATTGTGGTCGGAAATGAAGGGATCGCCGGCATTGGAGGCAGTGCCGCCTTTGGGATGGTGGGCACAGTGGTCGGCATTGGCGGCAATGTGGGCTTAGTCGGCATAGTTGGTAGAGGTGTGCTTGGCAGTGGTGGCAGCGTGGCGGCCGGCATGGCAGGCAGTGGCGGCAATGTGGCCTTTGGTAGCGCCGGGATTGCCGGAAATCCCGCCGGAGAAGCTTGCAATAGGTGGCGCGCCGCCCAACTTGTATGGATGTTTGAGAATGAGACTACCAAAATTAGTGACACAACTAAGTGAAAATGGGAGGCCATGGCTGATTTCTTCAAGATTGATTGATTTTAGAGTTCAAATAGCTAATAAAGGTAATTTGCTAGTGTGATGTGATTTAGAATTTGAATTTGAGTCACATATTTATAGATGGGAATTTGATCAAATTTATTGGGTGCAGTTTCGTTAGGTATGGAAAAAAAACTTATTAGGTTTATTTGGATGATCAAACTATCAAAGTAGAGACTTTGATCACTTATAGATAGCCTAATTAATGCATATAATTTAGGACTTTAGGTGTCCAATATGTAATACTTAATGGATCAATTGAGACGCTACAAAGCTCTCCAAATGTATATTCAATCAACCAACAATAAGGTTTAAACTAAATTAAATAATTTGATATATATTATTCTTAGAGCACCTCCAACACTGCGTTAAATACATTTGAATTTAAAGTTTTTTTGTTCCAGCAATATTGTAAAAGGTTGTGTTAACTTTTTTCAATTGTCATCTCTACAACAGATTAATGCAGGTTAAAACCTATGGTGTTCTCCTTTTGTTTTTTTCTTTTCTTTAATTCATTTAATTTTCTTCTTCATTTATATATTTTCATTCATTTTTAATAATAATAAAAAATACTATAAAATATTTACTTTTAGTGCAAACAATAAGATTGTTGGAAATTAATGAATTTTCACATTAAAATAATATAAAATTTATATTAAAATATTGTATAATGTTGGAGATGTACTCGACGTTCCTCGTTTTTCAATCTCCACAACACCTCATGTCTTGGGCCAAAATCAACACAAATCAAAACTTTATTTTATTTTAATTTTTACAACAACTTTTTCAATTTTTTGCAATATAAAGCATGAAACAACTTTTTTTCGATTTTTATAAAATTTGGACCGCTTGGACTGAGAACCTTTGTCACGTGGATCAGCTGCAAAATGGATCAACTTAAATCAATTGTGCGTTTTTATCTCTTTTTAAGTTTAAAAATATTTATTTCAAAACAATATTAAATATTTTGATTAATTTAACTGAATTATGAAAAATAAAAATAAAAAAAGAATGTATTGCTTTCTTAGAGATATGAAGTTTACTGTACCTACAGCGAGGATACGTGTCGCATTCCCAAGCACTGGAAATATGAGTGTTACTAAACAGGTTGACTGAAGTGATGAATTTGAATCAAAACTTTCTTCCCAAATTCCAATAAAATCCAAACTCCATTTTGACTTCCATTTAACATACCTTTCATATATATCCAACCTTAAATATTTGACTGCTTCATTATCTTTTATGTCCTTAATCTCTTTTATTTGGATTCTTCTATCATGTATCGATGTTGTTTCAACAAAATATATATCTAGCCTTAAATATTTAACTGTTGCATTATCTTTTTATGTCCTTAATCTCAATTATGCAGAGACGAAGCTAGACACCTAATAAGGGACTAATTAAATATGGGGTGAAATCAATATAAAATCCAACATTCAAATATTAAAAATCAAACTTTTAACAACACAATATACAAATGTTATGGAATCTTTTAAAATATTTAGGGGGCTTTAGTCCCCATATGCTATTGAAAGGAAACGCACCTATCTGTTATTTTTCTATCATCAGTTGATGTTGTTTTTTATAAAAGGATATAATCGAAACATGTCAAATTGAATAATTTATGTGCCAAATTAAAGATGAGTATTAAATTTTATGAGCTATTTTGTGAGTCTTCTAACAATTTTTAAAAAGTTGAGTATTATTAAATTTTAACTTGTATATTTTAACAAATTGTATTAAACGATTTCGAAAGAATCTTTTATCAAATTTAGTTTATTAAAAATCTAGGAACCGATTTGATCCGTTTACATGCTCAATCTTACATTATAATGATTTCAATATACAATCTTAATATTACAGGATTATATTTAAAATTTTCCCTCCCTATAATATTACAGGATTATATTTAAAATTTCCCCTCTATAAATATCAATTATTGTAGAACGGAGGATGTATTTTATTTCAACTATAAATTTTATGGAAATCAACTTGCACTATGAAATTTAAAATCCATTTTACAGACAACTTTGGAAATATTTATCCTTTTTTTTTTCCCTAATACCTAAACCAACCCCTACAATCTACACTATCCAATGTACTTTAATATACGATACCGTCTTATTCTATATCAAATATATCAATAGAACTTAAGCATTTCATTTACATCATTTTGTATCATTCAAATTCAACTCATACCATCAAGTCTAGTAGTAACAAAATTAAGTTGTTTTATTACATTAATCCATACTACCCGAACTGAAATCATAAAAGAATAGTACAATTGACAATTTAAAAAAGCTAAAAATAAACAAAAGTTAAGAAAGCAAGAAAAACAAAATGTTACTCAAATTGGATAAGAATGAGAGTTTTCAGTTAAGGTATCCGATGGTATATGTTGAGATGACTTATATTATAGGATCCTTTTTAGAGCACCTCAACCAATTAAGCTAATGTTTATTAAATTATGACTATGATTTATGTTATGTTGCACTTGGGTTGAACAATCAGAGTCATAAAATATCAAGTTTAGAGTATATCAAATGATCAAGTCCTTATGTGAACTATGTACACATGAGGCCACACAAATTAAAATTATATTAAAGTAAGAATTCAAACATTTATCTGTAAGAATTCAAACATATATCTTAAATGCTGCGGTGTATCGGTGCATGAATCGACCACTCAACCATGCACCATTAATGTTTCTTGCTGATGATCTCAGCCTCTTCCTTGTCCTTTATACTTGCATGCACCTATAAATAGCCATCGTAAAATGAAGTTTACTCCATCATTCTCTTCTCTAAAACTACTACTATCAGTTGAAATGAAATCTAAAGCTTTTAGTTTCTTCCTCCTTTTTCTTCTTGCTTCCTCAGCTTTCGCTGACGAAGCGTCGAAAGAGCAGACCAACAAGCAAGTTGCTCCAAATGAAACTAATGGTATGATCTCTTTCTCATACAATGTATACATGTTTTGAGTACATCAGTGAAAATGATGTTAGAAATGTTCGTTCTAAGATGGATAGGAAGTAGGGATATTGCATAAGTAGTCTTAATATTTACTAGTATGTAAAGATGATAATTATGCTTATATAAGATGTTCGATTATGTACAGAGGTGGAGGCAGCTGAAGAAGTAAAGCAACCGAACCAAGGTGGTGGAGGCGGCGGCGGCGGAGGCGGCTGCAGAAACCGGTGGTGCTGCGGTGGATGGGGCAGATATGGCTGTAACAGTTGGTGCTGCCATTCTGGTAGGAAACAATAATATATATATACATATATGTGTGTGTGTGTGTGTGTGTCCCCCTTTTTTTTTGGCTAGTATCTAATGATATACATTCAATTAACATGTTATATGTCTTGAAAATTTTGATCAGAAAATGAGGTGGAGGCAACTGAAGAAGTAAAGCAACCGAACCAAGGTGGTGGTGGTGGCGGCGGCGGAGGCGGTTGCAGAAACCGGTGGTGCTGCGGTGGATGGGGCAGATATGGCTGTAACAGTTGGTGCTGCCGTTCTGGTAGGAATCAATAATATTTATATATATATATATGTGTGTGTGTGTGTGTGTGTGTGTGTATGTGTCCCCCTTTTTTTCGCTAGTATCTAATGATATACATTCAATTAACATGTTATATGTCTTGAAAATTTTGATCAGAAAATGAGGTGGAGGCAACTGAAGAAGTAAAGCAACCGAACCAAGGTGGTGGTGGCGGCGGCGGCGGCGGAGGCGGTTGCAGAAACCGGTGGTGCTGCGGTGGATGGGGCAGATATGGCTGCAACCGTTACTGCTGCCGTTCTGGTAGGAAACAATAGAATTTATATATGTGTGTCCTTTTTTTTTTTCGCTAGTATCCATCGATATACATTCAATTAACATTTTATGTACTTGAAAATTCTGATCAGGAAATGAGGTGGAGGCAGCTGAAGAAGTAAAGCAACCAAACCAAGGTGGTGGAGGCGGAGGTGGAGGCGGTTGCAGAAACCGATGGTGCTGCGGTGGATGGGGCAGACATGGCTGCAACCGTTACTGCTGCCATGCAGGTAGCAAATAAATATTTGGATTAATTTCAATTTTGGTCATCTATGTAAGACATTTTTCGTTTTTTGATAATTAAGTATTTGTTTTTCATTTTGGGTTGTTTAATTTTTTTTCCAATTTTAGTCATTTTCGGTTAAAATTTTCAAAATTGCTGACGTGGTTGTCGGAATATGGATTCTACGTCACATTTTTTGACGGCCAGTTGAAAATTTCAACCAAATAAGCCTGAAATTGGAAAATATTCAAATGTAGAGAAATATTTAAATGAACACTGTAAATAAATTAACAGTATCACAAAAAACGTTAAAATTGAATGTCAATTTTATTAATTGGAAACTTGGATGTTTAGCATATGAGTTTTGCATATTGCAGAAAAAGAAGTAGCCCCGGAGCACAACGGTGACGGTGGACACGGCGGCGGCGGTGCAGAGGAGGCCAAAGCCTACGTGGAAAGCAAGGCCTAGAACAACTAGAAAATATCCAGTATAGGCCATGTATGGATATATAGTATTCTGCAAATAAATAATACATGGTGTTTTTAGTAAGACAAGTATAAATAAGGTTGGATGTAAGTGGTCTTAGTCTAACAAAGACCTCTAGTTTGATTCGCTCTTGTCTTATTCCCTTATGTGTATCATGTAATGGAATTATGAGACTTATGTTGAATCACTATCTCTATCTACTTCTTACTTTTGACTCTTCATTTTCTTTCAAACTTTATCAAACTCTACCATACACAAAACACCACACATATTCACCACCAACTTGAATCAATAATAGTGATTTTTTTATTTTTTTTGTGTCATGTGATATTTTGAAATAGTATCTTGTATCTCGTCTTTGTTTTTAATTTGTCATATAGAGAAGTGATTTGTACTATGGATGATATTGAAGATTAAAAATGACTTAATAATAAAAAATTATCATCCAAATACACTAATTATTAAATAAAGCACAAAATTAATATTTATATGTATACATAGAGACTGTTGTGTGTCTAACTAAACCCTCTATTCTAAACTATGTTTCATTTAATATTTCAAAATAACCACCTCGTATCATGTATATAAATGACATCATTATTAATATGTCATATATATTAAAATAAATAAATAATAAAATCAAACAACCATGTAAGGAATCATGTTGCTCATATGTATACTTAAGTTGTAATGTTCCTTGAAAAGTGCAAATCAACAATGAATGTATGATGAGTCATTTGGTTTGACTGATAGCATTTTAAATGTAGATGGACAATGAAAGTGGGTGATATATGATCCAACAAAGCCCATCTCATTTCCTTAAAAGTAAATTTATATTTCTATATCGGCCTATCTTCATAAAAGAGAAGGGAAAATAATGTTGATATATGTGGTGATGCCTCAAGTTTGGTGATACACCTTGAAAAATGTGAAGACAAAAAAATGGGACAATTGTCACCCAATGTTCATATTAATACACCTTATGTACAATATATACATAATAAATCTCTCTTTCTTAATACTTCTATTCTTTTTTTACTTGATACACCCCTAAACTACATATTCCATACTCGTATTAAAAAAGAGTAGATTAGTTGAGTTGATTCTCATAAATAAAATGACTAAAACACTCTTATACATAACAATGAAATTTAAAGCACATTCACCCATATTTAAACTCTACCATTTTTATTCTCAACTAATGTCTACAAAATCATGGTTTGAGTTCTTTTTTTTTTTGTTCTTTTTTAAATGAACATACATCCCGAACCGATTTTCAAAAGAAAATATTTGTTTTGTGCATAATGATCTCTTAAAAAAGATGCATTTCTGATTTCTGACTTCAATTTCCCACAAAGAAATGTGGAGATGATCTCTATCTTCACATTAATGAATCAGAAGCAAATTTGTTCTATTCCACATTTAAGAAGTACATTGTGTCTCCTTCACCTACTACCTACTGCTGACATAAAAGAGTTGAAACGCCTCAAAAGATCCACAGCAAGTCTACGTAAGTTTGGATCCTCTGTACCAAAATCTATGTTTCATTTGTATATCATATCAAATCTACGTAGTTTTTAATAAATAAAAAATTTCTTATTTAACAGTTAATTGTAACTGCTATTATTTTTTACATTAATAAGATATATTTTGGGATGTGGTGCACAAATGAGATAAAGATTTTGGGTACAGGGGATCTGAATTGCGCCTACGTGTCGATCGGTGCAATGTGCTAAGAATCGGCCATTAAAGATCCATGTTCCCTCTTGACCTCATCCTAATTGTGCCTATAAATCAAGGTCCAAAGATTGTGAAAATTATTTCTCAACCAAAAAAAAAAAAAAATGAAGTCCAAAGCTTCAATCGTGATTGCCCTTTTCCTTTTTTCTTCAGTTTGCGCAGTGGAAAGCTTTCAGTACGTGACTAATGATCACAATGGATTAAAAGGTTAGTGATTCACATAGTACTAATAGTTGCTAAAATCAGCATTTAATTTTATATATATATATATATATATATATATATATATATATATATATATTCATGAACATACATTAATTTATGTACATTCTACACATATAGGTGGTGAACCAAAACATACCTCCACTATTGGTGATGGATACGGTGGCGGGATTGGTGGTGGATACGGTGGCGGAGTTGGTGGTGGACCCGGCGGAGGAGTTGGTGGTGGATCTGGAGGGCCCACTGGTGGCGCGGTTGGTGGCGGACCCGGCGGAGGAGTTGGTGGTGGATCTGGAGGGCCCACTGGTGGCGCGGTTGGTGGCGGACCCGGCGGAGGAGTTGGTGGCGGATCTGGAGGGCCCACTGGTGGCGCGGTTGGTGGTGGACCTGGTGGCGCTGGGTCTGGTGGTCATTCGATGGGGTTCAGTCATGGTGGTGTTTATGGAGGAGGGCAATTTTGTACATTCGGTTGCTGCAGCAAATCATTTGGATTTAGCCACAAAGGTGGTGGTTATTATAGTTGCACTTGCTGCGCCACCGCTGCAGAAGCTGAAGCCTATAAACAAAGCCAGGCCAAAGCACAAATCAAGAATTAGATTTCTAATCTAATTGACTTCATGCGTGCATATTGCTAATCTATGTTTGTATACGTGGATCGTGACAAGAATAAATAAATCTGCATGTGCTTTTGATCATAAATGTCAAATCATGGAAAGTATTAATATTGTATTATAATTTCATATTTACTTGTGGATTTTAAGTATACAATTATATTAAATAGTGTAAGGTCAATGAGCTGTTAATATTAAATTAATTTTTAAAAAATATGAACATTATAGAGAATTCTTTTTTTCCCATTGCAAAAGAAAAAAAAAAGAGAATATAACAAGTAATGGAAAACCCCTAAAACATAATCAAACCGTACCTTAGGTAATTTATTCTTACAGTGATTTAGATGATATATTTACAAATTATTTAAACCCAAAAAAGGATGTAAATTAAAATTTGGAGCTCGATAGATAACGATTACAATGCCCTAAGATTGCACTATATTTAAAAACAACAAATTTGTTGATTAATTTTTTATAACGAAAGAACGGAGAGGCGAACAAATTTGAGCTGCGGGCCTATCTTATAGACCTAATAAGAGCTGCGACACCAAAAATTTGGGCTTTTATCTTATAAGCCCAAACAAATGAACTGGGCTAAAATCTTAAAGCATAAAAGACTGGCAGCCCAAAGATTTGGGTTGATTTTCTTCAAGCCGAACCCAACCTAACAGCTTATTAAGGGGCATACTGTCCAACAGTTATGATCACTTCTGGTATTGATACGAAAATATACGATGAAATGCTATTTAATATAAATGATTTTATGTATATGTATATTAATTACATATATTGTATGAATTAAATATGAAATCGTAACGAAAAAGTATGAAGTTAAGTTTCCTGTAGGAAGATGCTAATTAACAACAAGATATTTAATTCATGAGTTAACTACATGTTTTGTAATCAATTAAAAATAATTATTTTATTTTCTATGTATGGTCGTCTCTTGACCGTATGAGTAATTCATCTCATCTCTAATTGTGTTCAAACTAACTCACATCAACCCTAAATCATCAACTCTAAACCAATTCAAGATTAATTGAATGTAAGAGACAATCCGAACTGATACTTTATCATGTAAAAACAACAAATCAAACAAAATATAAAACCAAAATACATCATAAAATAGATGTTACCTACTATAATATTTCTTCAACAAATTTCTTTTGTACATCAATCCATTAGTGCTAAATAATTAATTAAAGCAACTCTACTCACACCATTATAATACATAAATCCACCAAAAAAAAAAAAAACTAAAATATTGGATTATTACTTATAAATAAATATAGATTTCCATGATGAGGAAATGGTGATTTACTCAAAAAAAAGAAAGGACATGAGAATTGTATGAATGGAGGAACATCCATGATAGCGATCCATGTTGTTGTCAGATCCCATGTCTTGAAGCCCATGATAACAACGTGTCCTTCAACCATGGAGGGCCCGAAAACAAGCTCATGACAAATGATAGTAACGTGGGCGTTTGTTCCCCGGCAAAGCCTGGCCCGAACCCGCCAACAAAGTCGACTTTTCCATGACCATTTTCAGTGCCCTTCTCAGCCTCCCCACTTCATTTTCCGACACCACTTTCACCCACAGAACACTCTTTGTCCTCCCCCCCACCGTCGCCATCTCCGCCCTCACCACCTTCGCCTCCGCCGTTTTCAGGGCCTGTATCATCTCCACTATTATCTCGGGCCTGTCGTCGCAGGATATCGTCGCCTTTATCAGGCCCGAACTCTCGCATTGGCTCAGCTTCAGCTCGTCTGTTTCACTCGGAAACATAACTTTTGTTTCGTCGTTCAATTCCGCCGTTGTTTTCTTCAGCTCCTTCACTCGTCTCACCGCTTCTCCGAGTAGAGAAGCCTTGTCTGTCTGATGAAACATGTAATAAAATTAAACCTAGTTTTTGTGTGGGAAAAAAATTAACTAACTCACTAACCTTGATTGTATTGGGGAGAATGGATTTGAGGGTGGCAATGTGGCCATTGATTCGCTTTCGTCTTCGTCTCTCGGCTTCTTTGTGGCTATTGCTTGCTGCAACAGCTTTGGCTTCAGCCATGGATGTTGGGCTAAGGTTTGCATTCTCAGTGTCTGTCAAAACTCCTTGCAATATGTCGTAGGAATCTGAACAGCTCCCCAGTTCATACAAACCTGGAATTGAAAACATCTTCTACACAAACCTGGAATTAACAAAGCAGATTGAAGTGATCATAAAAGAAAGTCAAAAAAGAAAAAAACATCACGAAATTAATTATCAAGAATGTTGTAAGATGGAATTGATTACTGTTTGCTGCTTCTGAGATTCCGAGGATATATTCTGATCTTTGTATGATCAGCAAAATCAGGTCTCAGACAAGGAATCGCGAAGCTGGTAATTAATTTCACTTGATACTTGGCAAGATTTGTTTTCATATATGCCTTAAATATCACAGTTCTTGTACAGATGAGTAAATTATTTTTTCAGCTGCGTCTCCTTTTATAGTAGTGGTGTAAAAATGCAATGAAAACTTTGTTGTTCTCACAAGTATTTTGAATCTTTATACCACGTCAGATTCTCTTTTCATTGTATTGATGAAATATATAAAAAAATTAATTTTAATGATTTCATCCTAAATGTTGAGTTTTTAAATAATTTATTTATAATTGATAATGCTTGATTAATTGATACACGTGCATCAATCATAAAGTAGAATATTGATTTCTAACGATAAATACTGGATAAATTTTTTTAATTAATAATTGCCGCATGTACTATGTACTAATTTAGGGCATGCATTCACATCTGCCACTACTTATGCTCCTATTTTAACAATGAAAAATATTGCAAAACCTTTGACCAACCCTAAGAAATTCAAACCTTGAACTGTTAATTCAACAAAGAAATCTCTATTCTCCAATTTGTGGATATCGCGTAGGTGACTTTTAGCCTTTAGGACTAGCTTAAGTTAATTTAATTTGTTCCCTCTAGATGTACATATGACGATGTAAGAATGAGACTGTTCTATTAAATAGTAGATCAAATAAGTTATATTTTTATTGTAATAGAAGATCTGGATTCCAATTTGAATTTGGACTCTTAGATGAACTGATCTAGTTTGAATTTGAAAAAAATACCGAAAATTTGATTGGACAGACCGAAAACTTTGTAAGCCAAGTAATATTGAGTTCAATCAGTAAAAAGTAGACAATAATTTGCCTGGTTTTGATGGTCAAGATTCATTTCTATTTCTCAAAAATATTTCTGAGATTTTTCTCAGCAATTTTAAATTTTGGCATTTTGGATAAATTATATATGTATGATTAAAATTTAGAAACTTATTATAACTTTATACAATACATATTTTATACCATCATTTTAAACATAATATAATTAACTCTAATACTATACGGTTGAATAGTCAATTGACTAATCAGACTAATAGCAAGATATATTAATCATTATATTTTAAATGATATAAATAATTGATATGTTATATTTTAAAAATAATGAAACATAAAAATGAAGTGAATGATCCAGTTCTTATGATTTTTGGTTATATAATGTAATAGGAGTATAATGTTGACCTTATATATATTGGCATATTGCTAGTCTTAATTAAACGCCACGTTCTTCATATCAACCAATTTTAAAAAAGTAAGTTGAAAAATAAATTAAAAATACCTTTAGTAAAGCGCACTGTTACTCTAGCTGTTTTGTGTTACCCAATAGGCCATTACTATCTGTACCGATAATATCTAGATATTTTATTTCATAGAAAAAAAATCAAGATTCCTTAAATAACAAGATCGAGATTTATTAAAAAAAAAATTATTAAAATAATTATGTTACATTTGTATTTATGGAAAATTAAATATTATTGATCCTTTAAAATTTTCTAAGACCGTTAATTTTACTGGTTTTCTCTTTTATTTTTATAGCTTAGTTTCAGGTATTAATGTTGGGATAATAACACAGCTTCTCTAAATTGCTACAAGTAAATAATGGGATGCGTTCTAATTATTATCATTTTTTTATTATAAGTAACAAGTTCTGAAATCTTGATACTACGAAATTAGTATCATTTTTTTTTCTTGAACATGTATCTTATTTAAATATAAAAACGTTGACTTTATATCTTGAGCACTTAATTCAAAAGTCTTGAAGCACAACTAACTAAGATCTTTAATCCATATTTTTAACGAAGATTCTTGATTCGTTTTATTTTATTTTATTGATACATATCACGTATTCACATCACAAATAAAATTGGATACAAAAAATCGCATCCCATGAATTACTAGAGTCCCACCTGCTTCCATTTATAGATGGGTCATCAAATATCATAGAAAAATACATAAAAATTGCAGTGAATATATAAAATAAAAAACAAAATAGAATGGAAAATGAAGAGTACATAGTATGAAATATAATAGAAGTATAGAAAGCAAGCATCTTTTTCACAGACAAATAAGTGACGAATATTATAGCAGTGGGAGCAGACAATTCGAAAAAAGGTTGGAGAATAGAACAGAATAGAATAGGTGGAAAGAAGAAGAGAAGAAGAAATTCATGAGAGAGAAGAAGAAGAATTTCAAAAGGGCAATCATTTTCCGGCGCAGAATGGATATGACAGGAGAATTCATTCTTTGGTTTTGGGGTCCCAATAAAAAAGAACAAATTAAGTATGAAAAAGCAACTTCTACTTATTGCTTCACCATTCCTTTCCACACACTAACTCTTACTCACATTCCAACGTACAGATAGATGAGTCTGGATTTTCTATTACATTTGGTGTTACATCTTGTGTTATATAACATTTAATACACGTCGTGTATTAATACAGAAACCATCAATTTTTATTTTTATTTCCTCCTTGGTAACCTTCTAAGTAATTATCATGCTGTAAAAATTTTAATCTAAGTAATTAATGCATAGTTGCACATAAGCATACGTCACATGTTTTCCCCAAATTAAATGGGTTTTGTACTGTGAGATTTCTTTCCTAAATCTTTCACTCACAGGGTTCTTGTTATCTCCCAAATCTGCAGAGATTGTTTTATACTTTCATAGTGTGAAGAGAATTTGACAACAGACTTGTTTGTATTAAACAATCTTTGCAAGATGATGGAAGAAATTGAGAGAGCTTTATCAGTGATTATGGGATGAAAATCTTCAAGTGTAAATACATGTTTAAATTGGAGAAAATATGGAATGTGCACTACTGCGAGTTAATTTTAGTTCTTATAGTTAATTATAGTAGTAGTTGGAGGAGTCCACACTAAGGAGACAAAAGGTAATTATATAATTGTCTGTTCCAAAATGTGTTTTCTGAGTTTTTTTTTGACCAGAAGAAATGCTTCTCTATATGTTAAAAGGAATACATAAAAGTCTAAGTGGGTTGATATAGTTTTTCTGCAATAGGGGACATTCATTTGTGTTTTTCACCTTTTGCCAATGCTTTTTCACATTATGTTTTGCCCATTTTCAAACTAACATATCTAGATGTTTTTTCCCCTTTAGTGATAGTGCCCTGTAATATACGGGATTAGAAGAATTAAAATAAACGTAATAAAATTAGTATAGTTTATTTTAAAACACATATTTGTAAAAACTATTTGATTGCATTAATTAATAAGTTTGAAAAATTTGAATAAATTTTTTTATCCACTCATCTTTATTTTAGTTTTTCAATTTTTTATTTATTAATATTTTTCTCTAATTATTTTAATCAAATAAATTTCAAATTTATAAATGATTTTTTTATTCAAAATCTAACATGTTTAATTGTAACAAATCTATATATATATAATAACAATTACCCCCTACAAATAGAAATGTAAAAATTTTCCCGCTCATTTTCACTTACTAAATATGTAATATATTAATAATTAATAATTGATAATTATTAAATATAGAAAATATATTTTGTGTGATCTTTTACATATAGAAATTACACCTATCATTAATTATCTCATATTAACCAATCACACATTTTTCTTATTTAGTGGTAGTATATCTAAGTTTAATCATTATTTTTCTCCACTAATTTATCACCTATATATATATATATATATGAGTTAATTTAATTAATTACTACTCACCAATTGAGTAAAATAGACTGAGTAAAATAGACGTCATTTTATGATTCTCAATTTTCTAACTTTTTTACACCTACACATATATAGATATATATTGATTGAATAATAATTACAATTAAATTCAATAAAAAAACTTGACTTTTATACATAAAAAGTAACTAAAAAGCATGAATAACAATATTAAAATAGCAATAAATTGATGATTATGATATAATTTATAATACATAGATTGGTAAACTTTGATTGCATAACTACATTTCAATATGAGAGATCAAAAAATTCAAGATTAATATAAAATTAGTTGAAACATGTTTGATTGATACACTAAATAACAAATTAAATGATACATATTTTTTATTTTCAAATGTTTTAAATAAATTTGTATATGTCATTCGCAACCAATTTATGGAATAAAACAACTTCTTTTTTATTTAATTTTTATCGAAAAATACTTTAAGTAATTTTTTCAGTCCATTTAATATTTTTAAATGTCACAAATAAATGAAACTATAACAGAAAAAACAACTTACCTATTTTGTTATTTTAATACATTAATTTTAATTTGTGATGTATATATAAACATAAATAAATTAAACAAATAAATTTGAACAATTAATATGTTCTTCAGAAAATATCTTAATATTTGAAAAATGTAAGATAATTGAGTACACTTAAGAACTTTAGAAAAAAAATTAATATTTGATGGAATCTAATCAAAAAACTAACCGTGAACTATAAAAGAAATAATAATACTTGATGGAATCTAATAAAAAAAATATACAAACTAAAAAAAGGCAATATTAAAATTTAAGATACTTTTTTATATTTTAATTTATGCAATTGTATAACTCTAATTAGACTTTTAATAACGAAATCAACAAATATATTCTAATAGGGTTAATTACATTTTTCAACATGTACTATGCACCTATTTTAATTTTGAATCCTGAACTATTTTTTTCTCCGATCACATCATATACTATACATTTTGTTTACTTTTGCAACCTCCAGTCAATATTTTTTGGCGAGGAAGTCCCCACATGATTTTCATTTGCTAATTGAGGGTTATTTTCATCATTTGCACTTCTAAGACATTAGTAAATTCGATTCATCAACTATTTTCAATGGTAAAAAAATCTAATTTTTTATTTGAACCTCACTGTTAATCTTCATTTGCTCAAACAATTTGCAAAAAAAAAAATGTGGGAAAAATTAGGGTAAAATTCGCTTTTGGAGGGAGAGTTAGTTAATGACCTAGAAAATGAAGAAAATAACCCTCAACTAGCACATAAATTCGCGTGGGTATTTTCTCGCCTGAAAATATTGGTCAGAGGTTGCAAAAGTAAACAAAACATGTAGTATGAGTTATGATCAGAGAAAAAAAAAAGTTTAGGATGCAAAATTAAAAAATGTGTATAGTATAGATTGGAAAATGAAATTAACCCATTCTAATATATAGTGAAACACTTATTTAATATTCTCCATCAATTTGTTAGAAGTCTGTTCTTTCAGTAAATTATTAAGATTTATGACAATATTTTGACTATGAACATCATACTCAAGTTTTCAAGTGAGAATATTAGGAAGTTAAACTATGTTGAAATAATGACAAATATATGAAAATTCATTGGTGGGTGGGGGATGGTTTGATAGAGGGATGTAATTGACAAATATATGAAATTTTTTTGAAAATGAATATTTAAAAAAAAGTTTGTTATATCTAAAAAATATTATAAATAATCAAAGTTTGTTTTATATAGTCAACGTATCTATATTAAAAAATTACAATACTTGAAATTTATATACCATGCATCATGCGGGTTACCAAATGAAATTGAAATATAATCAAGAACTTGATTTTTTCGTAAATTGACATTTTCACATTAAATTCGGAATATTTAAATTTTATGGTCATGCATCACATGGGTATCATATTTTATTGAAATTAATCTCAAATAATATATTATTGTGTATTCAACATTTTCATATCAAAACACCAAAATAATAAATTTTATATGCCCGTGCATCGCATGGGAACTATATACTAGTTTAGTTAAAATTATTATATTATTTTTTTAAGTTTTATGATCAACATTAAAATTGTCATTAAATAATTATATTAATTAGCTTTAAAATACTATTTAGATATAATTTGTAAAAAAAATTGAAAAATTGTAGAATTGACACGTGACACTTGTTCTTTTATATATATATATATATATATATATAAAAAGATTTGATAGATGGTCTTAAGACTTGTCAAGTTATTTCTTATTGATTTGTGGATCACAGTTCAGTTTCAAATTGGGCCGAATGATAAAATAATCTTAAAAGAGCCCGAGTAAGGCCCAACTCAAACAAGCTTCACTATGTATTTTCTGGATCTCATATCAATATCAAATTAGTCAATTCTTAAAAGCCCAGTTCTTCTTCTAATTAAAAAAAAATTAAAAAATAGCCCAGTTACGCCCCGTTACCAAACATGTAATAATTTTTACATATATAATAAAGTAGGAAGCTGAACTAAATTTTACGAATTAATTAACAATTTTTTTAGTCATACATTAATTAGTATTCATTATTATTGTTAAATTATCAAATTTTGATCTTTATTGTTTTGTAACTGTTAAAAATATATATAATTTCATATAACATTTTAATTACATATTATTTATGATAGAATAATTATGATATAATCAAATTTTTAACATTTAATAGAACTCAATATAAGAAAAAGAAAAGAAAAATCATCAAATTCGAATAAAGTACAGTAACGTCCAAGATGGTCTAAGGGCACCCACATTGATTCATTTTGAGTGTTTTTAGCACACCATTTTAGTGTGGGACCCACATGCCACTAAATTTTATCAATTTTAAAATACATCTCTACATCAATTTATCACAAATTTACACATTTTTTAACACAAATGCAATCATTACATGTGGGTCCCATTATCAACTACATTTTATTCTATTATTTTTATCCACTAAAATACACACTATTTCCAATCATTAGCAAATAATTACAAAGGGGACAAGAATGCTATTCAAACATCTTAACACACTCATACTTACACAAAAACACACACTTAAAAACATCTCCACATTAATTAACACCACACATGTTTTTATTAATAACACCTCAAAATGAATTGGTTTGTGTGCCCTATTAACACACACACTAATTATATAAAAACACACACTTAAAAACATACCACATTAATTAACACACACACTAATTATATAAAAACACACACTTAAAAACATCAATGTGGATGCCCTAAGTGCTAATATGGATTCCAGAAAATAATAATAATAATAATTGACATATTAAGCTCCATTATTTGAAAAGTGACAACTGAAAATTACTCACCTAAAAGTAAGTGTCAATTTCAAAGGAGTAAAAATTGGACCATATTTTACGTACAATTTTGTTCAGCTATGCTTTGGATGCTTATTTCATAGGTAGCTCTCGAAATCATTGATGCATCTACAGTACCTTGATTTGTCATTTTCGACAACTTTATTTAAATTAGCAACTTTTAAGGATCTACGTGTGAAGTTATGATTCGAAGAAATGATTAAAATATAGTAATTATTCAATTGAGTTTATAGTACCAACAGTACTTTATTAATTGATAATTTTTACCCTCTGATTAATATTTTCCTGATTTTTTTTTTTTTAAATATGGTTATCCACTTTAGTGATACAATCTCTTGTAATTATAAAACTTATTAAATTATGAGTAAAAAAGTATGAATCGTACGTATGATAACTGTAGGCGAAAGGCTGTAGAGTAGAAGTTGGTATAATAGTAATAGAGGTGCAAAATAAAATAGTGAATTAATAGAGGTTTGTACTGGAAAGCAAAAATGTCAGTGAGAAGGGTAGCTATGGTACTTCACCTAGCATAGGGTTTAATTGGTACAAGCCAATAGGGGCATAAATACGTACAAGCATTTAACAATGAATTATATGTGAGCATTATCTACGTATTATAATCATTTACATAATTGAGTAGTTATTTCAAAGTGTAAGGAGAATTTAAACTTAAAAGGCAAAGTTTGACCTATTTATGTAACTCATTTATCATAGAGAGTCTTTTGTTTAACTTATTGTATATAAATCAAAATTTCTAATTACAGTATAAGGGGTAGGTGACAAAAAAAACACTAGTCTCTTGACGAGCGTGGCACGACATTTTTATTCTGTGCATGAAAGATCTAGAATTAAAATGTCTAGTTTTTTCTTTCAAGAAATAAGCAAGTTACCTCATGAAAAAGATAACAAAAACCAAAAGTGGACTTATTAGAACTATAGGGTCACCAGCCAATTAAATTAAATCATCTTAGAATAATTTATAGAAAATAGAGAATAGTTCCATAGATATTCTTAGCAAACTATCAAACATTTAATTAGGAATTTTGATTTCATCTAGGTATAATATATATTAGAGTGATTTAATTGACAATTTTTCTAAATATCGACCCAATCAAATAATTCATTCATTCCAAACATAAAGTTACAAAATTCATTACCAGGAGTTTTGATTTTGCATCTAGTTATAATCTATATTAAAGAGATTTAATTGACAATATTTATACATCTAATCAAATAATTCAATCATTCCAAATACTAAGTTACAAAATTCATTACTAGCATAACCTACTATATCATATCTAACTTCACAATCATCAATCCCATCTAAGTAACCGAACAAGGCAGTGATCAAAGTACTATAGTTACAATTATTTGATGATATTATTACTAGCTAATTTACTGTCATATGATGATGCTAGGATATATATGATTTTTACCATTATTGATGACATCGAAAAATTCAGAGCTCATACCAAAGAAGTAAATAAGAATTTATAGAAAATAATGCAATCAAATATAGCCAAAATGAAGAACTTGTCATCGTTCCATATATACAATATTTAAGCTCCAAAAATTCTACAAGAACATTCTGAGGAAGTCTCGATGTGGCACTTTAATATATTGTGTGGTGCAAATGAATGTGTAATTTCATTTGTCACTAAAAATGTAAAAAAATCATTTCACTAATATCACTTTAATGTCAAAGTCCTACCCCAAAATGAAGTAATTTTTCACTCTCTTACCAAATTTCAAAATCATACCACTAGACTCTCATATGTCTAGCAATCAATATTTACAATTATGTAATAATTATTATTAGCGTGAAGCTATATACACCCCAAAAAAATACTATACACACCCATTTTCTGAAAAACGAAAGATATAAATTAATATTTTTTTGCTAAAATCTTGTCGGTGTAATGGTTGTTATTTGGGGTGGTTTATGTGAATTTATTTCCACTGAGGACCTAATAATAAAGAGAAAGCAACCTACTAATTTCTTTATTATTATTTTTATTTTAAGATTATGATAATTGACATGTGTCCATCTCTCTCTCTCTCTCTCAGAGAGTTCTCCTTCATTTGTGACCTTTTGGCCAACATGAAACAATAGTATTGGGTTCCTAAAGCTCAACAGAGAAAGTTGACTACCAAATTGGTAAAAGCAATAAATTCTCTTGCAACCAATCTCTTCTTCTCTCTCCCTCTTTATACCCCTCTCTAATTGGAGCAAATTTATTTCATCAGAGCAGCCCCCCCTCTCATAATCTGGATCTGAATGTAACAATGGGTTAATGAATATATATATGTAATTGCTTGTCTCTCTCATTTCTCTCTTTATTCTTGGGGCATATATATCCTCTCCTTTTCTTTTCCTTTTTGTATGTGTATTTAGGGTTTTTGTTCTCATAGTCTACTCTAAAAATAGCAAAATGCCTGACTACTCCTCTTTCTCTTGCCTGGATTTTGCCACCCTCTTCCATTTCTAGAAACCCTTTCCTTTTTCATCACTGGTTTATTCCGTGTCTTTTTTTTCCAACACAAACATGGCTAGAGAGAAGATTCAGATCAAGAAAATCGACAACGTCACAGCACGCCAGGTCACCTTCTCCAAGAGAAGAAGAGGCCTGTTTAAGAAAGCTGAGGAGCTCTCTGTCCTCTGCGATGCTGATGTTGGTCTCATCATCTTCTCCTCTACTGGAAAGCTCTTTGAGTATTCCAACTCCAGGTCTCTTTCTCTCTCCTCTCTCTCTCTCTCTCTAGAAGTGTTGTCGTGTGGTGAAAGAGTGAAGTGGGGTTCCTTATCAACAGCTGTAAGAAGGATGGATGGTTTTGTGGTGGGGGGCTCGTGGTAGTTAGACTAGATTTTTTCCTCTTGGGAGTGTATTTATGGGAATATTTAATGCCTTCTTCATTCTTTGCTTTTTTCTTGATGCTAGTTTATTTGTTTCTATACTTAGTTTTTTTTTCCTGATTTTTGAATTATGATTACCAATCTTAGGTGTTTGAAGATGTCTTTAATTGGTTTTTCAGCTGCTGTTTAATTACTTGGTACCCTATCAAGTTTTTATTTTTTTATTTTTTATACAATATCTACATAATGTGTCTTGTTTTTGAAGTGATTGATAGATAAATATTGAGAAAAGATAAGTTTGAGCACTGATCAAAGAACATGTCTTTGTGTGCTTGTGTTTTGGATCTATAGTGCTAGCTAATTCTTCTGATGATTAATGAAAAATGAAACACAAGATTAAATACTGACTAATTAATTAGCACCCCAACTATATATAGTATTCAGCTTGGAAACATACTTATGGAGCCAATTGATTTTAATTAAGCTATGTCATGGAATAACTTTCATTTATAGTTTTGAAATTCAAGATCCAACCTCCCAAACAAGGAGGTTTAATGAAAATTCTTAGTCTCCAACTCATCCTTTTCTGCTTTCTTGTCTTAAATTGAAAACATAGTTAGAGAAAAAAAAAATTAATTAGAGTACTAGGGAAGATGTCTTGCTTGTGCTACTATCAGTCGTTTCATTATATGACACGTTCATATGTAGATTATATTTGCACCAAGGATGAAAATATTCATATCGCAACCTTAATTTTACGGATATATCGATGGATATATCGATATCGCAAAAAATTTAAAAAAATGACTTAAACTCTATTAAAAATTTGGAAATTTTACAGACTATTATAACATCAAAAAATGCATATATATTTAATTTGTAATATCAACAAAATGACATGTTTACAATAAATATATAGATAATAAACATATGAAAAGGTTACGAAAATTGACATTTTTTCAAAATTAATTGATACAACCAAATTACTAGTACCAATATGATGATCTATGAGGTTCAAAAATAAAAATAATAAGTGTAATGTTATCTTTATCTAAACAATATTTGATACTAACTCATCACATTTGAGTAATTGTGAATATAATTATGCAGATGTTGGTATGTTGTTATATCCCTTCCAATGATTTCACCATAAATTGGATAGTATGGATTGAGTCAATTATCATTTTGTTGGTACATGTTTGGACTTTTATAGGACATTTGAGAATGTGGATAATGAAATATATTTTGAATACTTCAATCAAACTGTGAACTCTCATAAGCGTCAGAGTATATGATTCTTATCATTTTGATTTGTGCACATATTCATTGAGTCCAAACTCAAAGAAGGTGATTGATCAATATCAACATTTGATCATTTTCCAAGCACGTTTCAATTTTGAAAATAAAATTTGACTTTTACGATCATTGACAATGTTTAAATAATAAATCAAATTAATCATCTTTGTTCTAATTATTTTTTAAAATATTTCACTTGAAATAATTATTGCTGCTACAAAATATTTATAGAATTTTAACCAATACAAATTTTGAAAAAATTTCGATTTTTGGATAAATATCGATATTTTATGATGTATTCGTGATATTTTCCGATTTTTTTCCAATTTTACACCGAGACCAACGGATATCGATATTGATATGGATAATTGCGATATATCAGGGATATCCTGGAAAAAAAATTCTACCTCCGTATCCATATCGAAACCTTCGAAATACGAATATGTCACACGAATATCGGGATATTTTCATCCTTGATTTGCACTATACACATGACATGCATTGATAAAATGTTATTTTCTTCTTCTAACTTTCGTTTGCTCAAATTAATATGAAGTATGAAGGAAATACTCGAAAGGCATAATCTGCACTCGAAGAACCTTAATAAGTTAGATCAGCCATCTCTTGAGCTGCAGGTAGTAATTCTATCCTTAATTCCCATTTTACAATATTCAATAATTTACATCAAATCTTTATAAAGATGTTGGAAAAATTGTGATACAGCTAGTGGAAGATGCAAACCACTCTAGGCTAAGCAAAGAAGTGGCTGAGAGAAGCCATCAGTTAAGGTACATTTACATGTTTGTCCTCATCTCATCAAAGAATCATGTTTAATTAATTGCATATATTATAATGAAATCTTGTCATCAAAATTAGGCGAATGAGAGGGGAGGAGCTTCAAGGATTAAGTGTTGCAGAGCTTCAGCATCTTGAGAAGTCACTCGAAGTTGGACTAAGCCGCGTTATAGAGAAAAAGGTTCATTTAATTCAAATTAATTGGTTCAAGAGTTTATGCTCATGATCTATATGAAGTTTGAAATAAAATTAATTCTTGTTTATATATATTTTTGAGTTGTTTACAGGGTGAGAGAATCATGAAAGAGATCGATCAACTTCAACAAAAGGTCTGCATTGTTATGTTTTATTACACTTTGATTCGGACTAGAATATATATAAGTCGAGAAATTTGATGTTTGATCTATGTACTCACAAATAATTCTTGAGGATGGGAGGATGAGATTATAAATTATTAGACTTGTGTTGCAAATGACTTTGCTTACAGTTTGAGATCACAAAACTATCTATCTATGCTAATAAAGGTCTTAACATTACACTATAAATTAAATGGCTACATGCACTTACTCATCACAAGAATTTTCACATGAATTATAAAAAGATTTCATATTTTTCTTTATTCTTTCATAACTACTAGTAAACGTATGCTTTCTTTTTTTCAAAATAGCTAGATTTCTCATTTCAAATTACTAAATCTTTAAAGTATGTTAGTGGCAGAATCATTAGTTATTAAATGTATTTTTGTTTATAGGAAACCAGATTACCATCATTGCTAGAAACAATATAACTAGCTTGTCTCTAATCTGATGCTAATGTTTTCTTTATAAATAAGTTTATATGTCATTTTCTGATATCAGTATGTCTCTATTTCGTCATTATTTAGTAACGGATAAATTTTGCTTCTAATCCGCTAACTTGTTGTAGTGGATAAGTTCCTCACACTATTACATTCATAAATACATGCTTTAATTTATGTAGGTACATGAAGAATAAGACAACTGAGATTGAATCATTACATATATTGTCTAAGATCAATAATATGACATTCATACAATGGATCTTGTTTGGTAATGACTCTCCTAATTAAGTCTACGAAACATGCAGGGAATGCAACTCATGGAAGAGAACAAACGACTGCGATTGCAGGTCTGAATTGACCACTTAATTTTGGCTCTCATCTCTCTAATTAAGCACAAATCCACGAAAACATGCATCTTGAATATACTTATAATGTTGTTCAACTTCAGGTGTTAGATATGACAAACGATCCGAAGAAAATACGAACAGGTGAATCGGAGATTATAGTGTACGAGGAAGGGCAATCATCGGAGTCGATCACTAATGTCTGTAACTCCACCGGCCCTCCACAAGATTATGATAGCTCCGATACTTCTCTTAAGCTCGGGTCAGTTTTCTCTTTTCCTTGTTATTTTCTCTCTCATTTCTGCACTTGCTTAACATTTAATATTATCATTGAATAAGATTCGTATATTTGTTACTTTAATGATGAAATTTTTTATTACGTGTAGGCTGCCTTACACAGGGTGAACTAAATGAGCTCACCTCACTTTTGAAGAGCGGTTCCAATTTATGGTGAAGTGATTTATTTTAATTAATGGAATATTAAAGCTAATTAACTTCAATGATTTGATATGACTATAACCTAGTACAGTCTTACAAGGCATATATAGCCTCGGTCTTGTTAGAGGCATCTTTTGTATCTATGTCATACACTTATGAATTTTCCTCTTGGATAACGGGTTTATATTGAAAATAATTGTCTGGTATAGACCGTCATATAACCATGTTCAATTTGTTTTACTAATATCTACTTCAAATGTTCCAGTCTTTTTTATTATTATTATTATTTTTTTGAATTATGTTTTGTATTTTGTATTCTTTTACTTGAAAAAAAAAAGTTGAATGCTTACATTTTCTTTTGCATTACAATTGTATAGCTACATTTTTTTGTATATTTTTATTTGCATCAGAACTGGCCTTATGTTAAGTGGCCAATGAATACAGTGAAAATTGCACAAAATGCCACATTGATCTACAGTATTTGAGAGGGGGAAAAATTCTTTCAATATTATGGATTCCACGTATAATCGTGCACAATCACATGTGCAATCTTATGCGATAATGCTTCGAGCATTCATGATATTTTTTAATAAAATTAATGTTTGATGATATTTTGCTCAAATGCTATGTATAGGTAGCACTTTTGTGAATGTTGGAATTTAATGTTAAAAAAATGGACTCAATTGATTTATAAGTACATCTAGAGTCCAATATTAATGTCAATATATACGTAAGTACTCGTTTAAAATGAAAAGAAGGATCCCATTCCAATGTTGCAATCATATCTATAATAAAATTGGCGATATGGATTCCTTAATCATATCTATAATTAAGGAATTAGAAACATTGAAGCCAGATCCTTTCATATATCACAAAAACTCATGTGAGACAGTCTAGTTTCTGTGAGATGGAGTCCCATCACCCACAAATAAGATGTGAATTGTAGGGTTTGAGAGACAGTCTAGTTTCTGTGAGATGGAGTCCCATCAACCACAAATAAGATGTGAATTGTAGGGTTTGAGTGGTGGGTAATTGAGTTGTAGGTTGACTCGTCTCACACAATGTATTAAAATTTCTTGAGACGGTCTCACAAGAGACCTGCTCTTCATGTATTAGGAGACCCCGGTTCTTTTCTACTTTTCGAAAAATTGGAGGTTTTTATCATGTATTTGAAATCAGTCTTCATTTTCTCTATTTTAGGTTTTGCCAAAATTACAGTACATCGAAGTACATTTATTTGTTACTATTTTGGTGCCAAAAAAAAAGTACAACTATAAGCTGAAGATATTTTGGGCTTTAATGGTGCTTGGCCCATTTTGGTGGGGTCATTTCGGTGTGCAATTAGTGGCCAGGAATTGGACTTGATATCAAGTTCTTGGCCCATTAGGACCTGTCCAAACCAATTTGCTGTCCTTTCCTTTTCTTTTCTTTTTTCCCTCTCTTTCTATTTTCAGCTGTTATATCTGTTTTTTGTTTTTTCTTTTTAATGGCAATTAGCTACAAATAGCTACAACTTTTCGGGTTGTAAAAATTTAAACACGTAATTGAGTGTCAAAAAACTTTAGAAATACAATATCGTAAAAACTTATACGAAATCATCTCATATATATCATTCTGTACGATGGAATTAATTATCAACGATTCAAATTTGTTTTTAAAAATCGATTCCTATTTTACGGGTTATGGGTTGTTGAATGACCCATCCAAAATAATTAAATTTATGAAATGGTACACGAAAGTGCCACTCTTTCCAGATTCAATTTGTTGGATTCATTGAACATGTTCTATAATTTAAAAAAATTATTAAATATCATGAATGTCTTTTCAAAATAATTGTATTACAATAAAATAATATCACATAAGTTTACATAATAATTTAACAATTAATTAATTAATTAAACGGGTCCATAGAGCATCATTGCATTTTAAGCCAAGCGCGGCCAATATATTATAATTAATAGAATTTCTAGTTTTTCAAAGATCATTACAATCAAAAGAAACCTTTAGAAAACGTATTAAGTTAGTCTCTTTAATATATAAAAAAGTTTATGGTTCCACGAAGGCCCATTTCAGTCCACATATATATTCTCTTTAATAAATAACGCATACATTATCGTTAAATTATATATTTTAGTGATAAAACGTTGTTGAATAGTTATATATCAAAATCTGGTTTTATTTATAAGAACCCCCTTCAATGGAAGGTTATATAATTCCAATTTTAGACAGAATGAATTCGATCATGAATGAATTAGAATTTTTGTCCTCTAATACCATAAATTATCTGTCTATAGAATAAAACTAGATTTTTTTATCAACCGGCGGTTTAGAGAAAACAACTAATTCAGAGTAAATGAGAATTATAAATTAAATTCTAAGTAGTCAAAGACTCAAAGGACATGGAGATATTGACGAATCGAGTTAGGTGAATAATGACAAAATATCAATTAATGGAAAAACCTAGCATTACTATATTTTAAATGGCTACTTAATAAATGCAAAATAGACAAGTAATTAACACATCATTTTCAATAGGATAAGATGAAGTGAGTTTGGAAGATTATGAATATAGAAAAATTTATATTGAACTATAAGTTGCAGTGTATTAGTGGTGTCATAGTATAAAACAAATTAAATCACTATTCATATTATAGGAATATTCAACTCACCATCAGTCGACATATAAAATATCAGAATTAATATCCTAAATTATGTCATGGGAAATACGAACCACTAGGTGTTGACATTGTTGCACACTCATAATTGGTTCATGCTGTTATAAATAAAGTGGTCCAATAATTTTAAAGTGGTTTTATAGTTGCTTATAATATATACACTCGTACGGCAATTGAGACTATAAGATATTGTTTACCTAATTTACATAATCTTAATTTTAACTGTTTAATAATTCTATAAATACATGATAAAAAATTATATATTATATACAATCTCTCTCTACTTTGGCATAATAAAAATTCCTGTAACTTTATTTATTCCTTTGCATGTTATTGCTAATTACTAATTAGAATATTCATTTTTTAGCGCCAAAGGAAAACGTGATACAGTGACAATCCCCACATCTAAAGAATATTTTCTCTGAGCTGGCAAGTCTTTTAATATTAATATTCATTTTATTATTTGAGTTTTTTTATTTTTCCTCGTATCCCTGGCTTTTATGATCAACCTATTTAAAAGGAACTGAAACGCGTTAATTAAAATAATTCTTACAATTCAATTGCATATTCTTATAATTTAATACGTACTAGGATAAGCTTAGTCGGATTTTACATAATAAGATTGCCCGTTAATATAAATTGGAAAATGTTTTTATACTATTATTATACTGTTTCTTTTGTATTTTTTATTGTGATATATTTTAAGTTGTGATTTAAATTATGATTTATGTACGTAAAAAGCAATTTTAAGGACTTATTGTTCTGTTTTTAATGTAAACTTGTAATACAAAAGAATCTTTAGCGTGAAGATATGGCCTTTCATCATTTTTTTGGAAAATATATATTTTTAGAAGGGGTGGAGAAAATATTATTCTATCCCCTTTCTAACACAATTATTATATGTACTATGTACCTTTTTATTAAAAAATCTAAAGTTAATATTCATACAATTTAGTGGGTCCTTATTATACCATAATGTATGATTAAATTGTAAATGATTTGTCGTCCTTTTCGTGTTAATTTTACAATTCATAATAAAGTTGACATGACCATAAATGAGTGGTTTCATGGTCCATTTTCCTCTTAATCTTAGCTTTAACGTGTAAGGTTGATATGAAATGTTCATATGACCACATCCTCCATATATATGAAATTTATTTGACCTTATGCAAATTTACTTTTTCAATTTCAAAATAGTTTTCGTCTTACAATATCGAACTTGCGTTGATCCATCTTTTTTTCTTTTAATTACTCAAAAACGTTAATAACTATTTTTCAAATTTATCTCTACCTTATTTAGGATAAGTTAATTAAGTGATTCATATATTGAGGGTTAGCATCTCTTTCTATCATATTAGAAAATTGAATTATTATTTTATCATAATAAATTATTTTTTTTTTTTCTCAAATATAAAAAAAATCTAATTTTATTCTTATTGATAAAATATAAATAACATTATATTGCTTAAATGTAAGAATTCTTTTAAACTTTTCACTCTAATTATTATGATACAAAATAACACTACAAGGTATAATAAAAAAATTAATTTTATTTGATTATACGATATAAATAACTATTATACATATAAAATGAGATTTCGTCAAACTCCATTATAACGTTGACCATGGCTGACGCCACAGCGACGGTGGCGCGAAGTCCCATCAAAGCATGAAAACCCCAATTTTTACTCAATTAAATTGCGCCAAATATCAGACCTAGAATGAAAGAAGCAACTGGCCCAGTTTCTGTTAAAAAAAAGACCACGAAATGTAATAAAAACCGGCACATTACACGAACTCATCTGTCTAGGCGACACGTACAACCTTACAAAACGGTGGCTGATCAAATCTATGCCGTCAGCTTCCGAGGGTCCCTTTGAAAAGACACCCCAACAAATTAGAAGTAATTTAAATTACTCCCCCTTTTTGCATAAACTAAACCAGTCGACAAGAGAGAAGCTGTTTTCTTGTACTCTTCTTGTGAGTATGTGTTTTTGTTCTCATAATGTCCTTTCATATTACCTTCCCATCATTTTCACTGCATTATTGCTCAATTATTGTCATAAGTGTGTGTAAGTTGTAAGTAATTCAAGATTACTATTTTCTGTGTGTGTGTGTGTGTTTGAGGTAACTATATGAGGGGATAATAATTGCTTGTGGAGAGAACCCTTTAATGGGTTGTCACATTTCTGATCAAATTTGTGGAAAAGGGTGTGTTTTTTTTTTTTTTTTATGTGGGTTCTTGAATTTGTGTGTATTAAATTGGCATTGTAATGAGTGGTGAAGGTGTAGTTATTTCAAGAATTAATTGAGTTATGTTGAAGTAACTATTTTGGGGGATAGTAATTGCTTGTCAGAGAAAACCTATCAAAGGGTTGTGTATGTTTCTGATCATATTTGTGAAAAGGAATATCTTTTTCTTTATTTTTTTATATGGGGTGCATGAATTCGTGTATATTGGCATGTATTTTGTAGTTTATACTTGTATACCGTGTGTAATAAATAGGCATGTGATGTGAGATGCTTTTACAGAGGCTGATAATGAAATTGGCCCCTCTTTAGCTGTACTCTCTCTCTCTCTCTCTCTCTCTCATGAAAGTTACTTTAGTGGAGTGTTCCAAAGTTAATACATTGAATTACATTAATTTAATCAATAATAACAACACAATTGCAGCTACAATAAAGATCAAGAGCCATTATCATTAGTATGAAGCAAGGTTATCATTTTCATAGTCACAGCTACTACAGAGGAGGAACCATGGCTGGTGCTCTTGTGTTGCTTCTACCCTTTCTAATTCCCAGTCTTTTCACTCCTCTCAGCCATGCCTTGCCCTCTGTTCTCTCGGTATGTTCTTGTTATCAATGGATTTCTTAGTTATGTTTGTCTTGATCTATGTGTAATTTGTGCATTTTCTGCCTTTCTCTTTGCACATTTTGCTTTTCCTTTTTCTGTATCTCTCGATGAATCTGTGTTCTTGTTTAGTTATAGAACAGATGGTTGCAAAAGGGGCAGGTATAGAATAACAAGAGACCTTATTCTTCTATTAAAAATAGCATCTTGTGAAATTTGGGAACAAGTGGAGAAGATTTTTGGTATATTAATGGAGATTTGGGACTCTTATTCTTGGCTTGGTTGTGCCAATGTTAATTTCCTGTTATTACTGAATGTCGGTGCACTGAAAAGTTGAAAGTTAGAAAGTGTTTCTGAAAAGGGAATTGTGCAAAGAGAACATTTGTTTGGCTAGATGGTCAATTGACTTTGCTTATTAGATATCGTAGGCGACAGATGTTCGAAATCCAAGTAGAAACGTTGTCGAGGTACAATTAGGCTCATATGGAATCTTGAATTGAGTATCGAGCAGGTAAGATGGAACTATATACATAGATGTGGAATCCAATTATTAAGTGCTTAGGAATGAATCTATGGTGATATAGTACACAGATTAGTGAATGATTTGCATTAATCTCCCTGTATTTGGGTTTTTATTGCAGGAGTGGAATGCTCCGAAACCTAGACATTCTCGTTTACTTAGTGGTGCTCTTCAACGCCAAACTGTGAGTAAGAGTTCAATAATCAATTTCCATTCGGTTTGTTCATTTAATCAACACATACTTAATTCTGTTGTTTCGTTTTCTTCAGTCTGCTGAGCAACAGGCTGAGCTATGGATGCCTTTGGCTCACCAAGGATGGAAGCCTTGTCTCGGCCCAGACAGTACCTCTTGTAAGTACAAGAATTTTTCCTTGTCAGTAAAGAGGTCTGAATTGATACTGATTCATCTGTTTGTTCTTCTTTGAATGAGCAGCATTACCAGAGAAATCTCAAGGTTATATTCAGGTTTTCCTTGATGGAGGACTGAACCAGCAGAGAATGGGTGTAAGTACTCGGATTTTTCATTTGCACTAACGTGTATTTTCTTGAACTAATTAATATTATTTTTCTGGTCCACTAATATACGTAACTCGTTCATAAAGATTTGTGATGCAGTTGCTCTTGCTAAAATTTTGAACGCAACACTCATAATTCCACTTCTTGAAGTAAATCCCGTTTGGCAAGATTCGAGGTCCTTTCTTACCCTTCATAATAGTTTGCTAGGATTTCAATAGTTTGGAAGCTTTAACTAAATGAGACGAACGCCTTTTTTCTCTTCCTTACAGCACATTCGAGGATATTTTTGATGTCGATCACTTCATTAATGTATTGAAGAATGATATATCTGTCGTTAGAGAGCTGCCTGATGAGTACTTTTGGAGTACTCGGGAGTATTATTCTGCTGCAATTCGGGCAAACAGAGTGAAAACAGCACCCATTCATGCGTCAGCAAACTGGTACTTGGAGAATGTTTCACCTGTCCTGCAGAGGTCGGTTTCTTGGAGATAAATTCCATTTCTTGAGTTGAAATGATATCTTCATACTTTTTCCAAATACTAGATTAGATTGCAGATTCTAATATTCGACTTGGGTTATTTTGAATTGAATTGTAACATATTGGATTGTCCAGTTACGGAATTGCTGCAATAGCTCCATTTTCTCACCGTCTGGCTTTCGACAATATGCCTGAGGACATACAAAAACTACGATGTAAAGTCAACTTCCAAGCTTTAGCTTTTGTTCCTCACATTAGGGCTCTAGGCGACGCTCTTGTTAGTCGTCTCAGATATGGTCCTAGCACAAGAGACGTTGATGACAACTTTCTTAAAGAAGTCACTGGTTCTACTGACGGCCAAGGGAATGGACGTTTTGTTGTCCTCCACCTTCGTTTTGACAAGGTACACTTGCTTGTTCTTTTCCATGCAAAGTGTGAATCAGGATTAGTCGGAGAAAACTCAGATATTTAGTTTTTTTAGAAGGGTAGAGTGTTGCCATTCCTTGGTACTTGACATGATGTATACTCTTATTTTGTTGACTATTTAGGATATGGCTGCCCACTCGGCTTGTGACTTTGGTGGAGGTAAGGCCGAAAATTTGGCTCTAGCCAAGTATCGACAAGTTATTTGGCAAGGAAGGGTTTTGAACTCTCAATTCACCGACGAGGAGTTGAGGAGTCAAGGACGGTGCCCATTGACCCCCGAAGAAATCGGATTGCTATTAGCAGCTTTGGGATTCGACAACTCCACGCGCTTGTATCTCGCTTCCCACAAGGTCTTTCAAGCAAAAATTCTTCATTTTAGCACACCACTACAATATCTTAACCACAAGTTCTATCTTTTGAAGCGTATTATTTTTTATTGTTTAAGGTATACGGTGGAGAAGCCAGGATCTCGACCCTGAGAAGCTTATTTCCTCTTATGGAAGACAAGAAGAGCCTCGCGTCTTCAGAAGAACGAGCCCAAATCAAAGGAAAGGCTTCCCTATTAGCTGCTGTCGATTACTATGTCAGCATGCACAGCAACATCTTCATTTCTGCTTCGCCTGGGAATATGCATAATGCCATGGTAAGTCCTTTTAGTCGAGCCTTTTCTATATAATTGGACACTTAGAGATCATGTATGAATATCAAGATTGTAATACCATCTGCAAATACCAGGTGGGTCATCGGACGTACGAAAACAAGAAAACGATAAGGCCAAACATGGCGCTATTAGGGCAGCTATTCTTGAACAAGAGCCTGAGTTGGCCAGAGTTTCAAGAGGCGGTGGTTGAAGGGCATAAAAGCCGGCAAGGAGTGGTGAGAATACGCAAATCTCAACAGTCGATATATACGTATCCTGCTCCCGATTGTATGTGCAGTCGTTGAGAGATTGTTGTGTCCATTTTTATACAACTTTGGCCTTGGTATACTATTTGTGGCTTGGAAAATAAATGGTTCCCCCTTCATTCATGTATTATGATCACGTATAGGAATACATCAAAGGAACATTCGTGTAGTTTGTTGCTAGCATTTAGGATTTTCGTGTAATATGTGGCTTGCTAATTTTGTAACTATATACAAATATGGATGTTTTTTACGATATTTATATAGCATATCTTAATATATATATATATATATATATATAGTTTTTTCATTTTTCTACTATCTAAATTTTTTTTAAAGAATTTCTATTTTGAGGGAAAAAACGTGGTCTTTTTGATTCACAATAAAATAAAAAATTGATTTCATAACATTCCAAAATAATTAATCATTTATTTCATAAAATATAATACAATTTTTGACAATAAAATATAACAAAATCGTCCATGAAGAATTTGAATATATTTTTCTTTAGATAAATTGATAAAATTCAAGTTATTTTACATGACGCTTTATGCCTTTTAAACATAATTTGAAATTGATACTAGAACACATGACAATAACCTTGAATTTACCAGCCCATTTTGCCATAAACAAGCCAAAACAATAACCAAAAAGTAACATGAGCCTAAATGCCTGATAATGCATCTGATGCCTAGCATCTCGCATAACAAGAATCCCAGTCTAGTTTTACATGGATGTTATATGTATGTTATGTACTACTAATTCAAAGGGAGATAATCCTACAACAGATCCTGAAAACATCTTGAAAACGGGTATGTGAATAGAGCTATGTACAGCTTCAACTAAACAAGGATAACTCAAGCTTCACCTGTTTACACTTAAAATTTGTGAAATGCAGGGAACACAAATGCCTTTTAGTCTTGCTGATCAGACTGGTCATTACTCGGTGAACTAGGGACGTTCGGCCTCTTGACATCATTTTTTTCCTTCTCAGCAACTGCTGGGCCATTACCACTACGCATTGTAGCCAACTCTTTCACGTCTTCTGGATTTGGCGGGGGCACCATTTCTTCCTCAATGGGTAGGGTTCTCTTTGAGCCCTCCAAAGCAACACCAAGAACTATATTCTCTTCCAGAGAAGGCTTAGTTGCAGGTGTCTGTGTAACCGGTTGTCTTACGTCTTGTTTTGAATGTGAAGTTGAAGCACCACTTTCCGATCTTCTACCCCCTGACTCGGGCGAGGAGACTGAGGTAGTCTCTGGCCCCACTTTTTGGGTTTGCTTTGAAGAATTATCAGCAACCGAACTTGTTTCATCAACCGACTTGTTATCAGTTTTAGAAACAGTTTTGGTACCACTGTTGAGCTTGGGGTTAGCTGGAGATTTTGAAGCACTCTTATGATCCTCCTTAGTCTCTACTTTGGGCATTTGTCCAGCCTCGGAATCAGCCTTGGCATCAGATGCTTGTGTCTCTTTCATCTTATCAGGAGATACTGTGGCTCTAGATTTTGAATCAGAGCTCAAAGTTGTTTCACCTTTAGAATCTACCTTATTATCTGGTACCGACTTTGCAGGAGCCTTGCTGTCTTCCTCACCATTTGCACGGGCTGATCGAGCTTGATTTTTATTCTTGTCTTCCCCATTGATTTTATACGATGGCTCAATCAACAGTAGTGGGCGATTTGACGTTGTCCCCCTAGTAAATATAGAATCTGAGAATGGTACACTATCCAAGTCCGCATCAGTAAATACTTTCTGAACCGTGCGGATAGGAGTGGCTAATCGAGCACGATGGTGCCTGATGACTCTGAGGAGATCAAGAAGAATAGCTTCCTGTTGTTCAAATGACAAATGGAAAATCAAATAAGAAGCATCTTGAAGCATTAAGAGATATAATAAGTTGCCATATAAACTGAATAAGAAAACATAATGGAGTTCTTTTTATACCAATTTGCATCATAGCAACGGTTAATCAGCACTTACAGAATCCTTATCTAAGCTAAGGTCTCCTTTGACCATGTTTTACTTAACCTCATAATATGAATTGCATGAGTGGAGTTAATCTTGGAGAACGCATCATTTATAGGTCATAAAGAGCAGTCTTAATTGAAGAGAGCTGTAGACATAGAATGGTATTCTCACCTTTACACACAAATATTCTTCAAAATGTGAGGTCTTCACAAAGCAGGACACCAATATCTGCATTATTTTTGAAGTAATGAAATCAGAGAACTGAGTAAACAATTGTATCACACAAATTTAAAAAACACAGGTGATCATGAGAAAACTCTTTTGCAATAACATATTTCAAATTCAACTCAATTCAGATAACTTCATAGCAAATATGTTAAGACACAAAAAGCTTCTCCAACAGGAATAGGGATTTTCCAAAAAAAAAAAAAAAGAAAGAAAGGCAACAACAAATAAACTATTGCTACAGACCACAAATCTAATTCATACTATGCCCAGTAAGGTTATGATAACAATTATTCCTTGATCAATAAATGGTACATACAGCTATCTAGAAATGTAAACAACAGAAATAAGATCTTTTAACTTCTTTAGAGAAAATTTCCTCATAAGTTACACTTCAAAGAGAAAGTTGAATCAAAATTAAAGAGATAATATCAACATACTCAAGAATTTGATCTCACCATGAGGGCCTGATTTTCAGGATTAATATTATCCAAGAATACCCTTCTATGCAATTTCTGTTGTTCCACCTGAGGATTCTTCGCCAGAACCTTGCGCATATCAGCTACAATGTTCTGAAGAGAAGGACAAGTAAACATTGTGAAGGCTCAAATGAGAGAACAATTTATTATTATTGTGGCATAAGTTATCAACTAGACATGGAAGTATTATAATCCTCACATTAATCTTGCTAACATCTAAGTGACTGATGGCCAGGTGGGTTTTAATACGCCAATGAGTTTTTTGAGTAAGATTTCTCACAACATTCATAGTGAACTTGTGGTTTGGAATATGAACAGCTTCACGGTCTTCACCTCTTACAATTGTTGGTGACCACCATCCTACATGCTGCAAAGTAAAAATACAGAAACAACGATAAGGAAAAACATATGAATAAAAGAGTGAGCATGGCATGTACATCTACTATGAAACTTGGCAGTGATTGTACTTTTTAAAGTTCATGCTCATTGCAGCATGAGAGACAGTGTATAGACAAGACAGAGATAGACTCTTGACAGCATGCAAAAATGCAGTAACTGATATGCAATTTCAATGACTTAGGACAAGACTACCTTTCCAAAACTATTAAAAATAGCTATTATTAGACAGCCATATATGTTAATGGATGTTGAAAAAAGACCCAATACAAACCTCAACTGTTCCAGAAACTTCGTAACCTTCAATCTTGGTCTGAATCCACTCATTCACAACAAATGGTCTGGTTGCATGAATCATTGCACTTGAAAGAAAATTTGTGAAAATCTGGATAAAACCATAAGAAAAGGATTCTGAGTGGAGCTTAAAAGCAGTTCTGTTTACGAGCAAAACACTTCTTTAAATCGGTGAGATATAGAAAAATAGATTAAGATATATTCAAGCAAAGAAAATAAATCTCTTCACACCTCACGTCCAGCTAATGTGAGCAAAACGGTCCCAAGCCCCCCAGCGGTGAGCCATTTTTGGGTAGAGAAACCTAACAACTCCATGAACAATGATACAGCTGCAACCCATACAGCTGTATATACAGCTCTGCCAGCAAACTGGAAACCCATCTGTCAAGAAGCAACAGAAGATACTTTTAGAGTGAAAATTGTAATTTCAGTAGACTTACATGGAAATTCTTATTAAAGCACAAAACATTCCAGTTTTTCCTCTCTTATAGTTGTGTATCTTCTTCCATTTTCAGTTTTTCTTTTAGTATAAAAATCTGTTCAGCATACCATCAGATTTGGATTTGGTCACTAAATCATGAATTTAAATTATCATTAATCAATGACAGCTAATGGTGGGATCAATCTATTGTATCAGAGCAAGCTAAAATGAACGGTGAGTTGAAGTATACACGCACAAAAATTGTTGGGTGATGACCAAACCCTTTCCCACCTACTCCAAATACTTGATCACTAAGTAGGACTCTTCGAGAAGAATAGAGCTCTAGGTTAGTATGGATAGGATAAGGTCCTGGAATTAATAACATACATACAATTTAGAAACATTTAGAATGGTGGTGTATTAACTCAAATATCTGATCAGTCAAGTGAGACTACACAGTGGTTACATACTAACATAGAGCTATAGGTTAGTGTGAATAGGATCATCATTTACGAAGAATAACACAATTTTTACCCATTTAGAATGGTTTGTGTTTGTTTGAAATATAAGTTTTTTATGAATATATAATCCTTAAGTGGAGTTGGAGTTACCTGTTCCGAGTGTCTCCTAAACTACACATACAAGGAGTTCAAAATTAATTTACCATGAGGGTAAGGTATCAAAAAATATGAGATAATCAAAGAATTTTCGGGAGAGAGGACCAGTTGTTCAGATGTACTGTTTAAGTCAAGCAAATTGGTAGTTGGTTAAAAATAATAATAATACAGTAGTTAATACAAATACTAGAAGGGCATTTAGATTTCAGAGCTAAAATTAATTCTAGAAACCCTGCTGCATAACACAAAAGGTGAGAACATACATTTCTAGTATCAGTGGGGTCATTTGTCTCCATAAGGAATTTCTGTGCCTGTTGAATCAGACTGCATAGAATAATCCAAAGTCAAGATTATTCCCCTCAGATGTACAAGTAATATGTATAAAATGGAGATGATGTACTACAGTTAATACATACATTCATATATATATATATATATATATATATATATATATATATATCACACTAGGTTGAAAAGATCATGGAGATGAAGTGTCATCACAAACCACAGTTATCAAATTATGTACAGATTGGGTTGATTATCTAGGCCTACCACCAAGGCAAGTGTTCAGGTAATTCAATTCAGCCAGGCTACCTTCAGCGAAGAAGTATTAAATACATAAAATTATTAATAACTGGATATGAGCATCAACACACAAATGAATGCAGTGGTGGAACAAGAAATTTGTAGTTGGGGGCCAAATTTAAAATTTTAAAGTAATAATTAATAAATATAGTAAGTAAAATTTAATAAAAACTCAAAAAATATACATTTGACATCCCTAAGTATAACAATAAATATTAAAATGCCCCTGCTCATTGTTTGACATAGCATTTTAAATGGTGAAAATCTAATGGAAAATTCAAACCCTAACATCAAAAGTGAGTGTATATTATAAATCAAGTCAGTAACATACATAACACGTAAACCAGCCTACAAAGGCAAAGAAAAATTTAACAAATATTGCATAAATTATTAAATTAAATGTGATAACACTTTGTATGATAACAAAGAAGGAAAGAAAGAAATGTAATTTGTGTGTGTATCATACATACATAAATACATATATGTAGTTTATAAAAAGTTTGACCCAGAGGATGGGCTACCCACAATTGCCACCCCCTTAATTCGTCTCTGGTTGAGAATGGTTACAATTCATAAATGCAGCAGTCAAACAACAGGATGGCAGAGGGACATACATGAAAATTTATGAGGTCATTTACAAGTCCAATAATTGAAGTTCTAACAAGAAACACCAAGAATGGATTATAATGATAACTCTTTGGTCTAGATCCAGATGCCAGATGGCATTCCTTAAACAATGATAGGAACACTATCAAACTTAAGGCAAACAGGAAGAATCTGAAAATATTTAGCCATTAACACGTATTATAAACAGATAATGATACTGACCTGGACAGACAATATGCAAAGCCCAGCACTGTTGACAAAGATCTGACAAAATTTAGGAGCCTTTGTTTAACAATCTGACCAGCTTCTGTCGGAATGTTCACTGGATCCAATGCTCTGTAAAACAACAACTCACATTCAGTATGCTATAGAATTTGTTTTCAATTTTCTTTCAATCAAACTTTTTTTTTTTTGGAGCTAAAACATATCCAACCTGCAGATAGAGATTGCTCCCACCCATAGCAGCAAAGGTTGAATATAAGAGGTTGTAACTTGATATGTGCTACTCTTTTTCCAATTACTATCACTCTTCTGCATGAAGTTATGATTTAGATGGTTAAGAAACTCAAAGAAGTTTCAAAAGGCCCTTTATATAGGAGCATAAATCATAGGGGTAAAAACTCAGGAACTGAAACATGAGACAACTAGAATAATAAAGGCAATACTTGCAAAAGTATGTTTCTGCTTAGTCGCACAAGTGGCCCAAGTCCCCATACAGCAAAAATAACAATACCAACTGCTGAGGCCAATTTAATCACAAAAGGATTTCCTTGCAGACGATTAAATGATCTGCAAAACACAAATTTCTGATTTAAGAAAATTGACCAATATAAAAGCTAAAATTGGCAGGCACTATAAATAGGGACATGATATTCACAGATGTTGATTTGAGAATTAAATAAAACCAAAATGCCATGAAGCCCAAACACAATTCGCATTCATATTGGTATTTCATGTTTATAATGACAATACTGATGCTTCTATAGGGATAACACTCACTAATTTATTCTTAGTGAATTTGACATAATCTTTCAGATATTTGTTACTCTGAGAGGTAGTCAGACAATGTCTGGGAGACTGCATAAGCTCCTAAAAAAAGCTTCTCAAAAACATTCCTCATAACATCTGATCAGATGTTGAAGAGTTTATAAGGTATTCTCAAGTATTTGCTAAAATAATAGAAGATGAGCTTATTAGTTCCCAAAATTATATTAGGCTTTAGAGAACTCCACAGAGAAAAAGGAAAGGATCTGAATAAATGCCTGAAGTTTTGAACTATTATTGACAAAATTGCATTAGTAACATTTTCTGGGTTCCATGTTTTTGTTGTATCCAGACACAAAACTAATTTTTAAAATAACATCTAACATCTTAGAAGTATACAGAATATTTTATAACTTATGGGCATTAAAAAGATAAGCACTCCCTAAATTCCCGATCAGTAGTTCCTTCTACTTATCTACTATTTAGTCTATCATGGTATAAGTATATACCAATTGCCAGGCTTCCAAGTTACATTACAGGACAAAAACTTCAAGCATATATCTGTAGCTTTACATAAGCAATTGAACGTGCATGCTGAAGGAAGATCCCAAGTTAATCCTTCAAAGGACATTGAAACTTTAACAGCTGTAGAGTAAATCCTAGTCTATGCAAAAGAAAAGGTACTGGGAGCAATATATATCTCCTTGCACCATTATAAACAAAATACACTATTGCCATTATCATATTAGGCACCTAGCTTATTGGGATTGTCCTCTTTGTTCTACAATATAAAGTTTGCAACATACACCATCAATCATGGAAGGTGTTTATGTAATTGAACCTGTACTTCATAACCGGTAAAATCAGTGGTTATACAATGACCATCAACTCAAACGATTGCAATAGTATGTAAAATCAACCCTTTTTTCTTCTATAAACCAAAATAAACTAGCGGAAAAGGAGTAGTTACCTTGCTAAAGTTAAAGTTGCCTTCTTTACACTGTTAGAGTCCAAAGGCGGGATTGAATTTAAAAAACAATGGCACCTAAGCCGGTGGTTTTTACAAGGAATGGTGTATACTCTTCTAAGTATTGTCTTTGAAAATTTTGAAGTCCAAGAATAATGTTCCTGAAACTGTAATAATGAAACAGTGTCAAGCTTTGCCAATAACAAAGAACCAACATGCCAATATTTTATGAGCAGAAAGATAATTTACAATGGCAGTTGATGATATCTTTCCAACCAATGTGCATATTTCAAGGATATATGACTATGAAACAATGTCAAAATTTTACGGCAAAAAGAAATGCAGCAACAAGCCAAAAATTCATGAATGGCAAAGCTAATAAGAATGGATACAATAATCAAGTCCTTAACTACTTCTAATATGCATACATTCAGATGACCAAAGACGAACCAGGATAAATTTATTTCTTCTAAGAAATTACCAAATAAGGAGACGAGTAATGAAAATCATTTCATCATAGAAACAACCTCTAAGAAACTACTTAAAGCGAAATCAACACAGCAAAAAATCAAAAAGGCAATTGCCCTTTTTGGAAGAATTAACTGAACTAGGGTTCAAAACAAAATTTGCCTAATCATGAAACATACCAGTGAAATTGACGGCAGATTACTGCTCAACATACATAATCTATCTGGACCTTTCGAACACTGCAGCAAGAAATGCCATATAGGTCAGAAATTGATGAGAAAAAAACGACTCACTCCCATTAAAATTAAAAAAATAAAAAAATTCAACAACGAATACTTACCCGAAATCTCCTGCTGCGGTCATGGTTCCTACAGATCCCGAGCTGCAGGGATAGTTGCAGAGAACCAGAGACAGCCATGTTAATGGATGATTATCAAATTCTCTCTCCTCCCCTTCCCTCCCCTCTCTCTCTCTGTACATTTACATTTAATATTTGTAAAGTAATATGTAATATTCGTATCTTATTTTCTTCAAGCATAAAAAGATTTCTTCGAAAAGAGTATAAAAATAATAAAAATGAAGAAAAAAAAACGGCGCAGCTAGTTAAGTTAGGCCCAAGTCCAACTGTCCAAGTTGTTTAATGGATATTATGATTTTGGATTGAAGATAGTTTAAACTGAATATATTATAAACACTTCATTTTATGAAATTATATCAGTAAATTGATCTGATTTTAAGTTTTTTTGTTTTCAAAATTTTTACTTAAGAAAACGAGGTCCTATGAATAGCCCAACATATTTGACCATATACTTTCAACTTAGTTAAGCAGCCTCAATTTTTTTTATCATTTTATATTATTTATTTCACGAATGAACACTATCGTGTGTATAATATTATAATAATTATATTACATACATAGTTGCACATGTAATCTATGATAATCTATTTAAGGGGAAATCCCCCACTGTACACAATTTTGAAATTAAATGGAAAAAAATACACTAAAATATAGATTATGTTTGAAAGTACACTTAAATATAGTGAATGGTACCAAAATACCACATTTTTTGACTAGTCTTCGTCTTAACAGTATGAAGATGTGACTGTTGGCTCAGTGATTAAAATCAAGGCATGAGTTAAATAATTTTTCGTTAAACCGTTAAACCAAGATGAGTTATTAAACCACGAAAATTATGTTATTGTTCGTTAAACCCCTACTTTTAGGGTTTAACGAAAATATTCACTACGAAAATTATATTATTGTTCGTTAAACCCCTATTTTTAGGGTTTAACGAAAATATCCAAAAAATATATATATTATCGTTAAACCCTAAAAAAATAAAAATAAGGTTTAACGAGCCTTATTACACGTATTCGTTAAACCCTACTTTTAGGGGTTTAACGAAAATTTTAAACTATACCATAATTTTCGTTAAACCCTAATTCATTAGGGTTTAACGAAAATTATGGTTATAATTTTCGTTAAGCGCTCATATAAAATGAGACATATTTTTCGTTAAACCCTAATAAAATTAGGGTTCAACGAAAATGAGACATGTTTTTCGTTAAACCCTAATTTATTAGGGTTTAACGAAAATTTTTGTTTCATTTTCGTTAAACCATAATTTTTGAGCGATTAACGAAAAATATGAATTTATATTTATATTTCTCTAGTATATTTATATTTATGAAAATTAGTATAACTTTAAATATATTTGTGTATATATTTATATATATATTTATATTATTACACGAAAAAAAAAAGACAACCTAAGATTCAAATTAGAGGGAAACAGATACTGACCCCTTCGACAAATTTATATTATTACACGAAGTTCTCTAAAACTTGTACTATTAAATGAAATTCTTATACTATAACACGAATAATTTCAGCTACTAAACGAAATTTCGAAGACGGCCAAAATTTGTTTCCCGAATGCGTCGTCCCATCAGTTTCCCATGTTCGATGCCAAATAGACGGGACATTTCCTTCTTGTATGTTCTGATGACCCACACACAGAACAATGTTTTTTCTTCCTTCCACTTATGTGACCCTGACCCTCGTCGACGACTGCTTGATACTCCAATGCCACGAATTCGGTACATCTAGACTTATTATGCCCTGGTTTTCCACAACGACTACACGACGCGGCCTTGCGTGAAGTTCCGGCATGCTCACCGGTGGAGGGTATTCGTTTTGCTTTTGGGCGACCCGCCTGTTTAGGTTTGTCCGGCATAATACATTTTTCGATTGTGGCAGATTCTCCCACAATCCAATCCTGCGGATCTGGCACAGGGTTGACTTCTCCTTCCCACATTCCTCTCAATGATTCCGTTGTGTAATATTGACTGATGAATGAAGTTACATCTGTCTTTGCAAAGCTGCACATGCATGGAAGGTACGTTATTGTTACCGTTAACCAATCAATTTCACATTGTTATTGCATAGACAATAAATAAAAATTTCCACAAAGACGCTAACCTTATTGATGCACATGCGTGTGAGCATGGTATCAGATCGCTTTGGAAAACAAGACAGGAGCACTCGTATCGAGATAGTTCGACAATGTAAATCTTATTCCTGTCTATCACCTTGTATTTGTATCGTGCTAGTGGCTCCACGGTCATTCGTCGAGAAAGCTTCATTGCGTCGACCAATTGGTCATGTGCTGCATTAGTCAAAATGTTTTGTCTCTCTAGGGCGGCTGTCCTCCTTTCGTAAAACCATCTTTCAGTAACCCGTCTAGCAGATTCCAAGAAAGAACATACAGGTAGCTTTCTGGCCCATCTAAGTCGAGCATTCCAGCTTTCGGCGGCATTTGATGTCATGAAATTGTATCTGCGAACGGGACATTTTGCGCGACTCCATCTATTCGGTCCCGCCGTAGTCAGGGCGTCAATTGCCCCTTTTACACCCGATTTGTCTATGGAGGTCATGTATCTATAATATTTGCACCATAATTTAGTTAAAACAATCAACAGCAATAATAACAATTCAGAAATATGATTTTCAAACACTGACCTCTCGAATTCGTTGCACTCATACGCATATGCTGCTTTGTGAAATAGATCGACGAACCGTGATCCATATTTTGCTAAGTTTTGTTGCAAATGAAAGCAACAGAGTCCATGAGTTGCTTGTGGGTATACTTCGGCGACCGCATTAGTGATGCTTTTGTGTTGGTCTGAAACGATAAGCAATTATTCCGGACATCCAAACACCCAGCGCAGACATGTCAAAAACCATGTCCATGACCTGTCGTTCTCCACATCACCTATACCAATGGCTAAAGGGAATATCTGATCATTTCCATCCTGCGTCACAACGACAAACCCGATCCCTTTATATTGGTCTTTCAGGTGACAACCATCTATCACTATAACTGGTCTTGAATATTGTTGAAATCCTTGAATAGATGCAGCTAAGACGAAGAACGCATATTTAAATTTTCCAGATTTCTCATGTGTCTCCAAATCTGTCTTTGTACCCGGATTTGCCAACTTCAATTGTTCCAAGTATAGTGGCAGCATAACGAATGATTGGTTTGGATCTCCGTATGCAATTCTCATTGCATGACACCTCGCGCTCAAAGCAACCCTATAACTCAGCCTCAAGCCATGACGTTCGTTGATCTCTTCGATAATTGTCCTAGGGACCAGACTCGAACCTTCCTTCCGAACAGATTCAGCAAAATACTCCCCTATCACTCGGGAAGAAATTCATCGTGCTGCACTGGTGTTCAATTCATTCGAGCATTGATGAGGAAGCACACTCTTCGTTACTTTCCAAATATCATATTTCTCGACACAATGTAGGATGAATGGACAGGACGGCAATCTGCATCGGATATTCCATCTGTGTCTGTCAGAGTGGACAATGCAATACTCGACCTGGTTTTCCAAGTGATAAAAACCAACGGCCAGTTGTAGCTCATCTTTGCTTGAAAAAGTGGCTCCTCTATACAGATTGTTTGTAGGTGAGCGCAAATTTATGGGATCCGTACTTCGTGTTTCCTCGAATGGCGGGATTTCTGGAATAAACCAATTCCTTCTCTCAATGTATGTCTCGAATTCCTTAAGCGCGGTTTGTTGGTCTACATCCAAGGTCGTCCTGTCCTCCGCACTCAACTCAAAGTCATCTTGCACCTCGTTTGCGTTTGATGCTCGTCCATCCTCCTCATAGTCCGAATCTACAAAACAGTTACACAAATGATTTCAAACCACTGTTAAATCAAAACAGGCTGATTCAATTTAAAGTCTAAAAAAATTAAGGCTTCACGATTAATTTCCTATTGTTCGTGAAATCGAACAATTACCTATTGTTCGTTAAACCCTATAATTATAGGGTTTAACGAACAATAGGTAATTGTTCGTTAAACCTTCATTTTAATAGGTTTCACGAACAATTACCTTCAATTCACGAACATTCTTCTTCTTAATCCATATAATTCGACCCTAATCTAATTAAATATAACAACTTCAACCCTAATTCACAAATTCATATATTCTCGTTCATATACATAGTGCTAATTAATCAACAATACTATACCACAAAAACATTATAAATAAATCATGTGTCCTAATAAATAAATCATATATCCTAATGAATGAATAATAATATATCACAGACCTATAACATATATATACATAAATTCAACAAACAAACAACATATACAATAAACCAACATGTATTTGAACATAAATTCTAAATTACAACATATACAAAATTAAAGTATATTGGTTGAGATTCTAACCTCTACTTCGGCCATTTCACGAACTTTTCCGGCAATGCACTTCACGAACTTTTCACAACAAAAGAACCCAAAAAAAAAAAAAATCTCCAAGCAAGAGAAGAGAGGAGCCGAGAGAGAGAGGTAGGGGAGAAGGGGATGAAATTTTTCAAACTTTTTCGTTAAAGGCTAGGTTCTCAATTTTTGTCCTATACATATTAAAGTGTCCATTAAAGAAGATTAGTGATAGGTGGTTGTGGGGGTGGTGGGGACCATAATATTCCTTTTATGGTAAAGTGACCATAGTGTATGATAAAAAAGAAATAAAGAAATACATTTTTTTGTTTTGTTAAGTTTCAATAACATTTCCTTTCCTTCGACTTAATTGAGAACGATTTGCTATATGAAAGGAATAGGGTAAAATAAAATAAAATTAGGTAAGTAGGGGTTAATTTTCGTTAAACCTCCAAAATTAGGGTTTAACGAAAATATTTTCCTAGGTTTAATTTTCGTTAAACCTAGGAAAATATTTTCGTTAAACCCTAATTTTGGAGGTTTAACGAAAATTAACCTAGCTTTTGATATTTTCGTTAAACCCTAATTTTTTTAGGGTTTAACGAAAATAATGGTATAATTTACATTTTTCGTTAAACCCCAACATTTAGGGTTTAACGAACAATAATTGTAATTTTTAGAAGTCGGTTAAATACTTTTTTTTAATTTTTTTGAGGGTTTAACGAAAATATATATTTTTTGGATATTTTCGATAAACCCTAAAAAAAAGGGTTTGACGAACAATAATTATAATTTTCGATATTTTCGTTAACCCCACAAAATAAGGGTTTACCGAAAATTGTAAATTAACGAAAATATTGTTTAATTTTCGTTAAACCCTCATTTTTTTGGGTTAACGAAAATATCAAAAATGATCCCATATTCTTCGTTAAACCCTAATTTTTAAGGGTTTAACGAATATCCAAAAATATATATTTGGGGTATGACTTATTTACTGACCGAAACAATCACATCTATACACTATTCACGTCAAGACTAGTCAAAAAATGTGGTAGTTTGGTAACATTCACTATATTTAAGTGTAGTTTTCAAAATAACTTATATTTCAGTGTATTTTTTTCCATTTTATTTAAAAATTGTGTACAGTGGGCCGGGATCCCATCTATTTAATTTCCCTAAAGCCTATACTGTATAAATCTCTCTTTATGGCCTTCTGGCTTCATTTTCTCCGCAGCGGCTCACCAATAAAATAAACAAATTCGAGAGAAATGACTCTCAATAGTTTTGGTCTTTCTTCATGTGTGTTTTCTTGTTGGGGTGTTTTTCTTGTTTTCTTGGAAAATCTTGTGATAATTAAAAAAATCATAATTTTTTTTAATAACCCAACACTTTTATTTAAAAAATTCTGATCATCTACATGATATTGTTTTGGCGAAGAACTTTATACAACAATTATTTATTTTTAAATTAAGTGCAGTAAAAAAAACTTATAGTCTAGGATTTTTAATTTAGTAAAAATAGTTTCTAGTACTATGAGTTATATATCTCAAATTAATCAAAAGGGTATTTTCTCTACTTAGTACAAATATAATGATCATAAATATAAATGAATTTGAACGCCGTAAATATAGAGGCGTCTATCAAATTTTCAAAGCATTAAGTTTATGCTAATTACAAGAAGTAAATGATAATTCAGTCAAAATGATAACATATAGGGATAACGATTCAAACAAAAGACTAAAAATGTAAGCGTTATAATTGCATTAGAAAAAATGACTTTTTTTTGGGTACCATAAACAATAATTTCATATTAATAAATACAATGAACAATAATTAATTCATCATTATTATTATTAGAGGCCGTTCATCGCCCACACTTGGTCCATTTATCGGACCATCAATTCATCAGCCACATACATCTCTCCTAACTCCTACCACACTTGGTCCATTTATCGGACCATCAATTCATCAGCCACATACATCTCTCCTAACTCCTATCATTATTTTATCCAATCCAACATTGTCTTTTTCCTTACCTAAGAGTTTAGAGGACACATATACTATCGTCAGTCACCCATGATTAAAATGAGCATAATTCATAAACCCAATATAATAATATTATAATTGTCTGAAAATGACAAATAATACGAAAAACTGTCTTTCTATATTTTTTTTCCAAACTTTTATTTTTAAAAATTAAATCCTTACATTGTATTAAATTCAGGTTTTTATATCAAATTAAAATTAAACACTAACTCTAATTCAGGTTTATTGTATGTATTTTACGGAATATATATACACACACACTTTGTCCTTTTGTTGGGCTGGTGCACAATTGCATATGCCTTCTCATATTAATCTTTAGTTTTTTATTAATTCATATAAAGCAATCCAAAATATAAATAAATAAATAATCCAAAATGATAGGTAAATTGAAATAGGTTTGAGTAAATTAGTGTTTGGACAAAGAGTAGAACAATTTGGACCGTTGAAATTTGCAACATGCTTATTCAATGTTGAAAAGTTCGTAGTCATTTATTTTAGTTGCAAAAGCCACTTTGATATCAAAGTACTGTTGTTTGACTGCATTATCACATTCTCTTTCACCATTTTCACTTATAATTCAATTTTAGGCTCTTTAATTTGGGTTGCTATATTCGGTAATTTGATTTGATACATCTATGTACAGTATTTAAAAACCAAAATATTTAAATAATACTTTAACTAATCTTATATATGGGTGGTCTTTCTCTTGCTAGGTCAATATAAATATAATTTATATATTCTGCACATTTAAGTTGTTTTATAACTTCAGTCAAAAATATAACAAATAGCGATATAACAACATTCATCACAAAATAAATTAACGTTAAAACGGACCTAACTTCAGGCCTAATAAGTAATATCCAACAATCCAATAACGTCTTTCATTTCAATCGTATTAGTTACCGTTAATTAATTTATTAATTTATGAGGTATATCTCCTATAAATTAATTTTATATTAATTAATGGGATTTGACTAAGTGGTGATTTGTGATGATGAATTTACCAGAAAAGACAAAGCATAGGTTAATTAGGAATAGGCGAGTGGAGAAATGCGACTGCATGTGGGAATATTAAATTCCCAACTTATTCTCAAAGGGAACAAAAACAAATTAATAAAAATAAAACGCCAACTTGCTTCAAGGTCAGGAATACAATCATACAACTAATCTCATTCACTGGTTTTTTTCAGATGATGATAACATCAATAACAAGACAAAAATGGATTCACTAATTAATACAAAAAGATTAATGAATTTCTGAGTTTAAGACCATATTAATGTTCATTTTATAAATAACGTAATTGTTGAGTAGATATTTTGTAGGAGTTGACTCAGCTGAAGAATCAGCCAACTGATATAAAAAAGAGTGTTCTTCCTAATTTAGGGTTTGAAATAAGTAAATAATCATTTTAGATATATGCTTGAAAATTTTAAAAATACGATCAATTCAATGCCTAATTTTTTAATTTTATTTTAAATAAAGTCAAAAAAAAGTAGCAACTTGAAGGATTGGAACTATTATCCCAAATTTATTGGGTTAAATGCATAAAACCCCCTTGTGTATTGGAAAGTCGGCGTCACTCCCCACTCTGTTAAAAAAATGGCAAAGATTACATGTGGAATATCAAAAATACGACATACGCTCCATTTTTTTGAATTGGATTTAACGCCGTTATATTTTGTCTTGAATTTCTTGTTATACCCTTAAAATAAAATTAAAGTTTAATTAAAAAAAAAGAATTCTTATAAAAAAGAAAGAATTAAAATGAAAGAGGAGCGCGAAGGTAAGAAAGCAGATTGCAGATCGCGAAGGTAAGGAGCTGTGTTCTTCCAAAAAAAATTTCTTCTTATCTGAATGGTGATTGATTAGATGAAAAACAAACAGATTTCTTGTATTTTATTAGTTGTAGATCGTCCTCGCTTGAATTTCGTCTCGAATCTTTTAAATTTTGAAAAAAAGAAGTCAACAATTAGAGAACTCAAATCGAATGGAAATCACAAATAAATATGTTAGAAGAAAGCTAATATCATGGGGATTAAAACCCCTAAATCAATTTGTGAAATTGTAAGCTAAAATGAGAACTCAAAAAAATTGGGTTTGCTTTGAAATTTCGATCAATTTGTCACAAAATCGATTGGTTTTTTTTTTTTGAAATTGATATGGGGTTATGTTTGGGCTTGAGTAGATGATCATTTTGGTATGAATTTCACATATTTTGGTTGAAAAATGAAAAAATCGAATTTTGGAGTTTGATGGACAACAATGGAGTTTTCCGGCGAGAGGTGGCAGTAGTGACGTTTATATTTGGTTATTTTCAGCAATGTTTTTCTTAAAATTTGGAAGAAAAAATTGTTATAGGTTGATTTGGATTCAATTTATAATATTTGGCAAGAAAAAGAGAAATTTTGATGTTTATCGATGCACGGTGGTGGTCCGGCGGCACGGTGGCTAAAGCTGAAGAAAGGAGATGAAGATGATGGAGTTAATGAGAAATTCAAATAAATTTACAATTATCTAAAAATTAAAATAATACTTAATGATTTAAAATTCATTTTATCAAATTTAAGTGGTTGCAAATTTATTAAAATTATTCTAATTTCATGAATATATAAACAAATATATATATATATATATATATATATGTCTAAGTAAATTTTTTTATCTTATTTGTAAATTTATGATTTTTCTTATTTGATAATTCCCACAAATGTTAGATTTTCGAAGATTTGATGAATCTTTGAATTTTAATTTTTTAAATAATATAAATCCTAATTTTTTATATTATTTTTTCAAAGATTTCTTTTATTGGTTTTAAAATTAATTAAAAAATAAATTATATGTATACAAAGTTTAAAAGAAAAATTGAATCAAATGAAAAATAGTTTGAGCATAAATTCATTTTAAAATTAAGGTTGTAAAATATTAAAAAATATATATATATAAATAGTAATAATAGAAATAATTAAATTAAATAAAGTAGAAATTTTAGAGTAAAAGAGGGATTCTATACTACTTTTACATTGATTTTCCAAATGTAGAAGATATTTCCCTAAAAACATAAAAAATAAACAACAAAATAAATATACATATACACACAATATATAAACAAGTAGTGAAAACAACAATAAAAGGTAGTTAAATAAAAAAAAAATATTAGATAAAATTTTACAAGAAATCGTAAAATAAAAATCCAAAAATTGACCCAAAAAAAAAAGAGAATAAATAAAATAGTATTAAATTACAAACTTTATCGTGAAAAGGGGGCATGGTGCAATTTATAGACAAAGGTAAGGATAGAATAGTCATTTAACACTTAAAAATTGGTCAAAAACCAACAACTTTCGCACTTCAGGCGTGTGCAGTGCATTACCGTTATTTCTAACGATTTTAGGGAATTTAGGGAAAACGCGTCGATTTATGGATATCCCACGTGAAATCCTTATCGTTCTTTTAACAGATGGAGGAGCGACACCGACTTTTCAAAATACAAGGGGGGTTTTATGCACCAAATTTATTAGACATACGTTTGTAATTAAGTTATTGAAAAAAAAAAAGTTGAAAGTGTTGTGATTCTTCCTTGCAGCTTACTTTTGAAGGATGCCAATTTTTCCAACTTTCATGCATCAAATCAGAATCTGGGAAACAATTGTTATATGGGACACGATACACAAACTCCCCAAAGATAATGTTGGGACCAATTTTGTTGATATAAATTATCACTCATTATATTATTAATTTTCATGAGTATCATATATATTCATAAATTTATTTAGCATAGCAATATATACAACCACATATATATTATAAATAATATCGACATTAATATGTAATGAATAATGAAATTCACAACAAATAATTAATAACTTCTACAATCAAAATCGTATTATTTTGAAATTTATAGTAGTTTTATCTATTAGACCTAAGCGGGTTTATAAAGTTTTGAACCTTTTCTAAAGCCTTTTTATTTTCTTAGCCACACTAAATGAGCTTAGTAAGCTTAAATTAATCAAGACGCTGATTTGTTCATTTTTATGTGATTAATTGATTGAATAAAAAGGATAATACAGATATTAAAAAAAAAAAAGGAATTCAAAACAAACGTGTATAATAAATATTAAACGTTTTGAGAAAATGAGGTGGGACCACTTTTCAGATAGGGTTGAATTTTATGATTTACAAAAATCGAAATTAATTAAGGAAAAAAGAAGAGGCTGACGTTGGACACACGCCTTGATCAACTTGACCACAACTTGAAACACACGCAATAATTGGTTTATTACCTGTCCAAGACACTTCAGCAAACAATTTTTATTAATACATACACATGATATTTCAGTTGATAAAGCAACAAGACGAATTAATAGCACATCTATTAAAAATTTAAATTAATAATTATAAATATTTTTATATATTAAAAGTAAAACGTTAAGATATATAGAGTGAGAAGACCGACAATAAGAAAAGTAAATAAAGCTTTTATTGATTACTCATCCCAAAATAGAATATGGTAAATTATAATATCATATTTTTCATATTTATTTATGGGTGAATTAAAGAAATACTTTGGAACGGGAAGGACAAATGTTTTCATCAAAAGAGAATAATAAATTGACATTATGATGGATATAGTGTCATTTCTTTTAACCTAGGTATAGAATATAAACTTTAAGGTGGCTTATATTGAAAAATGACGATATTTTCCTAAATTTGATGTAATTGTAGTGATTCATATTTAAAGTGGGTGTTCAATATTTTTCACTTTTAAAACGATGCAAACCCATAATTTTTATAATTATGTGAATATATGATAAAACGAGATTGTTAATTTAATAATATCAACAAAATAAATATCTCTCAAATATCAAGGTATAATTCAATGAACACAACACTTTTAATATAAGCATCATATCTAGCCATGCAATGTTTAGAATATCTAAAGATTAATTAATAAAAATATATAGTAGTAAGCTATTTATAATGATGAAAATAAATTACAGGCCTTAACACGAACAAATTACCCATGATCATCAACCATGTTTGGGTCTGTTTTGTTTATTTATTTTCTTAATTCTTTCAATTTTAAGCACATCAAATTAATTAACATGTTGTAAACAATAAACATATTGATACTAGTTTGTTCTTTTTCAAAGCGTCGGTGGTGTCTCGTGTTTGGTAGTAAAGTCCCTCTAATCACATGGTATGATGCCATTCAAAATATAAAAAGGCTACGTAGAAAATAATTCATCATTATTTAAATTTAAATCAATCATTTAAGAGATATATTAGTTTGATTACAAGAAAATTAATGTTGTTCAAAATTTAGAAAAATAAATAAATTATTTAGTGTAGTTTTAAATTTGAAACACCATCTACTTTCAATGACACATCTTGACTCACATATCGGATATATATATATATATATATATATATATATATTTATATTTATATATAATGTTGCATCTATCTTAGTAAAATATGATGATAGTTAAAACTTGTAAAGTAAAAATAACAATATATTTACATAGTTAATGATTGAGATTGCATTTAACTAGTATGGTAATGAATAAATCTAGCTAAAACTTAGTACTTCCCATTATCATTATCTTATTCTTCTATCATAAGAAGTAGTATATAAAACAAAATATATATTTTTTTATATAATTTTGAAAATGAGAATAGACAAGCAATTAATATTCTATCATAAGAAATTAATATTGTGGTGATCATATTTTCTAAATAAAATTTGAGGTTGCACTTAAGAATGCTAATTGATTTTCTCATACTTTTACGATATGTGAAAAAAATGAAAAAAGAATCTTATATATCAATCACGAGGTGTAAAGTGTAAAGAACGAAAAGGTTGTAGGGTGATGTACTATTTATCCAAACAAAAAGCACTTTTTTTAATTAAGAAAAGTTAGGTGGCCAAAGAGCAGTTTAAGCCAATTACGAAATTGAAAATGATCTCTTCTTAAAAAAAAAAAAAAGAAATTTTAAATAATCACATGTATCTATAAATATTAGCACAACCCACCGGGTTCGGTTGATTTCACTGATTGTTCCTTCGTCTGTGAAAATAGAGAGAGAGAGAGAGAGAGAGAGAGAGAGAGAGAGAGGTTCTCTGTTACTATAAAAAAGATGGAATTCTTTGAGATATAGCTAAATCTTCTTACCTTTAGGGATTTCAATCTGCTTGTGTTTTTGGGTTCTATTTTCCGTTGAGAAGTTTCAGTCCCTTCGAAGCGAAATCCGTTTTCGTTTCTTCAATTTCGGATGCATTTTCGATTCTCCGATGTTGTCATCGTTTGATTGTACCAGAAGACTTGATAAAGTTGCAATCTTGATGGGTGCATGATGAGAGGCACAGAAGGGTCTTTTCCTAATTATATGTTTCTTCAATTTTACCTGAATTTTATGCCAAAAATAGTTGATTAAATTCAACAGCTTTTCGAACAATCAAAGTATTGAAGAAGTCTTTGTTGTTGATTAAGTTAAGGTGGTTAGAGATATTTAATTTCAAACCCCTTTCATTTCTATATATTGATTATTAAGTTATCTCCACAAACGTGATAACATATTTGTCAACTGAAAGGAATTAGACAGTTTTTAGAAATTCTTCTGGGCTCTTCAAAATTCTGTGTACAAAGACGACTATGCAATAATTTGATGCTAAGTTAGAAGCTTTTGACTTTCTTTCTCTGAGTTGGTAGATGGTTGCTGTTTGTTGGTTTTCAGTTGGTGTAGTTTCAATTATTTGTGCTTCAAGTTGATTGATACGTGTAAAAATTAACTTTGTGATCCAAGAGAAGAAAAGAGAGAAACCATGGCTCTTTCCTTTCCTAGATTTCCATGGCTTTGGTTGGGTGGGAAAGAAAAAGAGCAAGTCCCAAATGGATCATTAATAAATTCAATTAATTCATTGGGTGATTGGGGTTTAGGATTGAGAGGAGAGGCTGAAAGTTTAAGGTTTTATTCAGTGAAGGAGGTTGATAGAAGAGTGCCCTCTTCGAGCTCGAATAGAAAAGCAAAGAGGAAATGGAGAAGTAGGGAAGAGAGGAGCAGGGGGGTTGACAAAGAGTATGATGTTGTATTGGTGCCTTCTGATGGGGTTTCTTTATCGGGGTCGGAATCCGATGACTCTGACTGGTCTATCGGGTGGCTGGAGCCACATGCCCCCGATTTCCAGAGTGACGACGAGGCTGATGACAGCTTTGCTGTTTTGGTCCCTTGCTATAGGCATGATTCTAAGGAATTAAAGGGGAAGGAGAAGGACCCTAGTACTCCATTCTCCAATGCTGTTAAGAACCTTCCAATTGATTATTCTGCTGGTAAGAATTTGGACAATGTTGGATGCTTTATTTATGTATTTTCAGTTATGATATATGCCTCAGTATTCTAGCTGTGACAGGATAAAAAATTTAATCTTGCTCTGAGAATAACATGTTCCTTCATAATTTGATCTTGTATAGTCTTATACATTTATTTAGTATGCATTTTAATTTGTCAAGCACTCTTTAGTGCTTGTAGGCATTACAGAATCTGATTTCTATGAGGCTAATGTGATTTCTTAGTTCAAACCCATTGTTTTGTTCAAAGTTTAATTACCCTTATGTGTAGTTCAAATGTGTATTAGAGACCATTCATCGACAATTAGGAAAATAATGCTCACTGTTTGGTTCTGATTTGTTTTGTCTACTGCTTGGCAAACTAGGATCACTCTAGACATTTAGTTTGCCATATCCATGTGGTTATCTGTAACTTGGTCGTATAATTGGGGTCTGGTTAGAGAATCTAATGAATGTTATTTAGTGTTCTCTTTGATGTTCCCCTGAGTTTGAGAAGTGATGTTACTAGAAACTGAGTTTTGCAATTGTTGTTTGGCAGATGGCACAAAGTACATGGAGCAGTGGCTTTCCTCTCTCCACAATTTTTGATGCTTGGCTCTGCTAATTACTGCTACATTTTGCCTTTCTTGAAGGGAATCATCATCTTCTGTTAACTTAGAATCCCAGAAACCGTATTGCAAGATGGTGAAGGCCTTGTAGCTTAAGTTGCAGGTTAGAACCACAAAAAAAAGAAAAAAAAAAAGAAGAAAGAAAAGAAAAAAAAGAAAGATATTTCCATGACCATGATATTGGGGTTACAAGAGACGCGTGATTGTGCAGTGTTGATGTTCTCGCCTTTTAAGCTCGTATCTACCATTGCTGGGGAAACTTCTGACATACATTGTCGATAATTTTAGTGTAAATACCGCCATTGTGAGTATGTAAGAAATGTTTACAGGTTCAACTTTACAGTGTACATAAGTTGTGTTTGTACCGGAACACGAACTGATGGAACTGTATGTATATATTGGATTTATTACTATTTAGTCTGTCTTGCTAGTTGCTATTACGTTCAGTGCAAAAGGCTGTATTTTTCACTCAGTTGAAAAATGGTCCTTCGATTCTTTGATTAAGTTTTTGAATGAAAAATTGGGACATTCTATGCTACCCCTTTTGGTAATGTCTGAAGCTATACGACGTGTGACATTTGGCGTATGTGAAAAAACCAACGACTTATGTTTTTATTAATCTTTTCTAGATATGTCACATGTGGTGAAGTTCAAGCATAATCGAAGGAGCAAATATGTGGTCATGAAGTAATGAAGAGAAAAGTGGAGGTTTGGCCTAAGATTTCATTTTCATTAACCTAATAAGGTCAATTATGGTGAGGGAGAGAGAGATGCTAAAATAATCAGTGCAAGACCCCACTCCACTGCCTTTGCATATGTTAGCATCCTAAGATATACTTATTTTGTGGTTGTTAAATAGTCCCTACAAGTTATGTTTCAATATTAAATAATGGGAAAATATGTGTTTTCATTCTTTAAAATTTCCTCATTAGATTTCCGTTGTCTATCTTTTACATTTTGTTTTATAGTACTATATTTTTAAAAAAATCCATTTTTTTTCCATTTACCCACTAAAACAGATAAATATCTTTTATTTTTATTTTTATTATAAATTGACCCTTACAATGATCTTTTATCTTTTTATTTTTATTTTATTAACCTAAGTTTTTTAAGCATGATAATATAGTATGATATAAATAAAATTAAGTGATTTGAATCAAATTACTCATGAGACCCGATCGAAACATTCCATGAGTATTTTTAGTTTTTTCATCACTATTTGATCTTTATACCTAATCAAAGTCGAATTTACTCACTTATATTGAAAAAATCTTTTAATTTTATCCAAAGAGTGCTAGTTCGTAGGTAAGTTTAAGCTCAATAATTGATTAGTTGGTCTCACTTTTAATCTTTCAAGATAATTGAGTCTCTGAATCAGTGTCAAATTTTTCTTTAATTCTTACATGATCCAACAATTCCACTTATGCATGTAAAACTCTTACTAACATATGAAAGATTTTTTTTTTAATTTTTTTATTTCCATGGTGCAAAGTGAAAGCAGCATAGGCTTGGGAGATGTCTCTATTATTATGTCGTTTTACTATATTCAATGGCTCGTTTATCCATCATTGGTGATGATAGCTAAGTGGATAGCAATTTTTGTATGAAATATACAATGATTGAAAAGGGTGGGCCCATCTTCTCATTCGTTTCAATTTTTCATTGGCCCTTTGCTCCTCTGAGCAATTTGTAGCCGAAATGTGGATTGTTTGTATTTGACTTTGACAAGTGTTAAAACAAAGACAAAATAAATAAAGTGGGAGCTTTATATTAGATAACCATTAACAATTTGGCCACATATTTATTATAATAGTAATTTTAATTCACATGTGGTGCAAAAAGTTGATTTTTATGAGTGTGTGTGGGCCGGACCCAGTAACAATTTTATTCTGTCATAACAGACAAGTATGTTGGGCTTATATCAATTGGGCTCTCATGTAGGAGGAGTTGTCGGCCCTTCAGACAAGTGTTTGATTATTATTATTATTTTCTAATTTTTTTTTTTTTGAAACCACAAGTGTTTGGTTACTCAAAACAATAATTTACAAATACTGTTTTTGAGAGGAAATATGAAACCTAACCAAAGTATAAGCATTGCTTAAATATTAGGAATTTAAATGATTGTCAAGATATTTAACAGTTTTTTTTTTTTTTGTGTGATAGTTCGAATAAGTTCGATAAATAAAATAGCATCATTATTTTACTAATGACTTAATTATAGAATTTAAGTATTTCATTCTATACTTGGTTCACTTTAAATTAATTATTAAGATTTATTTAAAATGAAATTTTAGATCTTGGTTCTTTCTTAAATATGTTAATTATATTACATATCCTTTGTTGTACTGTTGGAGCTTAAAGGGGGAAAATGTTATATTTTTACAATTTAGGGGGTAAAGTGAAAATTTCCATAACATAAATGTATAATTATTAGAAATCGGTGGACTGCAGAACTATCAAAATCTTCCACCATTGCGATCGGAAAACTTTTTCGCACGCAATCTTCAGTCTTCATCACAATCCCTGAGAATTTCAGGTGGCGCCTCCTTCTTGTTTGTATTTCTCGCTGCAACCAAAGAGAAAATCTATTCTTATTGGTAAGATACTTCGAATCATAATTATTATTTTTAATTTTTTTTTTTAAAATTTGGTATGCATTTTCGGGCAATTCCATTGTTTTGTGCAAGTTTGGAGCTCCTGCTAACAAGTTCTTTTCGTGTTTTGCTCGATCCTTTCTGAAATTCTGTGGTTTTAGAATTTTGAGGGTTTTGCAGTGAAATGCCTTTTCCGGTTATCGTCTTAATTTCTAATTCTTCTTGATAATGAACAATTACGGATTTTAAGAGAATGCACGTTTGAGTGGTTGAGTGACAGTGGAATGAAAAAACTGATGTAATGGTGTTTAGGGACTTAATTGAAGCTACTGAATATTTTAGAGTTTCCCTTGGTTTTGTGTTTCTGAACTGATCCGCTTAGCTATTTGTTTTCCATTTAGTTATTTATCAATGTTTTTAAAAAAAATAAAATTGGTATGAAATTCAAATTAGCTGTTACTAGTTCTCTACTTGTCCAAGTTTTCAAGTTTAAGCATGATTAACCTGTAATTTCCTTTTAAAAAAAGGTCATCATAGCTAGAGAATCCATTTTTTCCCTTTTCCTGAAGAAACCTATGAATTAATGTTTCCTACTTTATGAATTGAAGCTATAGAAATGTGTGAATGCATACTTATAACCTTTTGAACCATGATTTTGGCCCATCTACATATTCCCTTATGTAGACACTATATTCACAAGAATGTGAAACATTAGGTTGAACTATATGTGTTAAACACATTTTTTTAGTACTTCAACGACAAATTTGAGAATGTAATTGTATGCACAGTAAGTTGAAGTCTCGTTCGATTACAAGTATATATACCCACATGTACACACACATACATAAAAGACAAAAGATGCTGAATTTATTATGAAAAATCTTTGTATCCCACTTTATTTCTTCTAATTTTTATTTGTTTTATGTTTTGTTACATGAAGCTTGTAGCCAAGTTAACTGGAAAATCTTAAAGTTTGACCACTGATCTTCACAGCCTGAATATCTTTGTCAAATTCTTACAGAAATGGCAATGACCCTTGAAGGTTTGTCCCTCTAAGCCTGCTCTTACTGGATATGATAACTCTATTTGTCATTTTTTGCTGGATTGTAATTTTGGGGTTGAATGAGAAATGATAGTGTACATATGTAGAAAGTACATAATTTTAAACCTGAACTGAAAGGGGAGGCGGAAGACCTAACAAGTAAAAAGGCTTGAAAAGAAGGCATGTTATACTTATATATATATATACACACACACACATACTGTAATAATAAGGAACAGTAGAACCAGATTTGCTTAACCTTATCATTCTTTCTTGTTTTATTCCTTTATTTAAATAAATCTTTTTTCTTATTCATCTAAATTTCTTTCTTATTCTATCTCTATGCAAACTCATCTCATTCTATCCCCATTTTATTATCTCTGTTTACCTGTTCATCTAAATTTCTTTGTTATTCTATCTCTACACGCTGTTTTGCTAACTCATCTCATTCTATCTCCATTTCATCTCATTCTATTCCCATTTTATTATCTCTATTTACATATTCATCTAAATTTCTTTCTTATTCTATCTCCCAATTTTATTATCTCTGCATACATGTTCATCTAAATTTCTTTCTTATTCTATCTCTTTTGCAAACTCTATCTCATTCTATCTCCATTTTATTATCTATGTTTACCATTAATACTAATGGTAAATTATCAATTTATTTTTCTTCTCTCTTAGTTTCCATTAATATCAATAGTATTTTGTTAAGACATTTTTTTAATTGTACATAAATTAAAAATTGTCTGAAAGTTTCATGTGATTCTATATCATTATAGAATAATTTCAACCATCTATTTTTTTTAATTGTGCATAAGTTTAGAACTTGTCTAGAAACTGTCTGGAGTAATATCAACCATCTATTTTTTTACTTCTACGTAAGTTTATAACTTATCTAGAAAATAACTTAAAACTTGTCTACTTAGAAACTTCGAAATATTCCTTACTTGTGTAATATTGTTAGAAATCTTATAATTAAAAAAGAAATCATTATACAATACAATTAGTGAAAAGAAGAATTGTCAAAATAGAAAAATCATTATGTAAAACATTAGCTGTTAGATAAAAACTTGTTTAATTAAAACTTAAAACTATAAAAAAATCATTAATATTAGTTAGTAAAAAAGAAAGAAATGTTATAATATAAAAATGATGAAAATTAGTTAGTAGTAAAAAGAACAATTGTAGTAAAAAAGAAAGAAATGTTATAATAAAAAAAAATCATGAAAATTAGTTAGTAGTAAAAAGAAGAATTGTCAAGAACAACAAATAAGAATGTTTGGATGGTTTATAAATAATAATATTTGGATTAATTTGAATGGTTTATAAATATTTTTGTTATCTCTTTATACATTGTGAAGATTATTGGAGATAGAATGAGATGAGTTTGCAAAAGATAGAATAAAAAAATGTCTTAGCAAAAATATTTTTCCAAGTACTATTGATATTAATGGAAACTAGTGAGATGAAAAGAAATTGACTAATGGTAAACAGAGCAAATGGAGATAGAATGAGAAAGATAGAATAAGAAATGTGATAAGTTTGCAAAAGATAGAATAAAAAATTGAGATGAATAAGAAAAAGATTTATTTAAAAATGGGATAAAATAAGAAAGAATAATGTGTGATGAATTCATAAGAGAAAAAAGAATTACTTAAGAAAAGAAGGATAACAAGATGTGGATCCACCTAACATGATGGTGCATATAGCTTTTGTTATGATGGTGAGATATGATCCACATAGCTTTTGTTGGTGATTTTGTAAATGTTAGTATAAATTTGTCTGTATCATACCTCTTCCAGCTAGCAATTAGTACAGTTATGAGCTATCTGTCAAGTGTTGCATTTGTCAATTCTCTCTTTGTTATTATGTTGTTTTTTTTGTTATCTATATGTAATTTAACTATTCTCTTCTGAATTGGAGCCCAAATTGAAAATCCATTTTTTAATCTTTAAATAATCTCAAGGTCAGGGGAGCATAAAGATTGTAGTTTGATTGCCAACTCTTCTTGGTGTTAATTCTCTTAGTTTCTCTTTTCCCACTATTGTTGATTTAGCATCTTAGTTTGAACTATATTCAAAGAAAAACCTAATTCTGGTTTCTTTTATTGTAATTTTCATATTGCACCCGCACCCTTTGCTGGTCTGGTGTACTGCAATTGTGATACTGGTTTGATTGGTGGATGCAGTGTAAGTACAATATAAATCCATGAAAATTAATATCTGCAGCTTTTAATTTCTTTGTGTCTGTTACTGACCATGAAATATTTTGGTATTTGATATTCAGTCTTGGAGGACTTGCCTTCATGTTTTCAACTAGCATCTTGCTCCAAATCTTGGTAAGTTTTGTGAGTACACCACCATCAATTACCCAAGATCTGAGTCATCTTGTTCTAGTTCTCTGGTGACCATTCATATATTCTTAGGGGGATCCCTGTATTACTTGTTCAGCTGTTGAAGTATCAATGTAGTCCAGTAACGGATCATTACTATATGTAAATAATTTTAATTAGGAAATTATGTTTCCTGATGTTACCTTTTCTTGTTTGTGATGTCTTAAAGCTTTTGCAGATGTTTGTTTAAATGCCTTCTCTGAAATGGTGTGATTAGATTTTCATCATAGTCAGATATCTGATATTATTTTCTTAAAGCTTTTCCTGTGACTGTTTCATCGCGTCACCACACACTCATTCTGTTAAACACATGTTGATGCTGGTCTCATTAATTGTTTTGATTATAATCTGAATGCAGGCTTGTGTAATATACGGCAACTGGTGGCCAATGTTATCAGGTTCTTACGAAGTCTTGCATTTATTTTCCTCTTATAAGGTCTAATTATTTGGTTTGGTTGGGCAGTGGGAATTTTAGGTCATGTTATATTTCTAAACATGGTGAAACTTGTTCCTCAGCTCTTATGTATGTTGTGGTGCCGATGCCATGTCTCTTTTTTGGTGGTGGATCCACTCAGTTTCTAACCAGTAGAGATGGTGGGGGGTGAGTATTTCTGAAATTATGAATCCAGAGGATCTTCCTTGTCTTTTTATCTCTTTTACTGAAATAATTAAAGTAAGAACACATATAGAACACTGTACACCTGTGTTCAACATTATATTTTTGTGCATTTTGTTTTCAACAAATATGTTGGCTCTCATCGCTTTAGATAATCCAAGTTCCAAATGTTGTCAGATATTTCTCCAATGGAATACAAGCCTGAGCAGTCTCTTCACATCAATGCCTGCTACTTTAGATAGATGCTTCATTTAAAGATAAAACATATTTATGATAATATTTCATCCCTGTGAGGGGTTTCTCCTTAAGAAGTGATGGTTCAACAAAAACACAATCGTATGGTTTTTCTGAGTCCGTATGCTAAATGATAAATATGTTTCTGTTTCCTACGCCATTGCTTCTTTGACACATCAAATATTGTTTTCTTGCAGATGGATAGATGCTGCCAAGTTTCTAACAGGGGCATCTGTTGTGGGAAGTGTGGCCATTCCCATTATCCTCAGACATGCAGGCTTAATTGAAACAGGAGCAATGTTCATCGAATTCACATCTTTCTTCATATTTGTCTGCACGGTCCTTTGTTTTCATCGAGCCAGTCTTGATGATGAGTGGTAATGTTTTCAGCAACTGAAAAGACACTGAAAATCCTACACCACTTTGGACCATTCAATGTTAGCTATTCTAAAGAAAAGGTTATCAAGAAACACTGGTAACAGTGAGAAGTGGATGATGTTTCACCGTGTACAGATTGGTCGGCAGAGCTTAGTATGGTCGGGAGGATTGTATAACTTTACACATGATTTGCTTGCACAAAACATCAAGCAAAAGAACTCATTGAGTGTTGCAATAATGCGTAGAGATATGAACTAACTTATTTGTGTACTAATGCGTAGAGATATGACTTGGTTATTTGTCAAATCTGTTGATTATATTTGGAGGTGTGAATTCACCAGCACTAGCTCCGAGTTTTGTCGATTCATCTTTGGAGTTGTAGTTAATTCAAACTTTAAGTTCGTGTTTGTTAAGTAGGTTATGACCAAACAAAAGCATGTAGTTAATTCATACACATAATGGTGAGAATTGAAGTAAGAATTAAGTACTGTTTTTGTGTAGGTAATGATCAAGAAAAGTTAATTACTTTGTTGGAGCTTACAACAAAATCTTTTGGTTTAATCTTTGTCACTGACTTGTGAAAATCCACTCCTTTTATTTTAATTTTCTAGGAAAAAGATTCATTCTTGTATAGGACGAAATTTATACTTGTTTGTTCTCACAAGGATAAACTTATATGTTATTTTAGTCCATTACACAGAGATATAAACTCATCATACTAATGAAACATGTAATTTTTCAATTTCATACATGCTTCTAGTTAATGTATTTTGATATTACATGATATCAACCTCGATTAAATGAGATATAAAAATATAAGGAAGTTAGAGAAGAAAATGTAATATTGTAACTGCATTAACTATCATTTCTTAATCTATTTCTTAATGGGGAAGTGAAGTACGTAGTTGGAAGAGTTTATAAGACAACTAATTTCCTTGTGGCACTGATGCTGCCCAAACATTTAAAAGGACCATCAATAAAATAGCAAAGCCGGTGACTTATAAGTGTTATTATTATTATTATTATTTTTTAAGTGTTACTTAACACCAACATTTGCAAAAGGAGAATCCACATGACCAAAAAAGTTGGTTGCCATAATACCAGCTCATTAAATTATTAAATAAATTAGTCATTACATAAGAACACCATAGCCTTAATACTAACTGAATGTGGGCATTATTAAAAAGTCATATTTTGTTGTACAAATAACTAATTTAAGGGAATTTATTGCCAAGCTGTTGATGGGCAGTGGATGCCACGTTGAAACATGTTATATATTTGTAATGAATCAAATGCTACAATGTGGCCCAACACTGATTTTGGAGCGACAATATCTCTTTGCCATTCATCCTATAATGTTGTCATCAACCTAAGATTTCCATCTTTCCATTGAGGAAAAAAACCTTGAATTGTTTGCTTCCTCTCTTGCTCGATTCTTCATCAGTCCCATGTGATAGATACATTTGAGGCGAGACAATGTTTCTGGCCCGGATTTTTGATTCCTAAAAAAAAAAGGAAGATCAGAATTTGAAAGATGCTGCAGAGAGCTGCAAGCAATGCGTATTCATGGTGGTGGGCCAGCCACATTCGGACAAAACAATCGAAATGGCTCGAACAGAGCCTTCAAGGTAACTCTTAACTGCTTTCTCTCTCTCATTATTTTTTTCATAATATTTTGGTAATTACTTTGATCATGTTTGGTAGGGTTTGTGATGTGTTATTTTATTATTGAATCATAAGGTTTTGTCCTTTGCAGTTACTAATTGATCATAGTTGTTCAATTTCATTACCTTGATTGTTTTTAGGAGAAAGAAACCTATACATGATTTTTGGGTGAATGAGAATGATAGAATTAAAAATATAATTACACTGCAGATATGGATGAGAGAGTGCAAGGCATGCTTAAGCTGATTGAAGGGGATGGAGATACCTTTGCTAAGAGGGCTGAGATGTACTACAGGAGCAGGCCCGAGCTGATCCACTCGGTCGAAGAAGCTTACAAGCAATTCAAGGCTATGGCTGATCGCTACGACCACTTGTCCAAGGAATTACAAAATGCCAATCACACTATTGCAACTGTATTCCCAGAACAGGTCCAGTTTGCATTGTCTGAGGATGAAGATGGTTCCAACACAAAGCTTTCTCAAATCCCAGCTGTCAACGCGAATGTTCCCAAAGTTCCCAAGGTGCCGATCAGAGATCTGAAAGACATTATATCCAGAGCTTCAAAGCAGTATGGTAGAAGGAAATCATCCAAAGCTAACAAAGTTGAGGTCAAATCTGGTTTGACCAAAGAAGAAGCCCTTGAGGAGATTAGCAAGCTTCAGAAGGATATTCTGGCTTTACAAACTGTCAAAGAGTTTGTTAAAAGCTCTTATGAAAGTGGTATTAGTAAGTACCTGGGAATCGAGAACCAGATTATGGAGATGCAGGACAAGGTGTCAAAGCTGCAAGATGAGTTCAATATGGGTAGTGTGATTGAGGATGATGAGGCTCGGACATTGATGGCAGTGGCGGCACTTAGATCGTGTCAAGAAACCTTGAACATGTTGGAGGAGAAACAAGAAAAGTCGAACAAAGAAGCGAGAGAGGAGTACAAGAGAATTGAAGCTGCCTATCAGCGACTGCAGGCCCTCAGGCGAAAGTACGGACATGAACTCGGTGATGATGAAGGTATGAGAGTGGGAGATGATTCACAGAATTTGAGTAAAGATGTGGCTGATTTGCTCAAAGAGACGAGCGATATTGAAGAAGGGAAAGGTGAAGAGAGCTTGGACTTTAGCTCGATTTCAAGTCTAACTGTGTCTCAATTGGCAGAGAAGATTGATTTCATAGTCAATAAGGTGATCACGTTGGAAACTGCAGTGTCGTCTCAGACTGTTCTTGTCAACACGCTGAGATCAGAAACAGACGACTTGAACGCACAGATTCAGAACTTGGAAGAAGAGAATGAGAACCTTATTGATGAGACACGGAATTTAAGCACAAAGGTGAAAGAAGTGGAAGAGAAACTGAACAAGGTCCAAGATTTGAACAAGAGTGTTGACAGCAAAAACAGCAATCTTAAGACAAACTTTGCTCAAACGCGTACGAATCTTGATCATCTTTCGGAGAAGATAACCACTGTGAAGGCAGATGAAGATGAGCCAGAGGCTGAGGCCACTCTTGATCATGTCTTGGAGAAATTAAGAAGTCTAAGGGCTGATGACGAATCAGAGCAGACTCATCGTGAGGTCAAAGATGACAAAGAAGAGCAGGGCCTCGTTGCTGAATCAGAAGACATAAAGGATGTGAAAGTAGTGGATGTAGATGTTCAAGATTCTGATTCACCTCTGGATAAACAAGAAGTCAAGAAAGGAATTAGGAAAATGGGCTCGTTTTTGGACAGGAAACTGAATGAACACGATTATTCTGATCATGCTGAGTCACAAGAGGGAGACGAAGAAGAGCTAGACTGGCATCGGATGCTCTTGAATGGAATGGAGGATGGAGAGAAGATTCTCCTAAGGGAATACACAGCAATTCTCAGGCACTATAAAGAAGTCAAGAAGAGGCTCGGCGAATTGGAAAAGAAAGAAAGGGAGAGCGAATTTGACACAACACTGCAAATGAGAGATCTAAAGAAAGCCATTCAGAAAAGGGATGAAGAAATTCTACACCTACGCCGAAGATTAAACGCTCTTGACATGTCTATTGGATCCGAACCGAGCAACGAAGCAAGTGAAGATACTGTAAAGACCCCGATTGACATCGATCAAACCAGAACCCCCTCCATGTCAAGAGTCGAGGAAAAGCTCCGTTCGGACATAGACTCCATCCTGGATGAGAACCTGGACTTCTGGTTCAGATTCAGTACTGCATTTCATGAGGTCCAGAAGTTTAAGAATGAAGTGAAGGATCTGCAGAACGAGCTATCGAAGCTCAAAGAGAAATGGAAAGCAGATGGGGCACTCACGAGCGAGATGAAGTCGGAGGTGCTTCCCATCTACAAGCACTTGAGAGAGATACAGAGAGAGCTCACAGTGTGGCTAGAGAAAAGTGTGCCATTGAAAGATGAACTAAACAACAGATTTGCCTCACTGTGCAGCATTCAAGAAGGCATCACGACCGCCTTGAAAGAAGGGGTCGAAGAAGACGAGATCAAATTCAGTAGCCATCAAGCAGCAAAGCTACAAGGGGAGATTCTGAACATGAAGCAAGAAAATGACAAGGTTAGAGAAGAACTACAAGCAGGTTTAGATCAAGTAAGCATATTACAGCTTCAAATAGAGAAGACTCTGAAAAAGGTGAATGAGGAGTTTGGCATTTCTAGTGATCAACCAGAGCACACGAACAGGAATCGAATTCCTCTAAGGTCGTTTCTCTTCGGAACAAAGCTGAAGAAACAGAAGAATTCTATTTTTACGTTCATGCATCCGAGTAAACGAAACCAGATCCTTAGAGCCAGTATGCATCCATCCAATCATAGTAGTTCTTCTTGACCTTGGTTTTTTCTTCAAGTGCCTACTTCATTGTAGAAATTCTTGTTATGTATGAATGAAAAAAGTTAAAAAAAAAAAGTTCACTTTTTTCTTTCTCATCACCCCTCCAGCCATGAATGTTTTTAGCCTACATTTTCTATTCAGATCTTACTTTCATTTCAAGTTTAGAAAAGGGAGGAGTTGGGAGATTGAAGCAGGTTACACTAACACTATTTAAAGATTTGGACCTGGATCAGTTATTATGAATGCCAAATTCATTAAAAATCATATTCCATCATATAGTGTAAATTTCAATGAGTAAAAATCATATTCCATCCAAATTGAAAAACTCACGACGAATTACTAAGTGAAAAACTCATTTAACTTTCATAAAGGCTCCGTTTACATTGGCAAATAGAGATAGATTAATGGCAAAAATTCATGAGCAACCATCGCACCGTGTGATGGTTGCACTTATAGCACAAAAAGACATATTTATAGCTGTAAAAGACATACTTGAATAACTCATGTTTATACTATATAAAACATACTTATAGCTAAGAACACATATTTATACCTGTAAAAGTCATACGTGAATCTCATTGCATGTGAGATGGTTTCACAAAAGACCAACTCTAGACTAATACTTGAATCTCGTCCCATACGAGACGGTCTCATAAGAGACCAACTCTAAATTAATAATCTAGACCAGTGAAATAACTTCATAAGATAAGATATAAATTGTTATCAATTTCCAATGTTTATTCTGATATATAATATTTGGATAAGAATTAATCACCATTATCCATTGTTACTATTTCATATATGAATGTTAGAATAAGAGTGATGTTACCTAAATGTGTAAGACAAAAACTTTTGTGCACGAGGTGCACGGATCTAACCCAATTTATATATTTTCTGATTTTTATTTTATTTTTCGTGATTTATTTTACAATTTCGTGTTCTCTGTTTTTTTTTTCAGATTTTTTACAAATTTCGTGCCTCGAGTGCATAAATTAATATAACAGTTCTATATAATTTATACATAACAGTACTACTAACAGTACCACCCAATAAACATAACCGTATCACTAAAATAACACAACAGTATTACATAAATTAATATAACAGTTCTATATAATTTATACATAACAGTACTACTAACTTATACATAACAGTACTACTCAATAAACACAACCGTATCACTAAAATAACACAACAATATTACATAAATTAATATAACAGTTCTATATAATTTATACACAATAGTACTATTAACTTATAAATAACAGTACTACTTAATAAACACACAACCGTATGACTAAAATAACAGTACTACATAAATTTATATAACAGTATTATATAATTTATACATAACACTGTATCAATGGCGGAAATTTTTCCTTCGCAATTTTGTTAATCGATGTCCCAGTTCTCCCAAATTTTTTTGAGATTCGTCCTTCAATCTTCAATTCAAATACTAAAACCTTCAATCAATGGGTATTTGAACACTGTATCAACTTTAAACCTTCATCAATCACTGTCTCATCTTCAAACCTTTATCAATGGCGGAATTTTATTTTTTCAGAAACAATATTTATGTGTTTATGGTCGAAATTTGATCAATATTGGACGTTATGTCAATGGATCGAAATTAAATTAGAGTATTAGTCTGTTTTCATGGTAAAAGAAGAGCTTACCATGAACAATGGATGTCTTAGTTTTTCCCCCAAATCCGCGCGAGAAGACGATGAACAGTAAAATGATTTTTTTTTAATTAATGGTGCGTGTTAACACGCGCCAATTGTTTGGAGCACGTCCTTTGATGCGTGTGGGGCCAGAACTGATCCGGATTGTTGTGCACGGATCCACTAATCCGTGCACAAGTTGCATAGGAGCACCTCTCAATGTGTAAATGTTTAATGTTTAGGGTAAACCATCTTGGGGTGGCCTAGATTATTATCCAATGTATTATCAAAATTTTGGCATTTTATCATGGGTTGGAAGGATAATTCTGATTTTCATTTCCATCAAAGTAAACACTAGATAAAATTAGATAAAATGTCACTATTTCCATCAAAGTAAACACTAGATAAAATGTCACTTTTTTCATCAAAATAAACACGATAAAACTAAATAAAATGTCACTATTTTAAGTCATCCCAAAATAAATGGAGCCTAAAAAAAACATCATTTTTGGATTTTAGTCAAATTCATAACATGTATCAAATGGTCTAAAATTATATTTAATTCTTTTTTAAAAGCTACTTAAATTCATCCCATTTAAGATTTGGACCGATCGGATATTCAAAAATGCGGGATATAGCCATTCTAAATAATTTCAGCGATTCATTATTAAGGCCAACGCATCTTCAAGGTACAAATCTATATTGCTAGAGTAAATCATAAGTGGAGGCAGTGAGAGACAAAATCGAGGTACAAGTGGACGCAGCACAGTGACGCTTGACAGGACCATGTGCTACGGCCGCGAGAGGTTGCCGTCGAGGGACGACCTGGTGGAAACGCCGCCAATCGAGAATGAGAACAGAGTCGTTGTGGATAATTTGAGGGATCGGCTTGCTGAGACGGAGGCGCGGCTGGAGCGAGCCAGGGCTAGGGAAGCCGAGCTCAGCCGCCGCCTCGATGAGATGAAGAAGTTCGTGCGCGTTATGGAGATCCTAGAAACCTATCTCAGGCGCCGATACTCCGAGCAGCAAGATCGGCTCGCGCGCCTCTACTCTTCTCCTTCTTCTTCCCTCTTGGTATCGTCGAAATAATTATGCCTTTTGATCTGTTTTTTTTTTTTTTTCCTAAATGATTATAAGTAGGAATTATTACATCGTAGTGGTTTAATTATATTATTATGTATATTATTTTGACGCTGTGAACCATTTAATTAATTGTGTTCATTAGCTTAATATTGGATAATGGAACATATTTGCTTGTTCTATTATGTTCATAAGCTTACAGGATTGGATAATGGAACAAATTTGCTGGTTGGTCAGAAAATTTTCCGCATTTCACAAATGTAAAGCTTATTGTTGTAGGATTATGAAATTAGGTTTATCTTATCTTCCCATTCAAAAATTTTGTAACTAAAATGTAGCATGGGAACTTCTTCAGAAGCTAGGTATATAAAATTAGGTTAATCTCCATTGAAATCAAGCAGCTCCATTGTTGTTGATGAAGTTATAAAACAGTAGTGAGTGCAGTAGAGCTCAGCGGATTTTGATTTATACATTGTTGGATTTCACAGTTACTGCACAAACTTACATGATTTTGATTCATCACACACACATATATATTTCTCTTTGGGCTGTGCCTTTCATTTATGTTTGGATTCATTATAACATTAATTTATTTTTAATTGAATGTTTATGAACATGTTTTTTTATTCTTACATGAACACATTCAACCTTTTGTTTATGAACAACTAATGCACATGTTTGTGTATCCACACGAATACAAACAATTCTTCAAAATAAACGAATGAACACGAATAACTCTCGTTTGAACTTCTTTGCAGTCCTCAAAGATTTCTGGAGAGGATTTTATGAAAATTATTTAATGGTTTCAGAAACTAGAGTCCCCCAATCCAAGTGAGTTGTATGGCAACATTTTATACTCTCTCTATATACTAGAAATTACTGCTCCTAAGAGGGATAACACCTTCAGTTTCAATCATGGCTTCCAATTCAGTTCCAATGAAACCCCATCATCCTCAAGTAAGTTTATCCAATCATTTGTTTTTCCATTCTTCGATTAGGGATCGTAGTGTGTGATTTGGGATTAGCATCATGTGCTTTAGCTTTAAGTTTGTCGTAGGCGATGTATCGCGTCCAGTTTTTAGCCACTCGTCTATGGCGTTTAATTCGTATGAAAATCCATCTGCTGCAATATGTGGATCATGCATTACGTCCTGCAAATGAAAAGCAGCAAGAATTAGGTTATAGTATGTATGGTTTCTGCTTAAAAAAGTATTGTAGGTCAAGTATGTGTTTAATTACCTTAAAGATGGGGCAGAGGAAAGCACTAGGTATGTTGCTCAACTCCTCTTCATCGACAGCCTCTTCGACAGGCAAATGCAATTCACCATTAGCAACTAGCTGATCTGCCCTTCTTCTTACATCATTGACCTCTCTTACTGGCATAGCTGTAATGGATTCCTCAGCAATGCCGTTTTCTGACAAACACCTAATCGCAATGCTAGAAAGCTCCATTGCCAAATCCATTGGCCATTCCCCAGCTGTATGATCTAAACTTGTAGTGTCCATTGTTAAGGTCAAATTCTTGCCACTCATAAGTTGCAAAACCAAGTTCCCAAATGCTCGGATATCTGATGTGATATCAGGTTCACCATACGACCAAGGACCCTTCAACCCATAGATTTTTGCAATGTTGTTCCTGTCTAAGAGAATCTTGGAGGGTTTTAAGTTACCATGGATGATTGGGTTGGGCTTGGCTTTGTGGATGAACCCTAGAGCTGAGCAGATTTCAGCTGCTATACGTATCCGGGCATGCCAACTTAGAGACTGATTCTTTCTTTTAGAGCTTCTTTCAGCTGAGAATAATGCATCATGTAGGCTACCAGTGTGTGTGTGCTCATATACGATGCAGTTGAGCTCTGAGCAGAAGCCAATCATTGCTAGCACATTAGGATGCCGTATCTGGCTAAGTAGTTTCACCTACAATAGGAAAAGCTTATTCAGTTAGCATCATTTTCTTGGACCAGATTTTACTAGACTAAATTTTCACTCAAAACATTACCTTGGTTGTGAACTCTTCCATGGATCGTTCATTTTCTGAACTATACACTTTAATCGCAACTGTTATATGATTCATTCGACCCTTATAAATGTTCTTCCAATGACAATCAGATTTCAGCCTCAAACTTGTCGAAAAGTCTTCAGTAGCTGCAATTATCTCTGAAGCAGAGAATTCTCTGCATTCAAAACCAGAGTCATTCATCTTAGATACTTGTGTTATTGCATCTTTTTCTTTACAGAACTCTATCCTACGCTGGAGCACATCCCTTTGCTTTCTCAATTCCTCTATTTCTCGAACCATATCAACTCTCGTTTTCACTGTCTTCTCTAGCTGAAACTCAACACGCACTTTAGCAGAGGCAGACAAATGAAGTTTATCTGAGAGTTCCTTCTGGAGTTCAAGAATCGAGCTAAGCTTGCTTCTTTTCTCCTTGAGTTCATTCCGAAGTTCAATTATCTCTTCCTTTCTGCTTTCTGACTCTTTGTTCAGGTCAACATTTTTTACGATCACTTTGTTTAGGCAAGTTCCGAGCTGCTCAGCCTGTAAAAAAAGAGTTTCTTTACTGCTTAGTGATGATGGAGTAACAAATTATGTGAACTTTATGATTTGGGAGAACAAATTTACCCTGTTGTTGCATATAGGAATGGCCCATTCAGCTCTTTCACGCCTTTCCTTAGCAGTTTGTGCTTGTTTTCTGTACAATTGGATTGTTTCTTGAGTCTCTTGTATTTTGCCTTTAAGAACTTGAATTTTCTCTGCATCATCCTTAAAACGGAAATAAAAACAGTTGGAATGATAAGTTGAGCCATTGATAATTACCAAAAAATAAGAATCAAAACAATGAAAAGTTGTGAAAAATCACAAGTCTCACCATATTTTCCGGTATATGCAGCTCTCTAGAATTTCCTTTCAAGATTGTATTTCCTCCATTGATATCTCCTTCATCTTCATGTAAAGACAGCAGTTCATCTACATACTGTTCAATTTCTTGTCTACATTTCTCCCACTGATGGGGTGATTCATTGCATCTTGATGAAGAAGGCGAATCGGGGGAATTAATTGCAGAAATATCTGCAAACATCTTCCCAAACCAGTTCTTGATGCTATGATTCTTGTCTTTAAGCCTAGCAAGCATGAAACCCCTGTCTTCCTCGACAAGCCCTTCATCGATTCCTTCTCGTAGGAAAACTAATCTTCCTCCACATACTACAAACACCTCGCAATAAACAGGCTTATGATGAAGAACATAAGACGATCCACTGATTGCAGTTCTTGATTTCCTACTTACAAATCCAGTCAGATTTTTCAGTCACGTTTTCGAAGGAATAGAACAATCAAAGATGTAACATTGTAAGAATTGCATACCATGAAGAAGACTTCATGAATGCAAATGACATAACTAGTTTGGTTATTTGAAGACTTGATATTGTTTCTATGATTTGCTTGTGTATAGGCTGCTCGTTTTTCTCGAGTTTGATCACTTCCGCTTCAACCTATGAAGAAATGATCACAACCCAATTGAGTACCAATCCAAATAATTACTACAAAAAACACAACATAAATGAAGTGATTTCAACCTTGCCACAAAAGGCTATGTACTTGGAGAGGATCTTGTCCCTTTCTGCTTCCTCGGTCTTTTCAAGAACTTTGAGCTTCTCCTCACTAATAGAAGCAGTAGGGAGTTTGCCAACTGCATTCATGACAATGAATTCGACATATATTTCCATATGATCAAGAAAAATACGAAGAACACAAAAAGGATTCGACAAAGCTTACGTGGTGTGTAAACATAGTCTTTGCAGATGGTGTTTGCTGCATGGAGGATCACTATTCTGATCCCATGATTAGACCATTTTCTCAGTGTCCAATGCAAGGTGGAAAAGCCATCATACCAGTCTCTTCCAATGGCTACATACACTTTCTCAAATTGAATCTCCATTTCCTTAGAGCCAACTACAAGAAACATCACATATTTCCTAGTACATGTTCAAAGACATCACTTCATGTAGCAAAATCTTGATCATGTTTGTGTGTGTGTGTGAAGAAAAGAAAGGAAGGAAGAAAAGAACACAAAAAGGAGCTGTAAAAGGTTTAGAAATTGTGTCCAAAAAAAGATTTAGCAAGATTCAAAGTTAGCACCCAGGAGAGGTAATGTAATAAAGAATACAGTGAATAACATAAAATATTGGTTCGATCATAGAGAAATGTGAATATCTCTAGGATTAATGAGTGGTGAGGATATTAATTAACATAATTACACAACTTTTGTGTGGATTTGATTGAGTATATGGTGGCAAAGTAGGCCAAAAACCTTTGGACTTTTGCTCCCATGTTTTAGCGGTAAAGTCAAAGTTTGATTTATGGGCCTCCATGATTAGTAGTAATTAATTAGGGTTCTAAATTTAAGATGACGAAGTTTCTTAAGCAGGCAATTTTCTTGGTATATCCTAGAATATGCTTACACAGAGAAGTAATCTAACCAAGATTTCCTTTTCTTTATTATGTGAGAAATTGACCACTATTAAAGTTTCATTAATACATACTCTACCATAATAGGAGATTTTGAAATAATAATATAACAAAGTTATTCTTCCACCAAGTCCAATTTCAAAAAATAAATACTGAAGTCGTTGACGGATTGTAATTTCAACGAAAATAAAAGCGATATTCATTCATTTCATGGCAGTTAAAATTTATTAAATAATTGTTTAAAATATTATAGGATGGTGAACGAGAAATCATATCGATTGTTCTATTTATTAAATACAAAGTTTAAAGTGATAGGATTATCTACGGCATGATTGGTATAATGGAATGGAATTATGTGAGAATAGAATGAACTTAAGAATGGAATGGTGATGAGAAATGAATCACATAAAAATACTGATTCCTGTGATTTGTATCACAAAGGAATAGAAAATGAATGAAATAATTATTATAATTATATTTTATGATTATAACTATAAATAAAATGTATAATATTAAATCAATCTTTATTTGACCAAATTACCTTCCACTATAATTGTATTTAATATTCATATTCAATATATCACTCAAATTTAAAATATTTGGCATATTTAAATTTAAAAATAATTCTTTTTACAGAAAATTAATCATTGTACTAATATTAAGATATATTATATTTATATATTTTATTTTTTTATCTTATTATTAGTTTACTATTTTTGTATTATTTACATATTCTTAAAATAGTTAAATAATAATATATTTTTCATATTTTTTTATTAATTATTCTATATGATTTTATATTATTAAAATCTTAATATCTTATTTATATTTCTAAAAATATATTTTAGTTACAATTTATTTATATTTTTTTAAATAATTTATTATCTATACTAATATTCATTTATCTTACAAATATATATATATAAATCAATATCAGAACTAAAATTATTTGTATTATTAAAATTATATTCATATTATTTTATAATGTTTTTAAGATTTTATATTTATTAATTATTTTTATACCATTTATGTATTTAATTTTTTTTGCTATTTTTTATATTTTTATTTTATATTTATTTTAAATTATTATTTATTATTTTATAATTTTTATAAATAATTTAATATTATTTACGAAATTTTATATAATAATTCGACTTTAGGAAGTTAATTTGTGAAAACATAAAATAAATATGATAATTGTCAAAATTAATAAAAAAAATGTTCATTTTCTTCACAACAGGAATACGTAATACCATGAGGTAGGAAGGAATGACTATTCCCTCATCCATGGTAATACCAATTCATGCGATAATCATCATTCCCACCTATAAAACATACCAATAAAAGGAATAGAAATGAAAGTAAGAATGATGATTCAATTCTCATCTCATTCCATCATACCAATCATGCCCTAGTGTTTGAGATCTAAAGTACTTGTTCCTTTTGTTTTCATTAGTTGTATAATATTTAGAAGATAAATATTATAATTAAAATAATAAATAAATAAATGGATATGATTGTCAGGCGAAAGAAGGCAATATAAAGAGTCAAATGTGAGATGTGCATGAGTCGTTAGATAGAATACACGTGTGTATATCTCAAGCCACGTGCGATATATTTCAATTGTTTTTTCGTTTTTTGTCTCCAGCATGAATTTCCAATCCTCAACCTTCACATTTTTTAGTAAGCTCTTATATATATAATAACATAGGGCTGTATAATATATAGTTTTCAAAAAATTATAAATAAATAACAAAACAAATTTTGTAATTATTATTTACATTGAATAAAATATGTTTTAAATTTATGATATAGTTTTGAATTATATTGCATTTAAATGTACAAGTTCGATTAGCGCTATGCTAATCTGATTCTCAGAGTTTATGTAGATATTTCATTGGGCCCGGCCGCTAGTTCTACTGTTCCTAAAAACGAAGATGTGTAATAGAAATTCTGCAGATAATGGCTACGTTTCTTTTGATGAGAATCCCATAACACCGGCCCAATAGTCCAATACGAAGCCCAATTTTTTTTTTTTTTTTAAATTTATTAGATCGTTTGTTTAGGTGAAATCATATATACATATTCATATTATCTCAATATCAAGTGATGTATCTCACTTTTAAAATTTACATAACTTTCATAAATAAATTCGAGAAGAACTTAAAAATGCATAAATCATCATAAACTAAGCAATATCTAGAATATATGTGTTTGGTCACTTACTTTTAAAATTCACTCAACATTCTTATTTAAAAGCACTAATTATGTCGACTACTCACATAATTCACATTCGACATTTTCATAATTGTTTGATACGAACTAACTTTTAGACACTTGTTTGCCTCAAATATGTTTTATAGTAGTATATGTAATATATATAATAATGATATCATAATACATAATTCGCGTGCATTTATAATAAAATATGAAATTGAGTTACTGTAGAATCAATTAGTAATTATACCAGTAAGAGATCATGCGAAATTGCAACTTAAGCATATACTATCATTGTTTGCTTGTTGGATGATTATATTTACAATTTAAAAAAAATACAGAAAATAATTAAAGTAATAAAGGGGAATGGACAAAAAACATAAAGGAAAACTTCCCAAAACTCCGTTTTATACTGCCTGAGAAAATTTGTCATAATAAAGTAGATTGCATCAAAAATGTTGGCCTGAAATTCACAAGACTTTAAACATGTTGGTCGGCTTTTCTTAAAAATAAATATAAATAATATTAACACAATGTGTATCTTCCCATTGTTTTAATTCTTTATCCAACATATAATATTTTATTTGAAAGAAAGGTTAGATTCAAATTATTTTACGTAGATGGACAATATGGCACTAACGAATCGAGAAAAGTACAATGAGTTATTTAAATTTCCAGTAGTAATTTTTAAATATAAATACATCAATTTCAAATTCAACGATAAACAATGAAAATCAAATTGAAGTAGCTCATTACCTCTGAATTCAAATATTAATTCTTGGATATTCAAAAATGTATATGATGTATAGAATGTACAATGATAAGTTTCTTTAAAAGCACAAACATGATTTAAAATATGAGTAACATTTAGCTAATTATTATATTTTACCATGGAAAAAGAATCATATTTGTTAGCTAGCTACATGGGTTTTATTTTATTTTATTTAAGACAGAGATAGTATAATATTTTATTATTTGTTATCTAACTAGATTCTAGATATATGTCTTTTATATATATGCTACACATACAAGCTTACTATATTGTGAAAAATAAATTCCAATTTGTCATCATTTTAACAATTTTAACTAGTTAACATCCAACAAGATTTTATTGGTGAGTTATTCTATAACCCATGAATAAAATTATCAGTGAAAATAACTACTAAACTCGAAAAAAAAAAAATTTGAGTCAATTAAAAAATAAATGTGTAGCAAGTGGCTGATTCCCACAAAAATTTATATAAGACAGTCGTATGAATATAAATTCACGAAACGAAATTTACCATTCACCTACCAAACTCATTTTCATCATTTCATATCTGAATTTTTGTGGTGGATTTAAATCGACACATTTTATAAGATTATATTTATTAAACTATCTCATGAGAGGTGAATTAAAAAGCACTACTTAAAACATAAACTTATTATTTGCAACAAACGCAAGAAATAAAAAATTTAGGGAAATTAAGGAGAGCTAGCATAATCAATCATATCATGAAGGGTTTAGAATGAATGAATGAGGACAGGGAACTGCAAATGATGAATCAAAGAATTCTGCCAAGTCGGCTGACATGGCAGAGATATAATAACAATAGGAAGTAGAGAGCATGAAAGAATCCTAAATACGATCATAATTTGTATAATATTATGATACATATTTAAATAATAATCTCATTAATTTAATAATTATGCTAACAATAATTAATGGCAGAAGGAGACAGAATTGCACGTGCGCCTCCCCGCAATCGTCGAGATCTTTGAGTCAAAAGATGCCGCGCACGTGCCTTCCCAGTCAAAGGTCAAAAGCAGTGATTGCCTTGCACGAGCCTATTTTTCTTTTCTTTTTCTCTTTTTATATTTTTAATCTATTTTTTACATATTTATTATAAATGTGTATATAAAATAATTAAAAGCAGCAGATTAGACACCTAAGTCTAGGATAAGAACGACAAGTCCTTTCTCATTAAGAATACCCCCCATGCGTTCACATTTTCATTTTTCCTTTTTTTTTTCCTAAGTTGTTCATAATATGTATCTATATATGAGATATGAATGGTGTTTTGCATATTATTTTACTAAAACATATTTATGAGGTTTTGGATTAAATTTGAGAGAAATGATATGCTTGGAGTCATTAATATATATATATACACACATTTTTACAAATATATTTGACATATATTTGACATATAAATATGTCAAATAAAGAAAGATTATATATACCTGAACACCAATGTGATGTTTATGTTTAGGTAAATATATTTTGTTATGACCCGAACTCAAATTACAAGTAACAATTTAACCTCTTAGACCAATTTCAATTTTTTGAGTAACAGCATTATGCTTTTGTTCTCACTTAGTATTTTTTCTATCTAATTTTCTCATCTTTCTTTATATTAGAATCAAATATCAATCCCTATTTAAAGTATAAAATTAGTGGCATTGTAATGATGGTTTACACATCTAATTTACAAACGTGGAACAAATCAATCTCTATTTGAGTGACATCTGATATGATTTATGAGAGAGTATAACCTGAATATTGTTGCAAATAACTCCCGAGTGTAATTGTCTTTAATCTATAGACATCAACATATATAATTTTTTGTTTTGAATCACATCGATGTATATGAATTAGATAACTAATTTAACGAGTGGTTGGATTGAATCATTGTGTCATTAATCATATAAATTAGCATAGTTTAAAAGTTGAAAACTATTATTTAAACCTCTATTTAGAAAACTACATATTAATTAAACTTAATAATCTAAAAGAAGACAGAGCATTGAGTAGGCATAGTTAACTGATCCCATAATTCAAATTCTCAATTCCTAGCTATTAAAGATGTATTATTAGGTCAGACTAGACTAAATTAAATGGAATATATATATATATATATAGAGAGAGAGAGAGAGAGAGAGAGAGAGAGTATAAATTAAAATTGGGATGAATGTAGGAATAATATAGGGCTCGAACAATCTCAGTCTGAATGAGATCATTCTCAATATGGGCTATTTTTTTCATTTTTTTAATTTGAATCAATTTGGTTCACATTTAGGAGAGAAAAAGCATAAGAGTATCACCAACTACATAGTTTTTTTAATGATCTTCCGGCTATCCATTTGTTATATAGTTGACATTGGAACAAATTTATCGTCTTTTTCTTTTTTTAGATTTTTTTATTTGAATATTTCTGAAGATATATATAGTTTTCTCTAATGTTATTATTGAAAACTGATGACACAAGTGTTGTATATATGTATGGTACCTAACTAAAGAAATACGATGGCAAGAAATGTTATAAAGATAATCGAAAATTATATTATTAGCTGCCAAAAGTGAGTCAAACGACATATTAGCTTGATTGGTCCATATTTTAAATAATTATTAAAAAAAATTAGTTTTCTTGTTTAATGCATATTATAAATTAAGGTTTTTGACTCTTTATCGCCCCATAATTCTGCATTTCATGTCTACGTATTTTGCTTCGACTTATAAGCTATATATTCAGCACTACGTAGGTAGTAATGAAGATCTTTCAAATTTTTTTTTTTAAATAACTAGATTAAAAATAAAAATAAAACATTTAATAGTAGAATATTAATTAGATATTTATCTTTTGGTCCGAATCCAAATGGACGGAAAAGATGCAACTTCGTCCGGATAGGATCGGCGGGGCTTCTTATTGCGCCACATGGGATTCCTCCTCCTATTTACTACTTTTTAGTTTTTACATTATTAATACAAAATTCTTCTAAAAAAATATCAATACAAAATTGAAATTAGTAAAATATATATATATATATATATATATATATATATATATATATATATATATCGGAGGCACCAAAATTAATATTCATGACATGACAGTGGATCAATTTAACTGTCCCGTTATATATGTACAGTAAATTTTGTAAGAAATAATATATCACATAGTATCAAGCTTCTATTAGTTCTCATTTCTATTTTAGGATTTTCTTGAAGTTTTTATTTCTTTGAATGTTCAATTAGACTGTAGATTCTGTTGCTGAGGTAGGTGTTCAGTTTGAAGACTTAATGTGTACTTTTTTTTTTTTTTTTTTTCTGGTATAGGTTTGTTAAATATCATCCACATATAATAAAAATACATTTTTTCAATATTAAATGAACTTACCACAAATTAATAAAACATAGATTTTAAAACACACATTTATGAAGGTAAACATTCTATTGTATACCAAATCATGATTAGTAATTGATGTGACTGTATATGTGTAATCCATCCCATATCAAACATAGATAAAATCCCTCAAAAAATCGGACATATAAAAAATTGAGTTTGAATAATCCCTTATCGAAAGAAAAAGGGAAAATAAAAATGAAATCGTGCCCATTTTCACTCTCGACGAGTGTAGCACGCACACATATTATACAATACAATACACACATGATTTTTTGATTTTATATTTAATATTTTTGTTATTTTTTCAAATTAGCAGTGTCTAAAAATACACATATGGTTGTCTCGATGTGGGAGAGAGACCTTAAAATCAGGGGATGCCCTTCGCAGCGCACATTTATTTACTGCGAACCAAACAGCCCCTCATCACCGCCTCACTGTTTCTCCTGCTTATTCGGCCGTTGGTCTCCATTCCCCCGCTATATCTACAGTTCCTTGTTTGGATTTAATTTATTATATATTTTCCTAACTTGAATATTACCATGTTTTAGTTGTATCTTATTTTAATGCATGAAATAAGGAATCCCATCCTGTATAATTAGGGCCTTATGGATCATCTCAATATTACAATTACATGGTTTTCAAAAATAAAATCCGATTTATTTGCATTGAATGATTTGGAAAAATCAAAATTTTAAGAATAATTTTTTCTTTCAATATAATAAAAAATATGATTTTTTTTGCGATACACTTTAATGGCTTTGCAATTTATCATGACTGTTCATTTGTTGCTATTTCGTACATAAAATTAAAAAAAATGTAACTAGACTTATGTGGTGACTTTTCCGATAATTTTTTGTGACCTGACATTGTACGTCATGTTGAATAATCAGGTCAACAAGAAAGATATCTGTTTGAATCAATAATTTTTAAGATTAAAAAATTCATATTTGTTTTTTCCTTTTTTTTAATATCCTTTTTAGGGTGACATTAAGATTCAGTTGAGATAAGGAAATCAACCAACACAACACTTAAAATAAATAAAGTGTTGTGTTGGTAACAAAGTTGACAAAAAATTACCAAATAATCTAATAAATTTTTTAAACTTCATAAAAAAAATAAAAAAAATCGTATTTAAGTTGGAAAACGTCAAAGTTGATTATACAATTTTGTTTTTCATTTATCCTAAATATCATGAGTTATTTGTGTGATTGTAACTCAAATCTTTCAAATTTATAAACTAATACACTGATTTTATTTCATCCTTTATGATAATAATTCCGAAACGACACCACCCTATGTGGCAAGTTGGGAGTCCAAGTGTGGGGGACAAAAAAGGTGTGAGTCAGCTAAAATATATCTAACTCAGCAACAATTTAGATACTCAGAGTCCCAGACAATTTTGATAAAATAATACAGAAAATAATTACAAAACAGAAAAGGAAATTGAAAACAAAGATATCCATGAATTCCAAGTAGTGACGGACCCAAGATTTCGACTCAGGGCCCAAGTCAATTAATAAAAAGATACAATAATATTAGAGAAAGAACATATATATATCGCAATTTCGATAAAATCAATGTATTACAACATTTCTCTTCTATTTTTCATATTCTGAAATCGTTGCATAATTGTTTCATTACTAACATTTCTAAATACATCTTTTTCAATGTATTCAACTATTATTTTTATCTTGACTCGATGATAGTTGAGGTTGAACAAGAGGTGTATTGACAGAAGATGATGATGTCTTCATAGTAGGTTGCATTTTTTCGAAGTATCTTTCCATTATCTATAAAAATAGGACACATATTATAAATACATTAAAAGTTCAAGAACTTGGTAAAACCTATGAGCAAAAGAATTTAAATTTCAAGGGATAAGTAAAATAAAATGAGATTTGAGCAAAAAAAATTGAAATTTCAAGAATTAAGTAAACAAAATAATTATTTTGATTTTTTTCTTTATCAAAAGAAATTAAATCCTATAGTAATTTAGCCAATAAAATAATTTAGGCATTCAACAAAATAAGTTTTTCTATCTCCTACCACAACATAACTTTTTTTCATAATTCAAATTTTAAGTATAGATAAACAATTCGTAAATAAAATGCCAAATTATTTATCAATGTTTTCCAATTTAACACTATTACATCATATATATAACTTAAGGCATAATAAATCAAAAATAATAATGAAAAAGAAAAAGCAAACAAATAATATAAAGAGAACACTTTACCTTGAAATTCTATGGAGAAACAATTGGGAGAAATGAAATTAGGGTTTGTGTGTGAGAGAAAATGAGGGAAAAATTAGGGGTGAAGATGAAGGAGAAAAGAAATTTCTAGCTCACTGTAAGTTTTGGAAGAACTGCTGCTTGATTAATAAAATTTCAATATTTTTTCTTTTTTTTTAATAAAAAATATGAAAAGTTGAAAATAACCCTAGTATTTTACAAAAACTTCAGGGGTCCAGTGCCCCCTTGGCTCTATTGTGTGTCTGTCTTTGATTCCATGGGTGATTACAATTCGATTTGATGGTTTTTTTTTTCTTTTTTTTTGGTAATTTAAAATGAAATTGTTACATGCGGTTTTAATAATTATATATTTGAAACCTAAGTGAAATTTATAAGGTGGTTTAAGACGACTTGGAGCAGTGTTAACAATTTAAAATTATTATTATTATTAAGCAATATTTTTTTATTAAACATTTCGTCAATCTCATCACCAACTCACATGAATCATGAGAACTAAACAATTCTACAAATTAAATTTTTTGAATTTGGTAAATATAAATGCAAATGCAAATGAAATTTGAATCCAAACACAAGTATTGGAACGATTTTAGTACAATTTTCAAACCTAAAGTCCAGATGTGATCTTCTCTTATAAATAAGCCAAGTCTAAATGAATGTATAAAACTAATTCTATTAATTATTTATATTAATACTGTACAACAATTCAGTTTCAGTTTTTGTAATATTCTTTTCAAATCATTTAATATCGCGGTAAACATTTTAGTCATTTATAAATCGCTATTTACATAAAAAATTTAATATCTACGGTGTATTCATTCTCTTCCAACAATCTTTCAAAAAAAAATTAATTTTTTTTTTATCACTCCTAATTGATTCTAAGATTTAATAAATGAATATAATATGGTGAAACTAATTTTAGATGGTGAAACTTCATACATAATAATCCATTGGTCTCACCACAACCTTACCTAACCACGTGAAGCTTTGGCGCTGTTAAAAGGGATCCTACAAACATTCAAAGACCAAAGTTAATGTCATTGTCTTCTTCATTTAAATTGGGTAAACACAATTAATGGCATTTTCCCTTCATTCTCCCTTCTTTCCTTCATTCCCAATGTTATTTAATTTCTAGAGTTCAGTCTGATTTGATGTAAATGATTGCTTTTTGCCATTAAAACTTATATCACAAATACAATTTCTAAAATTCAAATTATTTTCACAAATCAAATTTACTTATAGCATGAGTCCACACACATTCATCTTCTAATACTTTATTACTGACTTTCACTATTACATAATAACAATTGTTTTATTTCAAATTATAGCGTCTTACAAATTACCAATATTTTATTTTAAAATAGCTTAAAATATAAAAAATAGGTACTAAATATAGACACAAAACACAAACCCCAATTAACAAATGGCTCCATAGACCGCCACCCCGTATCTTTCGCGACCTTTGCCGCAGACAACATTTCCTCTGCTCAGTACCCACCCCAACCCCCCCTGTTTTTATTACCATTTTCTCATAATAAATTCAAATTTTATCACCTTTTTCTCACAAACCCGGAAAATGAATAAAAATAAAAATAAAAAGAAAAGAAATAAAAAAAAGAAGTCGTAGTTCCCATCTGGTTTAACGCCGAATGGCAAATTGAACCGCCTTCCCCTCCCCATTATATTCCACCACTTGGCCATCTTTCTCTCTCTCACTTTCTCTCTCTACTGTTGACAACTTATTCAACTAGTTACCTTACTCCCATTTCTCTTTTTTTATCTTTTCCTTTTGCTTCAAGGTTATAATATAACCACGAACCTCTTACCTCTTTCACTTGCGTGTGATTGCTAGCTGTTGTTTGAGTAATTTTACTGCTTCTTCAAACTTTGCATGTGCTCTCTCTCTCTCTCTCTCTCTCTAACTTGAATGTAAGCACTTCCCTTTTTGGGTCGGTTTATATTCATCGTTTGATTCATCTTTAAAGTGAAAAACAAGCCGATCCCACTTAGTTCTTGGTTTCCTGCTGTGCCTATTTCTGGATAATGAGGTGATTTAATTTACCTTTTTACTCCTTCATTTTCTCCTAATGCTTCACTACTTTGTCATGATTCTTGTTTTAATTTCTTGATTTCAGATTTTCTGTGACCAAGTAACTACTCGGAGGGTAATTTGGGGAACTATTAAAAAGATCAAGAAAATGGCACCAGATAGCAACTGGCTCTCTTTCTCTCTCTCTTCAATGGAAATGCTCAACTCTTCTTCTTCTTCCCAACCTGCTGATTCCCACCATTACTACTCCTTCGCCGATAACTTCTATACCAGTGGTGAGAATTTAATGCTCATATATATGTATACATACACGCTCCTGTATCTATATCTCTATGTCCATATTATCAGCTTTTTTGGACGTTTTCTGGAATCTTTGAATGGTCCTTGTTGGAAAATTTTCCTCTAATACCACCTCGATTTTTCCGTTGTTTTTATGAGACGGACATTTTTGAAGACGTTCAGTTATTTTTTGGCCTTTTTCCATTTAATTTGCGTAGGATTTTGTTTATTTCAAAAAAAAAAAAAAAAAAACTTGCCTTTTGACCTATTTATTTCATCTACAGCTCAGACAATGTACACAGAACCTGAAAATCAGCAAATGAGAGAACACAACTCCTCCATGTACTACATGCAGCAGCCTCCGAAGCTGGAGGACTTTTTCGCCGGCGGCGGCGGCGACTCGACGGAGACTCAGGACTCGTCCCTGACTCACATGTACGACCACCACCAGGGCGACGGCGCCGCCGCCTACTTCGGCAACGGCGAGCAGCAAGATCTGAAGAGTATTATTGGGTTCCAAGCCTTCTCGGCCAACTCGGGCTCCGAGGTCGATGACTCGGCCTTCGCCGGGCAGACTCAGTCGCCGGTTGAGTCACCCAACGAGTTGGTGGCCTACTCGCCTCACTGCCCCATCACTGCTAATACCAATGGTCTGTCACTCGGAGTTAACATCAACAACAATATCAACAACGACGAGAACAACAACCACAACAACAACAACGCCATTGTTTCCGTTGATTCAGGGAGTTGCAAGAAAATCGCAGATACATTTGGTCAAAGAACCTCCATTTACAGAGGTGTAACAAGGTATAACTCTCGTTTCCTTTTCTTGATCGGAGTAGTTCTTAGTTCTTGCATGCATGTGGTTGATAGGATCCTCTTTGTCCCCACACCATGGAAACAGTGGTTTGTTAGAAGTAATTTTGACATGTTTTATTGTTTCAGACACAGATGGACAGGGAGATATGAAGCGCATCTATGGGATAACAGCTGTAGAAGGGAGGGTCAAGCAAGAAAAGGGCGTCAAGGTACAACTCTCAAGCTTCTTTCAACTTGTACTTTCTTGGAAGAATAATCAATGCTCTAGTCTATTGTACGCTATTTTGAAAAAAAAAATTGAATTCTTGAAAAAAAATATTGTTTTTTCTCTTATTTATTTCAATCAGGTTTTTATGATGATTGATTGACTGGGAAATGTGGTACAAATTGTACTTCATTTTGCTTGTAAATTTGATTAAATCTTTCACTGATATGATGATATGGGCCGCCATTTTTATTCATTTTCTGCAAGTTATATACTTTATCTGATTGTTTGAATGTTCATCACCAGATATCCAGAGATGGAAAATATTGTCCAAAAGTTAATGAAATTGTTTTCCATATATTGTTCCTTGTTCTTTATAACCTCTAATAACACCCCCACCCCACCCCACCCCACCCCTGGTCCGTGAACATACTCAGATTACCTCAGCTAGTCTGAACACTAGTGCCTGAAATTCTGAAACTTTTATCAGATTGCTTTTAGCTTTTGCTTTATTTATTTATTTTTTCTTTCATGGGATAAGGACTTTCAAGGGGTTTGACCAAAGAGCCAGTACCCCTCCCACACCACCCCACCCCCCAAACTCATGGATTTATGTGTGATGTTAATTTGAAAACAACTAAAGATGAAACACTTATACTTCGGAATAGAGGATCTCGTGTGTCTGACCTATACCCGACGAACCCATGTGGTATTTAAATGGCCTGCCCACCTTAATTTCTGGAATTCACACCATTTTTGATTTTTTTTCTAAAATGAGCTCATTTTCTTTAATTGTTACTTGTTTCCTCAATCAGTAGTTTCAGTTTGGAGCATATCTGCCATTACTTATCCTATAATGATATTATGAGATGATCACATGCATTGCTAGATTAGGATGGGAATTAAATATGTATTGGTATGATAGTGTGGTTGATGATAGGACCATGACATACATTACTATATTTGGACACGGAGAGATGGAAGAAGTTGTTTTCGGGACGTGTGTTAAGTAGTGTTGTTTATGAATTTTCCGACTTTGTTGGACGACAAGATTTGTTTACCATGTTATTAATCCATTCTTCTTTTGATGTTGGGCTAATGGATTTTGTCTTTTGCATGAATTTTGTGGTTGGATCAACTCGGCGTTGCTGAAATGTTATGCAACTGCAGTTTACTTGGGTAAGTAGTATTCTTTATAGCTCTTATTTCTCGATAAAAACTCTTAATAATGTCTCTATTGTGATAATTTTTTAATGAGTAATCGGAAAAATATGCAGGTGGATATGACAAGGAAGAAAAGGCAGCACGCTCGTACGATTTGGCTGCTCTGAAGTACTGGGGTCCTTCTGCCACCACAAACTTCCCGGTATTATATCTCGTTTTTCTCGATAATTCTGAATTGCATTTTGCTCCTTGAATTTAGGGTCTATTATGATTTGGAACGATTAATTCTAATCCTAAAATTGTACTTTCAGATCTCCAACTACGCCAAAGAATTGGAGGAGATGAAGAATTCAACTAAACAAGAGTTCATTGCCTCACTAAGAAGGTTTGCCTAAATTTGCATTAGCTAAAACATCGATAATTTTGGAGAGCTTTTCTAATTAACAATGAAGAGTTTGTAATCACACATTTCTTTATGTTCTTTAGGAAAAGTAGCGGTTTCTCAAGGGGAGCATCAATTTACAGGGGTGTTACGAGGTTTGACTTTGTTTCCTAGTATTGTCTCAAAGACATGATTAGCTGTTTTTATGTTACTCATTGGTGGACTACTTGTGCAGGCATCACCAACAAGGTCGTTGGCAAGCAAGGATAGGTCGCGTTGCAGGGAATAAAGATCTCTACCTCGGAACATTTGGTATGCTATGTTGTCAAATAGAGTTGATTGATTAACATTGAGAATATGTATCCTAGCAATGGACCATAGCAAGTTCAACTTTTGAATTTTTACCGACTTACCCTTAATGCAGCAACCGAGGAGGAAGCAGCTGAGGCGTACGACATAGCTGCGATCAAATTCCGAGGAATAAACGCAGTGACGAATTTCGAGATGAACCGGTACGATGTCGAAGCCATTTCCAAGAGCCCTCTCCCGATTGGTGGAACGGCGAAGCGGTTGAAACTCTCTCTTGAAGCCGAAGAGAAGCCGTCTCTAAGTACCATTCTTCAAGCACCATGTACAAGCAATAACAGCAGCAGCATCAGCTTCGCCCCAATCCAGCCATCCTCAACCATCCCTTGTGGAGTACCGTTAGACAACTCGACCCCGTTTTACCATCACAACCTCTTCTTCAACCAGTACTCGGGCAACCAGGGCGTCTCCGATGGGTCCACCTCCGTCTCTTCTATGGTGAGTCCGATGAGTCTGATGACATCATCACCTGGGGAGTTCTTCGTCTGGCCTCATCAGTCATATTAACATGATAGCTAGCTAGCTACATAGGCAATACTGGTCTTCTACTAATGCTTAACTGATAGTTGTTATCCAGATAATCTTTAGGGTTTGTTTAATTCAATAGCTTTGATTAGATGTATGGTGGATGATATAGGAGCAGTTGGTTTGGATTAATTTTCAACCTGTTTTCCATTACCAGAACTGCTCCTATAATCAGTCAATTTTGCTTAAAAAATGGTACAAAATCTATATATCTTTAATCTGTTGGGAGTTTCATTTATCAAAAAAACATAATGATCCAAACAACATTAGCAAGTCTCCTAATCAAAACATGAAAAGCAGCTAAAGATAATACAGTTGCTACTCATACACAAACACATTGATATTCAATACTAGGTTGTCTCTGCTTGCTGGTTTAATAGCAGGCTAGCAACGATACTAAAACAACGAAAAAAAGCATGGTGACACTTTTCATTAGTGTGACTCTTCTTCAGGCAATCACACAATGTAGGATATATACACACTGCAAGTGCATTGCTGTCTGAATCGCGGCACCATGGCTGCTTGTTTGGAGAAGATAATCGCACTTCTTTCAAGTAATTAATTAATGAAAAACGCTACTCCATAACTAGCTGCATATGGCGATTTAAGTCGTTGAGATAACTAGCAGAGGTGTAGTCCTCGAAATCACAACCATCTAATTGCATTGTTCTTCCTCCCATGGATTTTTGCTTCATATCCAATCCACTTTCACCTTTTAGCAGCTGAACAACCTACATATACATACATACATGATCGGCTGAAGTTATGGTGAAACGAGTGCGAGTGAGTGTGCGTGTGTGTGTTTTGATTGGTACCCGTTTCATGTTGGGACGCATGTTAGGCAAGTGATGAATGCAAGTCGAAGCAGTGAACATGGCGCGTTTCATTTCTACAGCGTCGTACACATCTCCTAACCGAGGATCTACAATTTCTTTCACATTGTTTTTCTCAAGAAGAGGTTTTGCCTAGCAATCAGGGGCACAAGTTAGCCATTCAATGAAAGACAATCAATAGTTCAATCTTAGATGAATCCAAGCTTAAGAAAGAAAGCCATAAACAAACATACCCACATCACAAGACTTTGTCTAGAGGAATCAACTGCACGGCGACCTGTTATAAGCTCGAGCAGAAGAACACCAAATGCGAATACATCAGTCTTCTCATTAACCATTCCATGCATGAAGTACTCTGGAGCCATATACCTAAAACGAGAAAATAGTCGTATATCCATAAAGTATGAATGAAGAAGATACCAACAAGATATACAAGTGATTGAAAGTACCCAAAAGTGCCTTCAATGGGATGAACAACAAGATGAGCCCAGCTCTCTGGGAGCCATTTAGCAAGTCCAAAATCCGATATCTGCAAACAACTCAAACGTAAACAAATCTCCATCGTATCCAATCAAAGCACAAGGTACAAGTTACAACAACATAAACATGATCAAGAACCTGAGCTTCATAATCTTCAGAGAGTAATATGTTAGAAGCAGTTATGTCACGGTGAATTATTCGCCTTTGGCAACCATAATGCAGATACTGCAGCCCCTCGGCCACCCCTATCGCCACCCTGTATCGTATTTTCCAATCAAGATTCACTGGAGTTGAACCTGAAACACCAAACCCATCTTCCTCAGACAAGATTACATATATTCCACATGGAAAAAACAAACACGAATAGGCGAAAACATGATCACCGTGTAGCACAGTGCCAAGGCTTCCATAGGGAAGAAACTGGAGGACAAGGTGCAAGCCCCTATCAGCACTGAACCCAATGAGTTTAGCAGCATTTGGGTGATCAATGTGGGCTATGATCCCAAGCTCAGCCAAGAAATCGCCATTCTTATCCTCGTCATTCTTGTTCGCCTTTAGTATCTTCTTCACAGCAACAATCTGTCCATCTGATAAGCACCCTTTGTACACTTCTGCATGCCCTCCTTTCCCAATCAACTTATCTGATCACACAAAGGCCAAGATCGTATTTTTAATCACAAATATCTTATCTATAATTCAACGTAAACGAACAAATATTAGAAAGAAACAAACCGGGACTGAAATCATTAGTAGCTTGTCTAAGCTCTTCATAGCTAAAGTTCCTCCAAGATGGTTTAGGCATGATAAAGTCACCACCATCAATGGCGTCCTCGGAGTTACTCTTCCTCCCCTTCTTCCTCAAGGCCTTCTTGGAGAGGCCATTGGAGCCACCAAGCAAAGAGATGGTGGAAATCTTCCAGACTGATGGCTTCTTGACCTGACCAAACAATTTCTTCCAATGCAGATTGTTGGAATTGAGATCCCCTGCAATTCCTCTCTCGAAACTGCTGCTCCTCTCCATGCTGCTCAAGCTGCTATGGTCCGAATCCGAGCCCGAAACAAGGACCTCCAAAACTCCCCTTGGAGATGACTGATCATCGTCGTTTTCTTCTTGGTTCATCATCCCTGTTTCCGAGGACTCTGCCTCGACTTCTTCTCCTTCTCCGTACTCGAAGCACTCTGCTTCCATGTTGTATTCTTGCTTTTGGTTTCTGCCCATTCTTGAAGACAAATCAACACAGAAAAGGATGTACAAACTTTGGAGAATGAATAGCTTGTAGTGTGGGATATGCAGGAGATGGTCAAAAATTCATTCTCCTCTCCTGCCCAGCAAGAGAGAGAGAAGAGAGAGAAAGAGAGAGATAGAGAGAGAAGGAAGAGAAAAGAAAAGGTGGAATATGTTGGGAAAGGTTGATGATCTTTGATCTTTGAAGAGAGAGAGAGGTGTGGAGAAGCAGGAGGAGGAGGAGAGGGAAACTGAAACTGGCTTTGTGGTGAAGGGATTATAAGTAAATACCATATTTACACACCACATGTTAATTTATTTATTTAATTCATTAATTAATAATCTGGTTTAGATAATGAAATCTGGACGGCTTATGATTGTTGGCGCAACTACCGCTTCTACGTCCAGAATTAAAGACCAATAACGAACCCACACAAAGTTTAGGTTATTAATTTCCTAGCTCTTTTTTGTCATTTCAAATTTATTTCAAGTAAATACAAAATGAAAGTAGGTTTTTCAATATTTATATAAAATTTTATTGCAGGTTATTATTTTTGGTGAGTGTTTGATGGTGTGGTACATGCTACACTTAGATAACTGAATATCAAATCACATTACCCTGTATACCATTTTTTCTTCTAAAAAAATTAAAATACGACACTATATTTAATTTGATAAAGATTTAAAGTTTGACTTGAAACTTATAAGCACAAAAGGATAAAACCATTTAAGCTTTCTCGACTAATCGATTTCATTAAAACTCGCGTAAATTTGATATGTTGATAATAGAAATATTGCAATATAATTTTTAACGTTTGATAGAATTTAAATAATAAAAGTCTCAAAGTCAAATTATTTCACATGTTTAATATCTTCAAATTGAAAGCAATTGTCATTTTTAAGAAAAGTACAGGCTGCGCCTAATTGTGTATGGACAAGTCTAAAATATCTTTTCTACAAAATACGCCAAATATCTTTCATCATCATCAAATTGAAGAAGAGTATAATAATTAACTAAGATATGATTCATGCTAGATTTCAAAGAATTCCAAATACATGCAAACTGCAAATCATTGTCTTTTTTCTTTCCATCAAGTGTAGATCAGTTGTTGCCTTGTTGAAAACAAAACAAAATACATCTGATATATATATTTCCACAAGACAAATAATATATATATTAATTACAAAATATATAGTATGCAATCTCATGTTACATTGAAAAAGTGTATTGTTATTACTTTTCTAAATAATGTTGCTTTCAATCACTCAAGTTGTGTCAGCTCCACCTCTTCGATTAAAGTGGACTCAGAACACTACATACATGTATAATATCATTATTATTACATAACACATGGTATTAATATAAATATAAAACACTAATAGTACAATTTCACAATAAATGTTTTAAATTTCTTCAGATCGCCTAATTTGAAAAGTGAAACATGCATGTTTCTGTATCCGTCAATTTTAGGGCGACTTGTCCATAATTTATAGCATGTCTCCAATAATTGGACATAACATTGATATAATTCATTCATCACATAAATGTGAAATTCAATAATTTCCAATAATTTAATGGGCTTATCATGTGCAATCCTTGTTAGATACAGTAATAGCTAATTATTTAATTATATATCTTGGTTGAGTTTAGTTTGAAGAATTCAAATTTATTTCTATATATAAATATACATATATATTTAAAGAATTATTTAGAAATGCATGCTCTTGGTCCATATCTAACCCTTAGTCTTTTAACTTCTGTTTAGTTAGTTGTAGTATGTTGAAATCCTCACTATGAGATCACTTGTCTTATTGTTATGAGAAACAAGAATCGCAAATACAAAATTGCTGCTTCAAATAGAAGGTCAAAATGAATTCAAAAACCACAAATTCAAATTTGTTGTTCATCAAATCAAGAATTAGCTGCCTTTTTTTTTTTTTAGCCCCCCAAAATATGGGAATAGGAAAGACTAATGATTAGTTAAAGGGTAAAGGTCATGGTTACTGTTACATAAAAAAATGAAAATAAATATTCTTGAATAACTAAATCTTATGTCAAATGTGTACTTTTGTCTTAATAGTTTCAGGTTAATTTGATTGAGAATATATATATATATATATATATATATATATATATATATATATATGAGGAAATTACAATTTTAATATAACTATTCAAATTTAGAAAAAGTAGGTCATGCATTCAACATTGTCCTTACAATTCAAATTACTGTTTATCTTGAAGAAAACTTGTGGACATGTCTAATCAATTTATCTGTATTGACTATCACACTGTTGATTAAAAAAAAGAAGAAAAGAAAGATGAACAAAATAGTGTTGGTTACACATTTAAACAATTGTAGTAATTGAAGTGAAGTGAAGACATAGACCCTTTCTACATGATTTAATCCCAAAATGATACAATATAATTTTGTTCATCATTCCTTAACTTTTTTTTTTTAGAATTTTGTTTGACCGACATGTGGACAAATTGGTTAATAAGTTCGATATTTTAACCATAAAATCGATAATAATTCGAATTGCAAGTTTATAATTTTGTGAAAGTTGTTAGTTTTTCTCTTTTTCTACGTATTAAGCCTAGTTTTTAAAATATCTAAATTTTACTTATCATTTGACAAAAGTTGATGTTTTGAACAATTGTATTATGAACGCTGAAATTATTTCATCATGTGATGATGGACGATAGTAAATTTGGATATTCTAATTAAAGCCATTAGTACAAATTTATATACATTTATAGGACCAAACATTAATTTGGGAAGAAATTATCCTTATTCGTAACTTAAATTATTGGGAAGTCGTGTCCCAATTATTATATAGAACTCAGAATAATAAAAATGTACAAAGAAAAATCTATTGATTCCATGATTACTATTTAAAAAACATGAGTTGAGTTCATGGTTTAGTGGGTGAACTAAACCAAACTCTTCCAATTCTAATACTGATATTAAAACTTAAAAAAAATAGAAAATCGAATATATACCATATTTTGGAAAAAAATTATGAAGTGAATACAGTTAGAGAAGTACGTTTAACTGAATCCTAAAAAGTCGTTCAAGTCGTAGTCAAACAGGAAACTAAAAACAAAATTTCAAAAAAGGAGTCCATATTTCCTTTTCAATTTTTATTTGCCAATGCCACACAATATTGATTATTTTTAAGACACATTTTCGTCTCTCTATTTATAGTATTTTCTTCAAAGAACCTCTATAAATAATTAAATAATATTGTTGTCTATTTCTTAACACCTGAAGGATTTTTTTTTTCATAATTAAAGATTATTCGATTACCTTTTCTTATTTGTTTTGTAATGAAGCAAAATTAATTACCTTCTATCCACAATATTAAAGTAATTTGATAAATAAAAAAAAATTCAAAATGTTACCTTTTAACCCACAATACTGTTTACTTTTATAAATACAAGAGAATGGAACGATATTTAAAAAAAAAAAATTGAGAGTTCTAAAAAAAAAAAAAATCAAAGAAATAGAGGCTGATTCATAGTTAAATGATCAGAAAATTTAAGTATCGTTGATAGGATTTGGTACTCATCCAAATTAAAGAAATGGGCCACCAAACATTGTGGAGTAGACAAAGATGAGTCATATGTTCTTATACACACAAAATAAACATTACTACAACAACATATATAAGTAACTGATTCTGGATTGGTTAAGTGTTTTGTCTAAAAACATCTAAATGGAAATTATAATAAATTCTAATCTCTTTTTTCAAAGGAAATTATATATTTTATTCTCTCAAAAAATTCAGGTCATATCATATGTATATTAATGATGTCACACACACTGTATGTGCATTTTCTTGTATATAAATAGAAGGTAGTGACATCAATCTGCAATAAAGTTCTAAGTGCAAATATATTTGCATTCCTCATCAAGTGATTTTGCTGAACCAATCCAATACTTATGATCTGATCTCATCAAATAAATCTCTAACATCTCCCACTATTTCAAAGCTGATTCATGCAATACTATAGTATAAAAATATAAAGTGAAATTAATTTTTTTTTTACGTTAATCAAAGAGTATTGTTCATTCCAAATTAGACTTTTCATAAGGATTAAAAAAGTTATTAAAAAATTCTAATTAGTAAATCAATTTTTTTAAGAGTGAATCTTATGTGAGACAGGTCAATCCACAACCCACACTTCAAAATTCACATACAAATTTATGAAAATAGATTTGATTTATGGATAAAAAGGATCCGTCTCACGAAAACTATTCATGAGACCATCTCACGCAAGTTTTTGTGTTTTTTTAATCCATACTAATGAGTATTGTACTTTTTAATGTACTATTTAATGATTAATATTTTTGTATAATCCCGTAAAATTAATGGTCATAGAATACCCACTATTATTGCAATCAATGCTATTTAACTCTACATGGTTGTGGGGACTGAATGAGTGGATGGGCTGCAACATAATTGAACGTACCACAAAATAGGGCTTCAAAATGCATCAATAATGTAGGTCCAATTTTATGTACTAATGAAATGAAACCAGGAGACATCCTAGATTTTGACAGTTTTCAGTTTCATTTTGGATTATAACACGTGTAAAGTGATAATGGATTCTCTTAGTCGTTTCAAGTACGTATTTCTTGCACTTTCGTAAACATAGAACTCTTGCACTTTCATTAATTTTAAAAATTGACCTCTTTACTTTTGTTCATAAGTATTAAATCATCATACTTTTACTTGCATTAAAATTGATAAAATTGAGTAATTATGTCAAATGCATCGCATCGTGAAGTGTGGACCCAATAATCAGACCGTTTGGATATATTAAAATTTATTCAAGTTTTATTTTTCATTCTATCAAAGACAAAACTACATTTGGATCATTTTCCTTTTATATGTTATATATTAGATTCATATATTTTTATTTGTAAGTATTGAATCGCTATATTTTTGTTTGTATTATAGTCGCTTACTTTTTTTTCCTTACTGTATTCTAGTATTGTTATTTGTATATTAAATCAAGTTCATCAAAATAACTTGATTATATGCATCTCAATCTAAAAATATGAAAAAAAAATTAGAAATGCAAACATACGTAATAAAAAAAAAAGTATTTGCATCTTTTCCCCTCAAAAGAATTTATGTATTATGAGCATCTTTCTCAAAAAAAAAAAAAAAAAGAAATAAAGAGGCTCACCGGTGATTCTAAGTACGCTTTTCGGGAATTCGAGCCCAACTTACCTAGAGCCCAATAATATTAAGAAATAAGTGGTCCTGTTTACAAACTCTCTAGCCCACTAGAGAACCCAGTATCGTAAATGTCCCAAACTGACTCTGAATCAATCTGTCATTGTTGTTGGGTTAGAACTTGGGCCACCAAGAAAAATTGGGTCTGGCCCAATTGATGCACAAGGGAAATTTCGAAATTTTATATTTTTATTTAATCTTTAGTCATATAATTCAGGATTAAAATTAAAAAGTAAAGCAAAAATACAATCAATTCATCTGCAGAGTTGCAGAAGTGCAAAACTCTAATGGCGTTGTTAGGGGACGACGGTCGCGGCTACGAGCTGGCGCGGAAGCTGGAGAGCCACAGCGTGTGGCGGTCATGGCTCGGTGACGCCCTTTACTCCAGCTTCATCCCCTTCCTTTCATCACCGGCCGCTTGGGAAGCCTTCATGCGCGCCGACGATTCCAAGACTAAGCCTCAGATCTACCTTCAGCTCCGCGCACGCGCTCTCCTGTTCGATAAGGCCTCCGTCTCTCTCTTCACGCAATCAGCTTTTCCTGCTGCAATCTCCAAGCTCAATCCTAATTGTGAGCATTCCTTGCAATTTTTGTGTTTTCCCCCTTTTTTTAGGCTTAAGTTTGAATCATGGGACTGTGAGTTTAATTTTTTGTGCACAGTGATAAATTTGAATTTTTGGTATAGGGTTAGGTTGTTAATTGTGATTTTCAAGTATCCAATTCCATGGATCAACCCTGTTGCTGAATTCTGCTTGACTGCTTTTGTTAATAGAATTTGAATTTCGTTTTCATTTTTTAATTGGAATTGTATTAGAACTCTGTTGTTTAATCTTTTCATACGTTTAAGTGGTTCTTTATTATCATTGCCGTTCTATTCACAGTTCAATACTTGATTTTTATTTTTATTTTTAAATTCTCATTTTTATTTTTTTTTTAAATTTCAGATTTGGAGTTGCACGGGGATGATGTGTATTTCACCTTGGAAAATAGTGATGGAGATCTAAGGCGACCAGCCTCGGCTGCTTCAAACTCAGTGTTGTCGAAGGTTTGCATGTTTTTATCTTGAATACTTATTTGCATTTCTTCTTCAGTTTTGGTGCTTCCCCTATTTTATCACTTAGAAGGCCTTTTGCATTCTCATGATTCTTCTGTAGTATGATAAGAGAAATGAAGAGGAACTAAAGCATAGGAGTAGAAAAAATTAGACAGAGTTTGTTGTCCGCCCTCAATGTGCAGGAGTATATTTTATATAAGCTCCCTTCTTGAAGTTCCGCAAATTTATTTTCTGCATAATGTTGTCTATCTAGTCTGCTAAACATTCTTCAGCTGGAAATTATAGGAAAATATTCTGATTGATTTCCGTCATCAGTTATATGAACCCAACTTCTTGATCACATTTTACTTAATTATAAATGTGTTTTTTGCATACAATTTTGTTCTTTTATTGATTCAGATAGAATATTGTGTCACCCAAAGACAAGCTCACACATGCACACTAAATTACCATTCGATATCTTACCCATATCTTCTTTGAACTGAAGTTGCATTCTGAATGTCAAGTTATGCGTTCAACCCTTGTTGTCCTGGTGCTTTTTCCATAATTGACTCTAATTATAACATGTGCCATCACTTTTGTATCTGAAGATTTCATGTCTGGTACACATATAGTAACTTATTCGTTTTCCTATATGTCATTAATTTTAATTATTTTCCTTTATTCTGAAGTTCAATGTCCCCCTTCAACATTGCTATAAAGCCATGTTATCACATGGATTTTTAATTTATGCTATGGTCTTGCAAGTTATTCACATCTTATTCATCTGCAGCTCTTCATGTTAAAATGTCTTATATCTTCTGTTTGGTTGTTCTTTCTTCTTTCTCTAAATGCTTGTCAACACCATTGTGGCGCTATTCAGGGGCATTCTAAAACATCTATTGGTGCTGGATCAAGATTTAGTGAATCAGAAGTTGATGCTGTGTCGCAAAGACATAAGCTTGAGGAATTGCCGGAAACATGGTACAGTCAATTCATTGAAAAATACAGGGCAAGTAAGTCATATAGGTTGATGTCTGAGAATATAGAATCTGATGATCGGACGCCCGAACAGATGTCTACTTATCTTAGACTACTTGAGAATCACAAAAGGAGGAGAGTAGCTTTTGAGGACAATGTATCAAACTTACGATCAAATTCAGTAAAGCCTGACAGTAGTGCGATTGATGATGCACCTCTTTTCCCTGAAATAATGTTTACTTTAAATTGTGTTCCTGATAGTGCAGTCCTGCAAACAAGCAGATTGGAGAACAATCAAACAGTGCAATTCAATGGGGTTTTGGACAAGTTACCTCAGATCATGACCAAGAGCCAAGTGATCAGCCCTATTATGATTGAGAGACTTGGTATCAGACCTGAGTATCTAAGCATGGAACAAGGACATCAATCTCGAGGAAAGAATGGCTATCAAGGGAGCAGGAAACTTCTTAGTCCAGAGCAAGCATCACAGATGTCACAGAAGGTGGTAGCACGGTTGCTAAACAATCTGGGTTTTGAATCTTCTTCGGACTCCTCATTAGATGTTATGGCACAGTTATTGAGCTCTCATATCAGTAAATTAGGGCGCACCTTAAAGCTCCTAGCAGATAGTTATAGAAAGCAGTGTTCAGCTACTGAATTGTTAAAGATGTTTCTTCAAACTGCAGGGTATAGGTAAGTGGTGTATTCTTTAGTATGCTTGATGTTATTTAAATGTGTTGCCATTGCATATTGTGAACATAATAAGTCATATCAATTTGATGTTGATTGATAACGCATCTTGGATATCTGACCTATATGATCATGTGAAGTTGATGAATGTGTGGTTGTTAGAGAGCTATAACTAACATTAACCTCTATTATCGAAGTTATCCAACGTGTTTCCCCCTTTATTTGCAGTAACCTGGGGACCCTGGTGGAACTTATGAAGGATAACTCTAAGAACATTGTTCAGACAAGTCAACAGCAACTTCAGGGCATCCAGGGTCAGTTGCAGTCACAGCAGCAACCTTCCATTCAGCAGTCTCAGCAGGTACATACATTATTGCATTTTCTTGCCCAATAGTGGCCCATTGTACTCTCTGTAAGTATTTACTGCACATGCTCTGTTATGAACTCATGTTTGGTGGTCATCCCACGTGAAACTCAAAAGCCAACAATGATCAATCTGGCATACCACTGGGGATAGGGACCATGAAGTGTGAATGCTCAAATACACCAGGGAATTATTGATATTAGTTAATTAGACTGAAGTAAACCTATCTATTCTCTGAAGTCATTCAACAGTTTTCCATTTCAGCCTTTTGAGTGAGATTCATATATTATGGTGCTTACAATTTTACTAATTTACTCTGGTTGCTTCACAGCTTCTAAGACAAATGAATCCACAAATGCAGCAGATAAATAATCCCCAGTATCTGGCATTTCAGCAACAGCAGCAGTGGGAAAGGATGAGAAGGAGGCAACAGGCAGCAGCACCCCGTCCTGGCATGAGCGTCAATATGAATATGAATATGGACAAGGACAGACCTCTAGTGCAAGTCAAGATGGAGAATCCATCTGATTTTCCACTCGACACAAATGCCTTCACAGCAATGAATTCCAGACACCCCCAATTGCAACTGCGACAACAACAATTCGCTGCAATATCATCTTATGCTCAAGCCAACAACACCACATTTCGGCCAATGACATCTCTTCAGATTCCACAAATGCAATCACCGTAAGTATTATCTTTTGGGGGATTATTGATAGTTGATATAGACTTTCTCATCTCTGATTAAATACTTAGTTTCTTTTTAAAAATATAAAAACCATTGATACAAACTGCATGATTGTTTTCTGTGCAGGAATATGAATATGACAATGGCAAGGGCCCCACCTGTAAAGGTTGAAGGCTTTCAAGAGCTGATGGGTGGGGACTCTTCCATGAAGCATGATTCAGACGAAATTAAGCTACTTTCACCTCAAAAATAGTATGTCATAAATACAATACTCATCATTTTAGTATTTTTCAATGTGAATTAAATAGGTATTACTACTCCTTATATTCTTAACCAAGTTGTAGGATATAGATGTTGTATATCATCCAGTTGTTTCTTGTCAAGATTTTCCATAATTCAATAAAACCATGCATATTGTTGTTGTAGTTCTCTGTCTCCGAGCACTGTACACACATACATGTATTCAACAAAATGCATGGCAATTATTAAATAAATAAATCTTTTTTATTATTAATTTAGGTTAAACTAACTATAAAAATAATTTCTCCATCAAGTTATAAAATTATTTGTTTGACATTTGGTCAAAAATTAGAATAATTGTTACTTTGATGTAAGACTTTTTTTTTCTTTTAATAAGGGTTAATAGAATATAATTAATTATTGTTATTTGTTAAAACAATTACGAAACTTTCAGAAAAACTGTAGCATTATAGATATTTAATTTTAATTATATATATAATTGTTAGAATATCAAGATATAAATAAAAATGTATATCTAAATAAATCCTTACAAAAATCAATTATTGGGTTCAGTACAGTTCAGATGATTTTGGTTTGGTTATCCATATTGATAATTTGAAAATCTTAAAAATCATACCAAAGGTTATTCTGTTTGATTAAAAAATAATAAATAATCAACGAATATATTAAATTCAAACTCTATCCAATTGGGGTATCAGTCAGATGTTGATGGTGATAAAGATGTGCACACAATCCCAGAAATTTGTTTGTTTATTATCCCATTTTGCTAGTTTATTTAGCAACTTCCTCACCTACCCCTCATCAGCCATAACTATAACATTAAACCCTTCAGCTTGGAAGTAAATGTAAGGGTGAATTTGGTCCAAGTGGGATCACCCTATTTGACCATTTCCACTTGAATTCGTTGCATCTAGAGATGCTGCAACTATTAGGTAAAAAAAATAAAAATAAAAATTTATAATCAGGCCAACACTGAGTTAGCATGAGATGGTCAGCGAAATAGGACCCCATTTTATAAGGGGATTCAAAATTTCATCCAACACTAGTATATATAGTTATAACACATATTGTATTTGGCACAATATATCATATAATAGATTATATATTTTTTAAAAAACATAAAATTTATAGGAAGAAACAATATAATGAAGATTGTCATGAATAAAATTCAGTCCGCTGAGAAATCTTTTAGGATAAATTGTTATAGCTGACACTATTTCATTTCTAACGAATAGATTTGAACAATTGAAAGTCTTTGAAATATTTTTGGTTTTTTTTAAATCCTAAAAAATGACTTTTATTAGATGATAAGAGATTGTATAAGTGTTGTATTAATGTTCAAGTTGTTCTTACACATAATGATAAATCTGATATTGATGCTAAAAAATAATTATTGTGCTTTATATGTATATCCCTCTTACCAAATGAATTGAGGTTGTGCTGAATTTGCTGAAGTATGTCCCGAGTATCATCAATTGTGATTATGTGAACGAAATTATGCATGTAACATTTCATTACATAATTACCAACTTATCGTATCAAAAGTCACTTATACAATTTTCATTGTTTTGAAAACCATATGTAACTTACTCTAAGGAAAATACCTTTCTTGTTTTTTATTTTGTGCAAGGACAGTAATATACGTAGTTCTTAGATGATCAATATAGCGGATACATGAATGGACATAAACGTTGGAAAAAGTATAACATTATCCTTTGAACACGTACGTTAATCAAATTGCTAATATTTAGTCTTTATTTTTCATTATAATACATGTTTTCTTCTATAATTTTACATAGTTTCCTTCCTAATCTTCACAACTAACAACTGTTGGATCAAATACTATACAATATACAATATGCATCCTACATTATATTAGACAACCATGTTTACAAGTTCAGATAAGTGAAATGGACAAAAATTAATTCATGAAGAGAATCAAGTAATATAACAAGATTTGAAAGTAACTCATGGCTGTATAATAATCATTAATTATTTTATGCAGTTGAAGAAAATACAATTAATGCTGTGATTTATGATTAAAAAGGAAAAATAAATCTATCAACACTCTAGAATAATGAAAAAATATTCATTAATAATTGTTAACAATATAAAAGGGAAATACCATATATACTAAATTGCTCAAAAAGTTGAAGAGCTGATGTTATTCAAAAGAAATCCATGTTTCTTGAAATGATGAATATACTTGACAGCTGTAACCCAATAATTGATACTTGACGGCTGTAACCCAATAATTGCATATGAAATTCTTTATTTCTATTATGTCAATATTAATATATGTCTACGTTGATGTGTTATACATCTAATAAATCTCTTATTTTATTTTTCATATAATCAGATAATGTGATTATTATACGTTATTGGTGGATATATTAAGAGTTATCTATGATACATATTTTATCATTTTCGTCTATTATATTTAATCTAATTAAATCAAGAGTAAGTCTCTTGTGAGACCGTCTCACAGAATTTTAATGCATTGCGTGAGACGGGTCAACTCACAACTCAATTACCCACCACCCAAACCCTACAATTCACATGTTGTTTGTGGGTGATGAGGCTCCGTCTCATGGAAACTATCCGTGACACCATCTCACATGAGTTTTTGTGTTAAATCAAATGCGCGACTATGTGTACCATTTAAGATGATTATATAAATTTTTATTTTGAAACTTAGAGCGATACTGAACAGAGCTTCCTTGTTAAGACAGATAATCAGTATTTAACATAAGAGCAAATGACCATAAATACCCCAAACACATAAACAATTTCCTTTTCTAACCCATAATATAAGGGTTAGACCTTTTCTACCCCTTTTTAACCAGTCAGACCATTCAACAGTGAAATGATGTGACATTTGCATGGTTTTGGACGGCTACACATGTGCAGGGTGAACTGAAATTTGCATGCAAGGGCATGAGTCAGAAATTAATAGGGGTTACACGATAATTTACTATAAGGTCAGAAAATTTTGTAGTTTAGCAATTTATATGTCATTTATTAATCATACAATTCTCTATATAAGCTTCTCACTTCTTACTCCTCTCTTCCTAAATCACACCCAAAAATTTATTTCGAGAAAAAAAAAAATTGTTTAGCGGTGCACGAAGAATTTAAACTTCTCTCAAGGTATGTAATTTGTTTACGAGTATTAGACCATTTTATAATGTTTTTCGTCCACACATACCATGATTTACACGATCATTTAATTATTAGAGGTCCACGAGGATTAGGAGCAATTTTAGGAGTATTAAAATAAAATTTTGTTACACTGGCAGAACATTATGTATTAGATATGCACGAACATTACTCGTTAGAGGTCCACGAACATTAGAATTATTGCACATTTCACGAAAATTAAAAATTGTTGAAACCTTGCACCAAATTTCCATAAAATGTGTAGTTGACGAAAATTTAATTGTAATGCTACACGAAGATTTTCATAATGATATATTTTAATTGCAAATGTTAAAGAAATAAATTTAGTAAATGAAATTTTGTTAAACTGGAAGCTTCACGAAAATTAATTGTAAGGGCTGCACGAAAATTAATTTTAAGTTGTGCACGAAAATTAATTGTAAGGGCTGCACGAAAATTAATTGTAAATGATGAACGAAAAATAATTGTAAATGATGCACGAAAATTATGAATATAAATGATGAACGAAAATTAATTGTAAATGATGAACGAAAATAATTTTAAATAATGATTTTTATAGTTTAAATGTATTATTACTAAGTTCGATATTTGTAAATAAATTTTTTAATTTTGTTTAATTTAATTTCATAATTTAATATGAGTTCGATACCATTAAATAAATTTTTATAGTCCAAGTAAATTTTTTTAGTTTAAATAAATTTTTATATTTTTATATTACATGATATACGAACATTAATATAAATTATTCTCGTGTACTTATATAATTTCTCATTTCCTAATATGGCTACACGAGTATTTCTCTAGTTCCAAATTTTTTAACGTTACTCGAACATTTCAGTAGTAATTTTCGTGTAACGTTTAATTCCATAATGTTCGTGTAACGTTAAAATTGTAAACTTCGTTCAACACACAAAAACTAAAATCTTCGTGTAACGTTGAATTAAAATGTTCGTGCACCCCTACGATGACAATTAAATCCTCGTGTAACGTTCTGCAAAATCTTCGTGCAGCCCTATTTTTCGAGAAATCTCACCAACAACAAACACAGTTCAAATTGAAGCGTAAAACATACAAACACCTATAATTATAACCACATTCCATCAACAATAACAGAAAACCTAAATCCTAGTTCAAGCTACAAACCAAAACATGCTAACAAATTGTAGAATTCATTACTGTAAAAAAAAAAACCATGACAGAAAAATGAAAAAGAAGGGAGATGGGAACTAACATTGTTCGCTGCCATACTCAATCTGTAGTGGACCTGATCCAGAGACTTCGTCCGCCGGAGGAAGAGGCGCCGGCAATCCTCGAGAATTAGGGCTACACGACGATTTTTAATGGAAAGGGAAAGAACGTTTTTTGCTGAAAGGGCAATTTTTTAATTGCAAGGGAGAGAATCAGGGTTTCTAAGGGTGGGGTTGTTGGGCCCGTTAATTACGGGCCCACAAAATTCAATTCACTAAAATGTTCGTGTACCCATATGACTTTTCATAATGTTCGGGCAACATTAGCCTATTTTTCGTGCACATTTACATTCCAGTTTAATATTTCATTTCAATTAATTATCGTGTAACGTTAGGTTTAATTTTTAATATTCGTGAAACATTAAACTTAATTTCGTGTAAGGTTTAAATTTAATGTTCGTGTAACATTAAACGTAATGTTCGTGAATCATTAAAGTCAATTTAGGGAAACATTAAATTTAATTCTCGTGAACCCTTGTTTTTTTAATGTTTCGATTTAATTTCTTTTTTCCCATGAATGTGGCATATTATTATTTTCGTTCAACGTTTAACTTTTATTCTCGTGTAGGGTTTACTCTTTTTTAATGTTCGTGAACTGTTTGCAATTCAAATAATTTCGTTCAACCCACTTTTATATTAATGGATTTCAATGATGTGAAAGCAGGTAATTACGAAAATTAATTGCTGGCAGACAGGTTGGCAGATTTTGGGGTATTAAGGGATCAACTCTTATATTTTGGGGTACTATTGACACTATTTTATCATTAGGGGTATTAAAGGATTTTCTTATACAAAATGGGTAGTTTGGGCTGGGGACCCTTTAACATAATATATTAACAAATTGTGTCAACAAAAAACCAAAGAGTATAAATTATATATATATTTACAACTATTGGTGTAAATGAGCTGTTCTTGATCAGTCTATCTATGTTTTGAAATTTGTAATCGGTGTTGTTGGTTCTTTAATTATTTGTTCTAAATTAATGAAACTTATCTTTTACTAACCTGTGTTTATACTAAAAAAATATTTATTAAAATATCGTTTTATAAACATAAAATAATGATCTCTTACCAACTTTGGACATGTCTTAATATACCCATTGTGATTTAAAATTAATAATTATATTGAATATGTAACACATTAACAGTTGACATATTAATACGTGTTCATGATGGATAGATAATAGAACTCTATATACATAATCACAGACATTACTAAAAATTAAATAAGAAATAGAGAAACCTATTAATTTTATATGCTAATAGCATAATATTTCTTTATGTCGTAGTTTATTTTATAAACGATGGTGCAAGTATAATAAGTTAATAACACAAGATTCAAATAAAATACGTGAAATATGATTTGATGTAAGAAAAGCCACATTAATTGCAGCCACCCAACACATAAATTTAAAAATATAAAAATCCCCATTATTAGAAAAAAAAAAGGTAAAAGATAATGTACTTTTATTTTCCATATTTTGTAAGGTCCACATTGCACCTATAAATAAGCAAACATCCACTTCCACTTTTTCACACAATTTCAGAGACCTTCACAAGTAGAGACATTTCTTTACCTTCTCCGATCCATCCATGGCGGCTCGAGATGAGAAAAGGCAGCTCCACATTGTGATGTTTCCATGGCTCGCCTTCGGACACATGCTCCCATACTTCGAACTCTCCAAACTCATTGCTCAAAAGGGTCACAGAATCTCTTTCGTCTCCGCCCCAAGAAACATCGATCGTCTCCCAAAACTCCCTCCACATTTAGCTTCTTCCATTTCCTTAATCAAGATCCCTTTGCAGAAAGTTGCAGAGCTCCCTGAAAACGCAGAGGCCACTGTCGACATCCATGCCGGGCTCATGGACTACCTCAAGAAGGCCTTCGACAGCATGCAAGTCGGGCTGGCCCGTTTCCTGGAGGAGGCCCGGCCCGACTGGATCATCTGCGACTTCGCTCCTTACTGGCTTCCTCCCATCGCCGCCCAGCTTCGGATTCCGATGGCATTTTTCTTCATAACCAATGCCCAGTTTTTAGGCTTCTTTGGAGCAGCTGAGGACTTGATTACCAGCACAGATTATCGAACCAAGCTCGAAGATTTCATGGTTCCTCCCAAATGGGTTAAGTTCGAAACCCAAGTGGCTTTTCGCCGATTCGAAGCTAAAGCCATTGTCGGGCTGAGCCGAGAAAACAATTCCGGGTTTTCGGATTATTTCCGAACTGGTACTGTTATACTTGGATCTGAAGCAATTATCATAAGACACTGCAATGAGTTTGAACCGGAATGGTTATCTGTGATTGAAGAGGTCCACCGCCGGCCAACAATTCCGGCGGGGTTATTGCCGCCGGTGATGGACAAGCACGGTGCAGATGAAGAGGATGAAACATGGGTTTCAATCAGAAACTGGCTCAACCTTCAAGACAAAGGGTCAGTGGTTTACGTGGCGCTGGGGAGTGAGGTGAGGCCGAGTCAAGAGCAACTCAGTGAGTTGGCTCATGGGCTCGAGTTATCTGGGGTTCCTTTCTTTCTGAATTTGAGGAGTGCAAAGGGGCCTGACTCGGCGGAGCTGCCGGAGGGGTTCGAGGAGAGAGTGAGGGGTCGAGGAATGGTGTGGAGGAGCTGGGCGCCTCAGATTAGGATACTGAGTCACGACTCGGTGGGTGGGTTCTTGACTCACTCTGGTTGGAGTTCTATCATTGAGGCATTGATGTTTAGTCTTCCCTTGATAGGAATACCATTTTTGGTGGACCAATCCTTGAATGCTAGGGTTGTTACTCAAAACCAATTTGGTGTGGAAGTTCCCAGGAATCAAGAAGATGGATCCTATACTCGGAACTCGGTAGCTGACTCAGTGAGACTGGTGATGATTGATGAGGATGGAAAGAAATTCAGAGACAAAGCTAAAGAACTGAATCCACTGTTCAGTGACAGAGAATTACAGAGTAGATATGTAGACAATCTCTTAGATTTCCTCAAAAATCATGAAACTAGTTTACTAAATTGATGTCTGCCTCTGAATGAAGATATTGTATCATTGGAGAAAGCTGATATTTGTGATATCTTTAAAACCTGGGGGCCGGGGCAACTGTTTGATTGGAAGATTTGCTTGCTCGTGGTCAGGAATTGATAAAATTAAATCACTTGTTGCTTTGTGGAAGGATAAATGATCCCTTGTGCATAAATAAAGTTATGTTACCTTTCATTTTCAAAATGAATTTGATCAGCGAAGAAGTCAGGATTTGTTAAAGAGGGGTGAAATATTTTTTTTGGAATATTTATCAAATTTTTTGAAATTTGAGAGGGTGAAATCCGTGTTTTAACTATAAACCACCCACTAGTCCGCGGATTTGGATCCCCTGTTGGGGGAGAAAACCAGCAGCTCCTGCTGGGCACCGAAACGGTGCCGTTTTTTCTTTTTTTTTTTAATTTTTCATATAAACATTTATTTACCATGTAATTATTTATTACATCAAGTGATTTTTTCATAATTCTCCAAGTGCATATTATAATATAACATATTTTGGGTATGTTATATTATAATATGCACTTGGAGAATTATGAAAAAATCACTTTGGGTATGTTATATTATAATATGCACTTGGAGAATTATGAAAAAATTACTTGATGTTAATTACATGACAAATAAATGAGAACATTAAATAATTACATGGTAAATAAATGTTTACATGAAAAATAAAAAAAAATTAAAAAAAGAAAAAGAAAAAACGGCACCGTTTCGGTGCCCAGCCGGAGCTGCTGGTTTTCTCCCCCAGCAGGGGATCAAAATCCCTAGTCCGCCTAACTCTGTCTCTGACTGAGATAAAGTTTTTCGAGGTGGATCGTATTTCTGTCAAAATAAACTTCTCTGGTTAAAAAAGATTGAACAGTTTGACAGCCTTGATTGTGAAAATAAAGCCATGTGCCTGTGTGGGTTGAATTTCCTCATCTTCCCCTTGACTAATTATCACCCTAGATATGACACATTGAAAATAATTCACTTGGCTTTTGCAAATGATCTTATGCTCTTTTCAAAAGGGAATTCCTCTTTGATACGTGGAAAATAGGTACATTTTAATATTGATTAATGTGAGATTTTATAATTTTTTATGTAATTGAATGCACAATTTTCTTACATATATGTGTTTTGTATCACCAAATACTTCATATATTGTTTTCTTGATTATTTTAGACGTTTTGAGGGATTTTCGAATTAAGAAAAGTGATCGTGGGCTACGTCAAAGTTATTTGGACCAATTTTGGGTCCAATAGCCAATGGAAGAAGTTGGGCTCGGGCCATTCTTTATGGACTTGAAAAGATGGAGAAAGCTCAACTCATGTATTGGTTCAAGATGGATTAATTCTCATGTGCTTAAGTTGAAATTAGATTTTGGGCTTAAAAAGATAAAAAGGCCCATCTCATTAAAAGCTTAAGAGAATTGGACACGCCTACGGCAGCCAATACACACGCCATTCACACATATGTCAATTGCTTTTCCACCAAGCTACTACTGTTCACGCCTATTTTCACAACAACTCTTAATTTCTTTCCCCACAAGATACCGTTCACGAGAAAGACAGATTTAGAGTAGGGTTTTAACATTATTGTTTGGAGAGATTAGTTTTATGATGGATTGCTGCACTATTTTTGTGGATTCGCTTTCAAGGAAGCTTGCCTAATTCTTTATTTCCGGATAGCAAGATGTTTGAACTCATTTATATCTTATTTTCTAATTAATTATGTAACTCTTTCTCGATATTTGATTGGAATTTATTGTGTTATCTGATTTTATCGTTTTCGATTGTTGATACTTGATTTAGACTGATCATCTATGTTAAGTGTTCGATAATTGATGGCTAGAATTTTAGATCATGAATCCTAATGTTGAGATTTAAATTTCATTAAAAGTAAACTAGAGGTCGTGCATCTCTAGGATAGCATAATCCTAAATTGTCAAATCAAGCTTGTAAATTTGGAGTCTAGTTTACGTTTTGGTGATTAATACATTTAATGAATTAAATTTAGAGAACTTGTTCTAGGTTATTCAATAAAATAGGGTTAATTAGTGATCTTACCTAATTTTAACTAATTTTAAGAGACGATTCGGTTTAATAAAGCTTGTTATTTAGATTAGGGGTGATAATTCTATAACAATCTGAGAGAGAGCTTGTTGTTTAGATTAGAGGTGATAATTCTATGACAATCTGAGTGAGGGGTGTTACATTGATTAGGGGATAATTGATAACAAGAATAACTGAACTATTAATTGAATATTTTCATCTATTATTTTTTTGATATTTAATTTGCTTTATAGGTTGCTAGTTGATTTAGTGATAGTTAATCAATCCAAAATCTCTCTCCCCATAATTTGATATTTGATTGAATTGAACATATGTGATATAGTTTAATCATCACTCTTCGTGGAATTGACTACGACTTACCCTATCTGCCAGTTAGTTAGGCTAAGAAGAATTTATTAATTTTATCATGTCGCGACAGCGCAGTCACCCTTCTATCAAGATTTTAAAGGAAAGCCCTAATGAGTTTAAAGGGGTTTCTGGTTTGTGCATTAATCATTCAAAGCAAGAATTTATGGCCAAGAACTGGATGAAGTTCTAGACATCCTTAATTTTCCAGTTGGAACACTAACTGTAAGATACTTGGGAGTACCACTTGCTTCCCAAAGACTAAATGTTGTGCATTACGCACCCCTTATTGATAAAATTACAACGTACATTAATGCATGGACAACAAACTTTTTATCCTATGCAGGTGTTGAGTGTTATTGGCTTTAAATTTTCCATCATTGATAGAATCTGTAGGCTCTGTAGAGTTTTCCTTTGGGGTAAGAAATGGTCTGAAGCCTGTCTTCCCTGTAAAGAGGGGAGCTTAGGCCTTAGAGATATCCATGCATGGAACAAAGCTCTTTTGTGTAAAATCCTTTGGAATATTCATATGAAAGAAGATTCTTTATAGCTTAGATGGGTGCATGCTTTCTATCCAAATAAAAGTGATTCACCTCTTACGAATTGGTAACTTTGTTTCACGTTTCCAAATTCATGGCTTCAATTATGCTGAAATCTATGATCTATTCAGGAAAAAAAGAGAGCAATTTTTTTGGAAATTAGCAATATGGAAGCTATTCATACCACCGAAGTTGTCCTTTTGTACCTAGCTTGCAGTAAAAAACAAGCTAGCAACAAAAAATGACTTGACCCTTGGTGTGTGCTCTGCTCAAATAATCTTAGCTTATTATTTGAATGCAGGTTCTCAAAGCTATAAAGGACTGGTTACGTTTTAATCAGACCATGACAACCATTGCTAGTGCTTTAAGAATACCACCATGTGTCATATTTATACTCTAGCTCAAGGGTTTTGAAGAAGACAAGAAAGAGATTTGGAAACTCAGTAATAAACACTATATATTTTCCATAATTTTAAGGACTGTATCGTGTTCTACTATTTTCCAAACATTAGCAATATTAATGGAGACATTATTCGGCTTTAAATTAAGCTCTGTTCCACAGCCATTTCCACCGATTAGTTTCTCAAGAGAGAGATGTTTTATTTGAACAGAATATGTGTAACATATACATCACCAACCATAGATTTGAAGGTATCAAAAGCACGATCCAGAAATCTTGAACGTCCAATCAGCTCGCAATATTTAACCATTAAAATCCGGATTTTCTCAGCAATCCCAAAGGATTTGTTCTTTATCAAAATGAGAGTGTTTTGACCTCATTCAATAAGAGTATATTTCAATGATTTGGTATTGGTAGTAAATGTATCTAATTAACATGATTTTTTTCTTCTTCTCAAAATCGATTAAAATGTTGAGTAATAAATATCGGATTAAAATGGTTGCTTTATATTTGAAGTTGTATTATGTTATGTATATAAAAATGATTTCAACAATAATATTCTATAAAAAAAAATGCAAAATACATAATAATATCTATGAGTTAAAAAAATTACACCCTGTTTTATTTTTATTTTTAAATTTCAGTTTTTTTTAACTTAAACAATGATTGAAATAAATTACAATTAAATTATTTCATTAATTATAAAGTGTACACAATTTATAATAAAAAATTCTTAAGTATATGCATTTTTATTATAGAAAATATTCTTTTTCATATTGACCCGAGCCTTTTCTAAATCGTCTTTTTTTTTTTGGTCAAACATATACGATTAGTATGTATTAATTTACGATATTATTACATGTTATAAGTCCTATACATACAAAATATAAAAACAACTTTCTTATGTTTTGTTTTACATCATATAATTAATTATATAAAATACTTTTCTTATATTGGCCCACTCACGGCCCTTAGTTTTTTTCTAGAAATTTTACAACATTGTTTGGTCTTCTTTGTTTTATAATATGATTTTTTGTGACAATCAGAATTAGTTCGACATACTACATAATTTTGATTCATTCTAATTTGATTGTTGTTAATTGTAAAAGAAATTTTTACCATATCCTATGTGTGTGTATGTATATATATAAACAAAACCACTAACAAAAAAGAAAAAAAACGTAAAGAAAGTGACAGAAACATGGCGAGAGGAGGGGCGACGAAGTCGGTGCAGATGGTTAGAGAGATGGAGTGGCGGTGGAGACGGTGAGAGAGATGGAGTGGCGGTGGTGGTGCAGAGGCAAGGTTATGGCGGCTCAACTAGGGTTTTGAAGGTTGCATTACATATAAAAGAATAAGGAATTTTTTTTTTCAAAGATAAACAATTGAAAGAAGAAAATAATATATTAATTTGGTCAGTGTAATTAAATTGGGCCGTGACGTGTTTAGAGAAATTGACCCTGTTACTGGGTCTTGTTGAGTAATGACTTTTTATTTAAAGAATAGTAATGAGATTTGATAATATCAATCACATTAATTTTTTTAGCTATGAAAAAATTTAAATTTCATATTCCCGGGTATAAATTTGAGGTGTAGACGATCTTTGAAAGAGTAATTAATCACATATAAATTATAATATTTAAATTAAATAGTTTATTTTCATATTAAATTTAGTTTTAATCTATAATATATCTAATTTATCATTTTTTATTTAGAATTTGATTGTTATTTTTATTTTGTATTTATAACTTCGATAGGAAGTGGGGTCGGAGTTAGCGAGTTTATTTCTTAGACAAATTAAATAACAAATAATGATTTTAAATTAAATAATTTATTTATTGAAAATTTGTTTTTATTGTATGATAGAATCAATTTTACCATTTCTATTTGAAATTTATTTTGTATATTAATTTTGATGAGGTCGTGGAAACATGTTTGGGGTATATGACTTTTTTTTAATAAATTATAATTTCAAATTAATTAATTTCTTCATCTAAAATTTGTTGTTTATGCATGATATATCAAATTTATCATTTTATGAATTTATATTTGTAATATATATATATATATATATATATATTTAATATTTAGATTTTGGTGCATAATTATACTTAACAATCTCATTCCAATCGCCTTCCCTCTTCCCTCTTGCCGTCTACACTGCCTACCCCTTCCGTCGTCGCCACCTTTTTTCTTCCCCTTTCAAAATCAAATTTTCGAAAATAAAAATAAAAATTGAAGAGTCTAAAACTAATGAAAATTACAAGTAAAAAAATTCTTTTGAAAGCTAATATAATGAGGATCAAAATCCCTAAATCAATTTGTGAACTTGTATGCTAATACGAGAAATCAAGAAAATTGGTTTGCTTTGGAATATTGAACAAATTTCAATCAATTGTACTGAAAACGGTTTTATTTAAATTGACATTGGTATATGTTTGGTCTTGAGTAGAGGATCATGCTAGTTCAAATTTTGTGTATTTTGATTAAGAAATGAAAGAAATCTAATTTTGAAAGTTTGGTGGCCAACAATTGAGTTTTCTGAGAACATGTGGTTGCGAGTAAAGAGTCTTTGTAGTACTGTCAAGACGGGCTGGCCCATAACCCGCCAAAAAACCACAATTGGCGGGGCGGGGCGAGCCTAAAAAATCCCAGCCCAGCCCAACCCACTGCGGGCCAGGCGGGCCAACCCGCCAATTTTTTTTTTTTTAATCTATGGATTTTTATTTGAATTGCTAGTTATGATTACATTAATTTGTAAACTTGACAACTTTCTAAACATTTGATATCTAAAATATTTATTAGTTTCTTGGATATTTCTAAAATATTTATGTTGTTTTTTGGATAATTCTAAAATATTTATTAGTTTCTTGGATATTTCTAAAATATTTATGTTGTTTTTTGGATAATTCTAAAATATTTATGTAGTTTCTAGGATAATAGGGCCTTTGGGATGGATTGTTTTAGAAGAAATGTTTATACCATATTTAAAGAATATAACCTCCAACCAAATGCATAAACTGAATAGACAAAATAAACATGCAATGACATGAAACACAAAAGTCAAAACCCACACATTAAAGTTTAATTGATAACATTCACCAAACATAATTTTAAGTAGTCTAGCAAATAGTTTGAATAACAAATCTCAAATACGAAATGTAAATTTCATTCATTAAGAATTAGATCATCAAAATCATCTTCTTTTCCTTCTTCAATATCCTCCAAAACGTTGGAAGCCTCACTTGATAAAGTTGTTTTTGTACTTGCTTCCTCATCATCTACATACAAAATAAGCAAGTATATAATTAAAATCAAAGCATGCAAGACATAATTAAGAACATATAATTTAAATATATATAAAATAATTTTACTTACCACCGTTAGATTTAAATCCATTCAACCAATTACGAGTGCAAATGAGAGCTTGAAAATTTTTAGGAAGCAAACAACTTCTATACTTGGTAAGTACACGAGCTCTAATTGAAAAGGTTGATTCCGATGCAACTGTAGTAATTGGGATGGCCAAAACATCACATGCCATCATTGCAAGGTCGGGTAATCGATTACTCTTATCCTTCCAATATTCCAACACATCCAACTCTTCAAAATATGAAAACTCAAGTTTTGGCTCCTCCAAATAAAGATCCAATTGAGATTTTCCAGTACTTGTAATAGCTTGGCTCTCATAAGCCTTAATCTCCTACATTAATAAATAATTCTAACTACCACAGCACATATATAAACAAGAATTCAAGAAAAAATAAATAAAAGAATACTCACATCATAAAGTCTTTTGCTCTTATTTTTTGTCTTTCCACTTTGATTTGATGTGAACAAATGCGAAGAAGAGAATGATTGTGAAGAACTTGACTTGCTACCATTAGCATAACCCTAAAAAAGCTTGTAAAGTTTACTTTTTACAAGTGAAAGCTTCTCTTGACATGCAGAAGAATTAGTCTCAACCCTAGAATAAAAATACTCCAACATTTGAAGTTTAATTCGTGGGTCAAGAATAGCTCCAAATGCAAGGACTATGCTATATTCACTCCAATACTTGTCAAATTTCTCAATCATAACTCTACACATACTACTTATCTTTTCATCTTCGCTTGACAAGTTCTCTTTCAACAAAGTTTCAATCTTCCAAACTTGCAAAAAGTACAAATTTAATGTAGGATAAGAAGAACCGGAAATTAAGTTGGTAGTCTCATAAAATGGCTCAAGGAATTCACATAGTTTTTCTCCTCTTTTCCAATCTTCATTAGAAGGACACCACTTGTAGTTCCTATCATGCAACGGAAGAGAAGCAAAAGCTTTCTTGTATTCAATGACACTATCCAACATTAAATATGTTGAATTCCATCGAGTAGCCACATCCAATCTCAAGCCAACGCTATTGTCAATATCTCCCACCGAGGCCACACATTCATTAAACATTTTCATCCTACTTTCTGAACTTTTCACATACTTCACAGATTCCCTTATATTAGTTAAAGCATTTGAGCACAATTTCAAATCATCTTGAACAATGAGATTCAATATATGAGCCGAGCAACGAATATGAAAAAACTCACCATCACATAACAAACTATTATGTAAAGACAATTGAGTTTTCAAAATACTCTACATACAATCATTATTAAATGCATTATCAAGTGTCAACGAAAAAACTTTATTCTCAATCCCCCATTCCTTCAAAAACTGGAATATTTTTGCTGCCAACTCAACTCCGGAGTGTGGTGGAGGCATTCTATCAAAGTTAAGGATCTTGCAATTCAAATTCCAATTTTCATCCACAAAATGGGCAGTCAAGCAAATATAACCTTCACTGGTGCAAGATGTCCACACATCTGAGGTCAAACATACTCTATGATAAACTTTAGCTAAAACTTGTTTAAGTTTTGCTTTCTCATCCAGATAGAGATTGTTAACATTAGAGACAAGAGTATTTCTAGAAACACATGGAAGTGTTGGATTTATATAATGTTGCCAAGCTCTAATACCTTCATATTCAACAAAGGCAAAGGGTAAGTCATGTTTAACGACTGCACTAGCTAGTAACTCACGTGAAATTTTAGGATTTATCTTTCTATTCTTTAACTTACCATCATGATCAACAAACATTTGTCCCACATCATGAAACTTCAACTGTTTGCAATTTTCCATGTGACGTCTCAATGTAGAAGTCACGTATCTTTTACCCCCACTCTTATACTCTTTCTTACACCCTAGACAAACAAAGTGTAATTGTTGTAAAGTTCAAATGAAAAACTATTATAGAAAAACATATGATAAATTGCATCGTGGTTTTATGACATAAATAGAGACATATGTGGGTCATAATCTCTAGTTGGACAGCTCCTTAATGTCCAAATTTAATGTCCACACAAATTCATGGACCAGAGGTTTAACTAAGTTCATCAAGTTTAATACGAAATAGGTACACCCCTTGCATTCATAAATTATATCTTTTCCAACCATTTTTTTTGTAAAATAATTCCAAACATCAGAATATTCTCTAATTTTACCTTTCCCATCTGACTTATTGCTTTCACTTCCACCTTCATTGTCATCCAAACTAATACTTTCGTTCAAAGTACTAGATTCCATTTTTTTCTTCATATCTGCAAAACGCAATAGACAAATATCTTTACATATGAAATAAATAAAGACAAATTTTATAGAGATTTCCAACAAACCAATCAAAAATTCTAAAAATTTTAATCAAGCAGAAAAGATAATCCATATAAGGCATTTGAAAGGAGGCACGGGTGATCCAAGATGAATGATGAAAAAGCGTAGTAGATTGCAAAAAAAATTCACCATTTTACAACACACTAAAAGCGTTGTTTTTTTAAAATATTTTTTTAATTAAATATTAAATAGGACGCTGACATCATCACGCCACGTCATCAAAGTGCCGACACATCATCATGGCAAATAATGCGCGTTGTCTGGGATTCGAACCCGAGAGCCATGGTCGTACTCCAACCACTAGACCACTAGTGCTTTATGTTATAATATTCTACATGTATTTCTTTTATTTCAATTTTTGATATTTTTCAATTTTCTATTATCACATATTTTTTGTTAATTTTTATTATTTGTATTTTTAATATATTTTAAAAGGTTAAATATATATATATATATATAATTGGAAGATTAATAACTAATTAATATGTTTATTAATGTTATTAGTGCATATTAATAACTAATTAATATGTTTATCAATGTTATTAAGACAATTATAAAATATATTAGTGCATATTTTTAATATATTTTATAAAAATACTATTTTTATAAAATTATGAGTTTGTTCATATAAGATAGTATTAATGCAAATAATATAAGATAACATCATAAAATAATTAAAATTTTCAAATTCAATTTAATTAAAAAAATAATTAATATTAACACAACACATAAAAAAAGCGTTGCACAATGGGTTGTCTTTTTTTGAAAAATTCCATTAAAAGACAACGCATAAAGAGCGTTGCATAAAAGGGTTATCTATTTTTAAAAAAAAGCACCATACGACAACGCATAAAGAGCGCTGCATAAAAGTGTTGTCTATTTTAAAAAAAAAACGTCATACAACAACCCTACGTTAAAAGTGTTGTCTATTTAAAAAAAAAAAGCGCCATACAACAACCTTATGTTAAAAGCATTGTCTTTAAGCGAATTTTTAAAAAAAAGACAACGCTCGCGTTGCAAAAAGGGTTGTTAATTCAAAAAGACAACACAAATTCATAAAAAGCGTTGTCTTTGAGGGGTTGTTAAAGGCCATTTTTCTTGTAGTGCAACCACTAGACCACTAATGCTTTATGTTATAATATTCTACATGCATTTCTTTTATTTCAATTTTTGATATTTTTCAATTTTCTATTATCACAAATTTTTTGTTAATTTTTATTATTTGTATTTTTAATATATTTTAAAAGGTTCAATAAATATATATATATATATATATATAATTGGAAGATTAATAACTAATTAATATGTTTAGTAATATTTAATCTAATTTCATTTTAAGACAATTATAAAATATACTAGTGCATATTTTTAATATATTTTATAAAAATACAATTTTTATAAAATTATGAGTTTGTTCATATAAGATAATATTAATGCAACATCATAAAATAATTAAAATTTTCAAATTTAATTTAATTAAAAAACAATTAATATTAACACAACACATAAAAAACCGTTGCACAATGAGTTGTCTTTTTTTGAAAAATTCCATTAAAAGACAATGCATAAAGAGCGTTGCATAAAAGGGTTGTCTATTTTTAAAAAAAAGCGTCATACGACAACGCATAAAGAGCGTTGCATAAAAGGGTTGTCTTTTTTTTTTTTTTAAATCCGCTATATGACAACCCTTTGAAAAAAGCGTTGCACAAAAGCGTTGTCTATTTTAAAAAAAAAACGCCACACAACAACCCTATGTTAAAAGCGTTGTCTTTAAGTGAATTTTTAAAAAAAAAACAACGCTTGCGTTGCAAAAATGGTTGTTAATTCAAAAAGACAACACAAATTTATAAAAAAGGGTTGTCTTTGAGGGGTTGTTAAAGACCATTTTTCTTGTAGTGATACAATAAGCATTATAACCACAAAAATTAAAGCTTCTGCTCTATGAAGTGTGATATATTAACCCAGAAAATCAAAGAAAAAATGATATATCCTAAAAAACAGAGAACCCCTAAATCAATCTCAACTCCATAATATACAACAAACATAATATAACTACAAAAATTAAAGTTTCTGCTGCTATGAAGCTTTGAGTGATATATTAACCCATAAAATCAAAGAAAAAAAATGATATATCCTAAAAGAAAGAAATTATAATATAAACTTCTATTTACCTGTTCTTGCCATCGATTGGAACTACTGGAGATCTTGATGTCCAATGAGAGTAGACAACCACGACTCTACGAGAGTGTTAAATGTTGAAAATCTTGAGACAAGAACAATAAAGATTTGTGTGAATGAGAGAAGATTTGATGAACTAGGGTTTCACTTCACATTCAAAGTTGAATTTGGGGAAACGGCTGAACGAGAAAAGAAAATAGATTCATGGATTTTTTTCTCTCTCCTAGGCTATGTATAAATTATTTAATTATTTAATTAATATTTACTTATTTAATTATTAGGCGGGCTAGCCCGCCCCGCCTCAGCCCGCAACCCAAACGGACCAGCCCGTTTAGGCCCGCCTTTTAGTGGGCTGTTAAATCTCTGGCCCAACCCACCTTTAATGCACGGCGGGGCGGGCTGGCCCAACGGGCTCGGCCCATTTTGACGGCTCTAAGTCTTTGGGTGGTTTGAAAGTTGTTTTTCTGAAAATTTTGAAAGGAAAATGATTTTGAGTTTATTGGGGTTCAATTTTTCAAGTTTGGTGAAAGATAGGAAATCTTTGGAATTTTCCAACGATGGTCCGACGGCAAATGGTGGCACCAGCAGTGGCTAGAATAAGATGCATGAATTAATTTTTTGTTTTCCAATTTTTTTTCTTTTCTTTTAACATTTTCTTTTTAAATTTAACATAGATTGATGACTAGGATGATGATTGAATTTTAATTTTAAATTTTGAGCAACACATCAACAATTGGAGCCCAAAAGCTCAATCAGGTTCCGAATTAAAACATGTGTTAAATTGAACATTTATGGTGTTACAATAAAAAATTCATGTTGCAATTAAAATAAGACTCTAAATTCATATTTTTTTAATGTAATTAAACCCTAAATAGTTACTCACCATTTCATAAGTACCTTATACAATTTTCATATTTTGAAAATTGTGAGCAACTTACCATATAGACAAGGGGAAAATGTTTTTTTATTTTATTTCATTTTATTTTATATAAGGACAATGATGTACATGATTCAATAATATTAGGTGATTACGTGATCAAGATAAAAGACACATGAGTGGATATAAACGTGAATAGAGAGATGAATATGATGACGAATACAATGATGGATATAAGTCTTGACATGTATTCATAACAAAACTAAATATATAAAAATTGAAAAAATATTTATCATTACAGAATGATGATGGATAAAAGGTGGACAAAAAGGTAAGGATATTCATAACAAAACCAAACATATAACATAAATACGAAGATGATGTACAAAGAGATATAAAAGTTAGAGGAGTGAATATGACGATAAGTAGAAAGGTAGATATACACACATAACAAAATCGAACATGTAAAGCCTAAACATATGTGTATCCATTAAAAAAACATTGGATTACTAAACTATCTTATGCTTGGTTTTTATATGTGTATTGTCACTTTTTATTTCCATCATTCTACCCATTATCATGTATATCCGTTTATGTTCACCTTGTTCCATTAATATATTTATTTATGTGAACATTATGAATTTGGAACATCATTGTCTTTTTTGACATTTCTAAACTTACCAATCATATATATAAAATGATGGTTTACTCTCTCCTAGTGCTGACAAGTGGCAACCTCCAAAGATGTCACATTAGCCTCTCCAAGCTTTCTATGCAAAACATGTTCTTTTCTCATCTCTCTCCTACCTTCCCATCTCTCCTATCTTTCCAACATTTAATCCAACATTTAAGAGAAGCGTAGCTACAAGAACGGAAGAAAATGGCAAAATTTCATATTGCAATTGGATTTTGATTCCATCTTTTTACTATCCAGGTTTTTCATTCTCTATATATTGGACTTTAAGAGCAATGTGTACTTATCTATGCATTTAAAGTTGGATCAAAATATAAAAAATATTCATTCAAAATCTCTACATATATATATATATTATAGATATATATAATTAAACTACAACCAAAAGGGAAAAATTAATCGCCAATGACAATTTCAATCACATATCCATAAATCTCTCTGAATATTTGTTGAATCAAGCAAGTAGAAACAAAGTAATTCTATTAATGAGGAATCATTAACAAAATACTATTTTTAGGATGAGTGCAAACAATACCAAATAAATTTATAGCAAATGAAATAATCACACATGATCAATAGACATTATATAATTAAAATCTAAACAATAATGAATAAGTGCAAAATCATATATTGAACTCACCTTCACTTGAAATTTAAAAAAAATATAAGATATCATATCAATTTTCACTTGAAAATTTAAAAAATATAAGATATCATATCAATACCGGGCATACCGTTATTACTCTAGTTGATATAATTAGTTGGTCAAATAGCTAATAGCTGGTTTTATTCATTCGTAATACATGCTTTCTTTCATCTTTAACTTTATATTGTTTCCCTCCTTATCTTAACAACTAACAACTGCTGGCATCAAATACTATACAATATACATCCTACATTATATTATTATTATTATTAGATAACCATGATTTCAACTTCAGATAAGTGATGGGCAAAGTTTAATTCATGATGAGAATCCAGAAATATAATAAGATTTGAAAATAACTCATGGCTGTATAATAATCATTAGTTATTTTATGCAGTTGAAGAAAGGACAATTAATGATGTAATCCACATGATTAAAAAAGAAAAATAAAGGTACCAATACTTTAGAATAAAGACAAAAAAAGCATTAATAATTGTTAACAATAAAAAAGGGAATAACACTTAAAATTCATTTACACTAATAAATTGCTCAAAGAGTTGAAGAGCTGATGAATTATTGAAAATAAAAAATATATATACATGTTTCACGAAATGGCGAATATAACCTCACAGCTGTAATCCAATAATTGCATGTGAAATTCTTTATTTCTATTATATTTTATTTAATTAAATAAAAAATTCGATTATAACAGTCTTCCTTACTTAAGGATTAAGACCAATGATCAGTAGACACAATATATTAACAATGTGTCAGATGAGCGGTTCTTGACCAGTCTATCTATTTTTGTGAAATTTTGAATCAATGCTCTTTGGTTCTTTAATTATTTGTTCTAAATGAATGAAACTTACCAACTGGTCAAGTGGTACTATTTGGAATACTTTTTTTTATATAAGCTTTATATTATTATTTCGTATTTTTTGTTTTCATTTGAATAAAAAGAAATCTCTTTTTTCTCCTTTTGTTTTGCTATAATAAGAAAATATACATTAGTCTTTGTATTAGTGGCTGCCTAGCCCCTATACTCATATTCTATGCTTCTGGTGGGGAAATCTTTACTCGTGTGTACACTAAAAAAATATTTATTAATAATATCATTTTATACGTATAATCACACACATTACTAAAAATAAGACAAGAAATGAAACACCAATGAATTTCATATGCCAATGATCTTCCTGTGATGCCGCCAGAAAGATTTGTAGAAATAACATAATATTTTTTTATATCGTGATTTTAAATGAATAAATAATGGTGCAAGTATACTAACACAAGTTTCAAACAAAAGACGTGAAAGATGATTCGATGTGAGATGTGAGAAAGGCCACATTATACAAATATGTTCGAGTTGAGTAAAATGAAGAATATATTCGAGTAAGAAACTGACAGACACTTATAGAAGAGTGTCAACATAATACCACATATCTTAAGACAAATTTGCACAATATCTTAATGAAAATTTACCATACACAAAATTTGAAACTGTGTAGACGGGGATTTCGCGGGGCAATAATGTACTTTTATTTTTCATATTTTGTAGGGCCCATATGCTGCATATGCATGGCAACTATAAATAACGAACATCCACAACAACTTTCTCTTTAGCTTCTCCGATCCATCCATGGCGGCCAGAGATGAGAAAAGGCAGCTTCACATAGTGATGTTTCCATGGCTTGCCTTCGGACACATAATCCCATACCTGGAACTCTCCAAACTCATTGCTCAAAAGGGTCACAGAATCTCTTTCGTTTCTGCCCCAAGAAACATCGATCGTCTCCCAAAACTCCCTCCACATTTAGCTTCTTCCATTTCCTTTATCAAAATCCCTTTGCAGAAAGTTGCAGAGCTCCCTGAAAACGCAGAGGCCACCACCGACATCCATGATGGGCTCATGGGTCACCTCAAGAAGGCCTTCGACGGCATGCAAACCGGGCTGGCCCGTTTCCTGGACGAGGCCCGGCCCGACTGGATCATCTGCGATTTCGCTGCTTACTGGCTTCCTCCCATCGCCGCCCAGCTTCGGATTCCGGTGGCATTTTTCTTCATAATCAATGCCCAGTTTTTAGGCTTTTTTGGAGCAGCTGAGGACTTGATTACCAGCACAGATTATCGAACCAAGCCCGAAGATTTCATGGTCCCTCCCAAATGGGTCAAGTTCGAAACCCAAGTGGCTTATCGCCGATTCGAAGCTAACTCCATTGTCGGGCTGAGACAAGAAAACGATTCCGGGTTTTCGGATTATTACCGAACTGGTACTGTTATACTTGGATCTGAAGCAATTCTGATAAGACACTCCAATGAGTTTGAACCAGAATGGTTAGCTGTGATTGAAGAGCTCCACCGTCGGCCAACAATTCCGACAGGGTTATTGCCGCCGGCGATGAACGAGCACGATGCAGATGCAGATGCAGATGAAGAAGATGAAACTTGGGTTTCAATCAGAAACTGGCTCAACCTTCATGATAAAGGGTCAGTGGTTTACGTGGCGCTAGGGAGTGAGGTGAGGCCGAGTCAAGAACAATTCAGTGAGTTGGCTCATGGGCTCGAGATATCCGGGGTTCCTTTCCTTTTGATTTTGAGGAGTGACTCGGTGGAGCTGCCGGAGGGGTTTGAGGCGAGAGTAAGGGGTCGAGGAATGGTGTGGAGGAGTTGGGCGCCTCAGATGAAGATACTGCGTCACGACTCAGTGGGTGGGTTCTTGAGTCATTGTGGTTGGGGTTCTTTCATAGAGGCACTAAGGTTTGGTCTTCCTGTAATAGGACTACCATTTTTATTAGACCAATCCTTAAATGCTTGGCTTGTTACTCAAAACCAATTTGGTGTGGAAGTTCACAAGAATGAGGAAGATGGGTCCTATACTCGGAACTCGGTAGCTGACTCAGTAAGATTGGTAATGCTCGATGAGGATGGAAAGAAATTCCGAGGCAAAGCTAAAGAATTGAGTACACTATTCAGTGACACAGAATTGCAGAATAGATATGTAGACAATCTCTTAAATTTCCTCAAAATTCATGAAACAGGTATTTTATTGCTCAAGTAATTTAATTTAAGTATGTTGCATGTTGTGTCCTAATTTGCCAAAATATGTTTTTCCTTTGAATAAGGTATAATGAATTATCAATTATGTAACCACATGAGGATCTTCTATGTACTGCGTTTACTTTTCTTGTTGTCCTAAATATTTCAGTCAAGTTTCAATATTTAATATACAACTTTCTAGATATCATTATTTATACTTCCTCAATCTCATAGTAGATGAAGCAATTCGTCCAAGAAACTGCTACGAATAAGTCAATTACTTTTATGAAATTATCTACATCAACTTTGATTGAATATTTATAACATAAAAGAATATCACCATGGGGTCTTACTCTAGCTCAAGGGTTTTCCAGAAGACAAGAAAGAGATTTGGAAACTAAGTAATAAACACTAAATGTATCATTAAATATGAAACTTTATCTGTAAAGAAGCCCCTAATTTACAATCCTCGGACTTGAAGTACATAATGTTTTGGCAGTGCATATACATATATACTTGTGCAACAGATCATGAAGTTACATAAATTATAAACCGTCCGAATTAAACCTCCTCTGACTAATATTGAGTACTGATGGTCTTTCTCCGACATTCCAATACAGAGAAAATGTGAATACACGGTTGGAGTAGACATTCGAGCTAACAATCAAGACAAACATGGGGCATACGGTGCACTCTCAGATGCTGCCTCTATAGACTTTGAACCACCAATGCTCTCTCTAGTCTCTGCTCTGTCGATATTAAAAAGAAGGCATATGAACACAAAGTAATTGCCCTGAGACAATGAGGTCAAAGAAACCATGGAAGAAAAAATGATAAATTCACTAAATCATCTTTCCAAGAAGTAATTTCAAGATCTTAACTCTAAAACAGCAATCAAACAATGAGTTCCTAATTTTCTCCCAGCACTCAACGATGTGGATTATTCCAATTGATTTATGTTTTTATGCACTATATAGACATGTAGTAAATCAACTACTTAAGCTAAGGACAACTAGTTTTTCCTGATAACCACAATTGACAAGAATCAAAGGTTTTGTACAAGAAATTGACAACCAGCTTTAGCCATTTATAGAGATACAATTCCCATAAAAATGAAAAAGCAGGAAAAAAAAAATTTAGATTGGAGAGAAGAATTTTACTTGCTTCACATTTGCTCAAGATCATTGGCTATTCTGGTTTCCTGTCCTGAAAGGACATCCAAGAAGCAGGATATAGCTCTGTAACCACATCCACCATGTCTCATGGCATCAGATCTATTTATTATGCCAAACCAGCATCTAAAAGATCGATAAGATATAGGATCTTTGAGTTCTTATGCACTGGCATAATCACCAAGACTGTGTAGCTGCTAAGTCGCAGACAATCCAGAGAGACACTTAAACATACTGTTCTATCTTCCCTATGTGCCCTCTGTTTTATCAAGAATTCCCTGAGTCAAAATTGACTGAGTTTGAGGATTTTCATGCACCAATCTTTTTCCATGTTATCAACCAGCTCAGAACATTTATTCATAATTATAACCATCAATCAAAACCTTCCAAACCACTTCATCATAATTATAACCGCAGTGAAGCAGCCTACAAAAGGTTGTCTCATCCTTCTCATACAACCTACAAACAAGCAGCTTATAGGATTCTAAATGAGGAAATAGTCCTTTGCCCGAGCATTGCATCAATTAAATTCATTGCATCCTCATACCTTTTCACGTTGCAGCAACAATCTATTAGACTCTTGTACATATCTGTCACCTGGAAACATGCCATGTTGCTTCAAATGATGAACCAACCTCCAAGCTTCTTCAAGGCGCTTTTCTCAGAAAAGACCTATAATGAGTGCGTTTTAGCCATCACATCCTCAGCTTCTTTCAACATTCCTTGGTTGCAATAAGCAAGAAGGAAAGAAGTGCATGTGCAGACATCAGGTTTACATCCCAGAGCGACCATATGGATTGAAAACCTTATAAGCATTGTCAAAGTCAAATTCTTTTAACATTTGTTCAATGATAATTGAATAAGTCACAATTGTGGGTTTCATGCCACCATCTAACATTTTCTTTTCTTTTTTTTAAATAATCAAAAGCTTCAGATACTTTGTTGACTTTTCGCAACCCATTAATCAGCACATTGTAAGTATGCAAGTTTGGAAGGCAACCCTCTGTGAGCATTCTTTCAAAGCATGGTGTAACACCGGATATTCAATCTAAACCTAAAGTCACCACACTCACCACGATTCATCCACAATATTTAACCATGAGAGTGTTTTGATGAATGAAGATTGGGTGAAAACGGAGGACTGACCTGAGAAGAGCAGATAAATAATCCCCAGTAACAATCTGCCATTTCAGCAACAGCAACAGCAGCAGTGAATCCATCTGATTTTCCACTTGCAACAACTCTCTGCAATATCGGCCAATGACATCTCTTCAGATTCCACAAATGCAGTATTTTCTTTTGAGCAATTGCAGTTTATTGAATTTGAAACCATTGGGTTGATTCAAACTCTCTCATCTCTGATTATTATAGTTTTCTGTGCAGGAACATGAGTATCACAGTATTGGGCCCTAATATTTTGTTAACGAAAAAGGAAATAGGCCTTATCAATTGGGCCTCTTTCTTATTTTTTGAGATAATTAATTGGGGCCTTTTCGTAACAACTATTTTATTTTAAAAATTCAAAATACAAAATAATATCTACGAGGTAAAAATTACACCCTATTATATTTTCATTTTTCAATTTCAATTTTTTTTAAAAAACTTAAACAATGAGTGAAATAAATTGCAATTAATTTATATCATTACTTATAAAGTATACAAAATTTATATTAAAAGTTTATTAATTATATGCATCTACATAATATAATTTATTATAAAAATATTATTTTTCATATTGACCCGATCATTTTAGTAAATCAGCTTCTTTTTAATAAATTTGTGGTCATTTTACAATTATTATCTATTAATTTACTATATCGTTACTTGTTATTTTAAGTCCTATATATACAAAATATATAAAAGAATTTCTTATGTTTTGTTTTACATCATATAATTAATTATAGAATTTCTTTTTTTCATATTGGCCCACTTAAGGCCCTTAGTTTTTTCAAAAAAATTTACAACAATATTGTTGGTCTTCTTTGTCTTTTAATATGATTTTTTTTTTTTTAATATTAGAATTAGTTGGATTTACTACATTATTTTGGTAACAAGTAGTGCAATTCACGAAAAGAAGCACTAGTCATTAAACCCTTCAACTTAGAAGTAAATGTGGGAAAACTCTATATACCAGCTTTGATTATTTGCACTTGAATTCGTTGTAGCGTCTAATAAAAAATATTAGATCTTGAGATGCTGCAACTTGTGCACATGCAACTTATTTATTCATACTCGTCACCTTTTTCCATATATGCAAATCTCTATTTATTTATTCATACTCGTCACCTTTTTCCATATATGCTTCAATTAATAATCCACTCGTTCAAACTAAACATGTGCTTTATAGCACCTCATAGAAATTAAAATGGATCGAGGATCCTGATTGATGTCAACGGATTATGCATAACAATTTCATTACATAATTAGTAATTTACCTTATACAATTTTCATATTTTGAAAATTATAAGTAAATTACCATATTGCATGCACCTATAAATAAACGAACATCCACTTTCACTGTTTTCACAATTTCAGAGATCTTCACAAACAGACATTTCATTATCTTATCCGATCCATCCATGGCGGCTGGAGATGAGAAAAGGCAGCTTCACATAGTGATGTTTCCATGGCTTGCCTTCGGACACATAATCCCATACCTGGAACTCTCCAAACTCATTGCTCAAAAGGGTCACAGAATCTCTTTCGTTTCCGCCCCAAGAAACATCGATCGTCTCCCAAAACTCCCTCCACATTTAGCTTCTTCCCTTTCCTTAATCAAGATCCCTTTGCAGAAAGTTGCAGAGCTCCCTGAAAACGCAGAGGCCACCATCGACATCCCTGCTGGACTCATGGGCTACCTCAAGAAGGCCTTCGACGGCATGCAAACCGGGCTGGCCCGTTTCCTGGAGGAGACCCGGCCCGACTGGATCATCTCCGACTTCGCTCCTCACTGGCTCCCTCCCATCGCCGCCCAGCTTCAGATTCCGATGGTATTTTTCTCCATTTTCAATGCCCAGTTTTTAGGCTTTTTTGGAGCAGCTGAGGACTTGGTTACTAGCTCAGAGTATCGAACCAAGCCCGAAGATTTCATGGTCCCTCCGAAATGGGTCAAGTTCGATACCCAAGTGGCTTTTCGCCGATATGAAGCTAAAGCCATTGTCGAGCATAGTCGAGAAAACGATTCCGGGTTTTCGGATTATTTCCGAATTGGTACTGTTATACTTGGATCTGAAGCAATTATCATAAGACACTGCAATGAGTTTGAACCAGAATGGTTAGCTGTGCTTGAAGAGCTCCACCGTCGGCCAACAATTCCGGCGGGGCTATTGCCGCCGGCGATGAACGAGCACGATGCAGATGCCGATGAAGAAGATGAAACATGGGTTTCAATCAGAAACTGGCTCAACCTTCATGATAAAGGGTCAGTGGTTTACGTGGCGCTGGGGAGTGAGGTGAGGCCGAGTCAAGAACAATTCAGTGAGTTGGCTCATGGGCTCGAGTTATCCGGGGTTCCTTTCCTTTTGATTTTGAGGAGTGCACCGGGGCCCGACTCGGCGGACCTGCCGGAGGGGTTTGAGGAGAGAGTGAGGGGTCGAGGAATGGTGTGGAGGAGTTGGGCGCCTCAGATGAGCATACTGAGTCACGACTCAGTGGGTGGGTTCTTGAGTCATTGTGGTTGGAGTTCTATCATAGAGGCACTGATGTTTAGTCTTCCCTTAATAGGACTACCATTTGTAGTAGACCAATCCTTAAATGCTAGGGTTGTTACTCAAAACCAATTTGGTTTGGAAATTCCTAGGAATGAGGAAGACGGGTCCTACACTCGAAATTCCGTAGCTGATTCAATAAAACTGGTAATGCTCGATGAGGATGGAAAGAAATTTCGAGACAAAGCTAAAAATTTGAATCCACTATTCAGTGACAGAGAACTTCAGAATAGATACGTAGACAACCTTTTAAATTTCCTCAAAAATCATCAAACTAGTTTATTAGTCAAGTAATTTAGTTTAAGTATGTTGCATCTTGTTTCCTAGTTTGCCAAATTGTGTTTCCTTTGAATAAGGTACGTGTAATGTCATATGTAACCACCTGAGATCTTCAATTTTTGTATGTAATGCATTTACTTTTCTTATTGTCCTAAATATGTTACAGTTAGATGTCAAGGTTGTGCTGAATTTGGTGTATGTCACGAGAATTATCAATTGTGATTATGTGAACGGATGGAGTAGATTATGCATAACAATTTCATTACATAATTAGTGATTTACCATTTCATAAATACCTTATACAATTTATATATTTTGAAAATTATAAGTGAATCACCATATAATCGAGGGGAAATTAATTTTATTTTTTTTTGTAAGAACAATGATGTATGTGATTCAATGACAACAGGTGAACATGATATCGGGTGTATTAATGGATATGACCTTAGTAGAGATGGATATGATGATGTAGAATGAAGGATATATGGATAAAAAGTGGACAGAAAGGTAAGGATATTCATAACAAAACCAAACTTATAACATAAATACGAAGATGATTTACAAAGAGGTGAATATAAAAGTTAGGTAGTGGAGTGAGTTAGGTAGAGGAGTGAGAGGTAAGATACACACATAACAAAATTATATAAAGCCTAATCAAATTTATGTAGAATGATGGTGAGTAGAGAAGTTGGCAAAAACATAGGTAAATTGTAGATAACGTACCACAATTTATTAGTGGTCGTATTTTACATCTCACAGGAATGAAGTCTATTGATTTAGTCTTATAATTTAAAAAAACTAAGCAATTTGTGGTCAATCCGAGTTTTTTTTTTTTTTTGACAAATTAAGGACATTTGTCTAGCTAGCTTCGCTGATATGGCGAAAATGATTCTAATGCGACGAAAATTATGTTAGGTGGCACATAAAGTGTTACTGATTTGGAATTAAATAATAAGAATAAAGAAAAAATACATAAAACTATGAACACTATTTAAAATACATAGAATACAGATATGAATACTAGTTAAACATGCATAAAAAATATTTTTATTAAATGTGAACATTACAATTATATAGAAAATGAAAATTAGTTACAAAATACAAAAATTAAATAAGAATATGAATAATTTAAAATTTAAACATGTTAAAATGAATAAAATTATTAAAGTATAAATAAAATTAAGAAAATATAATATCAACATAAATATGAATAATAATTGAAATAAAAAAAATATTCATATTTTCATTTTATATTTTCAAAATATTGTTTAGTAAGTGGTGAGCTGTGTATAGCCCCACCTTATATCAATAGACCCTGTTTTTTGTAGGACCTAAAATAACCCATATATATATATATATATATATATATATATATATATATATATATATATATATATATATATATATATAAATAATAAAGGGTGCGGCTATCCGCACCCCAGAAGGGCTAGAACTTACTAAACACACCTCATTTATAGTGTTTTTATATTTCTCATTTGTATAGAAATGGGGTGTGTTAAGTAAGTTTTGGGGTGCGGATAGCCGCACCCAATAATAAAATCGAGTATAAAAAATATTCGAGAGTGACACTTATATACCCTGGAGGATCCGTACCCCTGACCTGCCACGACTGTCTGCCTATCCACCCACCCCTCTTTGTTTCTTTTCTTTTCTCATTTTTCTTAAACCCTAATCTTCTTCTCCTTCTTCACTATATTGCTGCACTACTACTACTTCTTCTTCTTCTTCTTTAAAATGGTTGTGCCTCTTCTTTTCTACTTTCATCTTCTCCTCCTTTTTCCATTGTTTCATTTTCTACATGTTATTCTCTCTTTTTCTCTTCTTCTCTTCGTTGTTGCTTCTTTCTCCATTCTTCTTTCTCCAACAACTTCATACGGCAACTGATCCTCAAAAGATTAAACCATAGCAGCAACAATAAGAGATTGGATAGTTCAGCTAAAAAATTTATAGAGGGTGTTCAAAGATTTGAAGATTTGCTAGAATTCCATGTCTCAGATCTCTCTTTCTTTCAATGATTTCTTCTTCTTCTTTTAGTTTATTTTTCTTCAAATCACAATTTCATGTAGTTATGATGATTGTTGTATCTGTGGAGTGTCCACAATATATTTCATTAATGGGGAGAATGAACAGAGCCCAATAGCCGCCTCTCTCGATCATATAAAGTCGTGTCGAGTCACAGAATAAGCAAATGGAAAAAGATTCAGATCACTCAATAAAAATACTATGCACAGACAATTGCAGGACACATAAATATGTAATACCCTAAATGTAAAAATGTAATACCTTAAACGTAGGTATAAAATACTTTAAACGTATTTATGTAATACTTTAAAGATAAATATGTAACACCTTAAACTATAAACATTAATACCTTAAATGTAAATATGTAATATCTTAAATGTGCACATATGTAATACTTACACTATAAACATTAATACCTTAAAAGGTAAATATGTATAATGTGGGTGTATTTGAAGAGAAATCAAAAGGAATAATACCTTAAGAGTATACAATTGATACCTTACGAGTATGCAATTAATATCTTTCATTGAATGAACAACTAATACTTTATGAGTATTCAACTAATATCTTAAGAGTATACAATCGATACTTAAGAGCATACAATTATTACCTTCACTGAATGAGCAACTAATACCTTAAGAGTATATAATTGATACTTTCACTGGATGAATTATATATGGAATCAGATGGTGCTCGACACACATTAACTATGATATAACCGTGCGTAGGGTAAGTGAATGTGTGCAAAGACGGTCCACGCACTGGATCGGGCTGGGAACACAAATCTTAAATCAGTGCCAATGAGTACAAAAGGTTTTGTGAATATTCGAATACCAAGTTATCTTACTCCTGGTTTTGTATGTAATGTATCACTCTTATTGTCCATCATACTTATCTTTCTTTAAGCCCACACCTATTGACTAATATCTCTACACTAACATTAAGAATTGGGGGCAATCATTATCTTTTGACAAAAATAAAAATGGGCATTTTTACAAGAAAATGTATAACATTATCCTTCGAACACATACGTTAATCAAATTGCTAATAGCTAGTCTTTAATTTCATTATAATACATGTTTTCTTCTATAATTTTATATAGTTTCTTTCCTAACAACTAACAACTGCAGCATCAAATACTATACAATATACATCCTACATTATATTAGACAACCATGTTTCCAACTTCAGATAAGTGAAACTGGCAAAACTTAATTCATGATTATCAGAAGCAAGTAATATATAATATAATAAGATTTGAAAGTAACATATGGCTGTATATAATAATCACTAATTATTTTATGCAGTTGAAGAAAAACAATCATGAATGACGTGATCTATATATTATTCGAAAAGAAAAATATATAAACATATCAACACTTTAGAATAAAGAAAAAAATGCATTAATAATTGTTAACAATAAAAAAGGGAATAATAAATTGTTCAAAGAGTTGAAGAGCTGATGAATTATTGAAAAAAATAATCCATGTATCTTGAAATGGCGAATATAATCTCACAGGCTCACAGCTGTAACCCAATAATTGCATATGAAATTCTTTATTTCTATTATGTTTTATTTAATTAAATCAAATATTTCATTACGTGTACGGTGTACCACTTAAGATGACTTTATAAATTTTTATTTTGGAAACTTAACATAGTATATTGAACAGATCTTCCTTGAGATTGATGTCAGTATTAAACATACTATATTAACAGTCTGTGTCAGCAAAAACCCAAGAAGAACATATTTATATATACACACAACTACTAGTATAGATGAGTTGTTCTTGATCAGTGTATCTATTATTTAAATTTCTAACCGATCGATGTTGGTTCTTTAATTATTTGTTCTAAATTAATGCAACTTATCTTTACTTACTTGTGATTATACTAAGAAAATATTTATTAATAATATTATTTTATACACATAATCTCATATATTACTAAAAATAATACAAGAAATGAAACACCAATGAATTTCATATGCTAATGATCTTCCTGTGATGCCACAAGAAAGATTCGTATTAATCAAACAACAAAATGTTTCTATATGTCGTGATTTTATTTCATAAAGGTGCAAGTGTAATAACACAAGTTTCAAACAAAAGACGTGAAAAGCCACATTAGTTGCAACCCACCACATTATTCCTCAAAATTAAAAAATAATGTACTTTTATTTTTCATATTTTGTGAGGCCCAATGTCCCGCTCATATTGCAACTATAAATAAACAAACATCCACTTTCATACCTGGAACTCTCCAAACTCATTGCTCAAAAGGGTCACAGAATCTCTTTCGTTTCCGCCCCAAGAAACATCGATCGTCTCCCAAAACTCCCTCCACATTTAGCTTCTTCCCTTTCTTTTATTAAAATCCCTTTGCAGAAAGTTGCAGAGCTACCTGAAAACGCAGAGGCCACAACCGACATCCATGATGGGTTCATGGGCCACCTCAAGAAGGCCTTCGATGGCATGCAAACCGGGCTGGCCCATTTCCTGGAGGAGGCCCGGCCCGACTGGATCATCTGCGACTTCGCTCCTTACTGGCTTCCTCCCATCGCCACCCAGCTTCAGATTCCGGTGGCATTTTTCTTCATAATCAATGCCCAGTTTTTAGGCTTTTTTGGAGCAGCTGATGATGACTTGATTACCAGCTCAGATTATCGAACCAAGCCCGAAGATTTCATGGTCCCTCTGAAATGGGTCAGGTTCGATACCAAAGTGGCTTATCGCCGATATGAAGCTAACACCATTGTCGGGCTGAGTCAAGAAAACGATTCCGGGTTTTCTGATTATTTCCGAACTGGTACTGTTATACTTGGTTCCGAAGCAATTCTGATAAGACACTGCAATGAGTTTGAACCAGAATGGTTAGCTGTGCTTGAAGGGCTCCACCGTCGGCCAACAATTCTGGCAGGGTTATTGCCGCCGGAGATGCATGAGCACGATGCAGATGAAGAAGATGAAACTTGGGTTTCAATCAGAAACTGGCTCAACCTGCAAGATAAAGGGTCAGTGGTTTACGTGGCGCTAGGGAGTGAGGTGAGGCCGAGTCAAGAAAAACTCAGTGAGTTGGCTCATGGGCTCGAGTTATCTGGGGTTCCTTTCTTTTTGAATTTGAGGAGTGCATTAGGGCCTGACTTGGAGGGGTTTGAGGAGAGAGTGAGGGGTCGAGGAATGGTGTGGAGGAGTTGGGCACCTCAGTTGAAGATACTGAGTCACGACTCAGTGGGTGGGTTCTTGAGTCATTCTGGTTGGGGTTCTTTCATAGAGGCACTAAGGTTTGGTCTTCCGGTAATAGGACTACCATTTTTATTAGACCAATCCTTAAATGCTAGGCTTGTTACTCAAAACCAATTTGGCATGGAAGTTCCCAGGAATGAGGAAGATGGGTCCTATACTCGGAACTCGGTAGCTGACTCAGTAAGACTGGTAATGCTCGATGAGGATGGAAAGAAATTCCGAGACAAAGCTAAAGAATTGAGTACACTATTCAGTGACACAGAATTGCAGAGTAGATATGTAGACAACCTCTTAAATTTCCTCAAAAATCATGAAACAGGGTTATTGCTCAAGTAATTTAATTTAATTATGTTGCATGTTGTTTCCTAAATTGCCAAAATATGAGTTCCTTTGAATAAGGTACAATACATCACGTACAACATGAGATTTTCTATTTTAATATGTACTGCATTTACTTTTCTACTTATCCTAAATAAGTTGTCGTGCTTCCAAATTCGAAGGTATATTCTATTACTATACATCCATGTCTAATATGCAACTTTTTAGATATCATTATTTATGCTCTCCTTCGTCTCATAGGCAATAGATGAAGCAATTCTTCCAAGAAACTGCTATGAATTCGAACTAATTATTCACTAACTAAATTCGACAAGTCAATTACTTTAATGAAATTATCCACACGAACTTTGATTGATTATTTAAAATTCAACATTTAAACTAGAGGTTTGATGTTCTTCGAATTATTTTTAAAATATATGTTCGTCCTCTAACAGTCTAACTTCACATTATAATTCAAAGAATTTACGAATCCAAGATCTGTCTCTGGCCATAACACTTAGAGGCAAATAGTTCTAAGGTAAATAATCATCCTTACAAATCCAAGATCAAATTAAAACTTAGAGATTTTTCTCATGCATGATTCTAAGGTACATAATCCTCCTTAATTAAGAGGCAAATAGAAAAATATACTTTGAGGATGTTTGAGTGAGCTTATAAAAATACCACCATGGGTCATACATACTCTAGCTCAAGGGTTTTCAAGAATTCAAGAAAGAGATTTGGAGACTTCTTTACTCCGCCAGGAGTTGTCTCAAAATTTAAAAGAAGGCATATCACAATGATAGATCAAGAATGAGTGATATTCAGTTCAATAAAAGTGAAATGTGTAATTCAATATACCCAAAAAAAAAAAAAAACAAGTGAAAAGAACAGTAAATTACCACACTGTGGAGGTGCAGCGATTTAACATCTCAGCATACAGCACTGGGGCCGTTTCTCAACCCTCCAATTTGCAGGGATATTTGCTGGAAACTTGTTTTGAACTTGACATATGCACTTGGTGAAGGAAAATTTTCTGCATAATGAAAGGGATGAGTATTTGATAAGGTCGTTGAGAAAAGAACTGAAGGAACATTATGAGAGCAGTACTGCGTGAAGTTTAATTGAAGAGTTGAATAAGAGGTAAGAAATAACAACTATACCGCTCCGTCAATAAAGTGTAGGTTGAATGAATGTTCTATTGCTGTTGCTGGTTTCCATGACAGAGCTCTTCCTGTTTTCCAACAATATATACAGATCAAATGTATGAATGGGGAAAATAATTAATGTTGGTGTGTGCGAACCACAAATATCACATGGAAAAGGTTGATTGAATCCTCAATAAACTGATAGTGAAACGGCAAAGAGTATAGTTATCCATAAATAACATATGATCCCAAAGTAAATGGCCCAAAACAATGAGCTCAAAGAAATTACGGAAGAAAAATGGATATCGATGATAATTTACTAAATGATCTTTCCAAGAAGTAATTTCAAGATCTAAACTCTAAACAGCAATCAAACAATGAGTTCCCAATTTTCTCTCTGCGCTCTACGATGTGGATTATTCCAATTGATTTACGTTTTTATGAACTATATAGACATGTAGTAAATCAACTTCTTAAGCTAAGGACAACTGGTTTTTCCTGATAACCATAATTGAAAAAAAATCAAAGGATTCGTACAAGACATGGACAACCAATTTCAACCATTTATAGAGATTAGAATGCCCATAAAAATAAAAAAGCAGGACAAAAAAAAAAAAAAAGGTTTGATTGGAGAGGAGAATTTTACTTGCCTCACATTTGCTCAAGATCTCTGGCTATTCTGGTTTCCTGTCCTGAAAGGACATCCAAGAAGCAGGATATAGCTCTGTAACCACAAGCACCATGTCTCCTGGCAGTGGAAACTTATCAGATCTATTTAGTATGCCAAACCAGCATCTAAAAGATCAATAAGATATAGCACCTTCGTTTGCTATTGCATTGGCATAACCACCGAGACTGTGTAGCTGCTAAGTCGTAGACAATCCAGAGAGACACTTAAACAGAATGTTGTATCTCCCCTATGTGCCCTCTGTTTGATCAAGAATTCCCTGAGATAGCATTGACCGAGTTTCAGGATTTAGCATGCAACCATCTTTTTCCATGATATCAACCAGCTCAGAACATTTATTCACAAAGCCCCTCTTCAGCAAGCCATCAATCAAAACCTTCCAAACCACTTCATCATAATTATAACCGCAGTGAAGCAGCCTACGAAAGGTTGTCTTAGCCTTCTCGTCACTTCCCTTCTCATATAACCCACAAACAAGCAGCTTATAGGATTCTAAATGAGGAAATAAACCTTGCTTGAGCATTGCATCAATTAAATTCATAGCATCCTCATACTTTTTCACATTGCAGCAACAATCTATTAGTCTCTTATACATATATTCACCTGGAAACATGCCATGTTGCTTCAAATGATGAACCAACCTCCAAGCTTCTTCAAGGCGCTTTTCTCGGCAAAGACCAGTAATGAGTGCATTATAAGTTTTTATATCTGGAGCACAACCACGTCTTTCCATATTTTCAAAGAGCTTAAGGACTGTATCGTGTTCTACTATTTTCCACACATCAGCAATATTAATGGAGTCATTATTCAGCTTTGAATTAAGCTCTGTTCCACCGCCATTTTCACAGATTAGTTTCTCACGAGATAGATGTTTTATTAGAACAGAATATGTGTAACCCGATGGTTCACATCCAGCACCAACCATAGATTTGAAAGTATAAAAAGCACGATCCAGAAATCCTGCACGTCCATATCCATCAATTAACACTGTGTAAGCCATCAAATCTAGTTGGACCCCTTCTTCTTTCATTTTAGCCATCGCATCCTCAGCTTCTTTCAACATTCCTTGGTTGCAATAAGCAAGAAGGAATGAAGTGTATGTGCAGACATCAGGTTTACATCCCAGAGCGACCATATGATTGAAAACCTTATAAGCATTGTCAAAGTCAAATTCTTTCAACATTTGCTCAATGATAATTGAATAAGTAAAAATCGTGGGTTTCATGCCACCATCTAACATTTTTTTTAAATAATCAAAAGCTTCAGATACTTTGTTGACTTTGCACAACCCATTAATCAGCACATTGTAAGTATGCACGTTTGGAAGGCAACCCTCTGTGAGCATTCTTTCAAAGAGTTCTAGAGCAAAGTCAATTTTCTCTGAATTGCAGTATCCACCAATCAGAGCAGTATACATAACCTCATTCACCATTATGCCTTTGTCTTTCAGGGAATTAAATATGTCAAATGCCTTATCAATGCTCCCTCTTTCACATAAAGCAACAATAATAGGACCAAAGGTAAAGTGATCAGGAATCACATCGTTCTCTTTCATCAGACCAAGCAGGCGAAGAGCACTATCTATATTGTCTTCCTTACATTGTCCACACACTAAACGGTTAAAAGTGATAAGACTTGGAGAAAGCTTTTGCTCTAGCATCTTACTAAGAAGGGCCATCGCCTTGTGCACTTCTTTTACCTCACAGAATCCAGATATCAATTCATTATAAGTACGAACATTCGGACTGCAGTTTTTTGACTCCATCATGTCTAATATCTCAAAAGCTGCATAAACCATTCCCTTCTTACAATAACCATTGATCAAAGCATTATAAGTCACTACACTAGGAATCAACCTGTTATCTGACATAGATCTCAGTATTTCTCTCGCTTCGTCAAGCATGCCATCTTTACATGTACCATCAATAAGTACAGTGTACGTATGGACATTTGGCTCACAACCTTTCTCCTTCATCTCCTTAAACAAACACAAAGCCTCCAATCTCCTATCTGAACCACACAAAGCATCAATCAGAATAGTGTAGGTTCGGACATTTGGAACACAGTTATCATCCCTCATTTGCAAAAAATACTTTTTTGCCTCATCCACCTTCCCAGCTTCGCACAACCCATGCATCAAATTATTATATGAAACCACATTCCTTAGACAACCCCTTTGTGGCATAGTCATTAAAATTTTAACTGCAGTATCTACATCCTTTCTCCTACAGTGTCCTAAAATGAATGATGTAAAAGTATGTGTGTCCGGCTTCAAACCAGCCTGAAAAATCATACTCAAGTAACATGTAGCCTGCCTCACATTACCCAATTTACAAGAAGCATTAATCATTGTATTAAAAGTATATATATTCGGCGACACCTTGTCATCCAACATCTCCCTATAAACAGACTTCATCTCTTCAATCATCATAAACCGCACCAGCGACATCAAAAGCATGTTGTAACACCGGATATTCATTCTAAACCTAAAGTCACCACACTCACCACGATTCATCTCGCGCAGAATACTCAATGCCAATCTCGCATCCTCCTCCACCTCACAATTCTTAACCATTAAAATCCGGATTTTCTCAGCATCCGCAAAAGATTTATTCCTTATCAGAATGCGCAGAAGTGAAGCATAGGTTTGCACATTGGGTTTGAAAGTGGGGGCACGTGAGAGAAAATTGAAAAAATGAAGGGCAGTGTGAGGATTGAGATGGGGATGTTGAGATAGGAATGAGGAGAAGAGAGAAGGGGATATAGATGGAATTAATTTTGTGAAAGAAGGATGTTTCTGCCAATTGGGTTGGCATAGGAGGGAAAACAGTTGAGAGTAGAGGTCTGCCACGGGCGGATCGGACTGGGAAACTGGCTCGCTCGCAATGGAAAATGAGAGTGTTCTGATCAATGAAGATAGGGCAAAAATGTAGGACTGACCTGTGAAGAGAAATGGTGGTGGCGTGGCGGTGGTGGCAACGGTCGATCGTATCATTGTGAATGGGAATCGAGCGAATCGGGCGGTGGCGGCGGAGGAGCGGAAGACGCCATTCATGAATGGTTTTCTCAATTAGAAGTAGAGATTCATGGATCGGAGAAGAAAGAAGGGAGATGGAGGCTCAATTTTCCGTTTCAGTGTAAACTGCCTACTGGCTGCTGTGACTTCGCTAGGTATCGCTAATTGGGTCGGACCTTTCAGACAACATGGAGCTCCACCCTGGTATTAATGGGTCGATTTTTTTTTTACTTACAAGAATTTCATAAATTAATAAGGTCTAAAAACAAGATTTCTTTGTTTTTTTTAATAAGTTGGGAGATTACATAGGGTTGCATGGTTTTGTTTGGAATTTTTTGTTTTTTAAATAAGTTGGGAGATTAAAATGGGTTGCATAGTTTTGTTTTGATTGATGGTTTAAGAATGAGTAAAAACAATGTTGTTGTTTAGATTGAATATTATGATAAGAAAATAAAACAAATTATTTTACTACTCTTTATGAAATGCAAATACAGCAAATTCAAAGGATAATATAAGAACTTTAATATCAAGATCAAGGATCAACCTTGTCTTAAGCCCAACCAACCCATGAACCAAACACACCTTACAGAACCAAACAATCAATATTTGAGCTAAATACCCCAAACCCCAATCCAAATGAAACCTTTCATGTCAAGTCTCAAAGAAAATAGTTTACAATACTGAGTAAATCTTCGAAATCTTGATAAAAGTGGATATGGAACATTTGAAAACTTAATTTAAAAAGTTAAAACCCTATAATTATATTCCTAAATATTTTTATCTTCTAAAATTATGCCCCATATTCCATAATTCCACCTATTAATGATACAGATTTATTCTGATTTGGTGTAAAGAGATTCTTTACCTCCTATCACACACCACGCACGCAAGGCACCAAATCATCTGCTAACACAATAAATTTGATTACCTAATCTTTTTATCTCTCCATTAACCCCAATCTACAAAGATATGATAAATTTATCCCTGGAATAGTCTAAATCAGCATCCAAACAGTCCCCAAGTGCGGAGCGCTAGCAGACGACATCTGTATCACCGCTGAGGGTCCTAAACCCGCGCCGTTGTGCGCATAACGCCGCCACCACCGCCGCCACCCACCTCAGTAGAGATGGAGGAAGCTCCTTCTCTCTCTCCGAAAATCACTAAATCCGAAACAAAGCTACAGTTAAACAACCACCGGAGCTCTTCTTCTCGATGCGGCGGCTCAAACAACACCAAACACCAAAACCCAGACCTCCCTGCCGCCGGTCAGGTGGCCTTCCGCATTCTATGCCACGTTCACACTGCCGGCGGCGTGATTGGGAGCTCTGGCTCCATAATCAGGAACCTCGAAACCCTAACGGGGTCGAAAATACGGTTCGAGGAGGGCATCCCCAACTGTCCTGAGCGAGTGATCAATATCATCGGCGACGCCTCTCTGGAGAAGAAGATATCCGTAGGAGATGAAATGGTGGATGTGTCGAAAGCACAGGAGGGTTTGATGAGAGTTTTTGAAAGGGTTTTGGAGGTGGAAGGGAATGTCGGAAATAATGAGAATGAGGACAACAATGTGCATCATTGCAATGGGGCCATTACTTGTCGATTATTGGCTCAAACGGGTCAAATCGGGGCGCTGATGGGTAAAGGAGGGAAGATTGTCGATGGGATTCGGAAAAGCTCTGGGGCCAGGATTCGGGTTTTCAAGAATGAGCAGACTCCTCTTTGCGCTGGACCTGAAGAGGAACTGATTCAGGTGATTATGGTTATTGCCTTGGAGTTATAATGTATACACTTCATAATTTGTTAAAGATACTAAATGTAACTTTTTTTCTTTCTATTGTAGTTGAGCAATTAATGCTGGTAGTTGATTTCATGCACATGGTTCTTTAGGCAGTGGCTCATTTGTGTTAGTTAGCAATGAATGAAAGAATGGACAAAATATTCATTTTCAAAGTTTGTGAGGAAGATTAAAGAAATGGTGGAATTGTCCCCTTGATCTTTTAATAAGTTTGGTAGTTCAGTGAGGTGGTTTGCTGACTTTTACTTTGGTAAAAAAACTGAGAACTCATGCAACAAGATTCAGTCTACTTAAAACAATTGCAATAATTTTATGCATACTTTTCCACTGTGCTGCTTTTGGAAGTGTAGAAAAAGGTTGAATCATGAATTGAGTGTGTGTCATCAAACCAAATTAGGGTTTGTGATGCCAGTTTGGGAAAGTTGTCCACTTTTCTGAAATAATTCTCTTTCTTAACTTTTCTGCATATAAGATATCTTAATTATGTGGCAGATTATGGGTGGAGTTATGGCTGTGAAGAAAGCACTGGTTGCTGTTTCTCGTCGTCTCCAGGATAGAACCTTTGGTGAAGGAGTTCCTGGCCACATGTCTACCCATGGCGTGTCACACAATTTATGTTCAGAGTTTAGTCCTAAAGAAAATCCTACCTCGCTATCTGTTTCAGATAGTGCTGTTGAGCATTGTTCTGTCGGCCATTCATTGTCTACAGATGTCGAGAGAATTCGTCATGTAGATGTAAATAGTTCACTGAGAAAGGTTCTGTTCAGATTTCTATGTTCTAATGCAATAGCTGGTGGCGTGATTGGAAAGGATGGAAATATTGTTAAATATCTGGAAAAAGAAACAGGGGCTTCGATAAAGTTTGCATCTCCAGTGTCTAGGTCCAAGGAGCGCCTTGTCATCATCACTTCATTGGAGGTCACCTATCCTGCTGTTAAATTCATGTTTTCCCAGATGACAAAACATCACTTTTCCTCTCCTAAAACAATTGTCTACCATTCTTCTTAGTTGTTTCTTCTTGTGAGTATCTTTGCAGCATTCGGATCCATTATACTCTCCTGCACAAATTGCCATTGTTCGTGTTTTTACCAGATGCATAGAGGTTTGCCTTGACCAGGGTGTTATATCAAGCTTAGGTAACGGCGAGAGTGTATTGGCAAGAATTCTGATTGAATTGAGTCAGGTCAGCTGCATGCTGGATGAGAATGGAAGGGTTGCTTCAGATATAAGTGTTACATCAGGTGCTGAGATACAATTAATAGGGGCAGATGATCTTCCAAATTGTGCTGGAGTCAATGATAATGTGGTCCAGGTCTGAACTCAAACTTGCTACTGCTTCTCGAAGCCTAAAATCATAAAAACTCATGGTTATGCTCAACACAAACTAGGATACTATGTGTTTCATACTGAGGAATACATGGACAATCTTCCATGCATATCTATGTGGTTGAGCTTAGTGAGAGAGAGAGAGAGAGAGAGAGAGAGAGAGAGAGAGAGATGTACTGTATTTTTCAATTAAACGAGTTTAAAATGATGCAGAAAAAAAACTTGTTCAATATTTCTCAATTGAAGGATTTTTAATGACTTCACATTTTCATCAGTAGTCTTGCAGTTGGTCAATGACAAATCTAATTTTAGTTGTATTGAGTCAAAGAAATTAAGTTGTATAGGATGCAACTGGCAATATCCCCTCAAGAACTTCTATATGATTAGATGATACTAATTATCTCCTCTGGCTTCTTTAGACATTATTTATGTCGGCATATTATGCGATGGCCTTCTATTTCTGAATTTGTGTAAGCTTTATTCACAGATTTCAGGTGATTATGATAATGTTAAGAGCGCTCTATTTCAACTTGCTGGTAGACTTAGAGACAATTTCTTTTCGGGAACGGGACGCATAGGAGCATGCTGCAAGCATAGTTCACACCCGGCTATTCGTAGCAGCAGTCCTAATAATACAGAGGCGGCTAATTCAGTGTATTTAGCGCAATTGTCAAAACTATCTAGTATTGATCAACTGGATCATCTTGGATTTGTACAGAAGTCAAGCAGTTCTCACCTACAAGGATTGTTGTGGGAACAGGTAAAGATTTTATTAATATTGCTAGTGGCTGCCTTCATTTTCATCATCATTCATACTTTCCCTGTAGGAATTCATTGTTCTGAGTGATTTCATGTTCACAGGCAAAAACCAGAGAGAGTTGTCCAAGACCTCTAGATAGTGCTCACGGCATGGCAGCAGCTTCTTCAGGCAGGCTAAAGCACGAAAGGTATACAACATACTATGTAATATTCATGGTTCGATTCCTTTTTAGGTTGTATTTTGATATTTTCATCGTCAGAGTGAAGCAGTTAACATGGCTATGACAGAGGCACATTATCTAATAAAATAAACTTCCAAGTGTGTTCAATTTGCAGAGTATCTGTGATCGAGCCATGTTAGATATTGTGTTCTCATCTGTAAATATCTGGTTTTCTTTTTACACTATCTAGTTCGTTCTTTTACTTTATTGTGGTCAAGATGGTTGTCTCTCTTTTTTGGTGCTGAGAAGGATTCAATTAGAACTTGGTGCTTCTCTATGCTTCAACTGAGCTTTGTCAGTATAATGGTGAAGGCAATCGAACTTGCAAAGGGAAATAAGAAGGAAAGATGTTTGAAGGTCAGAAAGCTGAAAATAGAGATACTGAGGATTCACAAGTTTAGGGAATTCTTGATTTATTCAATCAAAATATAAAAAACTTCATCTAATCATTTGAAAATTTATTAAAAGAAAATACGATATTCAACTTTTGGGTTCTTTCCTTTTCTACTTCATGAAGAAATATTACTAGTAGTTGCTTGACAGTTGCAATGGATATTGCAGTAATATTGGAAATGAAGGATCAAAAACAGTGGAGGTTATGGTCCCCAGAGAAGTGTTTCCTTCTGTCTACGGTGAGAATGGGAGCAACCTGGCTCGCTTAAGAGAGGTATACTTTATCTTGACTAAACCCAATGGCAAAATGTGATCCATATGGGCTTAGTTTGTAGTTATTGATTAGTTTCCCCACTGAATTCTCCTCTTTAATTCATGTTATTTTGGCTTTAAGTGTACTTCCATGTTATCATTGTTCCGTGAGCATATCATTTGTTTCACAAATCGATTTTATGATTTCTTATTGCAAGATATCAGGTGCTACGGTCGTACTGAAAGATCCTTGCCCTGGAGAAAGTAGTGGGAAGGTGAGTATAACCGGGACTCCTGAGCGTATCCAGATTGCTCAGAGCCTACTTCATGCATTCATTTCGTTTTAATTGAACATATTTCTAGATTATTAGTCCCGATTAACGATCTCTTCCCTCCATGGTACATATGCTTTTTGACTGTAAGTAAAGATGTAAATCCTTTGAGAATCTTGAATAGTTCAGAATATCATTTTATGAGTGTCAATTGTAACCATCGTAAACCAAATGTTTTGATGTGGATGAAGATCTCTATTCATTCATTCTGGCCTTCTCAATTACTAGTACAGCTCTCTCTCTCTCTGTGGGTTTTAAGGGATTATATGTGTTTGGCCTTTTCTCTTAATCTCTGATTTCACCACGTGAATGATTCATTTACATCTTGTCTGTGACCACACTTTTGTGTCGGTGCTGAAACTTCAAATTAGATAATGTGTCAGTGCTACCCTTTTGCTAAAAACAATGACACTCCAACATTTTACAGTGAAAGAATCATATATATTTAGTCTTGCAATTTCTTTTTATGTTGTATGGTTATTGAAAAGAGTTTCCTAAGATTGGACAAATACATTCATCATAACCCCATATATTGTAATCCTATATTTTGATGATCTACTTATTCAAACATTCACTATATCAACACACGTTGTCTCATTGAAGCTTGAGAGCTTCCATAGGCCTTCCCAAGAGGGACAAAACTGTCCCACAAATGTGTCTTGAAGACAGCCCTGCCTCTTCAATCTGATCTTCTGGTGCTCCATGGTCTATGTATCTATCTGGAAGCATCATTGATCTCAACTGCATTTTCAACACAATGTTAGAACTAGAAAAAACTCATTGATAGATGTGTGTAAGAGAACTAACTCACTCCATACATACCTTAAGTTGTCCATCCAAAAGACCATTTAGGCCTAGGAAATGTGAAACATGTGATCCAAACCCTCCAATTGAACCCTCCTCCACAGTGATCAATATCTCATGTTCTTTAGCCAATCTCCTGATCAGATCAGTATCCAACGGTTTGCAGAATCTTGCATCGACTATTGTCGCTGATACATTGTAAGATTTGAGCATCTCCGAAGCTGTCAGACACTGCTGAACTATTGAACCATATCCTAAAATCGCCACTTTGCTCCCTTCCATTAGTATTCTTCCCTTGCCAATCTATACAAAGAAACAAAAAAAAAAAAAGTTAAAAGTGTAGTTAAGGAATGAGGATCTTAAGAGATAATAAACTTAAGTATTGATGCTTACTTCAAGTGGTGTTCCTTTGTTATTATGAGGGAGAAGAGCTCCTACCCCGTTTCCTCTAGGAAAACGGAAGCAACTAGGCCTATCGTCTATAGCCACAGCCGTTGCAACCATGTGCATCAGCTCTGCTTCATCTGATGGAGCCATGATCACCATGTTGGGCAAACAAGCCATGTATGTTACATCAAACGCCCCACAATGAGTCGGCCCATCTGCCCCTACTAGACCTGCTCGATCCAATGCAAACCTAACCGGTAGCTTTTGAAGATCAACATCGTGAACCACCTGATCATATCCTCGTTGTAGGAAGGACGAGTAGATAGCACAAAACGGCTTCAGACCCTCCGAAGCTAAGCCAGCTGCGAATGTCACAGCGTGCTGCTCAGCAATTCCAACATCAAAGCAACGATTTGGAAATCGCTTCTGAAAATAGTTGAGACCAGTTCCACCTCCCATGGCAGCATGAATAGCCACAATTCTGTCATCAACTTCTGCTTCTTTTATCAGAGATTCTGCAAAGTACTGAGTGTATGAAAGCGTAGGCGATTTGGCCTTGTTTTGCTTCCCTGTACTAGGATCAAACTTCACAACACCTAACACAACACAAAAAACAGAATTCAGCACTTAATTTTTTTTTAGTGGGCAAGATTTTGTTATATCATCTAACCATGCATTCTATCAGCAGCAGCTTCAGCTGGTGGATATCCTTTTCCTTTTTCTGTCACAATATGAAGTAGAACTGGCCCTGGTGTTGGCATAGATTTAACTTTCTCCAAAATAGTAACTAAATCATCCACATTATGTCCATCCACTGGGCCAATGTAGTACAATCCGAGCTCTTCAAAGAACGTAGAACCCGAGGCACTAAGCATCCCCCTAGCATACTCATCAACCTTGGCTGCAACTTCATGTGCTTGTGGTCCAATTTGCTTAGTGATACTCTGTCGACAATGTCACATGATCCTTAATTTCTTATGTCCAGTACATAGATACATTTATTATAACTAACTTACTTTTGCAGCCTCCCTTAGCTGTCTGAATTTGGGGCTTGCTTGGAGCTTGGTCAAGGCACTGCTGAGGGCGCCAACGGGGGTTGCAGGGCCATCCAGCGTGGCAGTTGGCAATGAGACCTGCTTGTTATCGTTCAATATAATGATGAGATTAGAATCAAGAAAGCCTGCATTGTTCATCGCCTCGTACGCTTGTCCAGCTGTCATTGCTCCATCTCCAATCACAGCCACAACATTGTTCTCCTTCCCTAATAGATCCCTCCCCACAGCCATACCTAATGCAAAGATTCAAATCCACACTCAAATTTCACCTTTTTGATCCGATCAAAAAGAGCAAATCTACTGTAATCAACATACCAAGGCCAGCAGAAATGCTTGTTGAGCTATGGCCCACACCAAAAGCATCATAAACACTCTCATCCCTCTTCGGAAAACCAGCCAATCCAGACGTCTTTCGAATGGTGTGCATCTTGAACCTCCTCCCAGTCAGAATCTTATGCCCATAAGCCTGCAATTATAACAGTGGCTTACATCAGATCTAATCTTTATGTAATAACATGAGTATGCAAGAATCAAGATTAACCAATCAATCACCTGATGGCCCACATCCCAGATAATCCTGTCTTCAGGGGCATTGAAAACATGGTGAAGGGCAACAGTCAACTCCACAACTCCCAAGCTTGAACTCAGATGCCCCCCCGTCTGTGATACTGTATGTACAATCTCTGTCCTAAGTTCATCAGCCAACTGCTCAAGATCCTGTCCAAAACACTCACACTTAATCAGAACAATAACAAGATTCAATCTTTTCACCATTGCTTATACACACATACCTTTGTGGAGAGGTTCTTCATGTGAACTGGGTAGTTAACGGTGTCAAGTAACGGCGTCAACGGCTTTCCGCCGGAAAAATCAATCTTCCCACCATCTTTCTCTCTCCTAAACACCATCTTCTCTTCCTCTCCTTGTGAACCACCAACACATGATTTGATACACAACTACACCATTTTTTTTTTCAAGCAATCAATATATACATCAGAGATGAATTAAACAGAAAGACATGAGAGAAGAAGATGAAGCAAACCTTTTTTCTTGAACCATGGTTGAGTTTACACTGGGGAAGATATGAGAGAGTGGGTTGAGTGACTGTGGTGAAGACCGCCGGAAGAGCCATTGATGATCGGCGGAGGTGGTGGTCGGAGTGAACAACTTGTAAGAAAGTTGGCAACTAGGACAAAATTTATAATTTGCAACGAAGAGCACTTCTAATAATAAATTATTATGGAAATGGGAATTAAATAGTTATTGCAATTTCATTTTCATGTGTTGTCTTTATTACACACTATGCATGGCAAGATAGATTCTCCTGCCCTCTTTTAGGTAGTGTTATTATTCTCTTGCACGTTAATTAAAAATTGCATCATCCATTTGCGTGTGAATTTTCTTTTTAATCTTTTATTTTAATGAGTTGTATAATTTAAGGCGTGACACCCAATTCATATAGCGTCCAGATTAAATTTTCTGATAATTTGTTAATTAACTATTTTAATCGGTCAAGACTTGGTAGTTGTACCATGCTTATTTTGTCGCTATAATAGAGGAATATTTGGAAATTTTCACTTCCAATTCCATTTTGATGCCATATTAATCCATATATATGAACATACACATATATGCAATTTATACTTGTGAACAAAAAAGGAAACAGTCTTAAATAGAAATTTTTGATATGGAATATGATTCTGAACTTTTTGTTCTTTACTTTGATTAGAATCTTCTTAATTGAGTTTGCAACAATGTATTTAATCGTAAAATAGTGTTGCATCTTCGAATTCAATTATGTTAGTGTATGTAATATATATGTTTAACAGACATTATATTATACATCGCCCACTAATTCCCTAGAAAAATAATAATATTTCATGTAAAACCACATTATTTCATGATCTGATATAAACTTCTGATTAGGGGAGAGCATCGGTCGGTTCGGTAACCGAACCGAACCGAACCGAAAAAACCGAAACCGAATTGTATTTTTTTTAAAAACCGAACCGAACCGAATAGGGCTTCAAAACCAAATTAAAACCGAACCGAAATATTCGGTTCGGTTCGGTTTTAAACCGAAATAACCGAATTTTATGTGCAATATTTTTTTTTTTAACATGTTTGTTCAATTGCATCCTTAAATGAAACATAGTCCAAACATAGTCCAATGAAACATTGCAACAAAAACTAATTAAAACATAGTCCACAAATAACATTTCATTTCGAACTACATAAACTCGAGCACTCAACATTATAAATGAATAATAATGTGTTAGTTGGACTAAGATAATTGAGCTATTTATTGGGCTACTAATTAGATAGTTGGCTACTAAAGGCCCACAATATTATCATTAATATAAATATAAAATATATAATTAATTTTTTTTCTTTTTTAATTCGGTTATTTCGGTTATTTCGGTTTTTTTCCCCTCAAAACCGAACCGAACCGAAATAACCGAAATTTATGGAATTCAAAACCGAAAACCGAACCGAAATTTTTATAACCGAACCGAATTGTATTTTTCGGTTTGGTTCGGTTCGGTTTTTCGGTTTTAACCGAAAAATGCTCACCCCTACTTCTGATCGATGTAGCTTTCTTCTCATTAGTAATATTTAGATTCTTTAATATCTTTTTAGATCAATTTAAATTTAACATCACTTCTGAAACAGTATAAATTAGTGGAATGAAAAGACTAAACTTACTTCAAACTCAATTTAGAAAAAATTCTCATTCACACAAAGTTCTCTTTTTTTTCTTAATTATTTTTTTATTTCGTAATTCATTTATTTACATTATGCATGACACGACATAAAGTAACAAAATGAAATACAAGGATACTAACCATCCTGATTACATATTAATGCATTTTAATTTGTTTTCAAATTTCCTTTTATGCAAGTCCTAATTAATCTTAAAATAAAACTACCTAGTTGTTACTAGATATTGTGGCTTATGATGTATTGATGTGCCAAAACATCGATTCTATGATTAATTGTTGGTCACAACATCGATTCTATAATTAATTGTGGCTTATGATTTTAACACATCAATGGGTAGTTATTAGTCAGGTGATCACTTCTCTTGGCCACAATTATATTTAATTTTCAAAATTATAACCTAATGAAATACAAGGATACAAACCTATCTTTATTACATATTAATGCATTTTAACTTGTTTTCGAATTTCTTTTTATGTATGTCCTAATTAATCTTAAAATAAAACTAGCAAGTTGTTATTAGATATTGTGGCTTATGATGTATTGATGTGCCACAATATCGATTCTGTAATTAATTGTTGGCCACAACACCAACTCTGTAATTAATTGTGGCTTATGATTTTGACATAGTTAGGCGATCAATTCTCTTGGCCACAATTATATTTAATTTTCAAAATCATAACCTAATTTACAATTTCACATAATTTGGCCAGAATGACACTTAAAAACACTAGTATTTGGTAATTTTATCGCATTAGGCCGGCAATGAACTCTACTTTGGTGGGCATTTTTGTATTTATTATTATAAATGGTACTTTTTTTTTTTTGAACCAATTATAAATGGTACTTGCATGATTAATATATATATTGTTTCAATGGTAAACATGATCATATTACACGAAAAAGTAAAATATTAGGACCCACTATAAATTGAAAATCCAGAAGATTAAATAAACACTTCCAAGAAAAATTCCCAAGCAAGAAATTATATAAAACTCTCTCCAACAAATTCAATCCCAATCATGGAAGTGGTCAAATTTTTGACAAGGGAATCAAAGATGAAGTTAAGAGCCTTTGATTCTCTTTATCATTTGAACATGCTTCATAATAAAAATGAATATATTGTGAATTCAAAATAAAAATAAATTAATAGTTTAATACTCTATATTTTTAGACCTATTGAGAGCGCGGGGTAAACGAAAGAACCACAAAACAACTTTCTTTGCAAATGTTATTAATTTTATTTTATCTAATTTATTATTCCCACGTTACTGAGGTTTTTATATTTTAGATATTATTTTCGCTTTCAAATATGGCTAATCTTTGGGTTTTATTTATCTATTTTAGTATAATAAATAAATTAAATTCTTGAATATTGATTAAAATAATAGTTTGCGTGGTGCTCGTGAGATGGAACCCTTTGCTGTGTGTAATAAAGAACTGAAGCAATATGTGCAGGTGCACGTTTACGTGTTTGTATATATGTGCTTATAAAATCATTGCTTGCTGAAGAAAACTAAGGGAATTATATTTTCTAATAGAAAAGGAAAATAATATAAAAGAGAAAAGGAAAATAATATTCAGAATTAAGAATAAAAATAACTTCTATGTTGTGCAATGAAGTTGAGAAACTAATTTCAGTATAATTTATATCATACGGAATATAATAATGAATATAATGATTTTGGAGATAGTACCCAAAATTTTGAAACTGATGATTTTCAGAATTTTTTTAGCAAATCCATACAGGCTTGGATGGGAATATATTAATGATAATGGCATGATCTACTGTAAATTGAAAGTGACATAGTGCTCGTTTCCAAATATTTTTGTAATGGATTTTCTCTCAGAATATAAACTTTTGAAGTGCTTCTTGATATGTGTTTTAACATTATTAAAATATGTTTTAGTAAAAAAAAATTAACCTCAGAATGAAATTTCATTTCAAAAGTGATATCAAACAAGCTTACAATTGTTCCTTGCGAATTTAAATTAATTGTCAAATAGCAACGGAAAGTTGTATAATTATAGTAACTTTAAAAAATATTGTTCTATTAATTTTGTTGTTATGATAGGGATCTTGGTTCAGATATCAACATTCAATATATAATGTGATTCACATCCAGTGTAGAAATATCAATCAAATCTATCTTATAGGGCGCCTCTCTCTCTCTCTGTTTTTTTTTTTTTTTTTGGGGGGGGGGGGTGTACTTACTGTGAATTAATTAATATAATAAATAACGTTATGGTGCTAATGGTGTTATCTTTCATAGAAAATTCTTTATTCTATGAGTTCAAATATCATTGTCCCATCTTGTTTCAATAGAAGAAGAAATGGGACGTTGATCCCATGTTTAAATCTTGTAGATTTCGACAACTTTATGTCAGTTTCATTGATTCTTAATTTGTGGATTGATTCATTATTACAGTGAACATCTGATTGTGTGTAAACAACCTGCTAGAAAAATAAAAACACCGTACCAGAAAAATGTTCACATTGTACTTTCATTAACCTAAATCCTGGATACAAATACAAAAGAGAAGTTGACAAATTACAGAACAAACGTAGCAGTGCCTCTAACTTCTATTTTTGGATCCACCATTTAAAGAAGAGACAACAAATGAATAAACAATTGCAAATGTGAAGCAGTAATGTACATGTTTTCGTATTCACAGCCAGCACCAAATGGCCATGTGTTTAGCTGGTTTTTAAGTGGTTTCCAAGTTAGTACTTGATCACGTGATGGCGTAACCAGAGATCATACATCACCATATGAAAAGCGTCGTGGCTGACAGGGGGCGAGTTCCACTGGAAGTGCTTTTGGACCTGATCATAGAGAATCATAAAGAGTTAATGTTCGGTAGTGCAAACTGAACATTGTAGATGAAGGGTAGATTTGTACCTTGACCAAATTGTTGTGCAATGTGACAAACTCTTCTTGTGTTACCTTCTTCAGAATTTGCTTCAGCTGATACACATCATTCTCCTTCAGCACTACCGCGAATTTATGCCAATTTATGACGTCGTTGAAAGGCAACTCATAGAAATTTGAGAGTATCACTGCAGTCAACCATCCACAATTCACCAAATTTAGTTATGGAGGAAATTGAATACTTGAAAATATACTTGTATATACTCTTCAAATACACTATCACTGTACATAACTAAAAAACCACGTCTATTCAGACTCTTGAAATATTATTTTTTAAAACGTTATGTCTTTTTCCCTTTGTACATATTCTGTAATGATATTTTATAAAATAAGACAAATTTCTGAAAGGATTATTGCTTCTATTTATTCCAGATAGTTACAGCTGAATAGTTTCTATAACAAGAAAATTTAGTGAAACAAATGAAAGAACCTTAGCTTTGGTTTAAGTAATTTAGAACATCAAAGGTGGACCCCACTTAAACTCATTATTGGTGCATCTCATGAACAAGAAGAGAGGGGATTAGTACTCACCAGGTATACATCCGTAATGTATAGAGTCTGCTATACGAGCACTATTGACCTGAGAGCCACCAGGGCAAATGCAGAATTTTGTTCTGTAAAATCTCTTTTGATACACAAGATGTCCAGTGGCCCTATTGATTCTGTTATTTGATATATCAAGCTCAGTGTCATTTTCCCATACTCGAGCCAGAATAACTCTAATCTTGGAATTTCTATGCCCTGCCCAGAAGCCGAGTGTCGTTCTGTAATAAATGTTAATTAAGTTCCCAGAATAAGAAGAATGGAACATAATTGTGTGGCTTGAAAGAAATCTTATCACTTGTCCGGTGCAATGAAAACAGTGAAACCTCACACTAGCCCAATATCTAGGTTGATAACACTTAATTCGTCAATGAAATAGTTCTAACTATGAGGGCAGCAAAAAGACTTTAATAAACAGGAAAACTCAAGTGTCAGGTTAACTAAAAAACATTGTGTGCCTATTTTCTCAGCAAAAAGAACACAAATCTTACTTGGACCCCTGATAACAAGGAGAATGCCACATGTTCAATAACAATAACAAATATGGTACTGAGTTTAGTGATCCTGTTCTTTAGTTATCAGGTATTCTAGAAAGACAATATGACATCTTTTAAAATTCATCGAAATTTGTTAAATCAAGTTGATAATATATAACATCAAAAATCTGAGAAACTAGCCTTTTAGCTTGCGTAGAAACCCGTCTCTAAGAATAACTTACTTAAAATTATTTTGAGGCAAACCAAAATATCTTTGACCCAAAAAAGGGTTTGCAACAACTCAATGTGAACTCCAAGAGTAGGCCCAGGAAACTATCTAAAGTTCAGGTCTTGAAAATGATCCTAACTGCAAGATCACGAGGAAAAAAAAAATTAATTCAATAGGCTATGCATGAAAGGTTCTGACATATTTAATCCATACAGCCCCAAATTTCCTGTGATCAATTTATTTATGGAGCATTAAGTCTAGATTCCTTCAGCATGCGGATACTGAAAGAGCTCAGCTGTGTAATATAACAAGCAAAATCTCCAAATGTGTTGATCTGATCATAATCTTCTGTCAGGAAAAAGCATAATACATCTTAACTATGCAAAATCCATTTTTTACCAGAAAGAAATTTCAGCAAGAATGTGATAAGTTATGCCCATTTGTCACTCTCTAGTTAATGGGGTTTCAATGAAAGGCTGTCTAATTGAAGGCCAAAAGGGCTAATCAAATTTTTGTTTCTTTTTCTCATTTTATTTTTATTGGAATTGAAAGAGATGTCAATGACTTTACATCTGGAAGCAGAAGGGAAATAAAAGTTTAAAACAATACCAATTAAAAAAAAAAAAAAAAAAGAAAGAAAGCTCATAGAAAGATGACTAAATCTGAAAGAATGAAGGATGAGAGGTCATAATGTTGGAGATTAAGTACCTATTTTCTATATCATTTCCTCCAGCTGGAAGGGCAAATGGCTGAAGAACTTGGGGGAGTGCAACATCTTTGTGTGGTATAAACCCAACATCGTAGCTGGGAGAGCAAACAACGCGAATTGAGTTTTTCACGAGATGTGGAAGTCCTTCAGTGGCCCTCACACCAACATCGTGACAAGTAACAAAGAAATGATCAGCACCTAGTGTTCTATTCCAATATGGATATTTGGTCATCAAGCTCTCCACATAGTTCTGGACAATTAAGGTCATGTTCTCATATGATATACCCTGCATGTTATTTTAAGAAATCCATATATTAGTGATTAAAGCCTCAAATTTGATGGAGAAGAAACATTAGGACACCATTGCTGGCAAAGATAGTCCATATCAAGAAACATGGAACAAGAAAAAATGTGGGAAATTTTTCCAATAAAATAATACTTAATAACTCTTGGCAAAAGGCAAGCATCTGAACATAAACTTGTTTATTTCTATGCAGTCAAATCTATTTATCTGCTACGACAGTTTAGGCAGAAGCACAGACTACAGTCTATAGCAGTAAAGGATTTTCAGTTGTTATTGGTGGGGGCAGCATCTGAAGATGGCAACACAGCGGGTAAATCACATTAGTGTTCTGGCAGGCAATAAATATGCAAAGAAAAACAAGTTGATAAAGGTATGCAGTGTTACATCAGTAGACTATGGAATTCTGATAAGCAAGTAGACACAATCGGGAATTAATGTAAATGGAAAATAAACTAGAATTAAAGACAATAATACAGTGCTAGAGGGAGGGACTTCAGGAGATGTGAAAATCAGACCTCAGCACTTCTAATAAATGAGATAGGAATGCAGTATACATATGAAAATGTTGAATGTTATACATGTATCATAGTTTAACACTCAGATAACAAGATCGACAGGCATGTTTAGGAATATAAGATCATGAAATTGGCTTGATTTGTAAGTTAAAAGCAAGCAGGAAAAATATCAATATCTTCCAAGAAAAGGCACCAAAAGAGATAGACAAGGATGCCAAATCATACAGGCATTTAACAGACAAGAAACAGTCTCCCCAGAAAACTAAAACGTAAAAATTTAATGAACTCAAGAAATAGCTAGCTCCCCTAAATGGGGATCAAACAGATTCAAATTCCTCACTACAATTCCATAGAACACAGAGTTCACTGTACATTAAAAGATCAAATGGGGAACCATAATTTGAGATGAAATATACCTTTCCTCGCATCTTATGACACGAAATCGGGATGAAGAACAAATCGGCTCGATCGGGATCATCCGTCACAAAATTACTCTCCTTAAGATTCTGAAAAAAGTACCCTTCACTAGCGTATTTACCAGTAAGCTTCCTCGGCGTCTGGTAATAGGTCTTCGGATCCCCATCTGAGTACACATACACCTTGAATCTCTTCACCATCTCCTCATAATTTAACCTAAACACCTTCGGCGAATGGTAAACGTTGTCGTTTCCATCGTCACTCTCGTCCCCATCCTTTTCCGTAACCCCAGCGTTCTCCACACTATCCACATCACCATCATCAACAACCTAAAAAGAATCCGACAAAATTAAACTGAAAATCATTGAATTTAACGAGATGCGTAGGCAGAGAGGCGGAGTAGTACCTCAGTCAGCGAGAATTGCGCAGTGGGGGAGGTAGAGGTAGCAGTGGGGGTGGATTGGAGAGAAGGGGAGTGGAGGGATTTAAGAGAGAGATAAGTGAAGGAAATGAGTGTTATGACGGCAAGAGTGAGGACGGAGCCTCGGAGAGAGAAGACAGCGGCGGAGGACGACGGCTGCGTGAGTTTCACCGCCGACATTCCCGGGCGGAGCTGGTGGCTGCCGGAGATCCTTTTAGCAGTATTGATTTGCTTCTGAAGCTAATCTGCGTGTGTAGTTGAGTAACTTCCCCACACTGCGAGATCACAATTCAGAAAGAACCTTGCTTTATTTTATTTTATTTACTTTTTATTATTTTATTGGGTTAATTGCGCGAAATCCCCTTGTGGTTTGGAAAATCCGCGTGAGACCCCCCTGTACTTTCAAAAATGCACGAAACTCCCTTATGGTTTTTTAAATGTAGCCCGAAGTCCCCAACTCCGTTAAGGTTAACGGAAGTGCTATACACGCTCTTTTCATGCATTTTTTGGTGTTTGTTTTTTTGATTTTTTTGCTATAAAATGATATATTTATCTTTTTTTGACTATATTGAAAGATTAATTCTCATATGGGGTTTCTTGCAATTGCAAACACTTTCTTCAATCTGATTTTTTACATTAACAACTATTTATTATTTGTTTTTTTTTTCAATTAAATTTTTTATAATGTTAATTTTATATATAGTTATTTATTTTATTGTTTTTAATACTAACAGTTGGTACGCATGTTTCTTTTTACTTTTGTTTATTTCAATTATTGTTTTTTTAATATTGATTTTTATTTAGTTATTTATATTATTGTTATTAATGATTTTTCTTTCTTTTCTTTTATTTTTTTCAATTAATTTTATTGTTTTGCAATAGTTGATACATATATTTCTTTCTTTACTTTTTTTTCGCAGTTCATTTTTTCAAAATGCTAAATTTTTTATTGTTATTAACTCAACTATTTATGAAAATTATATTAAATAAAAAAGACTCAATATTAAGAAAAATATAAAATAAATAAATAAAAGACTCATTATTTAATAATTGTTAGGTATAACAAACAAAATTAACCATACCAAGAAACAATTAACATACTAAAAAATAATTAACATACCAATTTATCATAAACAAAATAATAATAATAATGATGATGATGATGCTGCTGCAAGAAAACATGGAACATACCAATTTGTAACTACAAACATAAGATAAAAAAGATTATATCGAAAAACTTGGAACATACCTTGTACTAGTTTCAGGTTTTCATTCTAAAATAAAATGTACTTCAACAGCAAAATTTCTCATTGTTCACGCCATTACTCATCTATATTTCTCCAACAAATTCAATGGATTTTTAATTTTTTTTTGTATGAACATCGAATATTTTTGTGAAGCAAGATAGTAAACTAATTATATTTTGAGTCTCGTTAATTACACTTTAGGGTTAATTTGATGTGAAAATAATATATTATCAAATATTTCCACATCCTCCTCATCAATAGTCGACATTAATACCAATAAAATAAAAAATGAATATTATAACAAATGAACTGAAAAAACCAAAAGCAAATAAAGAAACATACGTAGCAACTGTCATTAATAACAATAAAATAAATAACTAAAAAAAATTAACGTTGAAAAAAAATGAATGGAAGAAAAGAAAAGTAAAAAAAAAATACATACCAACTATTAGCATTAATAAAAATAAAATAAATAACTAAATAAAAAATTAACATTGTAAAAAAAAAACAAATAATACATATGTGTTAATGTAGAAAACAAGTTTGAAGAAAGTGTTTGCAATTGCAAGAAAACCCCTCACAAAAGAATTAGTGTTTTATTATAATAAAAAATGAGTAAATATATCATTTTATAGCAAAAAAAGTCAAAAAAAAAACACCAAAAATGCATGAAGAGCGCGTGCATAGCACTTCCGTTAACTTTAACGGAGTTAGGGATTTCGGGCTATATTTAGAAAACCATAAGGGGATTTCGCGCATTTTTTAAAGCATAGGGGGGTTTCAAGCCGATTTTTCAAACCACAAGGGGATTTCGCGCAATTAACCCTTATTTTATTTTATTTATTTATTTATTTATTATTCAGCCCCTTAAAAATAAGGGGAGGACTAAAGGCACAACTTTGTTTTCTAAGGGCACCACACTATTTAAAAAAAAACAATCAATTTTATTTTTAGAATTTGTGCAACTACTTCCGTTTGGTCATTACGACCGAACGTGCTTCACGGTGTTTGGTTAAGATGACCGAATGTGTTTTTCAGTGTTCGGCTAGGGTGGCTGAACGTCCTTCTAAGTGTTCGGCCAGGGTGGCCGAACACTGAGGTGACGGTAGGCGCCGGGCGCACGCGCACGACGGGTGACGGGAGAGTTGTGCGCGTGCGGACGAGGACGGGGGCGCGACACGACGGGTGACGAGAGCGTCGTGCGCGCACGAGGACGGATGACGGCAGTCGGGTTTGATCGATTTTTTTACATTTTTTTTTATGTTAAATCTTTTTTTTTTTAAGAATGTAATGTTAATATAATGACGAACATTCCATAAATCTGTTAGATGTGTGAAAATCGTGTGAAAATCGTGTGAAAAAACATAAAAAAAACGATTGAATCGGAACAGTTTCGTTCGGTCTCGGTTGGCCGAGCACATAGAAAAGTGTTCGGCCACCCTGACCGAACGCTTAGAAGGACGTTTGGCCACCCTGACCGAACACCGTGAAGCATGTTCGGTCGTAATGACCAAACGAAAGTAGTTGCACAAACCCTAAAGATAAAATTGGAATTAAAAAAAAATAAAAAATTATATATATATATATATATATAGACAGATAGCGTGGTGCCCTTAGAAAACTGAGTTGTGCCTTTAGTCCTCCCCTAAAAATAATAAATCACTGTAAGCTACAATTTTTATAATATTGGAGCACTTTACCACCAAAGCAATTTTCAAGCTTTTGTATTTACATAGTAAATGAGGGAAAACGAGAGGATTGTATTGATAAGAATTCAAGCAGGTACATTATTCTCAGACTGCAACATATACATGAAAATGCCACCAGCTACAGAGACATTCAGAGACTCGAATTCTCCAGCCATCGGAATGGTTACGAGCTCACAAGAGCTCCGACTATGTTCAGAAAGGCCGCCACCTTCGCTGCCTAAAACGAGGCACAGTGGCGAATCTGCAACTGACTCTGCAAAATCACCACAAAGCGTGATCACTGGACTGAGTTCATTGCTCGTTGCAGGGTGGCCAGCAAACATCTTCATCTGGAATTCTTTCCTGAGAGCTCCTACATGTCTCCAATCACCGGAAACTATTGGAATCTGAAAGCAGGCCCCTCGACAAGCTCTGAGTGCTTTGTCGTTGAATGGATCACAACAACCGGGAAGTAGAAAGACTCCATCCTGTTGTAACCATGTACAAAAATGAAAATGGTGGGAGGGCAAAAATGATAACATATTTTATGTGGAAGTCAGTATGTTACCCATCTAAATGCCGTGGCAGATCTAACAAGTGTGCCTAGGTTGCCTGGATCCTGCCATAGATATTTTTTGGATGATGAGTGTGTTCTTCAAGAAGGGACTAGTTCTTCTGTTTTCTTAAGAAGATACATCAAATTGGATCTTCAGAATGTTAAGAAAAATGAAGTGTACCTGGATGCCATCAAGAACTAGGATTCGATGCGGCAATGGAAACAATGTATGGCGATCTTCATCGTTGCTGAGGGTCTGAAACGTTGAAGGAATTCTCAGCAAGGCGATGACTTCAACAGAATCAACGGACTGTACACCAGATATTTTTCTTATCACCTCTGTGTTAACTTGAACAATACGAACAGATTTGTCATCTATCTCTTCAGGGATAGAATGGTTGTCAAGAACAAACAAGCAATCAATTATAGGCTGATTTGACTCTGTTTTGTGAAAGCTGTAGATTTCCCTGGAAAAGACAATATCAGTCAATATTTTCTCAATTTAAAACAAGAATGAACCTTTTTTCTAATATTCTCATGTTTTCGATGTTTGGAAACTTTTTTAACTTCTGATAGGTTCTTAGGAAAATAATCCGAGCAGAGTAAACCAACTACCAGTGAATGGAAGAATAAACAATAATGAGAGAGTTTGAAGGCTAGAATATAAATGGGCAGAAACTTGGGCTTTAAATTATTTGATAAGATACATTTAGCCAACTAGATTTAAATTGGAGAAGGGTACAACTGTTTAATTCTACAAGTATACTGCAGGGAATTCAAATATATAACCGTTGGAATACATACATCTTTGATGAAGAAACTGAATTCCATCCCTATACCTATGAGGGCTAAGATAAGTAATCTAGGATCAAAAAATGTTTTTTACTTTAGTGATATTGGACATTACCCTATTATCTCTTCAAATTTGACGCAATCTTGAATACAATGAAGCCATTTCGCAGGTTAAATTTAGCAATATCTTTAGACCACAGTGTTGGATAGCAATTAACAGTTTAAACCTAAAAATATCTTGCAGCAACAGTTTCAAAAACAAGTAAGCAAAGACCTTTCTTGAGCCAATGTTACTCATCAACTTGTTCTTATCATCTGTATTCACACATAATGCAAACAGCATGTAATACTACACGTATATGATGTGACTGATTATCTTTTGCCACATATCTCATCAATAATAGCCAAGGTTCTCTTGCTGATATCTGGAAGTCCCAATATGGCTCACACAAACACCCAAAAAATCAATAAATGCTAAGGTCAACTGTAAGTTAGAGAATATAATCCTATTGTCTGCACTGGGACTGAGTAGATTGGTGAATTGCAGGTCTTATGCTTATAAAGAGACAAACAATGGGTGTTCTTTTTCTGCTCTATTACCTCTTTACAATCCTAAAATCTTGAGACCACAACCTCTAATATACACTACAAAATTACAAGATAAATGACAAGCCCATAGTTCAATAATTTGGTTCACACAGTTCATAATGAAAAATAAGAACCAAACTCATTCAACCAAAGCAAGTAAAATCCATTTCCAATCATAGAAAGCTCTCAACACAGAAACTAGCTGAACAACACATATATGCATCATCATGTATCAAGACAGGAAAATCTGCGATAAACCCGAAAACACAAAAGCAAGAAAATTTAGCTACCTTATTGGAGTAGCGCCAACAACAAGAACTGAGCCATGAAAGTGGCGATAGGAGGAGCTTTGGCGAAGCTTCACGCAATGTTTGACAAATGAATTTGACGTGCTTGTAATGGTTTTCACATTTGAAGGTAAAGAAATCGTCTTCTTTGACGCAATTTTACAGTCATTTTTAGCGCAGTGATAAATTTTCTGGGCCTTACGCTTAGATTGAAAAGCTGGAGACTTGGTGCCAGAATTTGGTGGATTAGTGAGAGAAATTGAAGTGGAGATGAAGAATTTGTTCAGACATTGCATTATTGTATCGTACCTTCGATTCTCGTCTTCCGTTGGCAAGTTTTTCCAGTAATCTCAAAACCTTTTTATGTTGGTTTCTTTTAGGCAATTTTGCAATGTAGCCCCTGTGGTGTTTACTTTTAGCATACAGACCCCATATGTTTTTACTTTCAGTCTCTTTAACACCCGTTTGTAATTTGTAAATGGTACGGCCAAAAAAAGACTATCCTTTGTAATTTCAAATTGTTTTAACTAGATGGTTTTGACAAAACACGACAATATCCCTGCTAACTCTTTTCTGTGACAATCTCTCTCCTGAAAATTAGCAATTTAAACCTATCACTGCTGACCAGAAAAAAGAAAAATAAATAAATAAATAAAACTAGAAGTCAGGCAAGTGCAGATTATGGAAGAGCTCATGGCACTCCTTGGCAATGGTAATCCTCCACTGATGATTCTTTAGGCGTTTGAACATACATTTCCTGAGAAGTTGAAGGCATAAATATCCTCTCAGATGAAGATGACGATAGTGCCCCTTCATTCCTCTGAACTGCTGAGGCTGAATACATCCCAGAGAGTCGAGGCACTGTGTTAGTTGTAGGTACCACATTAGGTGTATATGCAGTGTTGAAACTCCCAGTTGTCAACCTCATATTGTCAGGGGTTGATTGCAGGGTTGCTTGAGATCTTTGAGATGATGCAACGACATTCTCGGCATGCCGAAAAGACAACATGTTCGTACTCTCGTTTCTTTGAGTCAATGTAGGAACGTAGAATCTTTCAGTAGATGTTGAGGGTGTCTGCGTGGATCCTTCATTCCTAGGTAGTTCCGTTAATGCCCCTGGAATTGGCGAATTATCTTCAAAAGCCGTTTCTGTTGTAGCTGAAGGCATAGCTTGTGATACTAGCTGCAGGGTAGATATACCTTGGCTGCTCGTTTCGGTCTCAGATGATGTGGGATGAGTCAATGGCACTCGCCGTCTAGGTAGTTCCTTCCAATGCTGCAAAACTGTTTTTATCCGAGTATAGAAGTGCACGTCTGCGTTTTCTGCAAAAGGAAATGAATACTTTCTTGGTTCCTTGTAACGAACATCGAAGGGGAAAGGAGAAAATGGCATACCACTGAAATCAAGATCTCCAGATATTTTAGATCCATTATACATACAAGGCGGAATTGAAAGCGTTGCAGAAACATTTACCCCAACCTAAAGCAGTTCAGATCAAATGACATGTAAATAGACCATAAAAAAGCTTTTGAGGCAAATGGGGAATATGCAATAGCATTAAACTAAAGACTTACCAGACTAGTTTCAACTTCATTCTGAAACTCTCGAGCAGCAATAGAAGAGGAAGTGAATATAGAAGCCACGCTACTGAGCCTGAGAAAAGGGAAAGAAGTGAGTTGAACAATGAAAAATTAGATGCTCTGAAACATTATTATCAAGTTTCAAGTTTGAAAAGTAACCAACTCTTATGAGGACTACAGTTAATATAAGTCATATAGCATTATCTCATAGCAAAGATAACATATAAGAAACCACAGTTAATGTGCTTACTTGCTACTATTAACAATTGCTATGGTTTCTTCAAGGTTTGCAGCCTGGTGATTGTAGAAGAAAGCAAAAATATCAATAAATTCATCTCATGAAAATTTAGGATATAAAAAGAAACGTGTCCAAAGAAGTAGCAAACCTGCATGCATAGAAGAACTGGGCCTTCCATGTCTTCCTGCTAAGCCAACAGTAGAGATAGTCACAATTTTTAAATTGATTAATTTTGCAAATATTATTTATCTTTTCGTATATGTGTGTCCACAAAGTACCTTGTAGCAATCCATGCTGGTCGTAACATCACACAAAATAGTAGGACCCAAAAAGTTTCCTTGTTCATACCATGGAACCTTCAGAGATCAGATCAGTAGAGAAATATATTATAAGGCTTTTCAAGCAAAGTTTTTCTTCATGATTTCAACAATATGTACACACATAAGTACATTCATATATAGAACAGCTGGAGTGTTAGCATGGCATAAAGCCAGAGAGGAAAAAGTAACTCTCAAGTAAGTGTGTCGACCTGGCACAGTGAAATGTAGAACATAATATGTCAACTTCAGTGCAGTGTTAATTTAAAGTTGTTCAGTGCAGTAGCATAAGTTCCATGAATATAAACAAAAAGGATTTCCCAGGTGTATTGGAAGAGTGAATGGAGAAGGGAATCATACCGCAATGTGTCTCCCATCAAGAACAAGTCTAGCGCCATTACATATGCCACTTTCGACTAATCTGCATATTCTATTCTTTGCCTGCAAAACAAAAACTCAGAAGCAGATATGGTATAACTAAATGGAAATCTCTACTGTCTAAAGTAAAAACAGTTAAGTAAATATCATTAATTCAGTGAAGTAAATTCTAATCACGATTTCTCAGATTGTACCCAAAAAAAAAAAAGAAAAAAAAAACAGAAGTTTAACAAAAAAAAATGGAAATCTCTACTCTCCATGTAAAAAAGTTAACTAATTATCATATTCAGTGAAGTAAATTCTAAAACATAGATAAGAGAAACCCAAAGATTCTTCTGAGTTCTGACATTACGTATTAATTATTACTAGACTGACTATTTGATGCCATGTTCCTAAAAAGTCATACCCCATAGGAAAAGGAATGTCAGACCTCTTTACTGATAACGGGTCCAATGTCAGTTCCAGGCTCTGTTCCAACATTAACTTTCAACTCTTTTGCACGCTCCACAAGTTCTTTTTCCCTGAAACGAAAACAAAACTCATCACTTCAGGAATCATTGTTTACGTGCATACAAATCCCATTAAAAAAAATATGACATGAGTTCCAAAGTATTCTTTAGAACTGGAGTAGATCTCAATCAGCATTCAGCAAAAGGGATGACAATTCTTTCACAAATTGGTATAGGTTTCAGCAGATGCGCAAAGAATGTTAAGACTTGACAGCAGTGTGTAGCGCCAAAAAAAGAAAAAGAAATTAAAAAAAAAAAAACCACTTTTCACCCTGAGCCATGCCGTAGGTAGTGAGGAGGCCATGGAACAAGAAACAGATAAATTAAGTTTTAAAACCTAGAAATATATCGAAATAAGTGATAAAAACAATAATCACACCATTGGGTTGAGCCTCCGACAAAAACTGCTACACTAGGAGCCAGAAACTTCTGACTTCCAGAAACACCGAAACCAGACGCAAGTATGGCATCCAATGCAGCATCAGCACTTGCATCAGGCATGATAATGATGTGATTTTTCATTTGTATGTTAGACTGGTAGAATAAGAAGAGAAATAAAAGGAAAAATATGAGGACGAAATTGAAATAATCAGTTAAATTGGAGAAGACCAATACACACTCCAGAAGAAGAATATACTCACTTGAATGCGTTTACCTCTGGCAGCTACCCTGGCATATATGTCCATTCCAGCCTAAAATTTAAGCAGAAAAATATCAGCTATTGTATGAAGCATATTACAAGATCATATTTAAGAAAAGAATGAAAACAACAGGAATTGGAAGTAAAGTCTATTAGTTACCCAATCTATGAGACAATACATCATTTCATGTTAACATATATAGATAAAACAGAGAGCTAAGGGTGGAAATAAGTGTTCCTATACTACTTGAAGAATGTTGTTATCTGAGAAAAATGTCTGCAATGTAAATCACAATGGCTTTCCAAGTGTAAGATTTTGATATTTGGCAAATGCAGTTGTATTATTGCGAACATCTTACACTATTTGAGCTGGTGACTGATATGGCCTTTATATCTTCATCATCACATATATTCTCGGCAATTTCCTGCACAATCCAAATTAGATCTTAACGAAAAACCAAGCATATCAATGAGAGTGTTGAGAACTACTGTTTGATTAAAGTATATGGGCAAAAAGGTGGTTTAGAGTAAAAGAAGAATGGATCAGTGCATGAGGTTCAAAGAGATAGGCAATATGAGAACTTCAATAAAAATTCCGAAACACGTTCCTTTTCACAAATTCAAAAAGGAGGGGGAAGCACATGCATGCACTTTTGAAGTAGAACAATGAATGAAAATCCTCTAGGAGTGTTGTAGAATTACAAAAAAAAAAAAAAAGGAAAAGGAAGATCACGACAGGAGAAAAGCAATAAGGTTTTATGTCAGGTGATGAAAAGTGTAACTCTGTATCTGACACGATTGCTTACATGATTGCCATGAACAATGTTCAAAACACCATCAGGTAAACCAGCTTCTGCTGCCAATGCTGCAATCAACATGGAAACCCCTGATAGAATACAGATGCTTTATAAGGTCAATATTGCTACACTGTCCACAATTAAAATGCTTCAACGATCATGCTAATCTGACTTTCATCGTCCTTTTCCATTTCCCTAGAGGTTGTTTCAAGGGCAGGGTGTTTATAATTGTCACAGGGCAAAAAAGACTGTGAAGATCACCTGGGTTCTTCTCAGACGGTTTCAGAATAAATGTATTTCCACATGTAACTGCAACAGGAAACATCTGCATTGTCCATAAACATCAATTTAGGAGTAAAGCACTAAATCTTGCGCAGTATGTACACTTGAGGTCGGGCCATAAGATAAGTTGAATTAACAGAGTCATCAATTAAAAACTTGAGGTCATAACTATGATTAAGACACTTCAATCCTATTTAAAAACAACAGTCATATGATTCAACAATATGAAGAACACTAGAAATAGAAACAGTTGCAACAATTAAACATCAAACACTTGATTGATATACTTAACCCATAAGTTTAAGGGTAATATCTACAAGGCATAGAATAAGCTTAGACATATACCCATAGAGGAGTCATGGCAGGGAAATCTGAGAGACAGATCCCAGCACAAACACCAAGAGGCTCTTTAGTGCAAAATGTATCCGTTCCATTAGCAGCATTGGGTACATAATTACCCATTAGTAGAGTTTCCATACCACATGCCCGTTCCACAAGTTCTATAACCAAAGCAAAAATACCAAGAGTTTGATCCTTGTTTATTTGAACCAAATGAAAACTGAAAAAAAGTGGACAAAATAGAAAAGATGAGAGACAAGATGCATACACAGCTACTGACCTAAACCATAAAGTACATGGGCTTTTGCATTAGTAAATGTCTTGCCCTGCTCTGTAGTTATGTTCATGGATATCTTGTCCTGTAATATTACTCTTTCAAATATACGTAAAAATGTCATCTGCATGCCTAATCGAAAAACAGAAAATCAATGCATACATACTATATCCCTCCGGATGAGCTCTTGTAACTTAAACATAATGCGCTGACGAGTAGAAAGTGGTGTGTTCTTCCATACTGGAAAAGCTTGTTTAGCTGCAACTACTGCGGCTTTAAATTCTTCATATGTTGTCTTGGGAACTTGGGAACAAACTTCTTGAGTAGCCTAAATATTTTGTTTATTGGACCATTTAATTACAAATAATTATTTTAAGGTAAATCAAAAATAACATATAGCAGTTTTAGCTTACAGGATTGATGACGTCAATGACTTCACATGCTTGTGAATCTAGAAATTTTCCACCAATGTAGTTATTAACCTTGAGCAGATTTCAAAAACCACCAACGAAAGAGATGTAGGGAATATCAGCAGGAGGAAGAGCACAAGTATAATATAAATGGAGAACACTAAGAGTGTACTACTTTAGATTAACCTTTAGTATGGATTTTTCTAGTTAACGAATGATAATTCTAACCAAATAGGTCTTTAGGTTTCAAGTACAAAGTCTCTGCATTTGAACCAAATACAGGGTTTATTCACCGTCAAGGACAAATCTTAAGCCATTGAACCATAGAGATCAAATAATTTCATCAGTCTATGCTAAAGAAATTTATACTTAATATATCTTATGTTATCGAGAATTATCATATCTCGATTGAAACTCGGTAGGGAGACTCCATGGGGCACACCATATTTCTTTAGTCACTTATAAGCTTACCCGAAAAGCAGATGCTGATTTCCATGCTGTAGTGCCAGACAGATTGGGTCTCCATAGTTTAAATTTTTCTTCTGCGGAAACAACAATACCAGCAACGTTCACAAAGATAACTCGGAACCTTAGGTCAAACCCAGTGAAAGCATATGAGTTTATACTAGATAAGAAAGACAAATTAATCAAGAAGAGATCCTAAAGACTTATATGACCCAAAACTAGCCTTTTTTCTAGCAACATGCTGGGTTGAGAAAACTTAAAAAACCTAAAGATCCTCTTCTGGATTTGAATCACATTAAAGAGAAAGCCCATATGATAAAACCATTTAACAGACATTTTTACATCAGTCATTTCAACTAAAACACAAACAGAAGCAACACATCTCCCATGAAAGAAGGTACTTTTACATCCAACAATGCAAAATTCTTCAAGGAAAATATGACTAGGACTTGAAACTCAATTAATCCACAGGAATGAAGCTGAAACAAGTGATATTCAAATCTATTTGTAATGTGCACCAGCTAGAAGGATGAAACAGACAAATTTAGCTACAGCAGGACAAAAGCAATATCAAGACTATATTAACTGATACAATAATACGCATTCAACCTGATACTCCTTGTCGAAGTTTAGCTTTGACATTGTAAAGATGTCTTGGTGTCGAGTGAAGATCCGGGTTGGTTTCCTTCAGAGCTTTAAGCACTTGGAGCGGTTTAACTCCAGCTTCTGTCATTACCTTGATTTGTTTTACTTGTTCCTCTGTAAAACGGCGACTATACCGATGCTCAGACATATCTTTCAGCGGTTCATGATTGTGCTCACCATTTTTAACTGTCAGCACCCAAGCATCATCATCCCTTTTCCCGACAGCCTGAAAAGGACAGTTTATGAGGCGAGAGCTTGTTTTCCTTTTGCGCTTGAGTTCATCAACGTTACGCCTGGTTCGATAAGTACCACCCCTATCACAGCCAAGCACAACTCTTCTATCCTTCTTAGACTTTTTTATCGTTACCACGTACCCTTGACTAACACCAAAATCACGAACATAGTTGATAAGATCTTCACGATTCTGAAATGTTCTAGGTAATGGTGGAAGCATAGTGGTCTGTGTAGTGACTTCAGATGCACAGGGGAGCTCCATTGCCATATAGGTAAATAAGTTTCTGAAAGAAGAATACAAAGCATGTTACTTTGACTCTCCCACACAACTTTGCTGTATTCTAAATATTAATTTAGAATAGAGATACTTCATGAAAAATGAGAAAACGAAAAAGCCCATTTCACAATTCACAAATTTACAATCACCCATAATCAGAATTAATTGAAGACGATATAAACAACATCAGAAACGAAGAAAAACCGAAACATTCACGCATAACACACACAGACAGAAAAAAAAAGACCAACCTTTTTCGATTAATCTCTCAAGAAAATCGATGAAATTGGCTGTAGAAGCAGAATAACAAATTGGGTCGGACAAATTTCAGCGACGATCGCGGCTTAACAAAATTCTGCCATTGGGGAATATGAAAGAAAAGGAACTCGTTCAAAATGTGATTTTATACTCAGGAAAAGTCATTGAGATAATTCAGGTAGTGCTTGGTAGAACTGGAAGTTAATGCTTTGGGTTTCAAGAAATGGAGCGAGAGCGAGGGAGAATCAAAGTGAGGGAAATTTTTCAAGAGGGCTGGAAAAAGGGGATCAGGGTGTGCCCCTATTGCTTTCGGAGAAATTGAGGATAATATCATATATTTTTGACCTCCTTATATATCGGTAGCAAAGGATAAAATAGAAGAATATCAAGAAATATGGTTAATATTTATTGATATGCTTACTCTAAAATATCACTCAATTACTTATGTCCAAATTCACAAGTTTATGTATGTGTAATCTAAAATATAAAGAGGTTGCATGCATGAGCGTATGTATTTTTTTTTTTTTTTTAAGTGATGATAGTTTGTGTAAATAAATTAAATGTAGTAATTTTGTAATTTTTCATAGAAAGGGATGGTGATATATTTGTTGGATAAATGATTTCCTAATTTCAATTTTACTTTTAAGAATGTATATCACGTAGACATTGACTTTATTATTATATATGTGAAATATTCTAATAAAATTATATTATTTATGACAAATTTTTACATTTGAGATAATAACATTCCACAACTAAAATATTTACTTTGATTCCACTATTATACATGCATATTGAGATGATCCCTGGCTCGACCTATTATATATTATTAAATTATAATATGAGTATTTAATTGTTAATTTTACTTTGGACTTGTATATATGTTAGACCTAAAAATTATAAGACTTATTGTAGCACTTTTGTATGGTTATATATACCTCCAAAATGAAATTAACAAGATGGCTAACAAGAGATGAAAGTCCAGATATTCATTGAAATGATTCCAATCACACATAACAAAAAATTATTATTAATCATACATCATAATGTAACCCAAAAAAAAAAAAAACGCATTATTAGAGGAAAACAAAATGAGTGAGTATATCCGGGGACGGATCCAGACTTTTTTAATGGCGGGGCACAAAAGAACTAAAATATAAAATACGTGAAAATTTTTTTTAATAATTAATAATCTAAATCTATTACAATTGAAACCTACTAGTTTTCATTGACTGAAATATTTGCATTATTGACTCATTATCAACACTATCAAAAACCTTTTTCTCAATATATACAATCAAACTATCATTCATCCATTGATCTCCCTTCCGGTTGCGTAGACGATTCTTTATGATATTTATTGCAGAAGATACACTTTCAACTGTAGCAATATATACTATCAATTATAGAAGAATAAATATAATATAAAATGATACTATCATTGACAGCAATATATATGTGATTGGACATGATACTATATGATATAAGTATCAAGTATATATTATATAAGAAAGATATATTTCTGCAATGGCCAGTAATATATACGTGTGATATACATGTCTAATCAAATACTACTAATACTATCAAATATATATTATAGAAGAATAAAAATATATATTGCAGAAAAAATTCCAAAAAATTGTGGGGGCACGTGCCCCCCTTGGGATATGTGGATCGGTCCCTGAGTATACCGTCTCATAAGAGTTAAGTGAGATAGATCAACTTACAGTCCCCAACCTATAATTCACGTGTTGTTTGTCGGTGATGGAACTCTATCTTATAGTAATTATCCATAAAACGGTCTTACATAAGTTTTTGTGAAACAAAATAAAATAAAAGTTAGGTAAATATAAATTTGAATTTGGTAAATTTATAATATAATATTCGCTCAATTTTATAATATCTAATAAAAAAAATCTTATACACATAAATTGCATAATTAATCATTTCAAATTCAATGTTTATAATTAAAAGCGACTTAAAATACTAACAAGTCTTTGCTGATGAAAACAGGGGTGCAGTGATCAAAATGATAGTATGTTGGCTTAGGATAAAAGTGACATTTCACTCATTGATAACAATTAATTGCAACTCGCTCCTTACGTTTTCATTATTTGCACTTAGAATTTCCATTTCAGTCGCAGTCACAGAAAGGAAGCAAGTAGAGAGTAACGGTCATATAATTTGAACGGACAAAGATTTCAAAGTTCAAACCCCAAAACGCTCACTTCTTGCAGAAAAAAAGTAGCCATTTTCTTTTCCGATTTTTCACTTAAGCAGAAGCTAAGATTGCCAAAGTGTAAAAAGAACCAGAAATTCAAGATTCTCTATGGAGAATTGTGAGATGAATTCACTCGAGGAGAAGCCAGAAATTTCAGATCCGAGTGATTCTTCTAGTGGTTTTGATTGGGAAAAGGTGGATAATTCCATTCAAGAAACTGAAGCGTTGGCTATGGAAGAAGATGAAAATGAAGAGTCTTTAGTGGTTTGGGGTTCTGGAGCAAGATTAGTTCCAAATGGGTTCACGAATTGTTCTTCTACACGTAAGTTCTTCACAAATTTATGACAGTATGAAAAACCCAAGATTAGGGTATTTTTTTGTGCGAGGTTTGAAGTTCTGGAAATGAAGTAAACTAGTGATGTCTACTCCCAGTGATTTTATTGCTGACTGTTATCGTCGTTTATGGATGATATATCTTCAATTTTTTTACCAAAATTTTGTTTTTCTCAATTAGTGAAGCCAAATATATATGTTGTTGAGATTTTGTTCGAAAGATGCGTGAATTTAGACAGACATCTGGGTATTGTAGTTTTAGGATATGGAATAAATCAAGAAATTATATTCCTTATTCATTTTTAGGTTGCAAGGTGATTGAAATCTGTTCAGTATTCCATTTTATTGTGCTGCTACTTCCTTTGAGCTACCTTTCGTGAGACATTGGTTTTTGATTGCAAAACTCTCATGTTGGTTTAAAAGAGTTAAACAAATGTGTTGTATGCTGTTCTATTACTTATGGTGCTGGATTTGTATTTTTGACTTCATCTCATTCCTTTGTTGAATTAGAGGATATTGTGCTTTTTATCAATGCTGGTGCCACAATGTCGAAGGAATCAGATTCTGGTATTAAATTTCTAGAAGACAGCTTCTTTGATGGTGGCCAGACATTTCAAACTGAGGATTTCATCACTGAGGGTGGAGATTGTACATTCGTTTATCAATCAGCACGATTGGGAAACTTCTGCTACCGCATTGAAAATCTTCTCCCTGGGAGTTATTTGATCGATCTCCATTTTGTGGAAATTATACACACCAATGGGCCCAAAGGATTACGAGTATTTAATGTTTTAATGCAAGAAGAGAAGGCAAGTGAAGTTACAAGTTCTTTTTTATATAATGAGCAAACCTGAGTATTCATGCTTGTATTTACATTTAGTTGTATCCTTAATGTAGATTCTGTCTGATTTTGATATCTTCTCAATTGTTGGATCCAAAAAACCTTTGCAACTGGTCGGTGCTAGAGTTGCTATTAAGGATGATGGAATTCTTGTGTTAAGGTTTGAAGGAATACTTGGTAGCCCAGTAGTTAGTGGAATCTGTATCAGGAGAGCACCTAAAACTTCAGGTTTTTCCTTTTCCAAGCTAACCTTTTTTATGTGTTTTGAGTTTCTTCAGACAATGACTTGGGAAAATTTATATTGTCTTCTATTGACTGCAGTCTGTCATCAACGTCGTGAATGCTTTGTATGTAAGAACTGTTCCACTGACATCGAAGATCCTTCCGCTCAGGTATGATATTAGAAAAAATATGTCTAGATCAATGACAAAGGCCCACATAATGTGTCATGATCTTTTACCCCTGCTACTTATAGTTATCATTGTTTGGAGATTGCAGAAAAAAGTTTTACGTTCAAGAATGATAGCCAAGTATGAGAAAGACATACAAAATTTGAAAGATATGTTAAAGCAAAAGACTGATGAATGTTATCAGTCTTGGATGTCCTGGAGTTCCACTAATGAACAACTAGAGAAGGTTAGGATGGATCTCGACAATAAGACATTCCAAACATATTCCCTCGGTAAGACTTATTACTGATTAATCAAGTTTTTTAATGTACTCTTCTGACATGCCTTTCAGGATTTTCATTTAGAGTCTAGATGATGATTGGACCAGAATGTCAATGCTCTTTTTCTGTATTTCATGATGTTGTAAAATCTTAGAGCCTCTCATAATACCAGATATTCCCACATTTTATTTGCTAAAGGGCCTAACATTTTTGGGCACTAGATATCGTTTTTGCTATTCTTATCTTTGTGTACAGACTTTGCTATTTTTTTCCCCTGCATTCCTATGGACTCTTAACTTAAACATTCAAATTGGAACTGTGATAACAAGTTAAATATAGATTAGATTCCGCACCCATATATGTAATCATATGGTATTATTTAGAACTCAAGCTTCAGTCATTCAATGCTGTTGGATCCTGTGCAGACCAAAGCCTAGAGCAGCATGCCAACAAGCTTAAGGACATCTCGAGCAAGTACGAGCACGACCAGAAGTCCTGGATGGTGGCAATCAATAGTTTAGAGCAGAAAGTGAAGGTAAACATCACTTTACCAATAAAATTCAGAGTTCATTTTCTTGTAACCTATGAAGCAAGCCGACATTGTATTTCGATAGGTGATGAAGAGAGAGCATGCTCATCTTTCTCGTGACGCGCATGAATGTGCTGACTCTGTTCCTGATTTGAACAAGATGGTATTTGCAGTTCAAGGACTTGGTAAGCTTTAGTCATGTGATGATATGATCTTTTATATGAGGTGGGGATATAATGTAAATATGAATATCTGTGCAGTTGAACAGTGTGAAGATCTCAAAGTGAAGTACCATGAAGAGCAGGTTAAGAGGCGGAAGCTCCACAATCAATTGCAAGAGACTAAAGGTTAATTTGTGATTCTTTTATCATGTAACATATATCAGTTGAATTTATTGGTAAATACTTCTTCTTTAATTCTTATCAAGATTTAACTTTTGGATATCAGGAAATATCAGGGTATTTTGCCGTTGCCGTCCCTTAAGCAAGTCAGAGGTCACGGTTGGCTGTGCATCAGTTATAGACTTTGATGCTGCCAAGGATGGAGAACTTTGTGTTGTAAGCAATGGCTCTACAAGAAAAACTTTCAAGTTTGATCGTGTTTATTCACCCAAAGATGATCAAGGTGCTCAAAGTTTTGCTTTTGATGTATAAATTAATAATCAATATATGAAAAGGTGCAAGCATGTTTTTGGAGGAAGATATGTCAGTCTAGCACCCTATACTAAATACTGCTTTTTCTTTGAACAGTTGATGTTTTTGCTGATGCTGCACCCATGGTGACTTCAGTATTAGATGGATACAATGTCTGTATATTTGCTTATGGGCAAACAGGAACAGGCAAGACATTCACAATGGAGGGTACTGATGCAAATCGGGGAGTCAATTATAGGACCCTGGAAGAATTGTTTAAGATTGCTAATGAGAGGACTGAAACATACACATACAGCATTTCAGTTAGTGTACTTGAAGTTTACAATGAACAGATAAGGGATTTGCTGGCTGTAGAAACATCCAAGAAGTAAATTTGTGCTTCCCATCATGTCTATACATATATTGAAATGGTTTTAAAGTGTGGATAGACAATTAACTAATCATCTGTTGAATAATTTTAGGTTGGAGATAAAGCAAGCATCTGAAGGCTTTCATCATATTCCCGGAATTGTAGAAGCCAAAGTAGAAAATACACAACAAGTCTGGAATGTTCTACAAGCAGGAAGTAGTGCCCGAGCTGTTGGATCAAATAACGTGAATGAGCACAGCAGTCGCTCTCACTGGTAACGGCCTTTGGGAGCCTTTTTTACCTTTTTTGTCCCCCCTTGTCTGCTTAATCTATATCGACTCATTCTCTTTCACTCTTCTCAGCATGCTTTGTATTATGGTAAGAAGCAAAAACTTGATAACTGGAGAGTGCACTAGAAGCAAGCTTTGGCTTGTCGACTTGGCTGGAAGTGAGAGGCTTACAAAGACTGATGTGCAAGGTGAACGGCTCAAAGAAGCTCAGAATATAAATCGGTCACTCTCAGCTCTTGGTGATGTGATATCTGCTTTGGCAAATAAAAGCAGCCACATACCATACAGGTTCTTGAAGCTATATGCATAGCCTTCTCATTTTGCTTCCAATTATGCCACCATTTACGTATCCTGACTTCTGGTGTTTTATTGTCATTACTTTCAGGAACTCGAAACTGACCCATATTCTTCAGGATTCACTAGGTAATGCCGCTGACTGGTTTCCTTGCATTCTAGAAAGTCCATGTAGCTACGAGGCTGACTGGTTTACATTCTCATTTTGGGTGGATTTTATCTCTAATAAAATTATATATTTTCATGTTCGTAGGCGGTGATTCAAAAACATTGATGTTCGTGCAAATTAGTCCTTCAGATCAAGACGTAAGTGAGACTCTGAGTTCACTGAATTTTGCGACCCGAGTCAGAGGGGTTGAGTTGGGTCCTGCTAGAAAACAAGTAGATACAGGTGAACTCCAGAAGATTAAAACAATGGTATGTCTGGTTTTAGAGTATCTACTTGATATTACATGAATTTCGTTTCACAAACATTCTCCAGCATCTCAAACTTATTCTACTATATTGGCCCAATTGTTGTTGATGTAGCTTGATAGAGCGCGGCAAGATTGCAAATCCAAAGAAGAATCTCTGAGAAAACTTGAAGAGAGTCTACACAACCTAGAAAGCAAGGCCAAAGGAAAGGATCAGGTTTACAAGAACCAACTGGATAAAATTAAAGAGCTAGAAGGCCAACTAGAGTCAAAGACATCACTGCAATTGCAATCTGAGAAACAGGTTTCACATCTTTCCGAGAGGCTAAAAGGGAAGGAAGAATCTTGCTCTAGACTTCAAATGAAGGTACAATTACACTCTTATGTGCATGTTCGACTGGTATGCAATAGCTTGTAATTTCTTAATAACTTATTGATCTTCCCATGTACTCTTTGAAGGTGATGGATTTAGAGAACAAACTAAAACAACAAGAAGAAATTCAGTTTACGACATACCAAAAGAAGGTACTTTTAGCTTTTGTTTCCTGGTTGTTGGTTGTTATGCAAGATTATCCATGCCAATGCAAATCTTGCACTATGATGATGTGTAGCTATTGTTATGTAGCTGGAATGAGAAGACTTGAATAACTTTTGCCATCCTTGTAATGCAGGTTAATGATCTTGAAAACAAGCTGAGAGAGCAAATACAAAAATCTGAAGCTAGTTTGCTAATCCTTCAGAACAAGGTTCCAATACTTGTTATTATTGCATTAAATAAAACAATGCGATCCATCAGCCTAATACTACTGCTTTAAACACATAACCACATGACAAACATTTATCACCATTTTAGGTCAAAGAGCTTGAGACAAACTTGGCAGAAAAGGAGGAAAACCAAGAGTGCCTCTCACTTCGTCAAAGGGTAAATTCCTCTTTATATTTGCAGTTGTCCCTTCAAATAGATGAGGCTTAAAGTTCTAACATCATAATTCATATATGTGTGGTTGCAGATTAAAGAACTCGAAGATAAACTGAGAGAGCAAGAGCAGCAGCAGCTAGCATCATCCACACTGATCTCTGAATCTGCCAATGCATCAAATAAATCCACCCCTATGGAAAGCAAGCAATTGATCAGAGAGGAGATGGCAAACAGCACTGAGCATCGTATATTAAGAAGCTTAAATTTAGTAAACCGTCGAGGCAGTCAAGGGTCTGTGATGGTCAAAGGAAACGAGTCTCTCAATGATGTTCGAAAGAAGAGATTGTCGAGAAATGGTGAAGTTGAGAACGACAGCATAGTTCCAACTTCAGTGAGTGACATCAGAGGCAGGCGTTCGGATCCACCAAAACCACCTTCTGGAGTTTCTAGAACAACTAAGCCAGCTGTCACAGTGCAGAGGCCCGTGGCTCGAGCTAAAACGAGCCGGGACCCTGTCCTGGGAGTGAAAGAGAGGGAAAGCAAGAAAAGGGTGTGGACAAGATGATAGTGCATGGATGGTTCTAACTTAGGTAGTTTTCAGTTGTCATACTATGTGTAAAATGATGTGATATTAGTTAATCTGTCTCTATCCTGCTACGTACTAAATGTTAGAAGTATGACAACACCTCATTGCATTGCATTGCAATCAAGGAATGGTTTGTTGCTCAAACCATCCTTGTGTTGAGCTGGTTTTTAGACATATTGAGTTTGGCCCAATTGTACTATTGGGCTCCTTACCCATTAATGTTTTCTCTGTATGTGCCTCTTGTTTTTTTTTTTTTTTTCAAATATTTGACTTCATAGAGAAAATATAGTGTGTTTTATTTTCTGGATAAAACAATTCATAAAATGTTTTCTAGTTTGAACTTTTAAATTTTAATTAAAAAGGTCAGATTCACTTCACCTTATGTTTCATCTGGTAATGTAGAATAAATTGAACTACCCAAGCTTAATTATAGAAACTCGAATCAAGCTAGAGCCTCTATAAAAAAATAGATGACCCAAAGCTCTAACTTTTTATTATTCGGCTCGATTAGATTGGCAACCCTAATTTATTATTTGATATCACATTGATGGAAGTAAATGTCCATATCTTATAAACATATGTAATTTGGTACCAAAGACTTAATAAGATGGTCCCAGGAAGGCCAAAGTTCATATTTGCCCTGATTGGAACTATCATTAGTTTTAGTGTGCAAGTAACTATAATATATATTGCTTCTTTCTTTTTCTTTTTTTTTCTTTTTTTAATAAAAAAAAAAGTGACTTCAAAAGTTTATTTAGTTTAATTGAAATTTCTGTAATTTCCTTATATAAAAATGCTTAAGGATAGTAGCTTGTATCTTTCAATGATGAATTTAATGAATAAAATGAGAAAAATAATCAAAATTAATGATTAATTGATAAAGATATTTTACAACCATGTCTCTTCTCTTGTAGGACAAAAGGAGAATTATTCTCTAGAAGACTGGGTATGTCTCTTTTCTTGAAGGACAATGCAAATAGTGAACAGTTGAAAGTAACTTGTGACCAAGATAAATTAAAACAGAATTAAATGAATATAAGATTGTAATACAGTATATAAAATGAACGATTAATTATACAAACATTAACAAACTTTCACTCATACTTCAATTACAATGCCAAGTTTTATTTGTAATAATATTATTTACAAATTATAAGATTTTTTCAATTAAAACATCAACCTCATTTTCCATCACCTAATTTATCATCATCATAGAACATGTCTCATATCCACCACCCAATTCACGATGCATCAGTGTCGTTAAATTCGTCCACCTGCCACTCTTGATTTATAATGATAGTATTGACAGATTAAAAAATTGACGGTAGATTTGAAACGTTCTCATTAAGACTAGTGACATTGCGATCAGGTGGTAATACGAGGTCCTTGTTATTATTTAGAAAAATTCAAAATTTGTAACTAACAATATTACAAATAAAAATCACCTAAAATTGGAGGGATTTTATTCAATTAATCGTGAAAATGAAAAATAGAAAGTAATGATAATAGTAGAGAGAAAGGACAAAATAGTAATAGGTAAATGCTAAAATAGAATGATGAGTTGTAGCAGGTGGGGGGTGGATGGCGTGGGACTCTAATTTGTTTGTGACCTCATCACTAAATTGGGTGACCATTATCTATCCCATGCATTTTTCTCGTTTCTTGAAACACCATTCTCAGATCCTCACACTCAACCATTTTACATTTTAATTACCTTGGATTCATAAAACCCAATCTAAATTATTTATATTGAAAAATGGTCTAGTTAGTGAATTTGGTTTATTACATACAATTTTATTTTTTATAAGAGTTTAATACATATAATTCACTAATTAGTTTAATTAAACATTTATTTTATTTGATAGCTCGATATTTGGGTTCAATATGATCCATATTTTAAGTACTATTTTATTTACATCCTATCTATATGATTGATTAATAGTTATTCACTTGGAATAAAAAATCAAGATCCTCTTAACATTTTGCTTCTTCCTAAGTAAAACTAGGTAAATTTGAAAAATCAAAAATAGAAAAATCAATAGTAGTTGAAATTAGGCGTTAAGTGGTAGTGGAATAATAGGGTAATTAAAGAGAGAGACAAAAAAGTGATATGGTGAAAATATAGTTGTGAAAACTCATGAAATTCTTGCAGTGTGTAAATTGACAGTTGAGGACGAAATGATATGTGTTCCAGAGAGTGTATCACGTTAATCACGCTATGCTTCTCTCTCTCTCTCTCTTCTTCAAGAGTACTCTTCATTCTCTCTACCATATTATTCCAGAAAAAAAGAAGCTAATATAATCCCCACTTTGTAATTATTTGAAAAAGTACAAAGTTGATATCCACAAAAAAGGAGAATAACGAGAGAACTAACGTATCTAATCATGACAAGAAAACAAAAGTTTCGATACTTTTTTCTAAGGTTGGTGTTTTGAGTTTATCCCACCACTTCACATTCTCTAATATCGATATGTGTTGCTTTCAATTTCATATTAATTCAAATTATTTATAAAATACATTGATCTGATATCATCCCGTTTTATAAAGATAAATTTGTATAATGTTTTAGTTTGTCCGACAAAAATAGATCAATACTTTCATATTAATATTTTTTTCATTTCTATACATATACTCTCTCCTCTCCTCCTAGCAGTTTACCAGGTAAGCACGGGTTATGTAAAATAATTAGTCCCTTATTTGGATATAATTAATATCCCTAATTACAAAATTAACTTAAATGCAGATCAATAATTAGTACTAATTTACATAATTATATAGGGCTAATTATGTGGCAGAATAATGCATCATATATAAAATAGTTAGCCTAGATATAGTGTGTAATTATATATGCTATATATGAATCACTAATATATCTATATATTCAAATTAAATATATACACACGATCTATATAGAAAGTTTTCAAATAAAATTTAAATCTTGAAAATGCATAAAAGATAGTCTTATTTTCTCTAATTAATATTCCATCTCATATTCTGATTAAACATACGATCAAAACACGCACACATACATACATACATATATTAATAATATTATCTCTATTTCACAATAAGTATCGTTTTGAAATTTTAATTTTGTTTCAAATTAAGTGTTGTTTTAGATTTTTAAACAATTTAATTCCCAATTATCCTTTTTAATATTCTTTTTGATATTTTTTGTGGAGTTAATATAATTCTCTTTGCAATTTTGAATTATAATCTAAATTACTTAATAAGGATATAACTGTACAATTTTCATGTTTAATTCTTGCTTCTTATGAAATTGAGGTAGTATTATTCAATAGATGTGATGGTAATATGCAAAATTGAAGGATATGTATCCTACATTTTTTGGAAGAGAGGAAGCAATGAAATATAATGGAAACCGACAGAATAGAACCTTAATAGACATGTAAAATGGCTCACAATCCAACACCTAGAAAAGCTAATACACAAACCCTATCAAGGTATAAATGAAAGAATCTATCTCCTCTCTCTCTCTCTCTCTCTCTCTCTCTCTCTCTCTCTCATATATATATATATATATATTTAATAAAAAAAGCTGATATATACACTTAATAAATATAATTGCAGAACATGACAGCATAAGCAAAACCACATACACCACTGCTGCAACTAATAATTATAGAGGAGAAAGAAGACATTGACAGTGTGTGTAGTGTGTGAGAGAGAGAAAGAGGCCCATAAGGTGGCCTTAAAAATAGTGCAGAAAATCAGCAGTGATAGAGAAGAAGGGCTCCCCTTTGATCAGCTGAAACTGTTCTGCTACAATATACATACTGTCAGTGTTCTCAGACTTACTTACCTGATACAGAGAGACATTGACACAGTGAACAAGTCTTGTGTCTTCATCTAAACTAATCTTACTTTTAACCACATTTAATTTCTTTCATAACGGTCCAAAACCCCAATCCCTATGACATCATTCATTCAACAACACTTATGGATTACTCATTATATTCATTAATCACTACCTTATCTTAATTGTAAACCCATCATCACTCACTTACACATGCATGAAATATATAAGCAATAATACTTCACTAGTAATCATGTTCATCATGATTAAGTACAAATTCTGCCTTTTCTTGATTAATTAATACAAACCAGTTTTTTCCTTTTCCTTTTCTAGTGATGAAAAGCTGAGAATCAAGTATATATAATTGAAATTCGAAAACTGCTTTATACATATATATATTTCTGATAGAACTCTTTCTCCCTTCTTCAACTGATCTGCAAAATACATAATTAAAAAAAAAAGACTCACAGTAAATAAAAGGCTAAAATACACATTGATGATTAAGAACAAGTTGATGAATATTGAATATTCCTTGCGATTTCGATATCAACACGTTTTAAGGCAGTGAAGTGTAGTGATGATCATTCAATTCATTCCACGCTTGAATTCCACTCCAATTGCTGTTGTTCTCATTCAGATTGTTGCTGCTACTTGTCGCCGGCGTCGGAGCAACGGCGGCGTAGCCATTGTTGAAGAACAGCTCCGTCGACAAGTTTCCATTTCCGCCATTTTTTCTCGAGCTTCCAATCAGAAAAGCCTCGTTCTTTGAATTCTCGAGGTTCTGAAATGGAATCGGCTGTGGCTTCTGAATGAGGGGTTGGATATTGTTGCTGTTCTCTTTCTGATTATCTTCAACGAAGAGATTAGCCAATCGCTGCTGCTGCAATTTCCAGTGCAAATCCTGGTTGATTGAGCTCAAGGATTCGATGGAGGAAGCAAGGCTGTTGTGGGCGTTCATGGGTCCCATATCTTGAAACCCTAGGGTTTCGTTCCCTTGTTTGAGCGAAGGGAAATTGAAGGCCAATAGAGGGGAAGAAATGGCGGAAGGGTCAAGGTTGAAACAAGGGTTTGGTGACAAATCCCCAAAGGGGGATGAGAAGTGGTTGAAAATGGCGGGATTTGATGAGGTAACCCTGGGGAGATTGATTCCACCAAGCTGGAAATCCATGGCGGGTGAGAGGCCCTGGAAGAATTTGAGGCCACCAACGTCGGTTGAGCCACTGGAGTCTCTGGAGTCGCCGGAGAGGCGGGGGGAGGACTTGATCTTCTTGTTTTTCCGACAGCCGCCGCCGATGGGGACGTTGCGGAGGGCCCCACCTTTGGTCCAGTATCTTCGACATGTTTTGCAGAAGTGCCTGGGCTGTGTGAGGCTGTAATTGTTGTAGTAGCAGAACTTGGTGTTGGGTGAGTCGCATCTAGGGCACTTGATCGGCGGCTCCTGGGGCCTGGCGGCGGCGGCGGAGGAGGATTTCCGGGAGGTGGTTTCGTCTTTTCCGGCGGAGCTCACTGGTGGCGGCATCATGTGATGATGAAACCCTAAGTTAGAGAGAGAGGGTTGGGTTATGGGAGGTGTGAATTTGTTAGTGAAGTATCCTTTTGCAGAGGCAAAGATACTGATATGAATTCATTTGTTTCATGCATGAGGTTGATGGAAAATGAGAGGATGTTGATTGCCTCTTGTGATCTTCATCAACATCATAAACAATATAGCTACCTAGCCTTTCTATGGATCTTTAGATCTTATAGAATATTTAAATAAAACTAGAAAACTAGAGAGAGAGAGAGAGAGAGAGAGAGAGGGCAGAGGGTATTAGAAAGATAATTAGGTATATATATATATAAGAATGTATAAATTAAATTGGCTAGAAGAAGGGGTGGGGGTGGGGGAGGGTGGGGGGTTGGGTATGTAAGAGACAGAATGGAGAGAGAGAGAGAGAGAGAGAGAGAGAGAGAGAGAGAGAGAGAGAGAGAGAGAGAGAGAGAGAGAGAGAGAGGAGAGTATGTACTTGCAAGACAAATGGTAAATAGAAATGAAGGCAAAGTGAAAGAGGAAAGAAGAAAGAGAGAGTAACAGAAAGGCTGTTGAGGCCCACAATGTAATGAAAGCAACTGCAAAGTAACCTTCATATGAAACTATCAAGTACCATGAAAATCTTGATTACAAATCTGCCTGTGTTTTTTTTTTTTTTAACTTTTTTTATTCCAACTTTTCAATGTGTGCTAGAGTTAATAATTCAATACATATAATGTATGTATGTTGCTAAGATAATATACTAGATAAAAAATACTAATTAACCTCGTTTTGTTTTAGAACTGAAGAATCGAATTTGCTTTCAGTTCAAACTTTAGTTTGTTACAATTGAAAGTTTTTCAATTTCTTTCAATTACCAAAAAGTAATTTTGTCCGGAAAAACCAGTTGAACAGTAGCAATCATTTTTCATGAGATTTTGTTGAGAAGTTTAAATTTATGGGTATTTGCATAATTAGAACATATATATGATGGTTAAAATAATACATGTATAAACTTTAAAAAAATATACTGGATAAATTTTCGATTAAACCAATTTAATAGATTTGATTGATTGAACCATTAGCGATAGAAGCATATTTTGATTATAAAAACACGGATCCTATAATTCAGGGCGGTTCAGTTTGAATGAATGCTTGCAAATAATTCAATACTTTATTCAAATTAAATTCAACTAAAAAGTGAAGCCAGCATATATATTTGTGTTGTCTTTTTGCACATGAGAACTGCATATAGTTGGTCATGTTGCAATGGTACGTATTAGACTGGAATTTATTATAAAGTAGATTGAAGTATGACCACTTTCTCCAAATATATTTCAAAAATAAATAAGCTCTAAATAATTAGTAACAATAACAAGAGAGATATCAATTGCAATAAAAAATAAAAAATAAAAGAATGAAATGAATAGACGATTGAATATTGAAGTTGGTTAAATTGGATGCATTGATTCAGACAGAGTGTCAGGCGTGGTAGAAGTGTTGATGTGATGTGATAGAGAATGGAAGAGTAGGAAATAGCAGGGGCAAGAACTGCAGAGAAATCAGAAGCACAAAGAGATTGGTTGGTTGGAGGAGACAACCCTCTATGCCGTGGGACATCCTCATCCACCTTTGTCTCTTCCTTCTCTTGTTACTTCTCTTTCCATTCTCCATTTCACTCTTTTTTTTTTTATTCCATTCCTTCCTTTCTCTCTCCTCTCTCTCTCCTCTAAGATATATATATATATATATATATATATACATCCATATAAGACCAGAATTCGAACTCACACTGCTAGCTAGTTTTTCCCATGACTTTGTGGCTTCTCTTTTCTATAATTGTAATCACATGTTATTGTGTTAAAACTTTATTGTGTTGGTCTAATCAATTAAGCTTCTAACGAACAATCTTTAATCCAGTAAAGTTACAAATTGCGTAGAATATCATGCTTGTTTGATTGCATTTTCAAGTTTCATGTACAAACAAATATTTATATAACTATATGTTTAAAAGGGAAATCATTTTTATCTCGTAACTATAATAACCTCCGATTTTGGTTTCATGATTATCGTTATTTTTAATTTAGTTCCACAATTTAAGAATAAGTCTGATTTCAATCAAATTGAAAATCGTGACAATTATTGACTCAAATCGAAACACATCATAGTTATAAGATCATAAATGATTTTATATATATAGTAAATAAATAATTTGTAAAACAACATAATGACGTGGTGGTGTAGGATCTAAGTATAATGTTTTGAGATGTAATAAGTAAGGAGGAGCAACTACTTGGTATCATTGTAATAACTGAAGGTTATATGTTCAGATTTTGGTTTTCTCAATTGCCTGCTCATATATAAACTGTACCCAACTGCACATGAATTACTTCGCTCATAAACATCTAGTGTGGTCCATCATCACTCTCTACTCTTTCTTTCATCTTTAATTCTAGACCCCAAAAAAATGCTAAACACACCCCACCTCAAGTGTTACTGTTCACATCATATGTGAACAGTAACACTTGAGGTGGGGTGTGTTTAGTAATTAGTGGGGTGCGGATAGCCGCACCCTTAATTCTATTTTCTTCAATTCTTTCAGACTTTAAACTATTCAATTTCAAAATTCAGAATAAAATACATTTATAATTTATTCAGAAGCAATTAAGCCATGGTGAATACAATGACAATATGTAATTACTTTAAAATCTATCTAAACTAATAAAATTTCAGAGTATACAAATCTTGTTCTGTGATTTTATCATATTATTAATTTATGATATCAATGACACTATAGAGTTATATAAGAGCCTTACAAAAAATACTATTTTATTATTTTATTGAAATTAGTAATTTGGCTATAGGTCCCAAGTTGGGACCAGAGAAATATATTATCGAGTCTTAATTTAAAGATATTATTAAATTATGGAGTCTTAATTTAAAGAGATTTTACCAAATTAATATGTCTCTGATGAGTGTGAGTTCGTGGTGGATTCTAAAGTATGGTGTAATGTATATATTTTTCTATTTACATGTTTTGTTTATAAGTTTATAAATAAATAAAAGTATGATTGCTAAATAAATTAACCTACCTTCATTATATAAAGATAGTTCACCTTTCATTTTCCATCCGTATATCCGAAATTATAGTATAGTTTTCTTATTTAAGGTGAATTAAAAATACTATTTTGCTAATATTCTATATAATGTTCTTTGAAATTTATTAATATTTGATAAATTAGATACAGTGGAGTGGATAATATTTTCTTCTAATGTTGATCAATTAAATATAAAGGCAATCTTTTTAATAAATTTTCTCTTTTCAATTCTTTTTCATTGATTAATTTGTGACAGACTCAACAAAAAAATTAAAATTTTCCTTCAAACTTTTCAAACATGATATGATTTTCTTAAAAAAGAAATCCGATATTTATATAGAAGAATGAAGGGTAAATGAACACCAATTCATGATGAGATGCTCAAGAAACCAAAGCTGAAAAGCAAAGATGAATTGGGTATTAACCATAATACTACAATACAAACAAATTAGAGAGAGAGAGAGAGAGAGAGAGAGAGAGAGAGATTAAACGTGTTGGCGGCGTAAATAGTGAGGAAAAGAGGTTGGAGTAAGCTGAGCTAGGAAGTCATATTAGAGAGAGAGAGAGAGAGAGAGAGAGAGAGAGAGAGAGGGAGGGTGTGTGTGTGTCTCGTGAGGGTGGGGTGTAGTGGATTCCCCGTGAGACCTAACCACAATACCTGAAACACACACTTAACATATCTAATCGCTTCCTCCTATTTAAATCTTATATATATATTTGTTTTCCTAACTGAAGAGATAATATGATCTGGAATAAATTAAAAAGATAGAGAGATCGATTAATATGGTAAGTTGAAAGTTAATAAATCTTTTTAACGGTGATTGGGGTAAATTTGGAAGAATAATGAGTTTTTAATTAAAATGACAAAGAGCTGAAAATAAAATTGAACCTCTAAAACAATACTTAAATGAGATTGTAGGGAATACATATTTCTATTTCCAATATTATTTCTCTATATCATATTGTGTTTCAATTTTCGTATTTATGTAATGTTAAATAGATCATTAATATTATATAATAACAATGGTGAAATAAAATATATGTAAAATATAGTAGTGGCAATGATGTAATTCTTCATGTAAGATATATGAAGTCACTTTTTGACTTCGAGGGCTGGGCTAGAGAAACTTAAGAAACGTACAACTAAATGGGCTTAAAAAGCGGGCTGCGCAGTCTTGCTATATGGACCTTTTTTATTTACACAATGGCCCATTAACTACTACTATTATCACTTCTACATTTATATTTTAAATATTTAAAGAAAATCATTTTAAATATTGGAGTCTAAAAATATGAAGGCACTTCACTTCACTAAAGGACTACAACAAACATCTTCCAATAAAATATATCTACTAATCATCCTAAATTTTATTATATTAGATGTTTTTAAACAAAAATGATGCCTAAATTTATAATATTTCAAATATGTTTAATTTATATCTTAAAAAAAAATTTGCAATTTGTTTAAAAAAATGTTTTTGTATTTATATGTTTTAAATTTTTTGATATCTTATAACATATTAATGTAAATTTAATTTTATTCTAGTCCTTTTTCCATTCTTAATTTTTATCTCCATGGATGGAAAATCAAGTTATAGTGGAAAAAGAAAAGGAAATGTGATTGGTGGGCCAAAATTTAGGGCCTAAGGCCAAGTCCATCAACTGAGGCTGATCATTGTTTATGGTACATGTGGGTATGTGAATTTTATTTTTCACTAAAATGCAGTCTGAAATTTGTAATGAATATCTTTAATTGATAGTTTCATTGCATGCACATGGTTCGTATTGAAAGTATTGAAATAAGAGATTGAGAAAAGCTGGAGTCCAAAACAAATAAGTTCGAATCTTGGAATGGAGATCAAAGCTACATAAAATGGGACAAAAGTAGTATTATTACAACTCGCAGTGGAATACACAAACATAATGAAAACCTTATTCTTACAAAACACCAAGCAGACATTATTCTAAACAAGAAAATGGAACCAAGTAAGTTCAAGGCAGTTGCAGATCAATCTTACTCAGGTTTCAATGACTTCCCAACATCAATAACGAACCGGTACTTCACATCGGATTTCTCAAGGCGGGCCATAGCCGTGTTTATGTAATCAATCGGAATAACCTCAATGTCGGGCAGTATATTGTTCTTCGCAGCAAAATCAATCATCTCTTGCGTCTCTTTCATCCCTCCGATTGCACTCGCAGTTATTGTCTTCCTACCTGTTTATTTTTATACACATGTTAGATACGCCCGACTATTCATTAAGTATGAACAGTAAACAGTGTTTCATCTCATGTTTCAGAATCAGGATAATAGGTTACCAACCTGTTATCAGGGCGAAAGATGAAATCTCAAGGGATAATAGGTTACCAACCTGTTATCAGGGCGAAAGATGAAATCTCAAGAGGCTTTTCTGGGGCCCCAACCAAGATAAGCTTCGCGTGGGGCTTTAACAAGCTTAGCAACGGATAAAGTGGATGCGTTACAGATACTGTATCAATGATTCCATCGAGTTTTCCCACTGCAGCCTACCAAACAAGTGACAAAGTAAGAACTAATTTCATTTCTGATGCAGGCAGAAAAAATCTGTTGATTTTGAGAATACCCGAAAAAAAAAACTTTAATTTTGGATAGTCGACCTCTTTTCTTATTTCATAAAGAAACCTAGAATCCTAAAACAAGACTTCTAGGAACTTCTAAATAACAACATTAAGGTCATGTTTGGATAGAGTGATTTGAAATCTACCAAAATGATTCAAAAATTAGATGAAAGTGAAAGTGATGAATTTCAAATCCACATCTATCCAAACACCACCAGAGTCTTAAGTAATCAATTTTGCGTTTACCTGCATTTGGCTTGGTTCAGAGCTAATCAAGAATTCATCAGCACCAAGATGTTCAATGGCCTCCTTCTTCTTGCTAATAGAAGTGCTAATAACTGTGACTTTGGTCCCAAAAGCTTTGGCGAATTTCACAGCTATGTGGCCGAGGCCACCAAGACCAACGACACCAATACTCATACCAGGCTTATCGAGTCCAAAGTACTTCAATGGACTGTAGGTAGTGATGCCAGCACAGAGGAGTGGAGCTCCAGCGTCGAGAGGCAAATTCTCAGGCCAACGAATGACAAAATGCTCATCGGCCACCATGATATCGGAGTAGCCTCCATAATTAATGGTCCCATCAAGATAAGGGAAGCCATAGGTGAGAATTTGTTTAGAACAGTAGTTTTCGAGATCATTGGTACACTGATCACATTGGCGACACGATCCGATAATGACTCCCACGCCTACTTTGTCTCCGGCCTTAAATTTCTCGACCTTGCTACCAACCTCAGTTACAATCCCCACGATTTCATGTCTGTGTTTGAAATCCGCTTTTGAGTACATATCAAATAGCAATTTGCACAAGAATGTTGAAAACTAGAACTAAAGATATCATCATCAAATATAGAACCAAAAGAATCTTGAACACATTATAGGAGTTGTGTAATAAAGCTAAAGAGACATTGATAAATGTTCGATTGAAAGTTTTAGCTATGGACAAGTGATGGTTTAGTTAAAAATGATCTCTTCTTAATTCCATGAATATTAATCAATCCACTCGTGAATTTGACAGTTGAATGTATATTTGAAGTGAATAAAAAAGGCCAATTCTTGGGATGCATTTGAAAAGCAGAACAAGATTATTAAACACTAAACACACTCAGATTTTGCAACCTGAGAGAGAGAGAGAGAGAGAGAGAGAGAGAGAGAGAGAGAGAGACCGACCCAGGGATAATAGGATACTGAGTGACACCCCACTCATTCTTGGCCATGTGAAGATCTGAATGACAAACTCCACAATACAAAACCTTCAACTGCACATCACGTTCACCAGTATCCCTGCACAAACACATAGACACACACTGATGAGGAAATAAAAAAAGGAAAGCCCAGATGAAAATCTTGAAAAAATAAAGAAAAGATTATTCCATGAAGTGAGAATGAGATACCTCCGAGAAAAGTTGAAGGGAGAGAAAGTGGCAGAAGGGTCTCTTGCAGCCCATCCAAAAGCCTTAACTGGATGCTCTGTTTCTGGAGATTTCGCCATTTTTGAACAATAATTGAAGACAGAGACCACAAAATATGAAGCCAAAATGGCAATGGATTGTGGTACTCTGGTACTCTACTTAATATTGGGTAGATATTTATAGCGAGAGAGAGATCGTTTTCGACACATATGGGCCTTGACAGTATCCGTGAAGTCAAATATATAATTTAGTTCAAGTACACTAAATAATACTAATAACTCCATAATATTAGTTCTTAACTACAGTTACTAATATAATGTAGGTAATACTAATTTTTATGTAATTAACGACAGGAGCTCAAATTAGTGTTTGTTTGTTAAAACTGTTCACCAACAAATTATGGCCTACATTAGTAATATAATTAAGCGACATTTACGAAAATGCCACTCAGACAAAATACTTAAGCAAATAAAAAGAAAAAGGATGCGGTTATCCACACCTCACATGTTACTAAACACACCCCAATCATAATGTTACTGTTCACATGTGATGTGAACAGTAACACTATGATTGGGGTGTGTTTAATATTTCTTGGGGTGCGGATAACCACACCCAAAGAAAAAAGGCTCCAATATTAATTTATTCAATTATGCAATCCATGGTTGGAGTATAGCCGCTCATGTTCATGAGCGGCGACGTGTATAGTTATACGTAATGGTGTCCATACGATTTGAGAAATCGGAACTGAACCGTGATCAACACTACGGAAAACTGTTGATTTGGTTTCAGTTTCAAAATCGTAGAGATATTTTCAAATCGGAAATTAGCGATTTTAAAACTAAGAATTTATTTTTTCTTTTTCAAATAAATTATATTAGTTTTATTAATATCACACATTTATATTATTTTACTCTTTAATTTTAAGTTTTATTGATTATTATTTTTAATTTGTATTCTAAGTTTTGTAATTATTTTAGATTTATGGCTTGTTGTATTTAAACTGTAATTCCTAATTTTTTAAGTTGTAACTTGTAAGTTGTAATGTTGTATTGTTATATTGTTATAACTGTAAGTTCTAACTATTAAGTCAAACAAAATTATTATTTTGTAATATATGAATAATTGTAATATCCATATTTAATTTAAAAAATTTAAAAAAAAAATGGAATTGCCCAAATCGACAGTTCGAATCGGAACCGAAACCAAAATTCTCATAGTTCAGTTCCGATTTTTACGATTTTACGAACCAATGATTCCGAACGAAAACCGTGGCGGTACAAACAACATCTCTTACAATTTTTTTATAAAATTAATGTTAATGACACAAATAATCTATTATTAATAAATAGAAAACCGAGCTCAATCAACTAACAAATCCTAAACCAAACATATTGAAGTCTCGTTTTGGCTAATGGATTTTCAACTAGTTTAAAACTTCCAAAATAAAATTAGTTACGCATTCCAAAAATGGTACCAAACATATATACATAATACATGTTTTTGATCCAACAACGTGTGCAGAACCTTGACCACAATAAGATGGCATGCACAATGCGAGTGGTTTGTGGTTTTTATGAATTCATGAACAAAAAATGTTTTCTTTTCACAAATATTCCAAATATAATTTTTTATGTGAATAATAGTTATCTAGTTTGTTTACTAATACACGTATATTCAATATATATTATTAAATAGTATAATGTTCATTAGATATGACCTGATCAAAGATCATATGAGCACATAAGAAATTAACTTTATTAAAAAAAATTCCAATGATTTTTTAATTCTGATTAAAACCAATCAATTTATACATATAGGTCGGATGAGGTATTAATCAGTATATATCAATGTTTTAATTTGTCTATATCCAATTTTATCAGTAAGTCATATAGTAGGAAATTAGGAATGTTATTATTGTATAATCTACATTGATAATTATTGATATATTGGGGCAATTAGGTACGCCATTTTAGGACCATCCATGCCCCAAAAAATTTCTTCTCTAGAGACTAATAGGATGTATTAATCAAAGTAACACAACTACACATTGCAATTTAATTTGCTAGTCTAATAGCATAACGTGGAGACTTAACCTACAGTAAAACCTCATTAAATTGTTAATATTGAGACCATCCTACATCTATCAATTACAAGATATTTTAATGAATCAATAAATTAAAATGTTATTATTTTATATAATTAATGTATTAAATCAACCAAATTTAGAAATTTAGAACTGTAAATGTGGTCCACTTTTCTACTTAAGAAGAAACGGCCTTAAATTAATCAAGGGAATCATAATAAGAAAACTGGACCAAAAAATTCAGATAAGATTTTTTTTTTTTATATTAATAAAAGTGATACTGTGAATGATAAATGCAATTTTAGCTTATTCTTTATTTATATTAACAGTGGAATCTATATAGTTCTATAAGGATTTTACGAAAAAATTGTCACGCCCCTTTTTCATACTTTAAAAATATATCAAAGTTGCCTTTGGGCGTGCAGAGGGGAAGAAAGAAAGGAAACATACTTAATTTTTCTTAAAACATATGATTAAGATAAACAGGTAACGTTTCAAGTAAATATCCGAATTAGAACAGTGAAACTTTGTTAAAGCATACATATCTCTTACATTTTTTTTTCCAAAAAAAGCATCGGCACATCGCCGGAAGATAGTATTTTAAACCAACAGCGGAAAATAAACATGATTCATCTTCAGAAACACCAGTTTTACAGAGAAGTATATCATAAAATGTTTAGAAACATTGTTCGATGTTCAAACTAATTAAACACAACAGAAACTCTGGATACGGCACCCCTCTCGCTACATATCTTAGTTTTCATCATTTCCTGTAGGGTGAGTACAGATAGGGGTGAGTGCGTTTGAATACACTCGTGGGAGTAATTTCCGTTTTCAAGATTATATAATCAGACAAAAATATATAAGCGATAAACAACACATCACATAATTCACAGCACGTAAGAAATGCATTGCACATACATAAGCTCTTTGGTGCAGGTAATCCCCGTCTTATCCGGTAACGGTTTCAATACCGTTAGTGCGATTTACGGCCCACCAGACCCTCCGTGAAGTTTTTTACGGACCATGAGTTCCTTCGTGATGAACGTGGACTTCTGTCCGTGTATAACATTAACCATAAAACGCATGATCATATAATATCACAGCACGTAATCCCAAAGCACGTAAGTTCAAGCAATTCATAACATGCGATTATAGATATGATAACATTGATTAACGTATCAGCAGATTATCGACATATCAAGGCATAATAAATACGGAAACGTAAAAGTCGTTAATTTCTGAAGTTACCCCCACCTGATTGGTGGTGTTTGACTTCGTGTGATGCAAGCTTTAAATATAAACACGTATGCTCCTAATCGCGATAGCTTACACAGACAAACGTAATCTATTAGTTTCGTTTTAAGTTTGTTACGTTTATTAATTAAAGTACTCTCTCGAAAAGAAACGATGGTGGAAAGAAAAATGATTCGAAAGGCTTAGAACTTGATTATGTATCGAAGAGGGTTAGATTACGGTTCTATAGGCGAAAGAATGAGCTTAAACGGACGGGAAACGAATGAAAACGGAGCATTTTAGGGTTTAGGGTTAAAAACGTAAATTCTGGTAAAGGTTGACTTTGACCAAGGGTAAAACTGTAATTACAGAGAAGTTCTGGGTCAAAGTAGGGTTTCTGGAAATTCTGGGGTCGAGATGTAATATACAAAAGTCTTGGGGGTGAAAATTAAAGATTTGGAAAGTTTTGGGGGTGAAAACGTAATTTTTAGAAATTTCAGGACTAAACTGTATAAGGGACCAGAATGAAAAGATCCTAAACTTTCTGGATTTGCAAGGAGGTCCCTGGGGTTTACGAAATTGCAACCAAGTCCCTGCCCCCCAAAACCCACCCCCGCCGCCTCTCTTACACCACCGCTTGCAACTACCGCTGGCGATACCACGTCGCTGGCCACCACCCCAAAAACACCACCACTCGCCGGCACCCCTTGCGCCGGCCACCTCAGCTCACGGCGGTGCTGGAAGCGCCGCCTATCCCAACACCAAACCCAACATACCCACACACACACACAAGCCTCGACGCTCCGACACGGCTGCGCACCAGGCGCCGCCCCCAACCTCACTCCGACGAAGACCCAACAACGGCGGCGGTAGGAGCTCGATGCAGCAAGGAAGAGAAGGTCGCGAGAGAGAGAGAATCGGGAGAGTGAGGAGAGAGAGAAAAAAGGGAGGAAAGAGAATGAGAAGGCCGAGAGTTTGACCGGCGATTGCCGGAGAGGGAGCCAGCCGATCGGCGATCCGAGCCCGGAATCGTGACGGGCTCGGCGAGAGCTTCACATGCATGTGTGAATCGGCTCGATCGGAAAAGAAATGAAGAAGATACGAGGAGAGAGGAAGAGGGAGGAGAGAGAGGGTTTTCGCGGCGGTTTCCGGCCGATTTACGGCGGCTCCGGCGGCGGAAGGGAAATCCGAGCCCGGAATCGGAACGGGCTCGGCGAGAGCTTCATTTTGACGTAAGGTTCGAACAAAACAGGAAGGGGAAGCAGCGGCTCAGGCGGCAGCGCCACCACCGAAAAGATCAGAGAGAGAGGAGAGAGTAAAATTGCATGTTTTTACCTTAGTTGTCTTTTGCCAAAAGTGGTAATTTTTCTCAACACTTGTGTATTATAACCATTATTCACTTTGATCAATTGGATCTATCTTGGGCCTCGGGCCTCCGATCGGGCCGTTTCTCATTTCTATCTCTTCGTTTTTCGATCGCGATCGTTCTCATAACATGCATACTCCGTTTTCGATTCAATTAAACTTTTGATAAATATAAACTTAAGCTCTCCAAGTTAATTATGTTTTCGATAAATTAAAACGTACGTTCGATAAATTAAATTATGCATTTCTCGAAACACACATAATTAAATCACATAATTAAGGTTAAATTATTTAATCGTCACATAATTAAGGTTAAATTATTTAATCGTCAAATTATGCGGCGTATTTTTTTTTCCTAGGCACTACAAAAATATTATTTTATTACTTTATCAAAATTATTAATTTCATTCATCGGGACCAATTTTTTTAATACGAAGTTTGCTAGGGAAAACATGATCTATTAAAAAAAAAAATTCATATTATATTGAATGAATGATATCCAAGTCAATATCTTAAAAGTTAATGATATGCAATATGAATAGGCAAACTTATATCAACTTGAGAGACATAAATTCTACATCAGTTATGATATATGCCCAAGTTAGGTAAGGTTGCATATTTAATTGAGGCCACCTAAATAAGATAGCAATTAATCCCTCTATGTTATTTTCAGAATTTAGAGAGAGAGAGAGAGGGAGGCAGGCAACCATGCATGTTTAAATGTCACCACCTAATGAGAAAAGGACAGTGATAGTTTTTTTCTCCCATCTGAACAACACATCCTTAATATTAAAAACAAAAAAAAAGGGGGCTATTTTTTTTTTATAGAAAAGAGATGATCTATGTAGCAGCTATCTTCATTTTCAATGTATTGGGCCTATTTTGTGTCTCTTTCAATTCTCCATTTGCACTTCCAATTATGGCCCTTCTCCCTGTTATTCCACCACAATTGATTTAGGCTCAATCTAGTAATGATATACAAAATAACAAAAAAAAACAAAAATAAAAATCAATGCAAAATTGACCTATCAGCAAAGGGAAAATGGGCCATTGTAGGCTTTGTGGAAGGCCAACCAATAGAAGCCCAGACATCATAGGAAATAGGAAGCCCAACTCATTCTTGGCCATGTAAAGATCTGAATGACACACACCACAGTATATATACAATCTTCAACTACACCATTTTCTCAATTTTCATTCCTTTTCCACTCATAACTAATCTAATTAATAAGTTAATGATGATATGATTAATTTCAAATAAGTACCATAAAAAAGAATGCATCTAAATATATTTAGATCAATAATTTCAAGTCTCAATATTTGAAGGTGGGCCTTCAAGACGAATATAATCATACATAATTCCTTTCCAGGGACTCGATCCTCTTGTTTGACTCAAGAATATGGTATTTGTACTTGAAACAAGTAGAGAGCCTGGTATACAAACACTAAATAGCCAATACAATCCATGAATTCCATGCCTAGCAATTGCATTGTCCTTTCCAATAGAGTTTGTTGTAAAATGCGGAGTTTCGATTGCTTCATCGTTTATCCGAACCTAAACATCAAACACAATACATCATCCATTGTATCTACAAAAAATAAGAATTAATCATTCATGATTCAAGAATACCTGTAATTCGGCCTCATTAGCCGATGCCAATGCAAGTTGTAGAGTGTAGTTTGCTCGTTCATCGATGTTTGATAGATCGAACAAGATTTTCCAGGTTGTTGGGACGTATGTTTTGTTCCCAATATTCCTGCATTGAAAAACATTACAGCTTGTGGTATAAATGCTTCAACTAAACATGATTAGAAACACTATTTTCATAAGTACCTATTCACTTGAGCGAAGTACCAATCTGTTTGATAAATGCTTGTTTCTATTGTATAGACCAAATCTTCATCAGGGTACATGTCCGTGTACCGATCCCATAATCCATACTGTCTAAACCTATTGAATTTCAGACAAACATCACAAATGTATTATGTACTAAACTACATATAATAAATATAAAAAATGATCATGTGTTTCTTACTTATCAGCCTGAGTAACATATAACAAGTTCATAAGAGTCGGGTTTGGATCAGGCACGAAGAATTCAGAAGCAGAACGATCAGGGATTCCGATTTCCCATAAAGTAGGCCCGTTTCTTGGAGGATCATAAATAAGATTCCGAAGCCTAATGTTTCTTCCTTCACAAAATTGAACACCATTTTTCAATAGAATGTTTTAAGGTAATTAAGAACTGAATCAATCTAAAGGTGTCAATGTTTTCTAAACCTGGTTCAACGTTGATTTGCTCGTTACATTTATAGTCACCGATGAATCCAGGGACCCACGCATAGAGACTATAGTTCCCAGCACGAACACCACTGATCAGAAAGTACCCCTTTGCATCAGATTGAGTCCAAAATTGATAGCCCTGTTATCAAAGTGAAACATCTTCGATAATTAAGGTTTGTGGAAGTTAATGAATCAGTTGACAGAGATATAAGAATCTAAAGAACAACCTTGTTTTCTCGTTGCCACGATCCAGGTTCACCGGGGGCAGCTAGTCCAATGTAGGCTGAGTTGGCAATAATAAGCCTTTCACTAATGTAGCTGAAATTAACAATGTAAGCTTCTTTTGTATCTTTTTTCCAATTTTGTTACACAGTTATGTTTGAACATATGATAATGAAAGATACCTATCACGAACAAGTAATCGACCACTCACAGTCCCACGTTGCTTAGCAGAATGGAAGTCATCCGACATTGGGAAATCATAAGGCCAGCTTTCAGTTTCCACGAGCATCTAACGTTGTATCCACGTTAGAACACATGGAAACAGATCAAATCTTCATATAAGCGAAAAAGGGAAATTGTTTCAATACCTGTTCTTTGGCATCAGCCCATAGTCCAAGTGTATCTTCGTCTTCCGAAACTGAGTTCAAGTAGATAAACACAGGCCCAAACACCTTCTTCCATGGTTCTCCATCCTTGAATTCCACCATTAATGGCAGTCCAGCATAATGTGTGCTAAAAAACATCTGCATAACCATTGCTATTTCATTAATACACCTTAAAATACGTGTAATTAATTAACATAATAGAATATACATACAGACAGAGCCATTGGACCAGCATGAGAAGTGAGATCCTGCTTAACAGGCCCTGCTGATTTAAACTCATTGCTCGGAGTGATGATCCAAAACCCGGTTGGAGGGTTCGAGCATATCCATCCGTGGACACGATTATCCCTGTTGTCACTCGAATATTGATATTTGTCATCCACCTATAAGTCCAACATTTATCAATTTTCAAAATACTTCAAAAAAAATAAGCACACATAATTATCCAATTAATTAATTACCTCTCCTCGGAGTAAATCATTGGCTGGATTTGTTAGAAGAACAGCTTCCGGATAGTCCAGAACTTGGCCATCTTTACGATCTTCACTCGTTGGCATTATCCTTTGCCTATCATCAGATATGGCCATGTATTGAAACCTGATCAAATACAAAGAATTCATGCTTCTTTATATATGTTCATTATTTATCAAGATCAGTACTAATTAATAGAACAAAGAAAGAGTGTATTACAGATTGTGTTGAAGCTTAAACACTATTCGTCCTTGAGACATACGAACACCAGGCCAACCTTCTAGGCGCTCAAAGATAGCATACGAGTAGAATCCAGAAGAGCCACGCAACATTATAAACCTTTCGGACAATATGAAGATTAGCTTTAAGAATATGTATATATGAATCTTTGTTTGCTTATCAGAACAAGATGACTTACAATGCACCTTTTGTCTATGTTCATAGGGAGCCCTGTGTCTGAGGAATTCCATGTCCTAACAAACGATAGCTCAACTTGGTCCTCATCTTCGATTATGATGTAAACATTAGTGCCATCAAGCCTGGATTGATCATTTATTCAGTACTTAGAGAAAAAATCAATGTTTTTTTCATGAAGTAAAACGTGTAAATTGAGCTTACTTATCGATGATGTCTTTAGGATGATCTGGTTGGCTCCAAACAAGATCCCAATACCTACATTAATTTGTTTTGAGGTTATAATAATGGTATCTTGATATGAGAAGTGAAGTATCAAGATTTCAAAAATAAGTTGTACCCTCTGTTATTTTCTGTGTACTCATACTCCAATAGATTGTCAATTCCATTGTACTCAATTCCAGTGATCATACCACTGGGAGTCGATAGAGTAACGTTCACAATGCCATTGTCCAACACAACCTGAAAAATGAATGCAGATTTTAAATCATTTTAGTGTATTATAGTAAATTTTGAAATTATTTATGGAAAAAATTAATTATAAGAAGAGAGACGTTACATGATCTTCCAACACATGCAACTGAACTGGAGGATAATAGGTCTCGTCATCACTTTCCTTCTTGTGAGTCCTCCTGCAATTGAAATTAACATAAAAAAAAAAAAATGAACAAAAAATAAAACAGAAAAAAAGACTAGAAAAATAGTAATAGGAGCAACAAATTCAGTAAATAATAACATTATAAATATTTTCGATGAAACATCAGATAAATTAGGTTGTGCTCAATAATTCAATGATAACAACATGGGATTGAGACAGACTTTTAGTTGGTGAAAATCCATGTAAGCATAAAATGGTATGAAGAATCTCACGGGCTGCAAATACTAGAGTCTAACATGTTTTCACTTCACATTTCTATGAAAAAACTAAAACCACTATTTTTTTTTTAAATAATAATCTTTTTCTACTATTGTAGATTAAGACAACGAATTACAAGGTAAAACATCATAATGTAATAGATAATTCAAATCGGGATGTTTGGGTCATCACAAAGTACATGGTATTAAAGAAAATAAAATGTTCCTAGTTCTAAAGATTAGAACTAGCAATATTTTTTTGGTAAAAAGGTGAAAAGTAAAGAGAATGTGTGATTAAATGGTTTAAGTATATATAGGAAACAGAAAATAATTAATAATGGAATTGAAGTTATATGACTTTTGTTGGGAATGGGAGGTGATCACGGGAGTGCTACTGTGGGGCATCAAACTCACTTTCTCTGCCACATAATCATATTTACTCAAGAGTCCAAAATTGTAGATAGAATAAGAAACTAAAGGGACAGATAAATTCTTTAAAACATATGGAGAAGACCCTGGAAACAACAAACATTACATTTTATCATATTTATGCTTTATAACATATACCAATATCCAAGTCAAGCACAACTTTTGGAGGCATGCATTTGCTACTTGTATCTCCTATTTCAATTGGTGTTTCAGGGATTTTAACTTTTTATTAGTTTGAGTACTAATACCACGTGTTAATTATATGGGATAGTTATGTGTAATTACACGACCCTAAATTTTTTTTTTATTGCAATTTAATACTTCATTACACTTGTTATATAAACATGTGTACGGACATAATCCAAGCAAATGCCAAAAATGAGAATAAACGGAAACCATATTTAATCAAACTTAAACCAAATAAACGCGTATTAGATTGAAGCAAAAATATGTAGACATTATTATAAAAAGACGAAAAAAACGCATAATGCATAGAGAAAAGAAACAGAAAAAAAAAAGAGTTGAGAGAAACTTAACAGGCTTCTTGAGGATGCAGATTGAGCAAGCAACAAAAATGGAAGAAGAATAGCCAACCATTTTCTCTTCCATCTCATCTTCTTCAATGCCACCCAAGAAATTCAACCTATTATTTAATGTAAGAACACAATGACTGTAATTTATACAGTTATTGTAATAATAAACTAAAATTAAGGGTTAAATATTTCTGGGGTTTATATATATATATATATATATATATATATATATATAGCAGTAGTGTGTATGTATGTGAGAAGGTGGAAAGGAAGCTGGAGAGGTTTTAGTGTTGGAATATGTGAATGTGTGAGCAAACAGTTACTGCAATATATATAGAGAGCAATAAAGCATTCAATATTCTTGATTATCAACATCGTATTTATTTAATAAAGTTGGGAAACTAAAATCCCATTAAGACTTTTTGACGTTTCTTTATAGGTTATTTTTTTTATCTTTTTCTTATCTTCTAACCACCCCACCGATAACTTTTTTTGCCTGTTTTGGATGTAATTATTTCTTGTTACCTTTTTCTATTTCATTGTAATTAATATTTGTTGGAGTTTTTGTGTTTGTTTCCTAGTTTTTTTTGGTCCAAAGAAGAGAAAGTTGAGGATCAAGGTTGACTGGGTTGTGTATGTGGTTTGGTGACTGGTCAGCCAATTATTAAATAGTTTTTCAAAAAAAATTAAGCTAATTAAATATTTGGATTCAAATTAAAGGAAACATATTTTTAACACTGTACTGAAAACATCTGTGAATTTAAACTCTTTTTGTTTCAAAGTACTGTAAAAGATTGCGTCAACTTTTCCCAACTACCACATATTTGCACTAGGTTAACAACATGGTCAAAACCTACATTATTTCCTTTTTCATTTTTGTAATTCATTTTCTTTTATTTTTCTTTATTTTCATTCTTTAGAATGGGATGGATAGAGTTTTTCTTTTGGTTTATAGTAAATGTGGATGTAATCACAACTAATTCGTATAATTTATGTGGATTCTTGATTTATAATCATAATTATATGTTCGAATTACTTTATCATTCTAGAGTAAGTCTTATGTGAGACCGTCTCACGGATCATGTTACGTGAGACGGATCAACCCACAACCCACATTACACAATTCACATATAAATTAATGAAAATGGGTTAGGGTTGTGCGTAAAAAGAACCCGTCTCACGGAAACTATTCTTGAAACCGTCTCACGCAAGTTTTTGTAATCATTCTATGTTATAATTGGTGTACTTGGGTGCCAATTTTAATACTGCTAACTGTCTTATATGTGGAAAAGGCAGACAAGTACTATGAAAAAAGCAATCTAATGAAAACTAAATTATTTGCGTATAGCAGAAGTTGTTCTTACAAGATATAATCAACTTACAAATATAAACATATAAACTCACCGAAAATTAGAACTCCTAAGAGGTTTTTTTTTTCTTTTCTTTTTTCTTAATTTGTGTTGTCTTCAGCATTATCAACTAAATGCGCCGAATACATTTATTTTATAATATTTTTAGAGTATTTAATTTTTGAGCAGTGGGATTTGAGTGGTTCAATATACAAGTATTTTGTCCACAGATATACCACTCAACTTAGAACTTTTTATATTTTCCATGATGCTTTAACTTTTTGTATTTTTATAGGGCCTAATTACAAATAAAATCTTGATCTTTTTGTTTAATTTGCAAGTTTACTCGAATTTTTTTTTTTTTTTGGGTAATTTATTATACTTATAACTCAAATCATCAATCATCTTTTTAGTGATCAAATAATGATATGTCCAATACTAATTACAATTGATCATCTTTTTAGTTTTTTTATAATGTCAATATTAGTATTGATCTTGCTCCGATCCAACGTTCCGATTTTCCCCACAAAAACTCGAGACTTTGAATCGAAATACCTGCAAAACAAACACCGGGAGGGGGTTCCCAACGATGGGACTCCGACGCTCAAGTCAGTAAAGTGGCTAGACCGTTTTGTAATGAGTGATATAGTTGTGCATAAGAAATGAGAGAAACGAATATTATAAGTTTATATACTCCCTGTGAAACGTGGCGGTTGGAATTATCCGATAAATATGGGAAGTGGGTGAGAATGACGGTTATTTGAATTCAAACTTATTCGCCCAGTTGTATCAGTTCGTCAAAACTGTTCACCCTACTTTAACATTAATCAGTTCGTCATCATGTCTGAACTATTTCATTAGTTCGCCAATATTGTCGTACAACAGTTCGCTCTACATGAAGTATCCTTTGTTCGCTTTCTAAGTTATCCATGCATATTGACTTTGACTTTTTGGTCCGATCTAAAGGAAAGAATCCGGTTCATATCAGTTCGACCATATCAAGTATGACCGATCAATTGTAATGTTAGCATCAATATGCGATCATTTAAAAATTGATTGGTGATTCAATTTGCAATGTTCGTGGCATATTTTTTTCAATCCAAAAATTTGCTTAAATTTGTAACTAAAGTAAATATCATAATCTTTTAATGCAATTAAGCCGTTTTTATATCATTACTTTTTCTGTAAAAGCATGTTCAATGACACGCGTGCACACATATTTTTTTAATGTATGGTTATTTCTAGTTCAAATGGTTACTTCGAATTAACAACCATCATAGCATCAGTGATTGAATTAATTGAGTCGAAAAATAGAATAAAAAAAGACGTGCTAATTAAGTTAGTCCGAACAGGAAATAAAATTTGAAATTTATGCAACAATAAGTAAATAAATAAAAGTTGAAGATGCTCCATTAAGCTGGCTAAAAACTTAAAAGGGCTCTGACTATATGCACGTTAAAAGGCAAGAAATTCAACATTTTGGTGTCTTTTTTTGGACATTAAATAATTTTTAAGTAGGCTTTGCTTCATTAATACTCAAAGGGTGATTTATGTTCCTCTTTTCTTTCTTTTAATACATAAAAGAAACATGGGCTTCATAGACTTTCACATCATATTGGGCCTGACAAATTTGTTTACTTTATCAAACTCATATATATTATTGGACTCATATATTTCCGATATGGGCTTTTGTTTGTTAGATTGGCCCAATTTGTTATTTAAGAATTGGCCCATAAACGAATGTTGTCGATGCTTTTGTCTTTTCGTTGAGGCTTGAGCCAATTTTATAGACGTATTTTTATACCTTCTCATATCTTACTATTAATAGTTTACAAGTTTTTATTTCAAAAAAAAAAACAAACAAGTTTACCTTTTTTATTTTTTTATTTTTTATATACGACTACAAAATTAAATCTAATTAATTTGAAGATAATAATTATATAGATAGAGTGTCCGTGACTTGCATTATGTTGATTAAACCCATTCGTTAGTTATTTTAGTTGTGATGGGCAAAGTGGGCTTTGATTTAATATCAAACTCAAATTAAAGAAGTATGATTATATTTTTTTCTGTTAGACTTGTGATTGACACATTTAAACTCGTTGAACCTCAATTTCGTTTATTATCAAACAAAGCCACATAGTTTTAAAAGTTTGATACAAGTACAAATAAAGTTAAATTTAAATATACTCGTATCCAGAAAAAAAAATTGTTTACAATACATGCTATGGATTATTAATGAAAAAGAAAGGAATTCGTATTAACGTGTCGAGACTGGTCCTTCTAGACGAATGTAATCATACATGACTTCTTTAAAAGGTCCTAAATGCATGGCTTGTTTCAAAAAATATAGTGTTCATCCCAATTACCAGTTTATCCCCTCTTATTACGATACTGTAAAAACAGTACAATCCTCGAATTCCATGTCTTGCTAAGGTATTATCCTTACCTATGGGTCCTGTTGTAAAATATGGAGGCGATTCAGGATCATTGAACCATACCTAAAAAACCATCAATATTCATCAACGTTATTAGGAAGATCCAAATCAATTTATTAGTATCAGAAACTTAATTAGTAGCACTAGTACTTGTAGTTCAGCATTATTTGCCAATGCCAGCGCCAATTGAAGAGTGTAATTTGCCCTTTTATCGACGCTTTCAAGGTCGAATTTGATTTGCCATGTTGTTGGTAAGTATTGACAGACTCCCACTTTCCTAAACAACAATAATACATGTAATTAATCTCATTTCACAATTAGAGTAGTAAAGAGGGAAAAATAATTTTTAAGTCCCGTAACATAGACCTTGTCCAGAAAATATTCCGTAAGTTTGATATGTCCAATTTTGGTCTTATATGTATAATAAAATGTCCAATTTAAGGACTCCGGTCATCGTCGACCACTTAACTCGTCGGATTTTGGCACGTGAGAACACGCGGCCAATTTAATTGAACGATCGAGCAAACAAGAAGAGAAAAAATAAATTATCTTCATCCAATTGCAATCCTAAACTTTAACGAACCCTAGTTTTGGGGGATTCGAAATTTTTGCAAATGTCTGAGGGTTCAATTGGAAGAAAAGCAGCGAAAAAAACATAACCTTTAACTAATTAAATTGGTCGCGTGCTCTCACGTGCTAAAATCTGGCGACTTAAGTAGTTGACGATGGTCGGAGTCCTTACATTGGATATTTTATTATACATACAGGATCAAAATTGGACATATCAAACTTACGGGATATTTTCTGAATAAAATCTAAGTTACGGGACTTAAAAAATATTTTTCCCAAATAAAGATATAAGAAATTGAAATTCATTTATATTCCATCCTATTTTTGATTTAGTGAAAATGTTATTTCTCCAATTTCAAAATAACCATGAGTTTATCATGTAAAATCATTTCAATCTGTTTCTTATTATTTATTATTTATTTGTCCCTTAAAATTTTATCCTCATCTTATTATTCTTATGTTGACACTCTTGACTTTTGTTAGAGATCTATAACAAATACATATTTTTCAATATTTAAGGACATATTGCAGTCATTATATACACATATAAAATCACATTTCTGAGATGTTTCCTTAATCTGTATGAAATAACATTAAACGATATTTGATTTGAAATGTAGAGCTCGGTACCTTGTAACATGTGCGAAAAACCAATCTTTTGTATGATTGCTAGTTCCAATTGTGAAAACAAGATCTTTATCTGGATAAAGGTCCATGTAACGTGTCCACAATCCATACTGTCTAAACCTATAAATCACCATAATCATATAAAGGATACACAGAGCCAAGTGAACAAAATTCAAGAATAGAAGTGGGTTTTAAATTTAAATCAGAATTGTACTTTTCAACGGGTCGTAGATAATGGTGGATCTGGAATCTTGGATCAGGATCAGGTATGAAGAACTCAGCAGCAGATCGATCAGGAATTCCAAATTCCCACAAAGTTGGACCTACTCTTAGAGCCTTAAAAACTACATCTTTTGCCTTAACATTTGATCCAGGACCAGATTTGATAGTTATGTCGGAACCATGTTTGTAATCCCCGACAATTCTAGGTACCCATGCAAACAAGCTGTATGTTCCAGGCCGGTATCACTTTCTCGATCAAGAAATTTCCATTCTTGTATGTTTTTGTCCAGAATTGATAACCCTTGTTTTCCAACTGCCACGAACCAAAGGAGAGAAGGATCAATCTGGGCAGAAGAAGCATTGGAGTTGAGATAGATATAAACAGGGCCCAAAACCTTTTTCCAGTATTCTTCACTTCCAAACTTCACACTTAGATCCTCTCCTGCGTAATGTCTGCTTATGAACATCTTTTAATTGCACAAAAAAGCTAGTTACTTAGTAATTTGATTTATCCTATATATGTTTAATGTAATGTTTTTTCTAGTTATATAAACATTAATTTAGCCACAAAAAAAAAAAAACTTACAGCGAGTACAACTTGACCAACGTGAGAAGTTCGAAATTCAAGGGACCTCCAGTTCGAAATTCATTGCTTGGTGTTATCATCCAAAACCCCACCATTGGATCATCATTGCTTACCCATCCATGAACCTTGTTGTCTTTATTATCGCATGAATACAAGTACTTATCCTCCACCTATTGCATGTATATACACACACATATGTCATAACACACAGACATATATGGATTGTAGGAAAATTTATTTATGATTAAAATTTTAATTAGAGTAGATGGAAAATGTACCTCCCCTTTGAACTCAGGATTAATTGGATGTGTCAAGAGAACAGCTTCTGGATAATCAAGTATCTGGCCGGTGAGACGATCCTTTGGATCCGGCATCAACCTTTGCCTTTCATCAGACATAGCCATGTAATGAAACCTGTTTGTAATAATAGGTACTATGTAACATTAGTATGATCCATGTAGAAATTAAGAGGTTTTTATTTTATTTTATTTTTTTGAACTACTTGTTTGGTTGAAGCTTGAATACAAGTTTTCCTTCTTGGATGTTAAAAACTGGCCATGCTTTTAAACGTTCGAGCACAGCATATGAATAAAATCCAGGCGAATCGCGCAGCATTATGAATCTGTTACCATTTCGAATGTTTTCAAAGAAAGATTATCTATAGATATAGAAGCTAGAAAAATCAAAGTCATTTATATGGTTTTAATTGCATATAAACAAAAGTATTTAGAATATTACCTTTTATCGCGTTTAGAGGAACGTTTGAGCTACTAAAATTCCATGTTCTGGTGAATGAAATCTCTTTCTGATTTTCATTTTGCATTATGAAATTAAAATTTGTTCCTTCTAAACTGCAATTAGCAACATTTATTTATTCTAAATAACTTTATTAATTAAATCCATGTTAATATAAAGATATACATGAAGACTTACTTGTCAATCGTATCAACACCTCCTGTTTTCATGTTCCAAACATCCCAGTGCCTATTCAGTTTAGTAATTCAATGTTATATACACATATGTGAGACCTACATTGAAGTCAGGGGGCATTGGGCCCCTGAGATTTAAAAAAATATATATATATATATTTTAGGTAATTTTTTATTTTTATTCAAAAAATATGTATATTAATTAATTTTACTTGCATATTATCAAATTCTTATTAAAAATATCAATTTTAAAGATTTTTAAGGTAAATTGTTCATATATCTAAACTCATTATTTATTTTTCTTCATTGAGTAATGGTATTATTTTAATTTATTTGATTATCAATTGTTATAGAATATATAATATATTCATTATTTTGGCTTAATAAAATATGAAGTGATTGTAAAGAATTATTATCATTGATTTCTATTTTATGAATTGTTAGCTTTGAATTAGCATTGTTGATAAGTTAGCTGTTGATTTATAGTTTGTATAATAGTAATGTTAATTTAATGATATTTAATAATTCTAATTGTATCTTATCTTTCATAAATAATGAAAAAGTATTATAGAAAAATATTAGTACTAATATTAAAAAGTGTTTCAAAATGAACAAAATTCAAAGTTCACTTTTGAATCTAATGAACGATATACTATTAAATAATTATTTAATAATACATCAGAAAAGGATGTATTTGGAAATGTTAGCAAAGAAGGTATCTTGCAAAGATTTCAAAATAGGAAAAAATACAACATAAATATTGTAATCGTTTTTTTTTATTTGTCATGTTGAAATGTTATAAAGATATTGATTTTATATGTTATTTTATAATGTGATACACTGACTTTATCGTAATTTTATGATTTTATTCTTCGAACTATTGTTATTCTTTTATTAGTTGGGCCCCCTCGATAAAAATCCTGGGTCCGCCACTGTGTGTATGTGCAATATTATTTAAAGAAAAAGTACCAAAAATAAGAAAATCATGATATATTATAGATTAGTGTATATATATACATATACCCCCTATCTGTTTCTCCATGTTGTGTTAGAAGCAAATTGTCACCCCCTTTGTATGATACATTGGTGATGTCACCACCTGGGACTGTTAATATGATGCTAACTATTCCATTACTCATTACAAGCTGCAATAACACACGATATTAGAATTAATTAAAGAATTTAATAAATGGTAATTAATATTGAGAAATCTGTAAATTAATTAATTACATGGTTAGCCAGTTTAAGCAGCTGCACTCCTGAGATGGCAAATCATCAGCTTTGATTTTGTTATCCACAAGTGTTCCTCTGCATTTAAATCGATTGTAATGAAGTTTCAATTTAAAAAAAAAGAAAAAGAAAAAGAAAAAGAAGCAATTGTCATATGAAAACATAATCAATACAAAATAAAATTCTCATCTAGAGAGAGAGAGAGAGAGAATTTTTTTTAATTAAACCACTACTATTTATAATTTATGCATGGTTACATAAACTAAACTCACCTGTGATGAATTATCTTAGAATTAGTAAATAAAAATAATAGCTGCAAAACCAATATTCCCAGCCACCAAAAGATGAAGTAAATTCTCCCAAGCACGTTTTGCTGCATATATTTGGTCTCAAAATTAATGGGCGCATGGAGCCAAGAAATTTAATGTTAAGGGGTAAGGTATTAAAATTTAATTAATAATTCATATAATTTTGACCATCTACATAAAGGGTAGTATTATTGTTTTTAAGGAAAATATTATAAATCAATAATTTGTATACTACATCACTACCGTTACATTTATCGACATTTTATTGTCGATCTCTTATGCTAAAAATAAACCTTTTGTAAAAGGTGTTTTACAAACACAATATATAGAGATGAATCGCTTGAAAGTTGAAATCACTATTTATTTGCAAAAATAGATCTTGAGAATTTTCATTTTGGAAAGTGATTAACTTACCCTCATATTATGTATATGTATGATCTAACATTACAAATATTTCATTAATTTTATTTTATTTCCATAATATATATGTAACTAGATTTTCTTTCCACGTTAATAATTAGGACAATAGCAACGCTTGATTATCCAAAATATTACTCCAATCTCCCAGTCCAAAAAAATAAAAAGATGAAAAAATAAAATAAAATCATTATGTGATTCATACACGCATGGTACAAAGTCAAATTTTCAATTTAATTGGGCTGCCTCTCTATTTACTTCTATTAAATCTTCGATAATTTTCAATTTCTATTATTTATAGTTGTATATTATACTATAAACGTATATAAGATGCATATATAAAATTATAAGGACTGTAAGTATTCAGAAATTTAATTTAATATTTATCTTCCAATTCCATGTTAGTAAGCTTATTCGAATAAGGTTCTCCAAACTTTTTTGCTTTTGCTTTTTTTTTTTTTTTTTTTACCAGGTAATTAATCCAATGTACGCTTTGACCAAACAATATTGCATCAATTCGTAATAATAAAATCGTTGACCAAGCAATTGTACAGAAAAACGAAGTAGTTGACCAAATTTTTTTCATGAAAATGTGTGGAAAGTAGTCAACCTACTAAAAAAAATGAGAATAAAAGAATATGTGAAAGTATTGATATATAGGAAAAAAAAATTACAATTAACATATAATTAGATGGTATGATCACCGATTCTTTTTCTTTTTTTTACTTTAATACCCATGGTTTTAAACCGACAATTCATTCTTATTAGAATGAAGTTCCTTAACTAACCCTGGTTTCATGGGTTGGTTAGACTTTGAATCACAAACAATGTCACTAATTAATTAGTCATTGACTATGTGGCCAAATTATGATTTTAGTACTGTCTACTGGACAATTTTTTAAGAAAATTTATTTCATCTTTTATCTCGTTGATCCTCATCGAATACTTTGTTGGTTTAAATGAGAAAACTCTTAAAAGAAATAATGAAATATCGAATATTAATTTTTTTTAAAGTCAGATTGTTGATGTGAGAAACACTATCTTCATAGAACAAAAAATTTAAAAACGATATAGATGATGATTTATAGTGCAGTGATACTGTGATAGGTATAATATTTTATATTTTATAATCATATTGCCCTTATTTTGGTTTGTTATCGTGCTTAACTAACTGAACTTCGATATATTTTGTTGTAGTAGTGGATTTTCGGGTTTGGATCAAATTGGAGGTAAAATGGATTTTTGGAGATTAAAATGGACGTTTTGAAAAGTATGAGAGATGGGCCTAGAGAAGAAGAATAAAGAAGCCCATAAAAGAGTGTTAGTGGAGAAAAAGACTTGGAAGGATTTTATTTGTACTAAAGCCCAGAGAGAAGATTTGTTTAGAACTTTTCTAAAATTACTAAATGGACGACAACTCTAATATTTATTTTGTGGTCCTTGCTTGTGAGCATTGACGATTGAATTTGATAATTTTCACGTCATTAATAAGAATAAATTTAACTTCAACTTTTTAATCTAACCGAAAACGTCACCTCATAGGCACGTGGCATTTGTATGTTTCAAACTTCACAAAAATTCATATAAAAATTATTTAATAAACTTATATATAAATTTTGGATTAATCCATCTCACAAAATTAAAATAATAAAACTTGCTTGCAAAGAGTTATACTCTTGGGACTTTTATACTATGATGAGAAAGCACATTGTAATTTGTAAGACAATTACTCCTTGTAACAGATTAAATGAACACAATTCGATTTATATTGCACCTCTAGCTTTTAACTGTTTGTTAGGCTTAATATAAAACCTCAAGTTGATGTAATTTATTTTTGACTTTTTGCACTTTATAATATTTGTGATTTATTAAGCAGTCAAATTAACATTAAAAAATAAAACGTATACGCAATTACGTAATTTTTGAATTTGAATTAAGTTAGCTAGAGTCAACTCTAATAATTAAGCTGAATATTCATAGCATTACCTTCATAGCAGGTTTTCTTGTCATTGTATTTTTTTTTCTTTTTTGAAATTGTGATTGTACTTATTATGTTGATAACTCTTAATATCAGTTTTAAATACATCGAAACAATTAAAACAAAATAGAACAAAATTGAATAATATAACTTTTTTTTATTTCTTTATTGGTTGAGACCGAAAATAATTGTACTTATCAGTACCTCAATTAGTCATCATCATATTTGGTCTGAAATGTCAGTAGTTATGGTCTACTGATTAATCACAGATTTGTTATTTGAATTATTTTATCTATAACGAACTTTATAGGAATCTAGCTATAAATCCTAAATCATCGAAACAACTAATTAAGAATTTAAGATAATGAAATATTGTATAATTAGTGTTTTGAGGATAAATATATATATATATATATATATATATATCTCACAACGAGCCCAATATGATTCCAGGTCTTATTCGTTTATGTTATATATGTTTTTAATTCTTTTCTGAAATATAACCAAACATATTAATGTTTTTAAATATTTTTTTAATTTAATTATTGCATTACAGCAACATTTACTCCAAATAAAATAAAATATTTTTAGCCGTTTTCATAAAATATTTTGATCTTTTAGATGAAAAAGGACTTAAAAGATGGTTTCTTTTACGGTTAGAAAAGAGATATCATATCGTGAAGCCTTATTAAAAAAAAAAAAAAAAAACAGTTTGTTTACGGGATATTTGCTCATACCCCACTTCCCACAAGTATTACTACCAAGAGTTATTTAAGTTTTTTTTTTTTCCCTAAAATTATGGTACAAAAGTATATCATATGTTGTGGTAAAAATGTTAATTTTATATGAATTTGTGTCATGGAGTAATATTTTTTAATGTTTTTGCCTGTTTTAAAATAGTGAGTATGAGTAAAGAGAAACAAAAGAAAATAAAATAGTAGAGCAAATAAAATTAGGTGATTCGTGACAACTACATTGTCATAGTACCTATCTAATATCACAACAACTCCAATCACTTGATTCCTATTCTCCCTTTCTTCTTGTCTCGTTGTCCCCCCTCTATTGCCCTGATTTTTCCCACTTCCTTTTATTAACAACAAAAAACCTTCTCACTCACGCTTATTCAAATCCTAATAAGACATAAATTAATTATAATAAATTAATTAATTACTAGGAGTATTAAAGTATAAAAATCCACGTTCTTTTTGAATACTAATTCCGCGTATGACCCGACAAAGTCTAAAATATCCATCGTTTTCCACGCACTTTCCATCCTCCAACACCAACTTCTAAAATCATTAACCCTCTTTCATTCATTTGCAAATTGAAATTACCCATCCTCTCTCCTTTATATATACACCAAGACCTCAAACAACAAAGACTTCGATTTTCTGGAAACAGCAAAATATGAGTGGTAATAGCACTTCTTCTTCTTCTTCTTCTTCTTCTACTGCAAATAGCAGCTACGACAAAATAAGCAAGAAATGCTGTGGAATGAAGGGTCTTCGTCTTACTCCCAGAAGATTTTCAGTGCAGAGGCTTCGCACCAATTTCCTGTGTATTTTTAGGGTTTTGAAGAGGTGGAAAAATTCTTACAGGAACTGTCTGAGATTGCTGCGAAGAAGCCTTGTAAGAAGAAATAGAAGAAGAAACCGAGATTCAGTTGATGGAATTAATGAAGCTCTCGTCTATGGATCATATCGTTCTGGACTGAGAACGATGGCCCACTCCAATTCCTTCTGCTCAGAAGCCATTGCAGATTGCCTCGAATTCATCAAGAGAAATTCTGTTTCCATTGATGATGATAGAAAGCCTATGCTTAACCAAGATCAATAGGATGATCTTGGTCAAAGGTTTGTTTTTCCCTTTTTTTTTTTTTTTTTGTGGTGTAAATATTTAGAAATACTATATGTTAGTAATTAATGAGCTGATGGTTTTTGTTTCTTTGGAAATTTATAATTTTTATGTTTTTAGAGTATGTTTAAGCACCTCATGAATTTGGGATGGTGATTTGATTTTTTTGTTTTTTTTTTGGGTGTTATGTTTTTTGGAAATAGACAGAGTTGTGATGTATTTTGTCAGGTGTTTCCGACAATTGAAATTTTGTACAAAAAGTTGTACTCATCGATATATAGTATGTGTTGTTTGATATATATAAATCAAGAACAGTACTTTCACTGTTTTTAAATTTAGGTGAACGACATATTGAGAGCAACAACACACACATTATTTAATTAGATTTTTTTTCATGTCATATTTGTGTTTGTATCTCTTGTTTTCATTCTTTGGTGAATGTAAGATCTATAATGTCTTTTATTTTTGCACGAACTAATTGCAAACTTTTTAAATGAGAAAGAAAACTTGAAAAAATGTAATTTATTTGAAAATATATAAATGAAAAAATCGATTGAATCTCTGGAAATTCTTACAAGATCGAAACTGTGTTCACTGACGGTAAGGGGATGTTTGGACTGGACTTGGTACATCCGGATTTTGGATGGACTCAGTCCAGTCCATGTTTGGACAAGGATTTGCAAAATCCTATTTTTTCTACAATTCTCAATAAAAAACATCTACTTTTTACAATTCTCGATAAAAACATCTACTTTTTCTACAACTCCCAACAAAAAACATCTACGTTTTCTACAATTCCCTATGTGAAAATGACATCTTAACTATAATTCTACTCAAAATTCAAATTCACAAAATCCTTCTCAAGCCAAAATCCAGATTTGCTCAAGCCACCTTAAGTCCAGTCCAAACATCCCCTAAAAGTTCATAAGAACTCTTTTGATCACAAAAATAACTCATTTTTGCAAATTAATATATTAATTAATGTTAGTTGAGTCGTCTTATGAAAATTAAATTATGATATCATTATCTTATTAAAGTTCTAATCATTAAAGTTTATGCTCAATTCATTTTTGTATACTTACATTGTACCGTACGTACTTTGAAAATAAAATATTTTACTGTACGTTCTGTTTTTGTTGATTGTCTTTGGTTCCATGTGTTGGGGAATAAAAGTTGGGAACCGACTAGAATTTGAGAATATTAATTTTATGAGAAAATTGATAGTTTCAATGTTTAGCCACTTTTAAATTTGTACTCTTCTTTGTTAATATCTATAGAAGTTGTACTATTTTTAGTTAACATGCGACCAAACAATACTTTTGGGCTTCGATTTCTCAACAAACGATTAAAAGTGGTCCTCTATAAGCGTAGACAAATAATAATCATTATAATGAGTTTATGATAACCAGTCATAATTTTTAGTAATCTCCCCTCAAAATTCTTGATCTCAACAAAAATTTCAACCTCAAAATTTCTCACATATCCATAGAGCGGACAATCAAGCAACTAATCACTTAGCCAATGTTATTGTACAAAATCTTCATTCTGCACAATTTTCGGACATTTCAATTTGTAATAGTTTAAAAAGTTTTGTTATTATTGATAGTTGTCAACTGCCTAACTGTAGATTTCATAAATAGTTTGTGTTGATTAAGTGTTGCTTTTTAGATTACATATAATAACTTGTTATGTTGATAGTTTTCTGATCTAATGTAAACAGGTTGTAAAAATATTTTGGATGTTAGAAATTTAAAGGTTGAAGGTCTTTTTAGTCCTCCCATTCCGGATGTTTTAAATTTTTTTTTAATAATATATGTTTATAATAAGGCAAGTCATTTACTCGTTCTTTGATGAGATTCGAATTTAAATCTCAAAATCTTTGACCTCGTCTACTATAAAAGGCCAAGAATTAAATGGAATTAGTTGATAGTATTTGTTTTTTGGTGACATTTAATTTCAAGGTTTATCTTTACTTAATTAATGTGAAATCTAAATTTTACCCCTTGCATCTTAAAATAAAATTAATATTTCATAACTATCTCAAAACTTGTATTATGCGATGGAGTGACTAAATATTAATTTAAGCATATTTAAATGTGTGTATGTGTGTCTCTTGCTAAAAGCCATGTGGAATGGCAATCTTGGGGGCGATCATAGTAGGTGTGAACTATAAAGGATACTATTAGGAAAATAGAAGATAAAAATGTAAAATAGAAAAGATTGTGAGCCACCTAACGTGACCCCTACCACTTCATTTGACTAAAGATGATTTAGAAAGAAGATTATGAAGAAAAAAAAAAGATAGTATCAAGTTAAAACACAACATTTATTAATCCTTTTAAAATGCACACGATATATGTATATATATATATATATATATATATATATATATATAATTTTATTATATATTTCATTTGATATTTCAAACTGATTATTAGATATTATATCATTTATAAATATCATCATAAATCAATTGACAAATGTATGCATTGTAGAGTACGATAAAATGTGGGATGATTGAAACATTAAATAAAAAAAATTCTAGATGATCTAGAAGTCTAGAACCATACATCTCATGAGTTTTTTTTCAAATTTTTGGAAAACAGCTTACTTGTCAAATTGTCAACTTCACAATAGTCGACATTCCTTTTCATTCAAATATTACCTTCAACTTCATCATAATCATCAATCGTCACTTATTTCTTTCAACACATATCCTTTCAACAAATAAAAACAATAATAATAAATAAATAAATAACAACAACAACAATATTAATAATAATTAATATCTTTTTGAATTACATTATTCTACATTCTATTTCTTCATATCCAGTAGCATGATTAAAAAAGAATTGATAAAAGACAAAAACTTATATACACATTGTGCATGGATCACAGATCCAAGTACCACTTCCGACCCGGTCCATAAATCCGACCTGCACTCGCTTGTACGCGTCCCCACGCGCCTCCAGGTCGCGGACAAAATTCGCCCAAATATGCTTCCAGGTGCCTGACTTTTATGTTATGCTAAGTATACCTTTTAGTAGGGTTAGACATACATTTTAGTTATGTTAAAGGTACCTTTTATATTATGTTAACTATACCTTTTAATATTGTTAGTCATACCTTTTAATTATGTTAGACATACATTTTATGTTATATTAACTATACCTTATAGTAGTATTAGACATACATTTTAGTTATGTTAGTCATACCTTTTATATAGTTGTACCTTAGAATTTTTTTTAGATTTAGTTAAATATACATTTATGTGTTCATAAGATGACCATTATATATTTTTAAGTATACCTTTATAAGTCAACTATTTAAGGCACATTATATATAAATTCCAAGACGACATTTATGTTAAATTACTTATACCTTCTGTCTCAATAAGGTGACATTTATGTATTATGAAGAATATCTTTTATAAACAATAAGGTGACCTTTATGTTAAGTTACTTATACCTTTCTGTCTCAATAAGATGACCTTTATGTATTATGAAGAATACATTTTATAAGGTGACATTTATGTTAAGTTACTTATATCTTTCTGTCTCAATAAGATGACTTTTATGTATTATGAAGAATACCTTTTATAAGGTGACCTTTATGTATTATGAAGAATACATTTTATAAACAATAAGGTGACCTTTATGTATTATTAAAAATACATTTTATATTATTAAGAATACATTTTATAAACAATAAGGTGACCTTTATGTATTATTAAGAATACCTTTATAAAAAGAACTAAAATAAGTCAGTTATATATACAATATTTCAAAAATTGTATCAGATCATCTTCATCAGTAGATAATTCAACTATTTCATGTGTATTTGAATGATTATCTATCATAAAATATTAAGAACACGAAATCAGATACAATTTTATATTTTTCGAACTAATAAAGATGAAATTTTAACTTTAAAAATAATAGTCTCGCATCGCGATATGGAGAAGAGGAGGTTTGAGAGAAATTGAGAATGTCGTGCTTCGAGAAAGAAAGGCAAAAAAACAAAGAAGAAGGGGAAAAGATATGAGAAGAAGAAGAGATCGAAAAAGAAAGACAAAAAATGAACAAGTACGAGAGAAGAGAAGAATTGAGGGAATGCACGGCCACTCGCGGTGAACTGAGGGATTAGGACATTAATTAACAAAAAAAAAAAGGTATATATAGTTTTCTGTCTGGACCGGATCGGATAGTGTTGCACGGATAATTGTCAACCGTTCGAATTCTGTATTCCACTAATTTTTATTATTTTTCTAAAAAATGATATCTAAACTGAATTTTCTGATTCGGTCCAATCCATATTGTGGTATAATAAATGTGAGATAATAAATGTGAGAGACATGCTCCCCACATCAATCATAACGTCTAACTTGAGACTTTTCTCCAAATAAAGTATATTTATATGTACGTAATTATTAAGGTGAATCGATTTACTTATTCATTTCATTTATAATATTCATTCGATGTATACATAATTTTATGTTAATTTACGGATACAAGTTTTCATAATTAAAGATTCATTGCACATGGGAAATTAATTCATTTAGGATCATTCATTCGATCTATACGTGTCTCTAACACTTTAATTATTCTATTGATATGAAATTTTACATAAGAACAAACATTTATTTACGTTTACAAATAGATAATCTATAATTACTCATACATTTCACACCTCAATATATATCTCTAAGATGCTGCAAATGATGCTGAGGAAAACTCTTTGGAGAGAGGTAGAAAGTGTTGTGTGTGGAAAATGCTGAACCGTACATATTCTCAATATTAATTTTATATCCAAATTGATATATGGCCAAAATAGCCAATGAAACCATTAGTGAGCTTGAATTTTATTATTTTGTACAAGAAAGGTCCACGAGCCCCAAATGTATATTTAGTATTGTGACATCAGACCTAACAAATACAAAAGGTCCAAAACCCATATATTATTCCTATACATAACCTCACTATAAGTCTATAACTGTGCTTTGAATGTTTGAATATTTTTTATCACATTCTCTGGAATGTTGTGATTAATTCACGTAATTTTAATGGTGCCACATAAGCGAACTCAAAGAATTCAATCTTGAATTCGAGTCATTAAAACACATCTCATAATCTATATGGAATGGAATAACTTTATCAAATTAGGTTGTTACCCCAAATTAATCAATAGTAAATATGAAAAATGGATATTTATAAATTTTTTTTTTTTTTGAAAGATAGATGTCCTGAATCCGACCAATTTTCCAACACACCAATTACAATTTTTTGCACTTCAAATAAAAAAGTCGATGACACGATTTCCATGTGATATATTCAACGTTAATTGATTTTGTAGTTGAAAATCACAACTAATTACTTTATGATATTTTATTTTGGGGCTGCTCTTAGATTCACATTCATAAAGTTCACTAGTAATCCAATTTTTATTTATACACGTTTGTATATATATTTTTTGAACATTGCTGAATTTATATGGAAGCATAGCTTTAAAGTTTATATATTAATGTGATGAGAGAAATATATGTACCTTTATATTCCAGTTTTTTTAAAAAAAAATCATGTTTTAAAAAAGTGAAACTCTTTTTACATGTTTAAAGTGCAAATCATTCAACATTTGTTATAATTTTTTAATAGTGTTATATAATCCTTTCTAATCATATCCTTCCAATAATGCCACATTTATTATTCATAGTTTGGTAAACTTTTAGGTAAATGAAAGTCAAAATTTAAATGAAAGTTGTGGAAATGCAGATACCTCGGGATGTGGTGATAAAGTTGTTGAACCTTGAAGCCACTTTGGGTATTATAATTTATGATTAATTAAAGTCTACACCGTATGAATGCAAGTTTTGCATTAAAAATAAATAATCTAAAAAGAGTAAAATATTGTTTTTTTCTGCAATCATTTTAGTTTCTTTTCTGAATTCTAAAGTAATTACTAATGATGAAAGCATAAAAGAACAATATAACTTTACTCTCTTACAAGGTCGGCTTAGGAAATTTATGCAACTAGATTTTGTAAGCATAATAGATATTACCAATACAATAAAATATTCAAAATAATCTAAAGAATGGGGAAATAAAAAGTCAATACAGACTACAAGTGGTGAGAGTCTGCAGACTAAGGATGGGTTAATCCAGGAGTCCAGCCCAAATATTAGCCCAATAAAATTTAGTTAAGAGCCCCTTCAATTAAGAAAAGGCCCAACTCCCTAATCAGGGCTAAAGCTTATGTGGCAAAAAGGCCCAAGTTCCACGGCCGGCCCAATATCTCTGAGAATGTCATATCTGTGCATCTTTTTTATTGACGTTTTAGAAATATAAATAAATACAATAACATCTGAACTTCTCCTATTAGAATCTACAAAGCTGTTTAAATAAATGTAGAAATTATACTTGAAAATTTGACAATCCTGTAAGTGCATATAACGACTCATTCCTCTTTATATTCATCCAATACTAATTTATATTTCAAACTAATTTAGAATTTATCTATGATTATATGTAGTTCTTCAACGGTTTAAGGCAAGCCCTCCGAGACGAATGTAATCATATATGACTTTTGCAAAAGGTCCCTCGTTTCTTGTCTGTGTCAAAAAAATCGTATTATTTCCATCGACAAGGCGATTCCCTGCTATGCTAATGTTGTACCAAAGGTACAATTTATGGATGCCATGCCTTGCTAGTGCATTATATTTCCCTATAAATAAAATGTGCTCAGCCGGTTTGCAAAACCGGGAACCGGCTGGTTCGGAACCGCCGGTCAACGGTTCCAGTTCGAACCGGAACCGGAAACCGGCGGCCACCGGTTCGATTTCGGTTTCAATAATCCCAAACCACCGAACCGGCGGTTTAACCGGCTGTTCCAACCTCCGGTTTTTTCTATTTTTTTTTTTTATGCAAAATGCCACGTGTAAGGCCGAGATTAAAGAGACGTTTGAAAATCAATGAATAAAGGTAAGTTTCGGTGAGTTAGAGAACTATGTGAGCTTTGATTCCTTCGTTTTGACAATGATACATAGGCAATTTCATTCTAAGTTTTTCTAAGTTTGGAAGTTACACTTTCTAACTTAGAATGAAACTCAAACTCTTTCAAATTTTTTTTCCTCTTCTTTAATCTTATAATTGTAATTTATAATATGTTTTATTGTAATTTTTAAAAAATTTGAAGTTGTAAATTGTACATTTGTAATGTTTTACTTGTACTTGTAAATAAATGTAATGATTGTATTTTGTTAATGTAAAGATGAGTTTATTATGTTTATAAAGTTGTAATATATCTAATAACTTCTTTTTCGAATTTAATTAATATTTATTCATACATTATGCATTGGTTATAAATTATATTTAAGTGATTATAACCATATTTTTGCCACATTATAAATGCTCTAATTAATAATCAAATTTTAAATAAAGAAAATTATTATAAAGTATTGCTATGATTTTCGCTCAATTTACGTTTCTTTTTCTCATTTTATCGTGAATTTAATTTTCTTTCGAATTTATGGACTATTAAACAATTTTTTTCAAAAAAAAAAAAAACTGGAAACCGAACCGTCGGTTCCGGTTTAACCGGCGGTTCGGAACCGGAACCAAAACCGTGACCCCACGGTTCGGTTCCGGTTGGGAATAGGGTGGTTCACCAAACCGCCGGTTCGAACCGGCGAAGCACGTCTACCAATGATGAATTGTGGAGACGATTTTGAATCCTTTACACGTGCCTTCAAAACATACTGAAAAATATAGTTAATTAAATGAAAACAAATCGAAATTGAAATCCACAAATTAAGCTTGAAAAGGAGCAACATATATACTTGTATTTCAATGTAACGAGCAGATACAAGTGCTAGTTGCAGAGTATAATTTGTCTATTTTGTAACTTTTTTTAGGTCAAATAGAATTTACCACGTCGTCGCTTTATACTCTTGACCTCCCACATTCCTAATGAATATATAAAAGAGACAATCATACAAATAGTCAACAAAATAAGAAAAATTTTGAGATAATCAAAAGATAACAGAACATTAAATAATGTTAAAATTGACGTTTTTGTTCAAAACAAACTTTTTTTTGCTATTAAAACATTTTTATTATGAAATGACTTATAATTTATTGTTTCATTATTTGGCTACCTGGACCTATTTTCACTAAAAAAACGGAATTACACAAAATGTACATATGAGATATCATAGACAAATCGCATATACCTTGTGACATGCGCCAAAAGCAGGCCATCCTTTCAAATGCCCAAACACAAGTTACACAACACATTGAAAGGCATATACTTATAAATTTTTTGCACACACAAATGTAGGAAAAATACTATTTAATTAATATTTATTAAATTCGTAGAAAACATTAAATACATATATTTAAAAATCGTGGAACATTATATAAAAAAAATCCTAAAACATATAAAAGTTTCTTTAAATAGGAGGAAGAAATTTGTGGAATATATAAAAAATACATATCTTTAAACGAAATATCAATTCAACTGCTTCCACGAACAATATTGGAAAACAAACAATAAATTATATTATAGATGGTGAGATGAAATGAGATTGTCGCTTTTGTTTTCGTGGATGTGAGGTGAAGAGGAATCAATCACATATATCTCATTATTCAACATGTGTTGTGGTATTTTTAACAAATCGGTAGAAAAGGTAAAACACTATATTTTATCTTTAAAAATGTATTAAACTATATGTTTGGTGGTATTTTGGGCTAATTTTCCTTTATGGGTATTTATTATATTATCATAAGAATTAATTTGAACAAACATATATACTCTGTGTATCTTTACATAAATTAGTTTCTGATACATTTTAATCTAAATTAATTACTGTTGTGAAAACCAGCAATATCAGCTCAGTAAACAATTAGAATTGATCAAACCGCTACTGTGCATGCAATATTAACATTCACCATGCATGAAACTGAAAAACAAGAACGCGAGAAGATTTGACGTGGTTCAGATCGAGATTCAATCTTACATCCACGAGAGCCAATCAGTAATCCCTTATATTGATAATCGGGCGAAGAAATTATATCAATCGAACAAGAAAACAAAATCTGCAACCTGCAACCCTAGAAAACCCTAGAAATTAGGAAAGGGTTTTCTAAGCTCTCTACTTGATCTCTCTGAGTGTTTTTTAGATTAAGAAAAATGAATGTTGATATTTCAACTGAGATCAAAGATATGTTTATATACTTCCTCCTCCACGTTAGTTTCAGCTGCAACAACTTTCTCCTTACTCAACTAACTCTCAACAACTTGATAAGTTTTGTATGTGGCTGTTAGCTCCAAGTCACCACTTCCAGCTGCTTCTTAGCCGTCAGATTAACTTCATAAGATCAACTATGGACCATTGATCTCAACATTCTCCACCTTGGTCCTTAGTTGCATTACTGATTGACTCTATTCAGCCTTGATCATCCACCTGGATCAACTAAATCCCCTGGATCCCAAACTTGAACCAACCTTAGGCAATGTGTGAACTTTGTGATAGGTAGCACCTTAGTCAAGGCATCTGCAGGGTTGTTTTCAGTCCCAACCTTCTCCACCTTGACCAATCCTTTCTCCACAATATCTCTGATAAAGTGTAATTTGATATCCATATGTTTTGTTCTCTCATGAAACATTGGATTTCTCATCAAATGCAATGCACTTTGGCTGTCACAGTACACTGATACTTGTTGCTTCTTTCCTGTCATTTCTAATAGGATTCTTTTCAGCCATAAAACCTCTTTTATAGCTTCTGTTGCTGCAATGTATTCAACTTCTGTAGATGATAAAGCCACCACCTTTTGAAGACTTGTTTTCCAGCTAATTGCACCTCCAAAACCAGTGAATATATATCCTGATATATACTTTCTTGTATCCAAGCAACCCGCATAATCTGAGTCTACAAAACCTTGCAGTATCTCTGCATTTTCTTCTCCTTGATTGTAGCATAAACCAATTCCTGTTGTACCCTTTAAGTACTCATCAACCATTTAAGAGCATGCCAATGAGATCTCCCTGGATTCCCCATAAATCTGCTCAAAATGCTGATTGAATAAGCTAGATCAGGTCTTGTGCAAATCATACAATACATGATACTCCCTATTATGTTAGCATAGGGAATCTCCATTATGTACTTAGTGTCATCCTTATTCTTTGGAGCTTGAGCAGTGCTTAACTTGAAATGAGCTGCAATTGGAGTAGCCACTGACTTTGCTTCTCCTATTCCAAACTTATTCAGAACCTTCTTGATGTAGTTTGCTTGTAATAGCTGCAAAGTACCCTTGCTTCTGTTCCTTGAGATATCAATTCCAAGGATCTTCTTGGTTTTCCCCAAATACTTCATCTCAAACTCTCCATTTAGTTTAGTTTTGAGATGCCCTATTCTTTATTTACTTTTACCTGCAATCAATATGTCATCCACATACAATAACAAAAGTATTTGCTGCTCAATTTGAACTTCATCACTGTAGTATACACAACTATCATAACTGCTACTCCTATATCCAATGGATTTCAAGAATGCATCATACCTCTTATTCCACTGTCTTGGTGATTGTTTCAAACCATACAAAGGTCTTTTTAGTAGGCATACCATCTCTGAATTCCCTTCTTCAAAGCCAGGAGGCTGCTTCATGTAGATTGTCTCCTCTAGCTCTTCATGTAGAAAGACAGTGGTAACATCCATTTGTTCAAGTTCTAGATCAAATTGAGCCACCAATGAGAGCAATATTCTGATAGAAGTTTGCTTGACCACATGTGAAAATATCTCATTGAAATCGATTTCTTCTTTCTGAGTGAACCCCTTTGCCACCAACCTTGTTTTATACCTTGGTGGTTGTACTCCAGCTATCCCTTCCTTTCTTTTGAAAATCCACTTACATCCAACCAATTTTTGGTTCTTTGGCTTCTCTGTAAGTATCCAAGTTCCATTCTTCTCTAGAGACTTCATTTCCTCAATCATAGCTTGCATCCATAATTCTTTATCATTGCTCTTGATTGCAGCTTGATAAGACTCAGGTTCCTGCTTATTTGCTTCAAGTGTTATAGTTAATGCATAGACAATAACATCTGCATAACCATACCTTTTGGTTGGCTTGATTACTCTTCTTTCTCTGTCTCTAACCAGCTGATAGCCTCCAGTTAGATCCTCAACATGGTGTTCTTCTTCTGTCTGATCAATGTGATCATTTCTTTCCTCAACATTCTCTGAATTTTCTTGATCCAACTCCATCTTAAGATCAGCATTACTAGTAGAACTGTGATCAGTAACTTTGGCTTTGAGTAGAGGCATCTCCTTTTCATTGAACACAACATCCCTGCTGATGATGCACTTCTCTAAGCCAGCTTCCAAACACCACAACTTATACCATTTCACTCCCTCTGGATAGCCTAGAAATATGCATTTCAATGCCCTTGGCTTCAACTTATCTTGCTTGATATGAGCATATGCTGTACATCCAAACACTTTTAAGTGTTTTAAATCAGGTTTACTTCCATTCCATATCTCCTGTGGACACTTGAAATTCAAAGCTGTAGAAGGACTTCGATTTATCAAGTATGTTGTTGTTTTCACTGCTTCACCCCAGAATTTCTTGCTTAATCCAGCTGCAATTATCATACATCTAACCCTTTCTAGCAATGTTCTATTCATTCTCTCTACCAAGCCGTTTTGTTGAGGTGTTCCTCTCACTGTCTTGTGCCTTGCAATTCCATGCTTAATGCAATAGCTATTGAACTGATCATTCACAAATTCCAAGCCATTATCAGTTCTTAGCTTCTTCAATTTCTTGTCTGATTGATTTTCCACCAATACTTTCCTTTCTTTGAAGGCATTGAATGCTTTATCCTTTGATTTCAGAAGCATGATCCATATTTTTCTAGTATGATCATCAACTATAGACATGAAATATCTTGCTCCTCCCATTGTAGAGGTTTTAGAAGGCCCCCACAAGTCTGAGTGCACATAATCAAGGGGTTCTTGAGGGGTATGCTTTCCAGAAGTGAATTTGATCCTTGTACTCTTGCCAAGTACACAGTTCTCATAGAAATCCAACTTCTCTACCTTATCTCCACTTAGCAGATCTTGCTTGCTTAGTTCATTCAGCCCCTTTTCACTTATGTGCCCCAATCTCAAATGCCATAGGTGTGATTTGTTCTCCTTTAACATTTGCTGCAGTGGCAACCATAGTGGATCCTTCTAGGATGTAGATCCCATTCATCAAATTTACTTTTATAACAATAAGTGAGCCGGATAGAACCTTCATTTTTTCTTCTCTTGATCTCACTTCATAATCTTCTTTATCTAACATTCCCATAGATAAAAGGTTTCTATAGAGATCAGGAACATACCTCACATTAGATATTAGTTTGTCTGATCCAGTGGAGAACTTTAGCTTCACAGATCCAATGTCTTTGATCTTGCAAATCTGATTGTTTCCAAGAAACACCAAGCCTCCTTCAAATTCTTTCGGTTCCTTGAACCATACTTTGTTGGATGTCATATGAAAAGAACATCCTGAGTCCAGCACCCATTCCTGCTCATGCTTATCATGTGAGACCATCAAAACATCGACTGAGTCATAGCCATCAGAGGCAATCGAAGCATCACCCTTCTCAGTTGCTTTGTTCTCTCCTTTCTTTCTCTCTAGACAATACTTCCTTATATGCCCTTCTTTCTTGCATTTCTAACACTTCTTTACAGTAGCATTTCCAGATCCTTTTGGCTCCTTTGATCTTGATCTTGATTTCTATCTGTCTTTACTTGGATCTCTCTTTTCTGATCTCCCTCTAACATTTAGACCTTCCTCAGTGGCTTTTTTGTTTTCAGTTCTCCTTTGCAAATCCATTGAGTTGAGAGCACTCTTCACCCCAGTCATGGTAAGAGTTTGTTTACCATATAGCATGGTATCAACAAAATGTTCAAATTCCTTTGGCAAAGAACTCAGGAGAATAATTGCTTGATCTTCATCTTCAATTTTCACCCCTACTGCATTCAGATCCAAGATGATTCGATTATAATCATCTAAGTGCTTCCTCATCTCTTTTCCTTCCTCCATGTTCAGAGTATAGAGTAGTTTCTTCAAGTATAACCGGTTTGCCAATGATTTCTTCATATAAATCGATTTCAATTTACCCCAAATTCCCAGAGCCGTTGTCTCCTCTGAAACCCCCCTAAGAACTTCATCACCAAGGCTCAGAATCAGAGCACTATGTGTCTTAGACAAGATCTCAGGAGCAATCTTTTTCTCTGCATTGGCAAGAGCACCTTCATCAATGACAACTTTGATTCCTTGCTGAACTAGAAGAGCCTTGATCTTGATTCTCCACAAATTGAAATCATTTTCCCCACTGAATTTCTCCAGATCAAACTTGGCATAACTCATGTCTTGTTGAATTGAGAGAAGAACTCCCTCAGGTTTTGGATATGAGATGATTTTCGTGATTGCGGATGAAACGAAGTAGTAAATTGTCAATCCTTCGAACTTCCACGCTCACCGCACCAATTGTTGTGAAAACCAGCAATATCAGCTCAGTAAACAATCAGAATTGATCAAGCTACTACTGTGCATGCAATATTAACATTCATCATGCATGAAACTGAAAAATAAGAACACGAGAAGATTTTACGTGGTTCAGATCGAGATTCGATCTTACATCCATGAGAGCCAATCAGTAATCCCTTATATTGATAATCGGGCGAAGAAATTACATCAATCGAACAAGAAAACAAAATCTGCAACCTGCAACCCTAGAAATTAGGAAAAGGTTTTCTAAGCTCTCTACTTGATCTCTCTGAGTGTTTTTTAGATTAAGAAAATGAATGTTGATATTTCAACTGAGATAAAAAATATGCTTATATACTTCCTCCTCCACGTTAGTTTCAGTTGCAACAACTTTCTCCTTGCTCAACTAACTCTCAACAACTCGATAAGTTTTGCATGTGGCTGTTAGCTCCAAGTCACCACTCCAGCTGCTTCCTAGCCGTCAGATTAACTTCATAAGATCAACTATGGACCATTGATCTCAACAATTACCTTTTGCAGGGTCTTGAAAAACAGTGACCAATATGAAAAAGAATATGTGAATGGGCTTCAAAGGCCCATCTGCATATTTTCCTGTGGCCCAATGGATCTATGAGTAAAAATGCTGACAGGCCTTTTCAGTGGAAGAAAATAGAAAAATATTTTTCAAATGTGAATTAGAATTTAGGTTTGAATGCAATAATTTATAGAATATTAAAATGGTTGGAATGAATCCTTCATCTCATAGATTCTTCAATAGTAATGTTCATCATACATAGATCTAAACTCCATTTAAAATTAAACATTTCATTATTAATGACTAAATTAATGCACCACACCCATTCAAATAATCAATCGACTAGTGCAAAATGGACCAATTGCATTTGATATCGTCGTAATATTGTAATATTGTAAAAAGACTTTTATATCCTCTCATATTTTCTTAACTCCTTAACAAATGAAGGGAATACATTAATTACTACAAAGTCACTAAAATGAGGAGAGATAATCTTTAATTCTAAATTTAAAAAAAAGGGTAAAATTGACAAAAAATTATGATATCTTTTATTAATATGACGATCCCCAATTGATCTAATCAATTTGATCTAATCAATATTAGTATAAAATTATTGTTTGTAGATTTACTGACAAATGACATTCCATTAATTAAACGGGCATTGCATCAATGATTTTGGTCGTTACTATTTGTTTTAGGCCTAATTAATCATGCATTATTTTCGATGTGATTTATGAACCACAACAATTATTTATTTCTAATCAGTTGAAGGTGCGTTGAATATTCTGGGTTCATACATTAAATTAATCTGCCCTTGATGATTACGTTTTATTCTTTATTGTTTGTTCACTCAAATTGCCCCCACATTTTTTAATTTTATACCATTCAAGTTAATGAGATCAATAAAAGCTTAAACTATATGTGATTACAAATTTAACCCTCTTTTTATATAGTTTATTGGTTCATACACTTATCACAAAAAACATTTTTATAGATATAGTTTTATGAGAAGGAGTCTAATTATCCACAAATCAAATTGATTTATTTTCACATAATTATATAAATTATGAGTTGTGAAGTATAGGTTGATCACTCATACATCACCCATGAACAAAATTAGTTTTACATATATGATAAAGATATATAACATTCAAAAATCATCCAACATTCTCTCGAATAAAATTGTGTAAATCAAATTAAGTAGTGCTTTAGTTTTATTTTAAGTCGCAAACTTGTTATTAAACTTTTACGAAAATTCATACAAGATTGTATTACATATATATTTTATTAAACAGAGTAATAATAATCAAATTCTACGACTCAAACTTAAAATCTATATTTTATAAAGAGTTCCCATCCCCATATACCCAATTCAATATAACATATATACTTTTCTACCCACACATATAACATATTATCCCCAAATACCCACTTTCCTTATAATATATCCCCATCTACCCAAAATTCCATCATTAGCCATTTATAAACTTTTAATTAAATTCCAAAGAGGTTTTAAGCATAAATCTCCAATTCAATTTATACTTCCACTCCAAATAGTAATTATATCTGAATAAAACGTAAACTGATCAAAATCAGGCCCAACATGCTTCCGTAAAATAAATTTATCCCTTAAAATTCATACCTTTTTTTGACCGCAACAACACCGGGTGAGATGGTTTGCAAAACCACCAGCTGGAAAATTACTGCCTCCAGACCATTTCACGAACAGCTCCTCACTATTCAACTTCAACTCTCAGGGAAGATGATCTGCAAGTTATCCAGCTCCTTCAGCAACTGTACAACTCAACCTTGGTTTGTTTCCTACACCAGGTGTATAAAGTACTCCTTCTAAGGGATAAACTAATCAAACTAAGAACACATGTTGAAAGCAAAAACCTTTCTTTTATTAAGAACTTAAACGAAATATTTATTACATCAGTAATCCCCTGTTGGGACGAGAATACTTGTTTAGCCTCTCATATGAGAAGAGGTCTGCACTTGTACACACATAAACTAAGAACACTCAAAATATTACAAAGTTTTTATTGTAAGAAAACTAAGGAGAATGGTCGATGTCCTCAGCTTCCTTCAACTCCTGCTATATATAGGCATGAATCTAGACTTGAAGTGCGGATTCCAAATCTTGTTTGAACACCAGCCAGCCTACTCCATTAGTGCTCTTATGTGACAGTAGTTGGGGAGTCTCTTTCAGCTTGGTTGGTGCTCTTCCTCTTAATGTCCCGTGACTCAGCCCATGTTAGGTCTGTCGGGGAATCATTAACTTTTGACTCAGCCCACCATGTGATATTGGTTGGAGAGTCACTTTCTCGTAACCTATCCCATTTTATTTTGTCGGGGGAATCTCTAAAAGTTTGGTTGTCGTGGTCCTTGGGGATAACGTTTCTTTTGTGCTGGGCCTTTATCTTTGTTAGACCCATATGCCTATCGATTGGGTTTGGGTCGGAATTCTTTCCCAAACTCGGGCTCCTTCTGCTCTAGGCATGCTTGACAGATCCGATCAATCCATCTTCCCACATGCACTATGTTACAGAACTTCCGGTAAGTTTCTTTGCTTGCCGGAATCTTGCTTTCCCAGAGGGTTCTTCTTTTAGTTTCGAAAAGTTTCTCTGTAAATCCTGTTGTTGATCCAGTCATTGAATTCAGTAGGAAAGATCCATTTGCTGAATTCTGGAAAAACTTAAAAGGGTATTTGACTTTGTCCATTTCTGTTAGACAAACCCAAAGTCCTCATGCTCGTCTTGTAGAAGCTTCATCTTCTGAAAATGCTCCTACCAGTATTGGAATTTCTTCCGGTGAGACTGCCTTTATGTTTTTTAAGGTATTTCCATCTAACCTCCTTAGCTTGATGAAATGAAAAGCTTCATTGAAGCCTTTCTTGGCTGGTTCTGGAGCTGCACTAATAAAGTATAACTCCAAAATATCGCCCCTGGACAAATGCGGGTTATTTGCCCAAGTCTCGTGGACTGCTTCCCCAATCCATTTCGGTAACTTCGAAATTTCTGGGAAACCAGGTGAAGTAGTATGAATCGAAGCTAAAGCTCTAAAATTATACCACTCTTGAACTTCATTTGGATGACTTCCGTTTTTCATCCAAACTCTCGGGTATTTTCCAGAAATATCAACCACCGTTCTTTCTGGGTTGATTCCCTTTCTAGTTACCAACTTCTCCAATTGCCTTTGACAAACCTGCATAGGAGAAATTTTAATCTCGTTAGTTTGAACTTTATTTTGACGGGTCCGTGGCCTAAGGTTCAACTCTCCCTCTTTTACCCCAGAGGTGCTGGGTTGACTTGAAGACTCGGGTTGTGACACCAGAGCTTCAATATTCGTTGCAGGTTATACATCCTCAAGGAATGCATCACCTGTAATACTTGTAGGTATGGTATTTGAATCCATAGCCTTCGGGTTAGAGTCCCGATCTCTAATCGCTCCTTTTTGCACCGTGGAAGATGTTGCCTGGAGGATAGGCTTATGCAACGCTTGGAACAAGTGTCCCTGAGCGTATTGGCATGCTCGTATTAGACCAGAAACGGATTTCTGATCTTCTCGTTGAAGTCATCTAGCGACTTCGACATTGAGACATAACGTCCCAAATTCTCGTTCAAGACTCTCCAGGTTTTCCCTGAGATGTCTAACTCGTTTAGGGACCTCGTCAGCAACGTGTCCTTCCATTTCGTGTTAAGAAATCTGCAAGAACATTTTCATGAGAATTCACAATGACAATATCATAATCATTATATTGGCATTCAGCTTGTCATCTATGTAATCTAGCCTTTTCTGGTTTAGATTCAATTTTATTTTTCAGAAAAGCCTTGACACTTGAATTATCAATTTTTAAGGTAAACTTTTTAGCCAGTAAAAAGAGATGTCATTTTTTAAAAGCCTTTCTGACTGCAAAGAATTCCTTCTCGTTGATATGTCATCGAACCGCTTCTCCGTCTGTAAACAGACCGCTACAATATCTACATGGCACTTCCTCATTTGGTGTGGTCTTCATAAGAACAACTGCCCACCAATAATCACTGACATCTGTGTAAAGAACCAGTTCATCCTCGTCTTGAGGTATAGCAAGTTTTGGAAGCTTGCTACAAACTTCTTTAAGCTGCTTAATCCCTTCTCGATATTCATCTTCTCATTTGAAAGCAACATCTTTCTTGAGTAATGGGCTGAACACCTTCCTGTGAAATGCTAGATTGTTGATGAACATTCCAGGAAAATTAACAACTCCGAGAAAGCTTTGAAGTTGTTTATTGTCCGTGAGATCATTTGGAAATCCTTGTATCTTTTCTACAATATGACTTTGTAGAATGATTCCAGATTCATCGATTTTAATTCCTAAGAATTCAATTTGTCTCGTAGCAATTATTGCCTTATTTTCAGAAAGCACTAATCCTTCCTTATGGCAAACATTTGAGAAAATCTTCAAATGTTTGAGATGTTCCTTCATATTCTTTGATACGATGAGAATGTCATCGATGTATACGAACATGAAGCTGAAATAATTCTTGAAGAGATTATCCATCTTTCTCTGATATATCTGGGATGCATTTGCCAATCCCATAGGCATCACGTTCCAAACATAGTGTCCTTGTGGTGTGGAGAAAGTTGTGAACTTCTTACTTTCTTCCTCCATCTTAATCTGGTAGAAACCAGACTTGCAATCGAACTTCGAGAAAATCTTGGCACCTTTAATACAGTTAACCAAGTGTTCTCTACTCGGGATGTAATATCCATCAAACTCCAGAATGTTATTAATTCCTTTGTAATTAATAACAAGTCTAGGTTTACCTCTTTTGATTTCTCCATGATTCCTCACAAGGAATCTCAGGTTGCTATATGGAGAAACTCCTGGTGAGATCAACTTAAGGTCCAGATGTTCCTTAAGTATCTTCTGCATATCCTCATGATCTTTTTGATTCATAAGGATTGGCTTAAGTCTCACGAACTCATGTTCCTTTCCGGTCTTAACTTTCAAGGATGCTTTGAGCTCGTTCCTATCCCACCATGCCAAAGGATCTTTATTATAATTCCTTTGGATCGTTTTCTTGAAATCCTCGAGTGATATCTGTTCTTCGATGGTAACATCACTCTGTGGATTCTCCAATATGGCTTTTCGCAATTCTGCAATAGCCATTGGAGGAACTCGTTTTTCTCCTTGTATTCTGGATGAATACAAATTACTATCCCATCTCTTGGTATCTTTTTGTTTCGAACCATATTGTCGAAAGGATAATAAGGCATCACCAAATCTTCTTTTATCCGCCATTTTTGAATGTCAAAGTTTGGTTTCATCACCACGCTTGCTGCGAAAAAGAAAAGACATTTTTCTGTAAAATGCTTCCCGCAGTCTCTGGACAATAATCTTATGATCACATAATGTTGTGAAAATAAGTCTTCTTGTCTCATTTTCTTGCGTAAACCTTTTAAATGTTTGTAGGAAATTATTTCCTAGCAAAACATCGGCTCCTGTATCATGAAAATAGATTGGTGGCGTCTTTACTTTATACCATGGAGTATCGACTACGCCTCTGATCATAATTTCCGCTTGTTTGATTTCTCGATTGAGAATAAGAATTCTCTAAGAGAAATCTCGTCCTGCAATGACTGGTAGATCTTCTCCCATTTCTTTAGGAAAAACCTCCTGCTTTGCAGTACAAATACCTCCTCCTGAATTGACATAGGCTGCAAAATACTCAGTCTTATATTCAGCATATATCATCCCGATAGAGATGCATATGGAGAATGGACTAGTAGTCATTTGATTCTGTATCTTTTATTAGCCACTATAAATTCCATTCCATCTTGTAATCTTTCCCAAGGTTTATGATCCTCAAGAAAGTTGATGCCCAGTATTAATTTTTCTAGAATCTCTCCTGCAATTCCTGTAATAGTCAGAACAATTTCACCCATCTATAGGCTTCCTTGATATCTCCCGACTATTGGCTGTTGTAGATAATATAGAACATCACAAGGAAAAATATTTTCCATTTGGGTGATGTCGAATATTACTTCAACTTCCCTCCAGCCTTCTGGACACTTCAGTTCCCCTCGTGTTTTGAATACACCTGGGATTCACTGAATTGTACCAGATCTTATTTCTTCCCAACGACTGCTACTTAACAGTCTGTCTTGCTAGAAAGACATTCTTCTTGTCTTCATTCTGAGGCTTTGACTCCTGTTGAAGACAGGTTGATCTTGTATTTTCATATCAATCTCTTTTGTAGTGGGAGACGCGATAATCTCTGGTAGAACCACCCTGGCAAAATCCTCAAAGATTTTTGGGACTTCGATAAATTCCTTTCTCAAGAATACATCAGAATGATGTGTATTCAAAAGAGCATGGGAAATCTTGTAAGTGATCAAGTAAGGTCTATTCCCTTCTATCATCAAATCGTGTCTTTTGAAATCTTGATGAAGGGTTAAGACTGTATTAAAGTCTCGATCTCCCAGATTGTATGCAATACGGGGATAGACATTGAATGCCAATTTCCCTGCATACAAGTTTCCTGTGACCGCTCCAAGGCATGAATCCTTAAGATTGGAGATTCGCTTGTCAAATAAGACAAGATTGAGTGGCGAATCAATTCCTTCTTTGAATGTTGTTTTAATAACAACTCGAATGGCTCCAATGTGAATCCATGAGAGTGTATTTGCAACATCTCTTTTCACCTTGCTTCTGATCTCCTAAACTTCTCGGTAAGGGATCAATTGCATCTCGATTAGGTTACTAGTGAACTCCATCGGAATGACAAATTCTCCCGTAGTAACCCTATGGATAATTTGGTGTTTTCTATTATGAAAACCACACTTATCCAAGGCCTTTTCTATAGCTCCGATGGTAAAACCATCATAAATCTGAAGCTTTGGATCTTCCTTCATAATTCTCATTAGAGTTTTATGAGAAACTGTTGTGTGAGAGATGAATCCTGACATATCCTCTCTCATTGTTTGAAGAATTTCTTCTTCACTCCGATTCTGATGTGGATTCACTTCCATCATCCGAATAGATTTCTTCTTTATAGATGTTTTCATCTGAGGGTAAATCCTCAAATTGATACACCTGTATGAGATCTTGATAATAGACAGCTTCTTCGAATTGTGGTGTTGCCTCGAACTGTCTAACACCTCTCATTTGGTTGTCTGGGTAATCCATTGAGATATGTCTTTTTGCTCCGCAAGTCCAGCAATTATAGTCTTTGAAACTTTCATTAGCTCGAGTGTGAGCACGCTTGAAAGTTCTTCTTCCCATAGTTCTGCTGGCACCGTCTTGATTTGAACCTAATGAAGTGGCTCTGCTCCTACTAGGTGCTGGTTTTTGTCCTGATTTATAACTTCGGGTCTTTTGTTTTGACCATATCCTTCTAGGTCTCCATGAAGACCTATGACTCCTTCTGTTATTGTTGTTTCCACAGCTATAAGGATGGCTTCTTTGTTTCTTCATTTTATGCCTCCATGGTTGGCCTCCCACCATTGTTGGGATGTCATTATCTTCGCAACATAAGAGAACCATTTTATTGATTCCTCGAAGTCTCTTGTAATTTTTGTAGAGTGCTGTCTGGTGGCACCATTCAGATAACTTAGCCTTTAGGAAAGACATCCTTCTGGCCATAGTATCCAAATCATCTGCACTCTTGTATTCCCTGATGAGCATTTCTCTTCAGAGACTTGGTATCTTCGCAAAGAAAAGTTGCGAAGCTTCTTTTTCATCCACCTTGGACTTCCATCAGTACTCGGTGAATAACTTGATATATTCATCAATATGACAAATATCATGTAACTCTAGGCAGTAGAGGGCTTGTTTGTATCTTAATCTTTTTTTTTCTTCTATTCCCTCAAAATAGCCTATGCTGATAAAATGGATTTTGAATAATTTGGCCATATTATCGACAATTCCTTTCAATGACTCACCAGCTGTGACGTTATCCTTCATCTCTGGTGCCATCATATCCCACGCTCTCTTTGCAGATTTTTCAAGACTCATTTCTAGAAGTAAAATTAATCATTCCTTTGTAAGATCAAGGGTTCCTGCTGCAATCCTCATCGACGATGCCCAATCATCAATAAGGACTTCTCGATTCTTGAAATCCGGAATATCCAGATTTAGCATTAATCCATACGTATGTATCAGATTAAGCTGTGACTTTCTATAAGACGTATTAAGTAGATCTGGTCTTCTGGAACGTTGTCGAGTTCCTGATACTATAGGATCTCCTCTCGTCGTAAAATCTCCAATGTGCGGCATTGGTTCATCCACATAATGTGAACCTGAGCTTTCTGCAACATTGGGATCTACTGGTGGTTGTGGAGGTGGTCTTTGGTGTTGGTCACGTGTAACCAAAGCTGAACCATCTCCTGCTTGCATTTTTAGATCCACAATACCTAATCCTGCAAAAGATTCGACAAGTTCTTGTAGATCTTCAAGATTCATTCTCTCCATATTCATCACCTTAATTTATGATAGATTTTCCTTTGATGATAGTAATGAGCTTTTCATCTCGGGTCATTGGTCGTATGACTTCAGTTGGTTTCCCTTTTTGATGTAAATAAGGAACTATTCTGAAATCTATACGTTTCCTTCCTCCAGCAAGACTTGGCCTGTCCTCCAGATTCTTAACTCTTCTTTGAATATCATGAAGGATTTCAAGAGTTTCCTTCTGATATTTCACCATCGTCTCCATCTGGTTTTGGATCTGATGGACTTGTGTTGGTCGATGATTATGGCGGTTGCCATAATTCTGCACCATCTTCTGGATTTCTCTAATATCTAGAGAAAACTTAGACGTATCTGGAAGTATCTCGCTCCATTCAGGTTCTCCTGCTGTCATCAATGATTTTGATGAATGATTTCCTGAAGGTTTATCATTTCGAGATATAAACATTGGTTAACCTAAAGGAAACCCATGTAATACTCATTTTCTTTTTTCCATTGCCTTAAGGTTTCCCTGTCGGCACCTGCTTCTTCTTGTTCAATATATTGGTTTTGCCAATATGTCACTTGGTCTCGGTGTTCTTGTTTATACATCGCCAAAATTTGACGATATCTCCTGTATGGTATACATCTTGGACAATTGTCCAGATCCATATTTTCACGAGAAATTCTCCTCACCAAAGGTTAAATACAAAATAATAATAAATATAAATTTAAGTTCTTAATAAACCTAGACTCTGATACCATTTTTAGGATCCGTTTATGTTTACGTTAAAACCCTTTTAAATTCTTTTTTCATAGGAATTCGTACGTGACATTGTTACACATTCCAGACTACTGTTTTTTAGACAGTATCGGCACGAAGAAAGTATTTCAGCCGATATACTTATTCCGGAAGAAAATCGATCTTTAAGAGTGCTCCGAGATCCGATTAATATTTGGAGTAGGAATTCTCAATTAAATTAGAAATTTTAATATATATTGGAATTAGTTAAAAGAGTTTGGAAGTAGTAAAATCCATAATTAGAAAAGTGGTTTATAGAGGTGATTAAGAATTTGGGTATTTGGGGATATTTTCTTTTATATGTGGGTATAAAAGTATATGGGTTATATGGATTTTGATATTTGGGTTATTAACTCTTTTATAAACGATGAATAAGTCTGAATTTAGGAAATCTAATTTCATATTTTCGTAAACGGTCTTACACAAGTTGGTTGGGCATTGATAAGTTGTGTCAAGTCAGATGAATGATCCTTTGATTGAACTACACAAGTCACATTAATTCTAATAAAGCTGGCGCCATATAATTATTGATTTTCCCATAATTTTAGGAGGTGAGAAAAAATTTATTATAATAATTTGATGTTTTTATTGAGAATGATTCATTATCAAATAATTTTTTTAAAACAAATTATAAAAGTTGATCGTTGATGAAGGAGGACGTGTGGATATTAATTTAAGACTTTAAGCGCCACAATTTTATATAGGATCGAAATCCCCTAATACCCATATTTCTAGGCTTTATTGACAGAAAATTGTGGTTTAGAATTTCTATAATGATTTATGATGGAAATGGAAGGGTTTAAATTACTGAGATCATCAGTCTGCTCACAAATTGAATTTCATGATATAAGTTAATACATAATTTATAAAATAGAGGTTGATTTATATTTACCATTTAATTGAAAAGAAATTAAGGATTGTTTGCACACAAATGATTTAGTAATTTAAACCCTTTCATTTCCACCATAAATCATTAAAAAAAAATTCTAAACCACAATTTTTTGTTAAAAAAGGCCATATTTCTTAGCAGTTAGCGGGCTGATGATTTTAGTTGCTGACATGTATGTTTAATTGTCTGAAATAAAATGAAAATAAAATCAATATTAAATTATTAGAGATTTTTTCAATCCCCTAAATTTTCTAATTCTCAAAAAATCACATTTAAACATTATATATATGCAAAAACTGTTTTAGTTTATGTTCTGCTACAATCGATAACTTTTATTGACTAATATTGATTATATATAGTCACAATTACTTGGCGTGGAAATGTATATTCAAACACATCAATTTATCTGATTTAACTCAAATTAATTGATTTTGATTTATCATTTTGAGTATTAAGGTCTAATCAGAATACGGATTGGATCCTCTATTACATTTGGTTTTACATCTCATGTTTCATAACATTTATTACATGACATGTGTTAAATAGTGATGTCATTTGATATACTTGTGTGTGGTGATTGTTTTAGAATAGGAGATGTAATACCAAGTGTAATAGAAGATCTCATGTGAATCAGAATAGCCGATAAAATTGCAAATTATAACAAGTATAAAACTAGTAAATTTAAAGTGTTTTTCTTTGAATTTGAAACATATTAGGTGCACGAATGGTTTCCCAAAACATTGGATAAAATCTAATTAACAAAGAGGATTAAAAACTTTTATTCTCTAAAACTAAGTATGGAGAAGATCGAGTAATTAATTTAATTCTACTATTCAAAATTTTTCTAATTTAAATGTGATTTTCCGCAACCTATATGTGTGAATTTTGTTTGTCTAATGACAACATTTGACATCCAATGTAATTACAGATGTGGCATACTTATTCACACTTTTCACGAATATATCTTTCATGAGACAGATCGAACTATACATTTCATACTTTACAATTCACATGAAGTTGTGAAAATTGATTTGATTGATGAATTTTGGGATTTCATCTCACAAAATAAATCAGTAAGACTATTTCATATAAATTTTAATATTAATATTTTATCACATCAACATTTGACAAGCTCAATTTACAATATTATTGATATCATATTCTTGAATCAAATTTAAATATGTTTATTTGGAGAGGAAATAGTAAGGAGTCAAAAGAGATAAGTAGATATAATTACACCTATACTGAACCCATTTGATTTAATAAAACTCTTTTATTGGTAAAATTAGAGAAATGGTGAAAAATGAGGAGTCAGTCTGGAGAGGACAGGATAAGAGCATTCTGGCATGGCAGTCTATAATTCTTTTATATATATATTTGGCCATTGATGAATACGAAACTATTATGATACATACATCTCTATAACATATAGCTTCAACCTACATATCTTGGCTCACAGCCTATGTACCAAACAATTAATGTGAATGTCTGCACATGCCAACTCTTTCATTTACCCTTTTTTAATCTTTCTTTTTCAATCTTTAAAAAAAAAAAAAAAAATTATTGATAACCATCCACTTCTCTTCCCTCTTTCCTCACCATACACTATTATGTACTCTTAAGACCCAACTTCTGTTGAGATAATATAATTTCATAAAATAGATAAAGTCAAAATCTATAATTTCAAAATTGAATTTGATTTATTTTGACTGTGGATAGTCGCGCGAGTTTCATTATTTATGTAAGATGAGTTTTATGTATATTTCTTAATTTTTTTAATTAGTATACACAGTTGATTTAAATAAAAGATTATAGGTTTAAATGAATTTAATTTGTGAATAATTAAATTTCATCTCATTAATTTATATTTATAAAACTATCTCATATAATCTTTTTCGTCTAGTCTATAAATAATCAATCTAACACTCATAATAAAAGCCTTGTAGAAGCAATCACTATTCTTGATATTATAAACATTAAGATATGATATCGGTGAAATAAATATCTCAAATTTGACAAAAATTCAAATGACATTCGTTTCCTTCATGTTATGATAATAAGACAACCGTCTAGTTGTCAATACATTCTAAATGTAGCATTCATTATGTTGAAAATTGGAAGAGAAGGTTGGTTCTTACCAATCTTTGACCAATTTTTAATGTTGATTTCATTTTAAATAAATGAAAATAAGTTGCTAAATCGAAATCTATGTTTTGAGTAGATGAATGTAGTGTATTTACTTTCGAATTTTCAATTTTGGATGAATGCGAAATTAATACACAAAGTTGGCAACTTGGATCCTTCTTGTGAAGAAAAATGGGAGAGATGAATGTTGTCCCACATTGGAAAATTGGTGAAAAAAGTTTCACTTTATTAATAGGAGCATATATATAAGAGATAATCATGTGTGTTTCCTTATGATGGAACCTAATGCCATTTTTTGGACCTAGTTGGCTAAGCACACACGCATTATCCGAACCGCACGTGGCACCGTCGCACTCGGGTTGGGTCTGGATCGGATCGGGTCGAGTTCGAACCGATTCAGGTCGGGTCACGAGTACGGTCATCGGGTCGGGCCGGGCAGGACCGGGTTCGAACCGAGCTAGGTGTGAAGGGTGTGACCAAGTGGTGTGACTGTGAAAGGGTGTGACCAAGTGGTGTCACATTTGGGTCCAAAGGGTTTGACACTTATGAAGAGGTGTGAACACACCTCTTGGGTCCAAGGGTGGTATCCATTGTGGGAAATGACACATCTCCTTACTTCTATAAATAGAAGACCCCCATTTCACTTCTTCATTGAAAAATAAATTCAGAATTTCATTCAGAAAGTCTCGAGTATTCATTAAGAAAGTCTCGAGTATCGAGTATGTTCGCCGATAGCTTTTGGGTTGTTGTGCTGTAATCCTTAAACTCGAATTTCATTCAGAAAATTTTCAATAGTCGTCATTAAGAAAGTCTCGAGTATTCATTAAGAAAGTCTCGAGTATCAAGTAAGTTCGCCGATAGCGTTTGGGTTGTTGTGTTGTAATCCTTAAACTCGAAGTCGTTGTATCTTGGGGACGATTGTCGTTAATCATGAACACTTGGATACAGAGCAATATCGTCTTACCGAGAAAGAGCCTAACTCTTGCCTCGACTTAATCCCGTAATTGTGCATCTTCTCAATACACCTAACCGTATATTATCCAACAATCGTAAGACGATATTTAGTGTATTGAAGAGATGACATCCACATCTTCCGCACCAGTTTTCGCCGAGAAACCGCCAAAATTTGATGGAAGTGAGTTCAAAAGGTGACAACAGAAGATGTTGTTCTACCTGACGACTCTCGGTCTTGCAAGGTTCATCCAAGAAGACCGCCTACAGTGGCCGATGATGAAACAAACCAACAAATGCGCACCGCACTATATGAAAGGAATCACAACGACTTCTTATATAGGAACTATATTCTGAATGGGCTAGACGACTCTCTATATAACGTCTATGCGGTTACTAAGATCGTAAAAGAGTTATGGAGATCCCTGAAGAAAAAGTACAAGACGGAGGACGCCAGAATGAAAAAGTTCATTGTCGGCAAGTTCTTGGATTTCAAAATGGTCGATACAAAGACTGTTTTGGACCAAGTTCGGGAGTTGCAACTGATCCTACATGACATACATGCTGAGGGTATGCAACTCGGTGAATCTTTTCGAGTAGCTGCTATTATTGAGAAGCTACCGCCTCTGTGGAAAGATTTTAAGAACTACGTCCTAGCAACAAGAAGAAGGGATCGGGAAACTCATAGTCTAAACAGGAACCTAAGAAGAAAGTCAAAGGAAACTGCTACAACTGTGGAAAGCCTGGACACTTTGCTAGAGATTGCCGACAACCCAAGAAGGGCAATCAAGGTCAAACCAATCTTGCTGAGGAAGATGTACATGTAAACATGACAGAGCTCGACCTATCAGTTGTCGTATTTGAAGCCAACTTGGTGGACAATCCAAGAGATTGGTGAGTGGATACTGGAGCTACGCGTCATATATGCTCCGACAGTGAGATATTCTCAACCTACATACCAATCACTGGCAGGAAGCTGTATATGGGAAATTCAGCAACCTCCAACGTGGCTGGATTGGGAAGAGTGGTACTCAAGATGACCTCAGGGAAGGAGTTGACGCTCGTGGATGTTCTGCATGTCCCAGACATTCGCAAGAATCTAGTTTCTGGCTCGCTGTTGAGCAAAGCCGGATTTAGATTAGTGTTTGAGGCCAGGAAATTTGTACTGACCAAGGCTGGTCAATTTGTTGGAAAGGGCTATCTTGAGAATGAGCTCTTTAAATTGAATGTAATGACTGTACACCGCGATATTAAGCAGACCAATGATAATAAAGTAATTAATTCCTCTTACTTGATTGAGAGTTCTAATTTATGGCATGATAGATTAGGACATGTATATTTAAATAAATTGCGAAAGCTCGTAAGTTTGAATTTATTACCTGAAATGGAAATGGATTCACAAAATAGGTGTGAAGTATGTGTTGGGGCAAAGATGGCCAAAACATCTTTCCATTCAGTGGAACGAAGTACTGAACCTCTAGAGTTGATCCATACAGACATATGTGATCTGAAATTTGTGCAAACTAGAGGGGGCAAGAAGTACTTTATCACGTTCATAGATGACTGCACAAGGTACTCTTATGTGTATCTTTTAAAAGCAAAAGAGGAAGCTCTTGAGGCCTTCAAAAATTATAAGAGTGAGGTTGATAATTAACTCAACAGAAGAATCAAAATGATTCGTAGTGACAGAGGTGGGGAGTATGTAGCTTCGTTTGAGGACTTCTGTACAGAACATGGGATTATTCACCAAACTATGGCTCCATATTCACCTCAGTCAAATGGCGTTGCAGAACGTAAGAATAGATCTCTAAAAGAGATGATGAATGCTATGTTGCTTAGCTCTGGCCTATCCCAGAACATGTGGGGGGAAATCGTGCTTTCAGCAAATCACATTCTGAATAAATTACCACACAAGAAAAGGGACAAGACTCTGTATGAGTCATGGAAATGAAGGAAGTCTTCTTACTATTACCTGAAAGTGTGGGGGTACCTAGCAAAGGTAGAAGTACCTAAGCTTAAACAGGTGAAGATTACCCAAGACTATTGATTGCATATTCATTGGATATGCTTATCACAGTAGTGCATATCGATTCTTGGTATACAAATCAGAAATTCTTGACATGATTGAAGGAATGACCCGAGAAATGCAGTATTCTTTGAGAATGTCTTTCCAAATAAAGAAAAGAAAAATATTAGTTCTAACAAGAGAACTTATGAAACTGGTCAAAGTTATCCTCAAGATGAAGATGAATCAAGACGCAGCAAGAGACCTAGAGTGACAAAGTCATTCGGTCCGAATTTTCTAACTTACATGTTAGAAACTGAACCCGGGACAATTCAAGAAGCACTGTCCAGCCCAGATGCTTCTCTCTGGAAGGATGCTATCAATAGTAAAATTGAGTCAATCATGCAAAATCATACGTGAGAGTTAGTTGACCTTCCACCGGGATGCAAACCTTTAGAATGCAAGTGGATTCTTAAAAGAAAATATAAGGCTGATGGATCAATCGACAAATACAAAGCTCGGTTGGTAGCAAAGGGGTTCAAACAAAATGAAGGATATGATTTCTTTGACACTTACTCACCTATCACAAGAATTACATCCATTTGAGTGCTCATAGCTATTGCAGCTCTGCACAATCTTGAAATATATCAGATGGATGTAAAGACAGCTTTCCTAAATAGGGAACTAGACGATGAGATTTATATGGAACAACCCGAGGAGTTTGTAGCACCCGAACAAGAGAATAAAATATGCAAACTTGTCAGATCACTGTATGGGCTAAAACAAGCACCTAAGCAGTGACATGAGAAATTTGACAAAACGATGATGTCAAATGGGTTCAAAATCAATGAGTGTGACAAATATGTATACGTTAAAGGAACACAAAATGATTTTGTAATTGTCTGTCTTTATGTAAACGACATGTTGATCATGGGTAACAACCATGATGCAATTGTAAAAACTAAGAATATGTTAAAAAGTAACTTTGACATGAAGGATATGGGTTTAGCGGATGTCATACTGGGAATAAAGATTTTTAGGACATCTGAAGGAATTGTCTTGTCACAATCTCATTACGTCGAGAACGTGCTTAAGAAATTCAAGGCTTGGGACTTACCTCCGGCTAAAATTCCGGTTGATCTAAGTCTGCATTTAACCAAAAATAAAGATGACCCAGTATCTCAACTGAAATATGCAAGAGTCATTGGTAGCTTGATGTATCTCACAAACTGTACACGCCCCAACATTGCATACTCAGTTAGCAAACTTAGTAGATTCACGAGTAATTCAGGGTCGGACCACTGGATAGCTTTGACAAGGGTTCTAAGATATCTAAAACATACCATGAACCATAGCATACTTTATATGAGATATCCTACTATATTAGAAAGATACAGCGATGCCAATTGGATATCAGATACAACTGATTCCAAGTCCACAAGTGGATACGTATTCACTATAGATGGAGGAGCAGTATCCTGAAAATCTTCTAAGCAAACATGCATAGCTCGATCCACGATGGAGTTTGAGTTTATAGCACTGGATAAAGTCGGCGAAGAAGCCAAGTGGCTTAGGAATTTCTTAGAAGACATTCCGTGTTGGATAAAACCTGTGTCTCCAGTGATGATACATTGCGACAACATGTCGGCAATTGGAAGGGCACAGAGTAGTATGTACAACGGTAAGTCTCGTCATATTCGTCGGAGACATAATACCGTGAGACAACTAATCGCTGGTCGTATAATTTCCATTGACTATGTGAAGTCTAAGGAAAATTTTGCGGATCCGCTAACAAAATGTATTAATAGAGATCAAATGTATAGTGAAGTGAGGGGAATGGGGTTGAAAAACCACACATTACAGACGTCACAGTGGTAACTCAACCATGAAGCGTGGAGGATCTCACAAACTTGGTTCAATGAGACAACTAAGCTATGATCTAAATCTAAATATACACTTGGAATTTATCCAATGCTCAATTCTTGAGGCTGCCCTAAGTACAAAACCTGTGCAATGTGGTGTGGGTAAGCATTTTGAATGCTTTTAATGATTTCTATAGTCTTTAAAGGTGGGGTATGACAGAATACTCTTTATGGAAGATCACCTATATGAGTGAGAAGTGTGGCCGCTTCAACTCCAAAGAATGGAGAACACTTATGAATCCGAGATATGGTCCATGGCCGAAACGAACACAACGTGAGAACTGAAATATATCAGAACTATTGTTGTGTGGGTATTATTGTCTTGGTATGCACAAACGGCAGAGGAGTTCAAGGCATCGCGTCCACTAAATCGCCAGTATATCCGATAGTACTCCACTAGGGAAGATTCAAAGCCGGAAGCTATCTATCCTAATGTAATAATGGTTCGTCGGGACTTTCTTAGGTGTCTGTATTTATGCATGCATTAATTTCATCATTCATATGGGGGGATTGTTGGAAATTGGAAGAGAATGTTGGTTTTGACCAATCTTTGATCAATTTTTAATGTTGATTCCCTTTTAAATAAATTGAAATAAGTTGCTAAATCAGAATCTATGTTCTGTGTAGATGAATGTAGTGTATTTACTTTCGAATTTTCAATTTTGGATGAATGAAAAATTAATACACAAAGTTGGCAACTTGGATCCTTCTTGTGAAGAAAAATAGGAGAAAGATGAATGTTGTCCCACATTGGAAAATTGGTGGAAAAAGTTTCACCTTATTAATAGAAGCACATGTATAAGAGATAATCATGTATGCTCCCTTATAGTGGAACCTAGTGTCATTTTTTGGACCTAGTTGACTAAGCACACACGCACCATCCGAACCGCACGTGGCACCGTCGCACTCGAGTTGGGTCCGGATCGGATCGGGTCGGGTTCGAACCGATTTGGGTCAAGTCAACGGGTCCGGTCGTCGGGTCAGGCCGGTCCGGGATCAGACCGAGCTAGGTATGAAGGGGTGTGGCCCTTGGGTGTGAAAGGGTGTGACATTTGGGTCCAAAGGGTTTGATACTTGTGAAGAGGTGTGGCATCCATTGTGGGAAATGACACATCTCTTTACTCCTATAAATAGAAGGCCCCACATTTCACTTCTTCATTGAGAAATAAATTCAGAAATTCAGAATTTCATTCAGAAAATCACGCAGAAATCAAAAGCATTAGCATTCTTTTCAATAGTCGTCATTAAGAAAGTCTCGATTATCGAGTAAGTTCGCCGATAGCTTTTGGGTTGTTGTGTTGTAATCATTAAGCTCGAAGTCGTTGTATCTTGGGAACAATTGTCGTTAACCGTGAGCACTTGGATACGGGGTAATATTATCTTACGAAGAAAGAGTCTAGCTCTTACCTCGAATTAACTCCGTAATTGTGCATCTTGGGTTGTTGTGCTGTAATCCTTAAGCTCGAAGTCGTTGTACCTTGGGGACAATTGCCGTTAACCGTGAGCACTTGGATACGGGGCAATATCATCTTACGAAGAAAGAGTCTAGCTCTAACCTCGACTTAACCCCGTAATTGTGCATCTTCTCAATACACATGACCGTATATTATCCAACACATTATTATAGAACACCAATGTACATAAATATCCATATGGTATCATCCTTAACATACAGTATATCCAGTATACATCTATCTATCGAGTGTATTATTTATCGTTTGATTAAATATTTCATTTTGTTAATAAACATTATGATATATACTACTAAAACACAATGCAAAATAATAAATCTATTAACCCATATAATACATACATACGTAAAATATAATATAAAACTAGAAGATACTATAATAGTGGATGTAAACTAATTGAAGTCAACCTAATAAAAATTGAATATTAAAAATGAACAAAATAAGATTTGGTTGTGAGAAGGTGTGGCAAGTTGGAAAAGGGACCCACAGTAAGGAAGCAAGGAATCCGATTAACGTGGCATCGTCACGTGATATTAATGTGGGTTGAAGCCTCAAAGCGTAGCCATGTCACATCATCTCTCCCCCCCCCCCAATCTCTCACACTTTTTAAAGAATGATGAACATGCATTTTTGTGATTTTTTGTTTGATATTTATGTATTTAATTTTATAAAATATTGATTTTTTTTCTTTATTTGTCCTCGTTAAGATTTAATAATTCTACTTTGTTTATAAACATAGAGTATTGAACTCTTACATTAACATTTGCATTATCATTTATGACCACAAAATCATGTGGTTTTCATTCTCTTTAATGTACGACCACGTTGTTGTAGTGATTTCAATAAAAAAAAATTGAAAAGCCAAAATAATGAAAAGTGATTGTTCTGCTTTATTATTTATGTAACCATAGTAAAATTAAAACTGATATACAAAATCCTTCTTCACAAAAAATCTTTGTTTTGTTCTCCTTCAATTAAATTAATTTTGTTTTCTTTTCCAAATTTTGTTTGATTGACAACCTACTTCAACGAATTTTTTTAGATATTCCAAGTTTTAACAAAAAGACCGAGAACGAGTTAAATTGTAAAATAATATTTAATAATGATATATTTTAGTAAATTTAAAACCTCGTGCCATCTTTAAGAGAACAAAGTAAATTGCAATGGCCATTATAGCAAGTTTAACTTTATTTCGGGGCAAAAACATAACTTTTTTTTAAATTTCGATAAAGAGAGTGCAACTAATTCTCTTGATAATATCCTCTAACGTTTCTCTTTCATTTAAAAAAAAAAAATTTGATTAAAGAAATCTTATGATTGGGGTGGAATCAAGTTCTTTTAATTAGCGAGATGTTCACAAGTGAATAGTTGCATTCATATTTATTCTTGCGAATAAAAGGTGAGTTCACATAAATTTCTATATGACTCTAATTCTCAACTTTTATATGTGGTTGTGTTTATACGCTTAATATAGTAATATTAATATACTATACGCAGTATACGATTACATATATTTTGTGTTTACGTATAGTAATATTAATATACTATACGCAGTATACGATTACATATATTTTTTGGTAAATACATTTAGAATCCCTTGATATTTTTTGTTTTATTTATATTAATTAAGTTCTTAAAATTAAAATTCTATTTCTATTTATTTTGGAAGAATTCAATTCGAGTAGAAATAGAAGTTAAGTGATTCAATAGGACAATATAATCTACAGATTCTTCAATGTACGAAAATAAAATTAAAAGGTGAAGAGGTTAATGAAACAATTAATACAAAATTATTACAAAAAATTAATCCATAGACCAAAATGTACAAATTTGGACACTTAAAAATGCATTTTGCTTAAAGAAATTTATGATTCAATTACCTCGGAACATTCTAATAAACTTGAGGCGAAAACGTGCAATTTTGCTAATTTGTTAAAGTTGTTATCAAATTTTAGAAGTTATGTTTGAACTTATTCAATTTATAAAAAATCATTTCTAACAAAGTTGAATATGCGTCGAACAAAAAATAATTTTATGATTATGAAAATAACTAAACTAATGAAGGATCCAATAAGTTAATTTAAAATTAATTTTCAGACATAAAAAATGTTTACAAGATCGTTTTCCTACCTAATAATAATAATAATAATAATAATAATAATAATAATAATAATAATAATAATAAGTAGAGATAAAATAGTGCAGCTCATTCTTGATTGTCATGAATCATCAATTCTGTAGCATCCACATTCTTGCCACCTGTCCTGAGATTCTTCACAGTAATCATTTTTCTCCACTCAAAAAGGCCCATCTCCCTATGCAATATTAAAATTAAAAAAATAAACAGATAAAATAAAATAAGGAAAAGGAAAACCAATATAACGGAACGGACTTTAATTTCTGTACAACCATCCCTCCATTACCTATCCCGTAATTCTTTGTCTCGTGGTGTGGGCCCCCACTTGAAGGCCCCCTAACCGATGTTGACGTCTGAAACCTCGATGTGGTCCTACCTCATGTTCCGCTCAACCTGCCAACCAGGCGATCCTTCAGCGCGTGGAATCACGGCTCCTCAATCGACGCCTCACATGTGGAGCGTGTAGGACATGTAGATATGGAAAGCGTGAGAGGATTAGTTGACCCCTACCTTGCAGTTCATGTGGGTAATGGACCAATAAAAATGTTATTTACCGGAATATAGAATTGGGTATACGTCAGATTTCTCACACACTATATTTAGAGAGCGTGTTGAGGCACTCAACCACCACGCACCAATAATAGTTATCTTTTTTAAAGATACCTTTTCTTTTTACTTCTTAATTATTTATTTACATGTTCTAACTATGCCATTAAAAGATCTTCCCTCCATTTTGCCATCTAAATAAATTAAATATGAAATTTACACATATGCTCCACTTATAAAAGATTATTTTTTTCTCAAACGGTGGCTTGTGAGGGAGACATGGTTTTCATCTCGATAATTTTAAATAATGGTTTTAATTTGTATAAATCTAAGTTACTAGTTTAGAAAGTATAGAATCCTAGTGTTATCACTTTTTTTAAGTTTTTTAAATATATATGTATAGTTTGAGAAAATTACTATTTATTGTTATAGTTTGAGGTTCTTTATGATCAAGTGGAGTATCGGATCTTTGGGAAAAAATGACATCGATAAATATATCTAAAAAAAAAAGAAAATTATAGATAAATAATATAAATTCACGGAGTATGATATGTGTAAGGATGGTAACCAATATTTTGTGTTCATTCTATAATTCTAGCCACAAAGCCACAAAGTAAATTTAGTCACCGCATAATTAATGAAGTAAACATTCAGCATCAACACAAATTTCAAGAAAAACAATTATCATCTGCCATGTAGAGTAAGTGTTTAGCCAAACTTCAAAATATAAGTTTCTAAAAACTTGATAAGTCTTATTTTAAAAGTGCAGGTAATCAGTATTCAAATTAAGGACTTCAAATATTAGTATTTTGTTTTTCAAAGATTTAGGGTTTGACTTTCAATTGTATCACTGATTTTTGTCGTATGTAAATTTATCAACTAACTTTCCATTTTTTTTTTACTTTCTCCCCTTTCTTTTCTTTTTGGGATTAAGGTTTTTTTTTTTAATAATTTATTATAATTACAATCTATTTTCTATTGTTCAAATATAGTTATGAGATGGTTATTTATATCAAATATAAATATAATTGATTCAAAAAAATATAATTGATTTATAATAAATTTGGTTGATTCAAAAAAATATATAATTGATAAATTATAATAAATTTGGTTGATTCAAAAAATATATAATTGATTTTAGTTTCGATTATGTTAAAGAACTTAAATATAAAACATAAAATTTATGAAATATTTTCATCTCTTATTCTTTTACAATCATATTATTTTTCGTGATATTATTTCATATTTTTCCTGTTTAAGGATCATGTCTTAGGTGCATTTATTTATTCTGTTTTGCCAATTATAGACAAGGGTTAGGAGCTTTTCTATTGTTTAAATGCCTCATTATTTTGTTTTCAGAGAATCTTGAAACTAATCCTTTTAAAGCCTTTTTACATGACAATAAAACTCTTATTCTGTTATTATTACTAATTATTTTCAATTTTATTATTTTAAAAAACTTTGTAATTAAAGTGATTGCATGAGTTGGATATCTTATTGAAATGTCTCTTATCTAACACTGATAAATTCATCTATTTATTTCAAAATTTAAACGAAAAATCCTTTCAATCTAAATGGAATATATAGTAATAAAAGATCAAAATCGTAAAAAGTTAATGTTTCTAAAAATATGTAAAAGTAGATTTAATCCTAATTCCACTATTTTTCAGTCATGGACTGAGCGTGTGGGAAACTCGCGATGGCCGAGGTTTATTAATAGGGTGTAGCTAAAACAGAAGTATACATAAAAAAATAATAATAATAATAATAATAAAGAAAGAAAGAAAGAGGGCCCACAAATGAATTCCATAGTAATATTCAGTGTAGGGATCAGATGTGAAGTGGCTGGTCCATGACAGAGCCCACCGCACCTTATCACTGTCTCTCTCTCTCACTCATCTCTCTCTCTCTGGCATCTTTTTAGCACTCTGGCATCTTTTAGCATTGCGGTGCTCCCACGGCTCTTTTTATTATGCTTTCAAATCCCCTAGCCCCAATCACCCCCCCGCCCCCACCACCACCCAATATATAAGAAAAATTCAACATTAAAAAAAAATAAGTATTCTACCATTTACTTACTATAAATTTATTAATTTGCATGAATGTTCGAAATATATTTATTGTTTAAGTTAATCCGGGTATTTGCTAAAATTATTTCAAGTTTTTTTTTTAATAACCAATTAACTAGTAATGTCACATGATGATCCTTCCTCTATTATGTGAGAAAGTTTGAATATATACAATACTACATTTTATTATGGTGTGTCTTAATGAAATACTTTCAAGGTTATTCAAAAGGAATTCTTGGATATATTAAATAAAGTCTTATTTCAAAATGTAAAAATAAATTGATGTCGATGTAATGAGCGGGTCTATGTAATTATATCAAAATGTATTTCAAAGTTTGATATAAAGTGGTCGTAATCTTATTTGGCAATGCATAACTAGTGCCCGATTATGATAAGTTTATAACTTTAAAGTAATGTTTAATATACTAGATAAAAGAAAAAAAAATTGAATGTGCAAAATAATGTTTTAATGTAGTGATGACGTGGATGGGCAAAGGTTATTAGAGTCTACTTTAAGAAGAGCAGCAATAATGCATACATGGTTAGATTCGTACTGGATCCTCTATACCAAAACTCATGTCTCATTTGTGTGCCACATTAAAACTACGTAGTTTTGATATTGAAAAAAAAATTATAGTTTATAACCACTTTTAATTTGAAAATCAATATAACGTGATTTGGAATGTGGTACATGCATGGTACATGAATATTTGATACATGAGATCTGATTTGGGTTAAATTACCCTCTCACACTTCTATAGGTTATTAAATGAAACAATTATTTTAAGTAATGCTTTATCCAATAGGTAGCATTAGAACAAGCTTTAGTAAGCATAGTTGTGGAAATTATCTTGCTTTTTGTACTCAATGCTCGAATATCATTTAACTTATCTAATAACAATGATACTATACTTTCACTAATAATTAAAGAATTGTTATTTGATTTTTCTGTTTAAATATATAATGCTACTAATACACAATGTGCGCATTAATAATTTGAAACATTGAATTAGTTGAACCATCAACCCAATAAGCAAATAGGGTAGAATTTGATGCTAGAGGCTGAAATTTCAAACTTAAATCCTAAACAAATTATTTGATCGCAATCCATGAAACTTATCAATTTTTTTCAAATATACAAATGATATGCAACTATGAAATAAATAAGAGAAACTATCATATTATATTTTAATAAAAATGTAAATTCATGCGTCAATTCCCCATTATTTTGACATTGAATCCCTAATTATCGTAAACGCATAATTTGTTTTGTCATAAAATAATATTCTAAAAGTGTCTTATATTTTTAATTTTCTGGAATACAATTGGTAGTAAAAGAGAGTGAATGATATTGCAGCGAAAATACAGGCATACTATTAATAAAAAAAGTAAGTAGCAATAATTAAAATTTAGTAGTATTATGAAAAAAAAAAAGAAGCCCCCACCATTATTATGGCTAGGTTATCTTGTCTTCCTTATCTCCTCCAGTTCCTCTCTCCTGTTCCCTTCTTGAAGCTCGCGCCCTCTTCACGAGCCCCTCCTTTTTATCACTCTCTTCTTCTCTCCTATTATTTTATAAGGGCTTCAAAAAACCAAGCAAAATCCATTACTTTCCAGTTTCAACTCACCCACTTGTGCTCATCCATGTTTCTGCAAACAATTGCCCATCACTAAGCTATATAAATTTCTCAATCTAAATCCGAATCCAAACCCCTCTTGCCACATACAAGCAATTCTTCCAGTGTCTGTTCTTCGGAATGAAAAGAGATCGTGATCGTGGGAAGGCGGCGGAGGCGGCGGTGAGCGCCGCCACCTCCACCGGGAAGGCCAAGATGTGGGCGGAGCCGCAGCCGGATTCCGGCATGGACGAGCTGTTCGCTGTTCTGGGATACAAGGTGAAGTCTTCGGACATGGCGGATGTGGCTGAGAAGCTGGAGCAATTGGAGATGGCGATGGGGTCCACCACCGAAAATGGGGTTTCTGTTCTGTCCACTGATACTGTTCATTTCAACCCCTCTGATCTCTCTGGCTGGGTCGAGAGCATGTTGTCGGAGCTCAGCCAGTCGTGTAGCTTCGATTTGATGCCCAACCAGGTTGGGATTTCTGGCGAATCTTCTTCTGGTAATCTTATTAGCTTTGCGAATGGTAATCAAGCGCAGAGGCGCGAAGAGAAGTTCCTGTATGACGATGATTTGAGAGCGATTCCTGGTGGGGCGATTTTCAGTAACAAGCACAAGGATTCTGTTACTGATGACGATTCGGAGAGTGGGAGTATTAAGAGGATGAGATTGAGAACCTCCGCAGGATCTGAACTCGACGAAAATGCTGCGGCGGCGGCGCGGCCGGTGGTGCTGGTGGATTCCCAGGAAACGGGGGTGAGACTGGTGCACACTTTAATGGCGTGCGCGGCGGCGGTCCAGCAGGAGAACATGGAATTGGCGGATGCGTTGGTGAAGCACGTCGGAATTCTAGCTGTTTCTCAGGTGGGGGCGATGAGGAAAGTCGCCACCTACTTCGCGGAGGCGTTGGCCCGGAAAATTTACAAGATTTACCCTCAGGATTCGCTGGAATCCTCCTACTCCGATGTGCTGGAGATGCATTTCTACGAAACGGGCCCGTATTTGAAATTCGCGCATTTCACTGCCAATCAAGCGATTTTGGAGGCTTTCGTCGGAGCTAGCAGCGTTCATGTCATTGATTTTAGCTTCAAACAGGGGACGCAATGGCCCGCTCTGATGCAGGCGCTGGCTTTGAGGCCCGAAGGCCCGCCCGCTTTCAGGCTCACTGGTATCGGGCCGCCGCAGGCCGATAATTCGGATGCTCTGCAGGAGGTGGGCTGGAAATTGGCCCAATTTGCGGAGACAATTGGCGTTGAATTCGAGTTTCGTGGCTTTGTGACGAATTCTTTAGCCGATCTTGATGAGACTATGTTGGATGTCAGGCCCGGCAACGCGGAGACGGTGGCGGTGAACTCCGTGTTCGAAATGCATCGGTTGCTGGCCCGGCCTGGGGCGGTGGAGAAGGTGCTCGATTTGATCAAATCCATGAGCCCGAAAATAGTGACAATCGTCGAGCAAGAGGCGAACCACAATGGGAACGTTTTCATGGATAGGTTCAACGAAGCGTTGCACTATTACTCGACGATGTTCGACTCACTGGAGAGCTCCGAGTTGACTCAGCCCGACAGCCAGGATCTGCTGATGACGGAGGTGTATTTGGGGCGACAGATATGCAACGTGGTGGCGTGCGACGGGGCTGAGCGAGTCGAGAGGCACGAGACGCTGGCACAGTGGCGGGTCAGGATGAACTCGGCCGGGTTCGACCCGGTCCACCTGGGCTCGAACGCGTTCAAGCAAGCGAGCATGCTGCTCGCGCTCTTTTCCGGTGGGGATGGGTACAGGGTGGAGGAGAGTGACGGGTGTTTGATGCTGGGTTGGCATACGCGGCCGCTGATCGCCACCTCTGCGTGGCGGCTCACGGCGGCGGAGTAATGGTGAGTCAACTGGGTGTTGAAGAAACCGAGTTAAGTGGACCAACTCGGAAAATTGCCACCACATAAAGTGGTATGAGCTGAGTTGTTTGAGAGAGAGAGAGAAGGGTAAGAGAGAGACAGACCTAAAATGAGTCAAATCCTGTCTTTTTACTTTTCACTTCTCCAAGTCAGCCACTTTTTTTTCCGAAACCTTTTTTTTAATGTTTGGTATATTTGTTTTATGGTTATTAAAACTATATTTACTGTTTTCCTTTTTCTTATTATTATTATTTTTTCTTTGCCTTAATTGTATCTTCTTCTTTTTTCCTCTTCTGTGTAAAAGAGAAGCAATAACACCATTGTCCGTACTTGTGTAAATCTTTTATTTGACGACAATAAATATATAAATAATCAAGTGACTCTTCTCTCTTTAAATTTTAAAATAATGTTTGCTTAATTCCAATCTCATAGTTCTTGGTGTGGGGAAATATGCCTTGTTGGATTATGTTGGGAAGTCAAATATAACAATTTAGTCATTATTTAGTCTCCATTCATGAAATTTTGTTGGGTCTAGAGACTCATCAGCATTATTTAATACAATGTTCTTATGTTAAGAAAATATGTATATTAATTATCATAAAATATTACCAAAGCAACTGTTTATTTATTTTTAGTTATTATTTCTTGTATGCATAGATGCTAATAAATGTACGAGGAATATTAATATCTACTTTTAAGTGTATGTAGTGTAGATGAATTATGGAGGGCATTAATTTAGATGTACTTATGAACACTAATTTGGGTTTCTTTTCTTTACTATTTTTAGCTATATAGCTTGGGGAACCCTAACAGCTTAGATTCAGATTCTAATCATTCTATATGTTATTATTTGCTTCCATTTAATATTTGGGTTAAATGTAAAAAACAACCCAAACTATCGACTTTTTTCAATTTGCAACCTAATCTTTTTTTTTTTCCGATTGCAACCTAGTCTTCTATAATTTTTCCGATTGCAACTTTCGTCCACTTTTTGAGCATTTTTCCGGCGAAAATATCATCAAGTGACTAGCACATTTATCATTTCAAGAGTAAAATCGTCTTTTACATTATGTATCTCACAAAATAAAAAATAAAAATGACTTTTCCCTAAATAAAAAATTAGGGTCTTTCGCCGGAAAAATGCCCAAAAAGTGCACGGAGGTTGCAATCGAAAATATCATCAAGTGACTAGCACATTTATCATTTCAAGAGTAAAATCGTCTTTTACATTATGTATCTCACAAAATAAAAAATAAAAATGATTTTTCCCTAAATAAAAAATTAGGGTCTTTCGCCGGAAAAATGCCCAAAAAGTGCACGGAGGTTGCAATCGGAAAAATTACAGAAGACTAGGTTGCAATCGGAAAAAAAAAAGATTAGGTTGCAAATTGAAAAAAGTCGATAGTTTGGGTTGTTTTTTGCATTTAACCCTTAATATTTTATGTTATTAATATATTTAAAATATTTTGCAAAAGCTTGTTACACGTAATCAAAGTAAAATATAAAAAAGTTTTTTTTAAAAAAAAAGATTCCACCATTTCTTGCAGCAAAAGGTTGAATCCCCAACCCCAAGGGCCCCGCACATTCCGGTCCGACAGGAGTTGTGAGAGGTTGTAAATCAGGTACTCAATGGTCCGTTAAAGGGGATGCGAGATTCCACCATTACTGACTATATTTAAAGTAGGTGATTTCTATGCAAAGATAAATAAAGCTATGGCTGGAAGGGGATTAAGTTATTTTGAGCACATTATATAGTTGAAATCTTAATTTTTGTAGTAAAAGTGAAACCTGAAAAGTATGTTAGTTATATTGAGCACATCATATAATTGAAATCTTAATTTTTGTAGTAAATTAAGTGAAAACTGAAAAGTATGTTTGTTTGAGATTTTAGTAGGATATGATTATATTGTACATGTCAAATTAATGTTGGAAAAGTTAGGTTGATGAGTTATTATATTGTGTAAAGGTGGGTTGATGCGTTATTTTATTATGAAAAGTTGTATTTAATAATTATTAGATGATTGCAATATAAGTAGTAATATTATGTTCGGATTTTGTGATCTAAATTTAAATTCAAAAACAAACATACATTGATTAGGATATTGAAGTTTAAAATTATGGCATGTGAAACTTGTTCCATACATAGTGACCGCGTTGTCGCGACGCAATAAAATTAATTATTTTCCTTCATAACCTAACCAACTAGTAGCTAGGGCAAGTTGGAGTCGATCCCACGAGGATTGATGATTAAACTATGCATCTATGTTCAATTCAATCAAATAACAAATTATGGGGTTTTTTTAAGATTGATTAACTATCACTAAATTAAATAAAATAAACCTAGTAAGAAAAGCAAACAAGAAATCAATATATGCAATTATTCGAGTTAATAGTTCAATTATCCCCCGATATCAATTATTCGAGTTAACAGTTCAATTATCCCCCGATATCAATTATTCTCTAATCAATGTATTACCCTTCTCTTAGATTATCATGAAATTACCACCCATAGTCTAACAACAAGTTCTGTTAAACCGAATGGTCTCTTAAGATTAGTTAAATTAGGATACGCTCGCTAATTAACCATATTTAATTGAATAACCTAGGATATGCTCTCTAGATTTAATTCATCAAATGCATTAATCACCAAGATGATAGGATAAACTAGACTCCAAATACACAAGCTCGGTTCGATAATCTAGGATTATGCTACCCTAAAGATGCACGACCTCTAGTTTACCACTTATGAAAATTAAACCACAACGATTAGGATTCATGATTTAAGATTCTAGCAATCAATTATCAAACACTTAACCTAGGTGATGAGGCTAAATCAAGCATCAATAATTGAAAACATTATACACAGATAACACAATCAATTTCAATCAAACATCGAGAAGGGAATACGGGATTAATTAGAAAATAATTAGATATACGGATTCAAACATCACTGCTAACCGGAATTGAGAAATTAGCCGAACATCCTCGAAATCAAATCCACAAAAGTAATTGAGAAATCCATAAAAATTAACCTAGAAAACTAAATATTGTTTCTCTCTCTAAAATCTCTCTCTCTCTCTAAGATCTCTCCCTCAAACCTCCCGTGAACAGTGATAAAAAATGGAGAAAATAAGTGTTATTGCTTGGAGGAAAAGTCACTTATAAATAGGGTGTCATGGCTGGTGGCGTCTTTTCTTCTTAAGCTAAAGATTATAGGTTTTTTCTCCAATTCCTTAAGCCCATAATTATGCCATACTCTTTTCCTAATTAATTAGACCCAATTCTTTTTTTTTTTTTTTTCAATTTCCTTCTTGATCTTTTAGCCCAAAGATGGTTCACTCCTCTTTCTAAGCCCAAATTCGATTCCCTTAGTCCATGCTTATCTCTTTTCGCCTCCAAAACACTTTAAAAACTCCTAAAATAATATATGAAGTAATTGAGGACCGAAAACATATATAGGTACAAAAACGGTACATTCAATTATCTAAAAGAATATAAAATCACAATTATATCTACAATAAAATGCACCTATTTCTTACTTATCAAATCTCCCCACACTTAAACTTTTGTTTGTCCCCAAACAACAAAAGAACTAAAGCACATAGGGAAATGAAATAAGAAAGAGTATCGATTGCTCAGAATCTCACCAACACTCATGGAAACTCGAATCCATGTCAGGAACAAGACACAAAAACATGTTGGACTCAATGCACAATCTTAAGAAATCACAAGTTTTGAAAGGGCATTAGAAATCAAATTTCTCATAGACAGTTCATCAACTCACTCTACCACATGCATCAATGAACATACTTCAACTCCTTTCATTATATCCTTCATCTAAATTAGAACTTTTTAAGACTTCACACACAATGAATCACCCCCATTTTTCTCCAATTTTTTTTTTCATTTTTTCTCTTTATCTTTTTTTTTTTTTACAAAAACGATGATTCTTCGTCTTAATTTTTTTTGGATGGGGTTAGCAGCTCCACACCGCTCTTAGGTTAATCCATGAATTACTACGAATTTTATTCGCATTTTTACTTTCAAATCTTTGGACCCCTAAGAACAGACAGCTGATTCCACACCCTATCATCTTTTCACTTTTTAATTTTTTTCAACTCAACACCTTTATCTTCAACCACATCAATTTAAGGGGGTTCATCAAAAGTGATCCTAACTTTCACAAATTTATATCTAAACTACTTCCATCAAGGAATTAAAAAACACATCTTAAGACACAAGTAGGCAAATCAAATCAATTTAAAGTCACAGATTAATTCTCAAACCAACACTATCCTTCCTAACAACAATTTCCCAAGACGACATTCAACAAATTTTAACCAACACAAAGTAAAGCTCAATAAGACATTTCCCAACACATTATCGAATTCCCAAATAACGAAAATAAACAACACTTGAATCATCATTGTAAGTTCTTTTACTCAACATTTTTTTTTCATTCATTTTTTTATATATATGCAAATGAAAATTAAACGTGCTAAAACAACTAAACGTGCAATTTAGCTAAAAGAAAATGAAACAATCTACTTGCAACTATATGAACCTAAATACAACTATATGTAATGTACGATCTGCTCCACACTTCATCAATTATTCAACATTTCCCATCTCCACACACTTGAACCTTGTTTGTCCCCAAACAACTCAAATCACAACACAAGATAAAGAGACAGAAAGATCCAATCATGCATAAAGATAAGAGAAATAAAAGAAGTATGAAATCATATCACCTGATCACCAAGGAGGTTTTGGAATAGGTCTCAAAGATGACACAAAAAAAACCATCATGTTCATCCCTCTATTGAGCTTTATCCACTTTATTGATTTGAACTTCGAGAATTCGGTGAGAAGTGCTTTAGAAGGTGTATGGATTTCATCTATGATGAATATTTCTTCAACGTGCTTTCTTGTGTCCTCCAAAATTGAGTCCACCCTATAAGAAAAATGAAGAAGATCAAATTAAACTAAATAGAAATTGATTGTTTTACCAAAATCTCGCAGGCCGACAGTTTGACACTGGATGCTGGTTCACATTGGGTAATCCAATGTCTAGCTGACTGAAAAGTTTTTCTTCCACCTCATCGTCTTCCTATAAGTGCTCGAGCTTTTCAGGCTCTCCAAGCTGTTTCTCACTCAAAATTATTGCATCGATATCTTCTTGATTCATTTCTAGTTGAGTCTAATATTCCACTACTTTGAGCCTCTAGGTGACAAATGACCGTCGTTATCTGACTTATTTATGTCTCAAGATTTCTAACACTCGATTGGGTATCATCTTGAAATTGATAATTTGGGCCTCTTGTTTGATATGGTGGACAATCATTCTCCTCATATTTCATGCTATTTTTTCCATGAGAAATTTCTCCATTCCGAACATGGTTTCACATGTAGAACACCTGCAACAAGTTGACGAACAAAAGAGGTTAATGCATTTAATTTTTCATTAAAAGAACAATCATTTACCTTTTCCACCATTTTCAATGGTGCTTCATATGTGTCAAATTGCTGTGAATTCATAACCATCTTTGAAATAAGCATTTTTGCTACTTTTGGAGTCATATCAGTCGACGATCCTCCACTAGCCGAATCAATCATATTTTAGGAGTGCTTATGATATCTGATGATGTGGACAACTTGCCACTAGTCTTTCGAAATGCTCCCAATACTCGAAAAGAGACTCTCCATGCAATTGCATTATACCACAAATCTCCTTCAGTATACTGATTACTCGAGATAGAGAAAAATATCTTACAAGAATAAGCTCGCCATCTTGGTCCATGTGATGACAAACTCTGATAAATAATATAACCAATCTTCCACCGAGTCTTTCACTAAGAATGGGAAAACCCTCAACTTAATTTGCTCATCGGTCACTCCTGAAGGTTTCATACTAGAGCAAACCAAGTAGAATTCTTTCAAGAATTTATATGGATCCTCATCTGCATAGCCATGAAACACAGGTAACAAGAGTATAAAATCATAGTCAAGCTCAAAAGTTGAATTGTCATCAAAATCAAGAAAACTAATACAAAACGAGATGATTTGCAGTTTGATTTGCAGTCATTTCTCTCTTTTGATTCCAATCCTTAACCTGCAAAAGATCCTCAAAAGTTATGTTAAAACTCTAAAATTCACTGATAACAAACTGCAGAACTTGACACTGGATGACTTAAGTCACACTAGGTCTGCCAGTGTGAAAAATAGAGCAAAACAAAACAGATCAGCAGGCGAGATAGAACAAAGAACCAAGCAAAACAAGACTGAAACAGAGCAGAAAAGATGCACAAACATAACAACAAAATATTTTTTTTTTCGAATTTTTTATTTTTTTTAAACAAAACAAGAAAATAAATAAGATGAAAAAATAAATTCAAACCACTCCCTGGCAACGCTGCCAAAATTTGACCGCGCTGTCGCGACGCGATAAAATTAATTATTTTCATTCCTAACCTAACCAACTAGTAGCTAGAGCAAGTCGGAGTCGATCCCACGAGGAATGATGATTAAACTATGTCACCTATGTTCAATTCAATCAAATAACAAATTATGGGAGGTTTTTGAGATTGATTAACTATCACTAAATTAAATAAAATGAACCTAGAAAGCAAAGCAAACAAGAAATCAATATATGCAAGTATTCGAGTTAACAGTTCAATTATCCCCGATATCAATTATTCCCTAATCAATGTATTATCCCTCTCTCAAATTATCATGGAATTATCACCCCTAATCTAACAACAGGCTCTATTAAACCGAATCATCTCTTAAGATTAGTTATATTAGGATACGTTCGCTAATTAACCCTATTTAATTGAATAACCAAGGATACGCTCTCTAGATTTAATTCATCAAATGCATTAATCACCAAGACGATAGGATGAACTAGACTCCAAATACACAAACTCGATTCGATAATCTAGGATTATGCTACCCTAGAGATGCACGACCTCTAGTTTACCACTTATGAAAATTAAACCACAACGATTAGGATTCATGATTTAAGATTCTAGCAATCAATTATCAAACACATAACCAAGATGATGAGGCTAAATCAAGCATCAATAATTGAGAACATTATACACAGATAACATAATCAATTCTAATCAAACATTGAGAAGGGAATACGAGATTAATTAGAAAATAATTAGATATACGGATTCAAATATCACTGCTAACCGAAATTGAGAAATTAGCCAAGCATCCTCAAAATCGAATCCACAAAAGTAATTGAGAAATCCATACAAAATAACCTAGAAAACTAAATATTATTTCTCTCTAGAAAACTCTCTCTCTCTCTCTCTAAGATCCCTCCCTCAAAACTCCCGTGAACAGTGATAAAAAATGGAGAAAAGAAGTGTTATTACTTAGAGGAAAAGTCACATATAAATAGGGTGTCATGGCTGGTGGCGTCTCTTCTCCTTAAGCCAAAGATTATGGGTTTTTTCTCCAATTCCTTAAGCCCATAATTATGACATACTCTCTTCCTAATTAATTAAGCCCAATTCTTTTTTTTTCTTCAATTTCCTTCTTGATCTTTTAGCCCAAAGATGGTCCACTCCTCTTTCTAAGCCCAAATTCGATTCTCTTAGTCCATGTTTATCTCTTTTCGACTCCAAAACACTTTAAAACTTCTAAAATAATCAAGAAAATAATATATGAAGTAATTGAGGATCTAAAACATATATAGGTACAAAAACGGTGCATTCAATTATCTAAAAGATTATAAAATCACAATTATATCCACAATAAAATGCACCTATTTCCTATCTATCACATAGGTTTGGATATTATATATGTGATCTATTAATATATTTGTTGGTCCCAAGTGGTCAGAGGTTCAGAAGGGGATGAATGAACCTCTATCGATTTTTTTATTTTAAAACTTTTAGTGAAACAGGTTCTTGATTCTACAGAGAAGCAGTAACCTGACTCGATCAGAAATCTGGCAGTATGCTGATTCAGGTTTCTTACTCGGTGATCACAGTATGCAGCAGAATAAATAATAGATAGAGTTTCCTTTGAAAAACCGTTTTCTTTTATAAAGTATATTTTAAACAGAAACCTTGTGCAGTTTGCTGATGATGTATGCAACAAGATATATCAATGCAATACAATATGTAGATAAAAACAGTAAACACTTATGTCTTATAGTGGTTCGAAGGTGGTGTAATTCTTCTACGTCCACTCTACTCCTTCGCAAGGAGGAACTTTGTTAAGTTAGTTCGATTTACAAGCCTCACTTTACAAACCTCTTCCTAAAAAGTTATACCTACTAGAATCAAAGATTCTAAAGCTAAATCCCACACAGGGTACAAAACTCACACAAAGTAAATAGCCTACACAAGACTAACAAACTTAGCAAGGATCCAATCCTATCAACTAAGTACACCAAACTTAAAACAACCTAGTACACAACAACTGGTTAAAAGTATATGGTATTTCTTCAGCTGGTGCGAACTTGAAACAGCCTTGAACTTGAAAGCTCTAGTGCTATGATTGACTGTTTCTTGAAGGTTGAGTGGCTGAACTTAGGTAAGGTTGAAAAAAGCTTTGGAGTATATCTGATTTTCCACTCGGCTTAGCTCAGCAAGTTCCTTGGTCACTCATACTTTCTATTTATAGTGCAAGGAAAAATATCCGTTGAAGAGAGATACTTCTCCATTTTGAATTAGAACTTTGATCTTCAAAGATCTTCTCTGTGGCTTCATTAAATGCATCATGGTCGAACAGAGCAGTTGGCATGTAAACCATTCATGAGCATTTAATGCGCCTGACATCGATATCCGGACCTCTCTAACATGCTTACTGACACGGCAAGGCAATTTGGGTCCATCACAGAAATTCATGCAACGGGTAGCTAATCTACTTGAAAGTTAGTTTTGCTCTTCCTTGAACTGCATGATCTTCCTTGTACTGCATGGAGGAGAATAGCGTTTATCTTCCTGCAAAAGATCCGTTGGCTACTTCATGTCACCTCTGCAGGCTGCTTCTGCATGTTGCTTGTTGCTTCCTGCATCAGCTTTCTGTTCCAGAACAACTTTCTGTTCTCGAAACCTGCAGTCAGTATCCTGATTCTAAACAGCTTCCTGTTTCAAAATCCTGCAGTTCAGCTTTCAGAAGATATCTTCCTATACCTTCTGAGGTTGGTTTTCCTCATAACTTGAAAAATCATTACATGATCTCTTACAGATAAGGAAACTAAATATCACATAATCAGTATGGAAAATAGGTACTATAATCCTTAAGCAAACTGTTTTGTCTCATCAAAATAACAATAGAAATATCTCAACAATATTATTACGTATTCACTTCAATAATGTAGTAAGTTTCTAATTTTTGTATGCCATCAGTATGAGTATTCAAAATACATATGCTTAAACAAATCTTGATTGTGATTCTCCAATATATTCTAAGCAATTCAAATTACAATCCAATCTTACACTATGAATCTAGATGTGGATAAGAATGGATATCAATTTTTGTCAAAATCATAATTAAAACCCTATAATTGTGATTAGAGTTTGGTAAGTTGTCACCATTTTTCACCAAACATTATCCCAAATCCACCTGAGAAGGAAAATAAAATAGAAAAAGCCGTATTATCGGAGGAATAATCCCACAAATGATTCGACTTTGGAGATGATTATGACGTGACGGTCTATTTCAGCTGATTTATGATACTATTTTTTTATCCATATTTTTCATTCTTCATATTTCTCCTTTTCACATCCAATATGTGTTTTTATCTAATTATATCTGTTTATTGACTTTATTCTCGTCACAATGGATTCTAAATTATGTGCATAATTTTTTTTAAAGAGAATATAGTTTATTAACAGTTATTTATTAATTATATTTTTATTTATTTGCATTTAACATCTCTATATAAATATTTATTCATAGATTATAATTACTCTGATTACTATATAGCAGTAGTCTATAATTGTGAGATTACATATAATAAAAAAATCTAAACACAACATAATTTTAATCCATGGTTAACTGAAATCAAAGTTTAAAGTTTGTATGTACTAAATGATTTTTTTCCTCTTTGCATATGTTTTGGATATTTATTTAATTTTTAAAAAGCTCTCATGATATCTCATGTGACTTGCTGTATTTGGGCCCTCACTTGCCCCCATAAACCACTTTCTCAACAAAATCCGTTTCATGTCATCTTTACGCAAACATAATGGTAATGGAGTTTTGTGATTCGTAGCTTGACTACACCTCTATCTAAACTATTATCTTTGTAGTTAATTGCTTTAATATTTCATAAGTATTAAGTTAAGATAATTATACTGTTGTATTGATGACAAAATACATCAATATAAATATAAATAAGTAGGATTCTTGTAAAACAGTTTTATAAATTTAATTTCATAATGCTGAACATCACATATATATTTGTGAAAATAGGTTTGATTTGAGGTTGATTGATTGATGTGTTTTTGTCTTACAAAATTTCATTGTATGCGTAAAATATTTTCATTTGAGTTTTTTTTTTTTTAAGTAATAACAATTTCCTGTGGCTTTTTTGTTTTTTTTCTATTTTTTGGATATTTTATTGTTATGACCAAATTCTTTCGGTTTATTGATATATTTGTTTTGTCAATTTCTTTGATGTTTTGCAGTCATTAAGGTGAGCTAATAACTCCAATTATGTCTCCTTATAAATTTGAGAATCAAAAGATTTATTAGGGTAATTCCTAACATCTTGCACTCAAACTACATTACATTTTGAAATACATTAAATAGTAATGAGAACTTAATTGAATACCTGGCCAAAACAACAAGAAGTTCTTGTGAATCAATAATTGATGTGTATACCCCACAGTTAAAGACTTAAGCACAAAAAGGAAAATTAAGATTCTTCAAGCATAGGTATGGGAAAAATGAGAACATAAAAGAAGGGTTGTGAGTGAATTATTTGAATAGGTAGGAAAAAAGCATCATATGAAAGAAGGAAATGATAGTATAAAGAGGACATAGTTCTAAAGGGATGTTAGGACAATCAAGGCATAGCCCATGTGCATCATGTTATATATTATACAATTATTTATGAAATTAAAGTCTCAAAAATAGGCATTGTTCCCATTTCTTGATTCAACAATTTAGGGACCCCAGCAAAATAGGACACACATTTGTGTGTTCACTGTTGTCCAGACAAGGACCATAGTCCTTAGTTTGCCCACAAGGATAAATATTATGGGATAATATGCCCACTAAATTCAAGACACTTTCTTGCTTGCCCAAAACCATATCCCACCTGTCACCCACATGTGACATTGGACAGAGGGGTCTTCAATTTTTCCAAACTAGTGTGAACCTATCTTTCATTATTTCATTACATATTATCTTTCATTATTTCATTACATCAATACGTAATAAAAAGGGAAATAAAATTGTTACCACTCTAAAAGTAATGTGGTGATAGTGTTTCTTGATTCATGCTTTAATTCTTACACATTAATTATATAGCTCTGAGTCATGTCAATGGCCAGTCCTTTCCTCATCCCAAACACCCCATGTATTCAAGCCCTAAACCATTTTAGGCACTAACAAGCCTTTTGAAGTTATGTGTGAGAGCATTTATAATATACATTATTTTGGTTTTGATTGTGTTCATATCGAAAAAATGGTGCTAACAACATCAAGGTCCAGTCAATGTGTCAACCTACACGGTATAATTCAATTAATCGTACATGTGATCCCACACTGCAATCAATACATTGCAGCGAGTCTCGCACACATAGTGGAAGCAATTTATTTTTTTCTAGACGACTTTTGGTCCGTCTTATGTTTTATTTTTGGGTTGGGAATTTGATATTTTTTTTTTAATAAATGAAGTTATCTCCACTCTGTGATTTCAGAAATTAATGCTAATCAACTCACTAAAAAATAGTGTTAATAATTCCCAAGAAAGTGACAGCCCATACAGATAAGTCTACATAGTCATAGATTAAGCGTAATTAAATGTACATTTTTTTTAACTTGAATAAAGTTTCAAGATCGAAATTCTCAATGTAATTTGAAAAAAATAAAAAATCAATAAATAAAAACCTACTCATTGTTTGGGATAGATGAGATTGTGACCTCATGGGCCTCAATATTTTTATTGGGCCGAAGATCTGTCAACTAGGTCCATGCCATATGGACTTTTTATATTGTTCATTCATATTCAATAATTCAAGTGCTAATTCACAACATATAACATTTTAAAACAAAAAATTAAATGATTTAAACAACTATGATTTCAAAATGTTGTAACCTCCTTATAAAATCGATTACTATAAATGAGATGAATAAACAACTTCCACTTATTGAAAATAAAGAAATTAGTTGTAATGATAAAAGGGAGAAAAAAGAAAAAAAAAATATAAAAGAATTGAGTTGACTTGTAATTATTAAAAGCTAGATAGGGTGGGATTTGAGCCCGGCTTTGTGATTGCTAAACTCCCCTCTTATCTCTAATTTTATAATAATCAATTCGGCCAACTGAAACTGTGTTAAAATCTATATCTCGTTTTATAAATACAAACTGTGTCATTTTATTTGTCAGATATATTTAATTAGATGGAGTGATAGAAACTCAACAACATTACAAAAAACCATGCATAAATAGATCAAAGAGGTGTTCAAAGTGTTGTATAGAATCATTGAATAAAAAGGAAATTCATGTTCCAACACATCAGATACAAGATTTCATTATTATAAAAATGTAAAATCATATAAAAACAAGATAATCAGATAATGTTAGAGGAATATTGTTTTTGATAAATATTGTGAATAGTGATGAAATAAGAGAAGTGGATCTAAGGGCATTTAGGGCGGCCTTCTTTGGTCTTCCAAACGTTGTAACAGGGACATGTTTCTTTGTTTCCAAAAGTGCCCGGTGGCACGCATCGGCATTTGGCACAACATTTCAAGCAGTAAAACATGCACGGTTTCTTGTGTGACGTGGCTTTGCATCGGTCTTTACAACGTGGCGTGCAATCTGAATAACATATATAACAACAAATCAGTTTCTTGTTGTTTAAACACTATTTTATTTTATAAAGACTAAGAAATAATTTAATTGATATAGTTATGTGAATATAATGACTAGCTTATCTGATCTTCAACACACATGATGAATGCATTTTACTAAATAAAAGTAGCTTGTACCAAAGCAAGATAGGGTTAAAGTGGGAAAAATTAATTAATGCTTCTTGATAATAAAAAAAAGGCAATAGATAGCTTGAAACAAATTTGATTTTCTAAAAGTAGAACTATTTTAAAATGAAGGGGGTAGCTAGATATTATTGAGCATAAATACTATATAAGAATGTGTATTATAACTAATTTCTAGACAAAGTAAAGAAAATGTGTGGTTTTAAAGTATACCTCGAAGACGGAGATGATTGTATCCCTGTCAAAAGGGAGCAAAATGAGAGTTAGAACAATGTATATAAATCAATGGAAAAAAGAAGCATAAATGTGAGCTATTTTACTAATGATACACTAAATAAATAGTGCATTCAATGTATTTCATCAAACTTAAAAACAGAACTATAATTGAGTAGCTTAGCGCCAAATTTCATTAAAAGTAAAGAACAAACTTACCTCAACCACATTAGACAAGGTGACCAAGAAAAGTATAGACAAAACTAGTAAGAAAGTAGTAGTGTTGTTGTATGAAGGGCCCCCCATTTTGAGTATATGATAAACACAATAAAATCTTGTCTTAGTAAGAATGGAAGATAGATATTTATAGAGCAAATTAATTTGGTGGTAAGATGATTACACCATATTTTGTGGCGTTGATTTGGGAAATTAAGATGCAGAAGAAAGGTGTATTAAATGTTGATGCGAAAACGGCGCCGTGTTTGTTGTGTTCTAAATTTGCTCTCATTATTATTTTGTCAACCTTTTTCCTTTTAGCATGTTACTTGTACCCTTTTTTCTTGCTTTTCTCATCCCTTTTTTTCTTTTTCTTTTTTTAAATACATTTAGTTTGGATCACTTTCTGCTCTTTCAATTTCGTTCGATTTTTGTACATTACGACTCAAAAGTGTAGAATTATGAATAATAATTTGATCTCATTTTTCAGTTCAACATATTTGATATCTTTCATTCTTTATCTCACATTCTAAATCAGTGCTGAGGAAGAAACTGTGAGAGTATTTTTGTCCAATCTTAATATTCTTTAATTATGTCAAAAAAATTAAAAAATCTTTGATGGTCTTGTAACATAACAAAATTTGAATAAATGACTTAATGCATAAATAGAGAATGTTATAAGTAAAATTTTATGTATTACAAATGTTGTATATTCTTAAAAAAAAAAAAAAAAAAGTTGTAGGTGAGGTGACATTTCTTGGGATAAGGTAGTTGTAACGGAGATATTACTAAAATCGTAGAGCTTGTTTTATAAACTTCATAATTATAGATTTAAATATTAAGTTTCTCCATCCAGGTATTTTAGAGCAGTTTTTCCCCCATTTAAACGTTTGTTTTGATTTGCAATTTTATGTACAGTTGGTTATAGTTAATACCTATAAGATTGCATCACACGACACAATAGTTATAAAGATTCTTTACTTATTTTTCTTTTAAACCAAATGATAATGTACTAGTTAAATATTCTTGGGTGTATTTGAAAAAATTATGAATGAACGAAAGTAGGGTACAAGTCATGTGCACAAGTGTAAGGTGCCAATTAATTTTGTTAATCATCACTGATAAGCACGGTGGTCAGATTGTCGGGTACTTACCAATTTTAGTAAATTGGTTTTAGGTAATTTTCCCCATAGAAAAAACTTAAATATGGATTATTTTGTTTTTAGCATTTTATTTTATTAGCAACAATCATGTAAAAATGATGATAAAATATGCGCATAAAGTAAAAAATTGATAAAACATCAAGCTTAATTAAATTATAAAACAAATGTGGTGCATAAAAAAAAAAGCAAGTTTAACTTATGGGATTTATTTTGAGTTCCTTTTAATGTTTTTAAGATGGGTTGTAGATTTCTAACAAAGTCCACTTGGTTGAAACAAGATCACAATATTTGAAAGAAAAATTGATATATTAATTTTGTGAATAGAATTATTATCATATAAAATGAAATTGTATTCATTAATGCTTTTATAAGTCATGAATTAATGTCATTGCTTTTTTTTTTTTGAAGAGAAGACATTAAATTTTTTTATATATAGACTAACTTGCAAAGTCCCAACATCTTATGATATATATAAAAAAAAAAAGTTAATTGTTGAAAAAATCACATCTTTTACTCGAAATATCATTTTAATCGGCCTTTTTAATATTTGTCAAAATAATATAATCTTATATATGTAGCATGGTTTTTAACCTCGATCAGTTTTTTAACCACATTCGAACAGCAGAACACGTCAGTATTTTTTTTTTCCAAAATTAACCAAGGTCAAATAATATAGTACATATATAAAATATGTTATTTTGAGCAATAATATAAAGTTTGATTAAAATAACAATTTGAATAGAGATTGTGATTTTTCCAGACAATTAAAATACAATGCACGATCCATTACAAACAAATATCGACCAGATTTCCATGTCGTAACTTAGTTTCAAACCATATTAAAAATCTGAGTAATTGTTAAATGGGGCCATGCATTGACTTTTGGGATTATGGAAAAATTGCAAGTATCGAAGTGGAGACATGTGACAACATGTTCACTAATATCTTAGTTACAAAATGATACGTACGGCAATCAACATGCCTTATGGCCTACATGTATCTATGTGTGTCACATTATTTCCTCACATTTCACTCAAACGGCTTTAATTATTACTCATCATTTAACAATTTTCGCTTCAAACAACGTCATTAAAAAAATCTACGTTATATATTGTTCAAATTTTTATATTGAATCAAAAGATTGAAATTTGGTTATCATAGTATTCACTTCTGTACATGAAATCAATACAATATCGTAAAAACGGAGTATTGAAAATCGCATATTAAGATTCAAAACACCACCATACGTTTCTCATATACAAATTTGGTATGCATCTTAATTTATTATATAATCAAACCATTTGATTTTGCAAGTCAAACCAACAAGGCTTAATTCCTTGACTCATAAATATATATACCGATATGAATTCTTTAATTTCTCTTAATTAAAATATAATGAGATGCCAATATCACATATGTGGAAAAATTCATTTAATAAGGATACATGCAGCATTTCAAAAATTAAGACATTGCAAAAGCCATATTTAGTTGATAGTTATGTCTATATATAGATCTTGGAAATTGAGCATTAAAATTTTGAAATATGAAATATTCGATACAGTTAAATGTTGTTACATGAATACCAAATGATCAAGATAATTATATATATATATAGGAAATTGAACATTAAAATCAATTTGTTATATGAAATATTAGATACAATTAAATTCAATTACACGAATACTAACTAATTCAATTATTTGATAACGATGAATACAAAAGAAGTTGTTTCTAAGGACATTTAGGACCACCTTCTTTGGTTTTCCAATTGTTGTAACAAGGACATGTTTTTTTGTTGCCGTAAGTGCCTGGTGGCACGCACAAACACTTGGTGCAACATTTCAAGCAAAAAAACATGCAAGGTTTCTTGTGCGACGTCTCCGAGCACCGATACGTGCAACGAGGATTGCATTCTGTTAATAATCAAACAAATCTTTTAACTAAGAAATTTTACATAAAGTGGAAGAAATAAATATGGAGTCGAATTTGTTGGTTTATGTATACCTTCAGGACGAAGATTATTGTACCCCTATAAAAAGAAAGGAAAAAAAATTAGTTAAACATTTAAAAAATAAAATATTGAAGATGGGAGAAACAAATTTAATTTGTGTAAAATAAATTACCTGAACCACATTTGATAAAGAAAGAATGAAAAACAATAACAAAAGCAAAAAAATTCTGTTGTAATGTGGCGCCATTTCACTTTGTTCTCTCAAAAATGAAAGAAAAATGTAGTCTTAATTTGTATGATGAAATGAAATATATGTATAGACTGATGAATGCAATAAGTCCATATTTATAGTGTGGATTTGGTGAGAAATTTGGAGAAAAAACGCAATAATGACCATTAAACTTTGGGTCTAAACGGCGCCGTGTTGTGTGTTCCTCATTAAATTTGGTAAAAATTGCCATTTTAGCATTTTACGTGTTTCCTTTTTTATTTCTTTTGCTTGCCACCATAAATAAATATGCACTCTTCTTTTTGACAGTTTGGATCACAATCTTATCTCTCATATTTTTCCACATTAATGAATATTATGAGTATAATAATAGGGATTTATGGAATGTATTTACGTGAAACGAAATGGAATAATTCTAATAGAGGATCCAAATCATCCTTTTAATTATTTTCCTTTTTTATCTTTATTTTCTTATCTTGTTATAAGAAAATATGTTTTTTTTTTTTTTTTTTTTTGCATATTACTTTCTTTGATAATTATTATTTTACAAAACAAAAATTGTTTCAATTTATCTCAAAACTTATATGAAACTGTCTCATATAAGATTTTATTGTGAAACATAGTTTTATGGTCTCATGTGAGACTAACATTAACTAATGAATGGATTGACCCACTTTTATTTATCCATATAAACCCCGTCTTACATAATTTCACGAGAAACCGATTTATATAAGACATAGTCTCAATTATTCGTTTTTTTCTTTTATTATCGAGAAAGTTAATTCTTTTCTTCCAAGTTTGCAATTTCTTGTTTTAGTGTCTTTCATTTAATGTTTTTATAATAATACATGTGAAACAACATAAATATATTCTAATGGAGAAAGTAATAATTCATCGATTATAGGTCGAAATTTGAGACTTTTAGATTTTCTCAAAGCGTAAAAAATATTTTTATAAGTGATTTGACATTTTTTTATAAAAATTTTGTAATGTTTTACTTTGTCATGTAGACTTTAAAGTTGATGCATTTTACGGTATCAGATAAATTCTAACTGTTCTTGTGTTTGAAATTAATGACTAAGATTTGTCTGATATCGTAAAATGTTTCAAATTTAAAGTTCATATGACAAAGTGAAACATTTTGAAATTTTTACAAAAACAGTGTAAAATCATGTATAGTTGATATGAGAAAAAGTTTTTAACCCTTTCTCAAATGATACATGTAATATATTATTTGTAAAACGTTAACATGCTCAATTGCTCGCTATAATATATAGCTGTATAAAAATCACATTTTCTTAAATCATATTATATGAAATTATTAATCATATTAGATATAAAATAAAAAAATATTCGGCTAAAATTACACTATGTTCACTCTTTCTTCTTGTGTGAAATCGGCAAACGTCTGTTACGCCCGTTTGTGAACCACCCTGATTCTCTTATCGATAAAATGGTAAGTAAGGATTTTAGTTAACAAATAGAGGTTTCACTAATTTGGAAAAATATCACAACTAATATGGAATATGAATAACTTCCTTACCCTGATTCTTTTGTGGTTGTGTTTTAATTGAGTGAAGTGTATCACAAATTCATCTAAATTAAAATCCACTCAATTACTTAAAATTCAATTCAAAATTAAAAATGAAAGTGATGAATTTCACAATTAAATCAATTCAAACATTATCGATAAATTTATTACTGTTTATTGTATAATTAAGTATGTAGGACACTAATTAAAACTTAATAATAATCAATGTAAAAAAATTTCATTACCATCTCATTTTTGCATACCAATCATGCCGTAAAATCTACTAAACAAATTATTCCTTCAAGATTTCAGAAAATATTAACTTAATGTTATTTGAATTGAATATAGAATCAAAGGAGGATGATCATATCAGATATATCTGTAACGCCTAGGACAAAACGATGCATGATTGACTAATTAAATAATTAAACCCCTAATTGTTTGATTTAATTACGTGCGTCTCAAAAAAACGATATAATGCATAATTAATTATCGAGTGTATATTTTAATCGAAAATCATATGTTATATTTTATTAAAAGGTATTGTAGTCAAAAATCGCAAGTTAAAACGATAAAGGACGGCTCGTTAAGGATTCGTAGCAAAATACACGAAGAATACGAAGAATTGAAAAAGAGATATTTTCGATCAAAAAGTAAAAAGTAAGATATTTTGTAAAAAGTGAGATATTTTGCAAAAAGTAAGATATTTTGTAGAAAGTAAGATATTTTGAAAAATTAAAGATATTTTGAAAAAATATCTATATATAGTAGGAAACGAATCTTAAACGAGAAATTTTTTCTTTTCTCCCTTCTCTGTTTTCTGGCCGGCGGCCGCCACGCCGGCGATGCCACCGCTACCTCCCCCGTTTTGACCGATCTTCTCACCTCTAATAGTTTTCATCGAGCCCGTTCCAGATTCGGGCTCGATTTTGCTTTTCGACGGCTTCTTCGTCGGGAAACGGCCGGTCAAACCCGGCCTAACCCTTTTTTTTCTCTCCTCTCTCTCCCTTTCTTTCTCTTCTCTTCTTTCTCTCTCATCCATCGGACTCTCTCTCTCTCCCTCGCTGGATCTCCTCCTATCGCCGTCATTCGGGTCGCGTGTGTTCGTGTTTGTGGGTATTAGGGGCGCCGTCGTGAGTGGCGCTGCCGTGCACGCTATTTCGGTTGTGTTTTGGTTGTGGCCGGCGGGCGGAGTCGCGTTGGCGATGCTGGGTGTGCGTGTGCGGCGATGGGAGAAGGGCTGAGAGACGATGGGGGTAAAGGTTTGGGGGGTAGGGACTTCCTCCGGAAATTTGAAGAGTTCAGGGTCCCAGTTGCAAATCCCAGGCTTTCAAGTTAATAAAAGATCTTAAGGCTTAGAATTCAACGTATCACGAGGGTTTACCACCGAATAAGGTGGGGTAACTTCTAATCTCTATATGTTTATTGTTTTCCGTATTTGATATATAAATTGTTGAATCCTATGTGCCGTGATTATATGCTGTGAATATTGTGTTCATTCTATTATACTGTGAAAGAACTAAGATCCACATTCATGTCACGGAGGGACTAATGGTCCGTAAAAAACATCACGGAGGGATTAGTGGTCCGTAAAATGCACCAACGGTATAAAAACCATTTTGTAGGGTAAGACGGGTTGCACTCGCACCTATTGGTATTTAAGTGTTATGCATTCTACGTGTTGTGTCTAATTGTCGAACTCATATTATGTTTGATTTGTTTAACTGCTTAATAAACGTTAAAATATGGAAATTATTCCTACGAGTGTATTCAACGCACTCACCCCACGTGTATTCACGCTACAGGAAACAATGAAAGTGGAGAAGCGTAGAGAGAGGGGTGTCATATCAGTTGTGATCTTTTTCCCTTTTCGTTTTCTGGTTTTGCCTTTAAAAATTATGTTGATCATTTGTAAAAAATAAATTGTTCTTCTATGTTATGGATCCTGATGTTTTTTCCGCTGCTTTGCTTTTCAAATGTTTTATTATGGCTAGACGCCGATGATTCGAACATGTAAAATCGTATGTTTCGTTGTTTCCGAAGTTTCAAACGTTGTTTCGAATTTTTACTCGTTTTTTTATATGTGATGCTATTTAAAATATACGTCTTTTTTCCCTTTCTTCCTGCACGCCCGTAAAGAAAACTTTGATAATTTAAAAATGAAAATGGGGTGTTACAATATCAATGGATTACTTGAATTCTAAATAGAAAAAGCATACCTGAATTTGAACTTATGATCTTTGAAGATTGACTTTAATTGCCTTACAATATACCTTTTAAGTTGGGTTTTTTGATTCTACCGATTTTTAGATTGGTGAAAAAATAGATGAAAATTAAGGGTCGTATTTTCGTACATATGGCCCAGTTGAAAGTCCATCAAGACCAATTGAATTTATGATATCTCTTGCAAAATACATAATAGATCATTTTAGTACAAACTTATATTTTTTATACACTGTTATACTAAAATGCTAAGACAAAATTTGGGTTAAATCGTTTAGCAAATTATATCATGTGAAACAGAGTTCCATAACAAAATCCTATTAATTGAAATCCAATATACGTAATTTAAAATGTAATATTTTTGAACAAAATTGAATTTGAATATATATCTTCCGTAACTAAATTTTAATATTTGGAAGTAAAAATATTATATTTGTAAGAGTATTTTTAAAAATATTACAAAGTATAATTACTGTATTTTTCACTCCTTTTCTTTTTTACAAGTTAAATGTATGGGGAGATAAGCAGCCAGAAGCGACGTCTTCTTGGTTGTTTACAAACAATCTGTGTTGTATAACGTTGGCTATAGAGGGGCCACATCCTAAGCCTGTGGTTGGAATTTATCAATATTCTCATTCTCTCTCTAACTACTATATTTCTCACTATAATTCCTAGCACTCTCTCTCATTCTTGGTCCAGGAAAGGTGAGTGAGTGTCTCCTTACTTCTCGATTTTGTATGTTTTGATGCGTGGCTTCTCGATTTTCATGTTAGGGATTCTATGTGATGCACTCTTTTGAAGATTTCTGTCATCAATTTGTTTGTGATATTTGCTGGTTAGTGGTTTATAAACTTCTTGAGAATCTTTTTATGTGTTTATGTAGGTGGGTATATGTTGGCTAGGAGATAGAGTGTATAAATTTGCCCCTTTTGGAGTGGAATTGTGCTTTTTGTTGTAATTCATTTCCTTTAGTTGAGAAGCCACTTTAGCTCAATTTTAGAGTAACTTCTGTTGCTTCTTGTATTTTCATTTGCTAAAAGAGGTCATATCTCAAGTTAGACCCTGTTCATAGTTTCTCCTAATTAGTTATGGAACTAGGATGAACTGAAATGAATGGGAATGATGTAAGCTCTATGATTCAATTGATTTAAAGATGCTTATGATTGATGTAATGACTTCCAAATATGATTTTAGTGCTAGTTTTTTTTAGAATGGAGCAGTGCAAGAGTAGGTCTGTTTACATGTTTGATCTTTGAAAATTGTGGAAAGGATTTTGGCATGAATGCAACGACATCAACGAATAGGGCAAGCCAGTTGCCATTCCTATTAATGGTAAACCTATTATCAAATTGATGTGTTTATAAAATGAATTCAATGATGGGCAATAATAGATTCTCCCCAAGTGATAGACATTCATTTTCTTTGAGCTTTTATAGTTCTATTCTCAATTATTGTCTCAATTGGATTCTTAAGTATTTTCATTTGAACTCCACATCATACTAACCGTACTCTTCTGTTATTTGTTCAGCCTTCGATCTTCTGGGGAAATGCTATCTTGGGGTTATACAAATTGATCATTTCTCCATCTCGTCTTACTGAAGCCACGGTATAAGTGGAGCTTCCTGCTATCCAAATTCATGGCTAAAGCAAATGGGGTTATTTATTCATCAGCAAAATCGCCACAACACCCTAAGTTACATATCATAAAGCAAGGAGCCAATCATTATAAACAAGGAACTGGACATCTCTCGATGTCAAAACTGAAGTTCTGTACAAAGGGATTCTTGCCTTTAGGTCGAAAATTAAATACTTATATTGGATCTCGAGGACTTTCTTTGGTATGTCAGTCAACAGAAACACACAATACAGAAACAAAAGAGCGTGTGAGGCACCTTGATAATTGTTCAAATGCATCCAGGTATACATGGCCTTTTGAACCTCAAATATTGCATCTTTTGTTCCACTTATAACTTTTCTATCATCAGTATTTTCTTGTAAACTAATCTCAGCTTATAGTTTGATTTTGATAATTTGTTTTTGTGTTTGTGCCAGCTCTCAAAGTGGAGATGAGAATCCCATACGGACTGGAAAACTCATATTACCCAGTCAAGGGTTAGCTGAAGCATGCCGATTTGTTTCCAATGATGCAAAATTCGTGAATGAAAGGGCTAGAAGTGATATTGTACTTCTTTCACGGTACGAAGAATGCCCAATTGTTCATCACTAATAATTAATCAGGATTCCACTGTATCATAGTCTTTCTATTTCTAGCTTTTTTTGTCAAAATATATCATGCTGCCCATGATGTACTTTTCCTGTTTGGGTTGCTAAGTATGACCTCACTATTTTCAATTCAATCCAGTTAAATAACCTTCATCTGTACTCTGTTCTGTATTGCATCTAACAATTTTAAAATTTCAGGAGCATAATGAAGTTGGATGCTCGTGCAAGGCAGGATGTTGCATTTCTTGGTTCAGAGTTCCTTAAGCTTGATGGTAAGCCTTTTTTTGTCATTGTATATTGGGGTGGGTATTAATTAGACTTCGATTGAAGTGTCCGAACACAGGAAATGAACAACACTTTCTTGCCGATTGTCAATATGCATCTAAAAGGATGCTTAGTTTTGTCTTGGGGCAAAACATTATTTTTACCCTGTGCTTATGGTCAAAATCAAAGTAGTTAAGGCAGTCAATCTATGTCAAGTTAGTTCCTTTTATCCACACATTTTGATGACTATTCAAATCAATAGATGCGAGTACTTTAGTGAGTATGTCTTGGAGAGTCCAAAATATGTACGACATGATGTACTTGATTATTATTCATCAATTGAATAATCAATTACCTTTCTTACTTGGTAGCACGCGCCAGGGAAGATACTGAGAAAATTGATCATAATGTAAAGAGAAGAGCTGAAAGGCTTCATCATATTGCCACGGTAAGGGATTTCCTTTCCCCCATGTTGTCAAAACAAAAAAAGAGAGAAATTCTGTTGTTAACCTGTGTCTTGGCATGCAGATACTGAAAAACATTGCTGAATCAAGATTGAAAAGTGCCGCTGACAAACACTGGAGTGATGGTGCATTAGAGGTGATGATGGTGCTTTAGTGCTGCCTCATAAATGTTTATACCCTATCTGTGTCGGTTGAATTGCAGCATTGTTGCTCTTTTTGTGCAAATTACTTTACTTTAAGTTAATCTACATATTTTAGGCTGACCTGAAGCGGGCCAACTTTGTGGCAAAGCAACGTGCAATGGAAGATTCTCTGACAGCTTTGGAGGTATAGTTATTAGGCAAAATGCTTTGTTTTCTTCACTGTAAAGGAGCAAACCTTTCCTTGTATAATGATGTCCAGTGAAAAGAATCTTTAATTTGCTATTTGCTTGACTTTGGTGCACTTCACAAATAATATTTTTCCTTCCTCTTTATTAATGATTCGAGAATTCAGATTTCTGTTTGTTGGAGTTGCAGTTTCTCAAAAATGTTCACGATATGATGGTGAGCAAAATGTACAGATCGTAAGTTTCTACAACAGTATATCTCCCTGGCCATTCAATGTGAGTGATTATTTCCTGACTGAAGTGATTTGGTCTGCATAGGAAAAGAGATCCTATAAACACTAGTGAGTTCTCAAGGCAAATAACACTTGAGAAAAACGGGATAACTCTTGATTTTTTCCCTGGAGAGGTGTCTGCAGATCGTATTAGTGCCATTCAGGTTTGTCTTGTATATAGAATGCAAACAAAAAAGAATTCTGTGTCTTAAAACCCTCATTTTATTTTATTTTCAACATGTAGGAAGCTTATTGGAGCATAGCGTCTGCACTATCTGAGGCCGATGGAATTGACTTCACTGACCCTGAAGAGGTCCGAGTCTAATGAAATCATACAAATTGAGATCTTGAATAAACGTCAATAGAATCTGAATTTATCTACTCTTGTTTTCTGTTTGGGCCAGCTGGAGTTGCTGGTAGCTGCTCTTATAGGTCTCGATGCAATGGATGGTAAAAGTAGCGTCTCTCTGTTAGCAGAGTGTTCAAATTCTCCAGATGTCAGCACCAGGTAAATTTGCTTCACACATCGATCTTTATACTTGTTCCCTACTCTCTCCTCGTTTTGACTTTTTCTTTGATATCTTGTGTTCTCAACGAGCAGGAGAGCACTTGCTAATGCATTATCAGCAGCTCCATCAATGTGGACTCTAGGAAATGCTGGCATGGGTGCCCTGCAGGTACTTTATTAATGTCACCAAGTTTCTCGAGGCTTTTGTTTTTTGCTTACTGGGAAACATGTGAGTGTTGATCGAGAAGTGAATAATATCGATTGCAGAGGTTGGCTGAGGATAGCAATCCAGCAATCGCTGCAGCTGCATCGAAAACCATATACGAATTAAAGAAACAGTGGGAGATCGAGGAAGGAGATAGCTGGAGGTTCATGATGAACGAAACGGTTGAAGTAGTAGACGAGGAAGACAAAGACGATGGCACTAAGCCCGTATAGGAATCCGAATTCGTTACGTAGATACGAGTGGTCTTAGGTTTACAACTAATCAATGAAGTTTCACATGTGATAGATGCTTGTTCTGCTCATGCTTTTGTTCATCTTCTGTATAATAAAGCAAAGAGAAATATTGAGAATTGAGCATCTTAATAGGGTGTTCTGCTTTCAAGTCTATATTGTGAAATGCCACAGCACGATTTCTAGTCATATTAAAAGCGTTGTAGCAACTTTGTATGTTGGCGGAAAAATTATATGGTAAGTGGGCTAAAAGTAGTTGAGTTTTGTGTAATTTATGCACTACTTGAGTTAGGTTAGAATTGTCACTTTCTTTGTTTTGTAAGGGGACCAGTAAATTCATTAAATGCTTCACAATTTTGAAAATTGTTCAATATCATTATTCGATACATTGAGATGTCAAAAAACAATTAATTAAATTTACAATTAGTTCGTAGCCATGAAAAGAAGAAATTATTTTATTAAATTGATATCCATCTAGGTAAAGAGGAATTCGAATCTTAATTTCAGAGCTATAAATAAAGCAAACATCTACATAATAAACTCGTATGAGCTAATATAAGTGAAATAGACGTAACAAACTCAAACTTAATACTAGTATTCTTCTCATTAATTAGTGAGCAAACTCTTATGAGGTAGTAAATCAAATATAATAATAATAATAATAATAGACTTTTCAATTTATAATATTTATATTGTTAATTATAAAAAATGCAAAAATATCGAACATAAGTTATTTAGAATAAAATTATACTTTTGTAATATTATAAAATATATATATATATATATATATATATATATGTATTTAAACGAACTAGTGAATACTTTGTTTTCTTCTTTCCCATGTGTTTTGATGTATTTAAAAAAAAAAATCGCCTTAGATTTTTTATTTGGATGTCTCAGTTCCTTCTTTCATTCACAGTTTACTTACATTTCTCACTCATCAACTACCTAATTTTCACTTTCTGTACATAGTTCCACTAAATTAAAGTTTAAAAGAAAAAACTTAGAAATAAAGTTGGAAAAAATCATTAATTATTTGTTTACATTTATAATGAAGGGGGGAACTTTTCTGACAAATATTGCCACCCATTTTCGACTTCCCAGTTGCTCATGATTCATCTGCCAACCCATTTTTTTATATTTTCATTATTATAATCTCCAATGGCGATTACCTAACCCTTTTGGTAAAATTTCTAGTCTTTTCACACCATTTTCCTACTTCAAATACCTTGTGCTTGTATGTATCAGTATATATAAACGGGCTAAACAGTCTTCTTCACTGTGTTTTTTATCTCAGATTACGTTATTGAAGGTGTGCCATTTATTTGCTTGTTCAATCGCTGTAAGCTTTGGAATCAGGGATTGAAGAGAACAGAGCAAGGTGCGCTTTTCAGTTTCTTCTTTTAATCGTGATTTACTTTTGCGAGTGTTTCGATTGATTATTGAAGTGCTTTGATGATCTATTGCCCTTCTGAATTAATCTCAACAGAGATGTTGCTTGGTGTGGTTGTTGGATGAACTCAGATAGTTGTATTAAAAAATGGGGGTCGTTTTAGGAACCGTGTTTCTAATTCTGGATTGATGTTGTGATTTTACTGTTTTCAAAGTATGATTCCATTGCCGTTAATGTAGTGATATGCGTATGGAACATATTAGGGGCACTGGTATAATATTCTTCGATCGTGCAGGATTGTTTATGTCTTATATTGAACGAGAAATTAATGGTACAAGTGTTCGTGATGTAGTTGATGTTTGTGCCCGATATAGATGTTTAATGTGATTTTCGAGACTGAAGATCATAATTTCTTGCAATGTTATTTGGACTAGTTTTTATTATTTTAGTAGTCTGTAGATTGCAGTATCAATCACCTAATCTTGAATTACTAACAATATCTGAATCTTGAGGAAACAAACTTCTTATACCCCAAAAAGAAATTTGTTAATCTGGTAGCATATATGGGTCCAAATGTATGTTACCTCACTTGTACGTTTGCATTTCATGAAATTGCAGTTTTTATTTGCCTTTTGTGATCTGTTAGAACTTGGAAGTAATCTGCCCTATTAATCTCAATCTTTAGCTGACTTTGGTGAATGGTCCTTCTCCAACTTTTAACAGTCAGAGTCAAATACTCTACCATCTTAGATCTCAACTACTTAATGTGGTTTAATCGTGTACCTTGGTCCCATGCATCTACCATTATACTTAAATGATAATTAATGAGGGTCATAATTATTTCCTTGCTTGGCTAATTTCAAGAAGAGACTTATTTTCATCCTAATATAAACCATGAGTTATATTGTGAGAGTATAGAGCTCTCTATGCTCTCCTCTTTACTCTATACTCGAATCCCATATTCTCTCTTTCTAGTCACCGTCTCTTTCTTCAGTATATAAGAAGAAAAAACGCTTGTAAAGAGGTAAGGTTATCAGAATATTAGCTTATTATATTTCAACCGTGGATATGTAAAAAGTTATTGCAAGGGTCAGGTCATCCTGTTTCAGCTACAGGTGCTCTTAAAGATTTTGATGTGGATAAATAGTACAAAATTTTTGAGTTTTAATTCAGTGCTAGGGAGCCTAAACTACAGCTACGAAAAGATGGAAACATCATAAGATTATCCTAGTGATTTGTGAATGAATAATCATCATGGTAGTTCTCAAAATTTTATATTTATAAGTTAATAAAACAAGGTGTTTCTGCTCATGTTTTGTGATTGTTAGTCTAACAACACTTGCTGCACCCCTTCAATTAGGAGTAATTTGGATTGCATAAATTTCAACACTTTGACCTTTTATTATAGTAATGGTCATCCCAGCTGAATACTGAGTATATATACATCAAAATATTCACCCCATACCTGAAGCATACAAGAACTGAGTGAAACTTATGTGTGTGCTTGTGGGTATGTGTATGGATCCTCTCAATGGAGATCCGGATTCTTAGCCAGAAAGACTTTTGGAGAACATGGTTTGTTCCATAAAATCAGCCTTTCCTAGGGGGGTTATTGAATATGCATGTCTCTACTTACACATCTGTTGTAAATTCTGAATGAAGATGCTGATTCTACTCTCTACGCTTTTCTTATGACAAATTTTTTTTAGATGGGTGATGTAGCTAAAGATCTTACTGCTGGAACTGTTGGAGGGGCAGCACAATTGATATGCGGGCATCCTTTTGATACCATCAAGGTCAAGCTCCAAAGTCAGCCTGCTCCCCTTCCTGGTCAGCTGCCCAAATATGCAGGTGCTATAGATGCTGTGAAACAAACAATAGCTGCAGAGGGTTCAAGGGGTTTGTACAAGGGTATGGGAGCCCCACTTGCTACCGTGGCTGCCCTCAATGCCGTGCTTTTCACAGTTCGAGGCCAATTGGAGTCATTGCTGAGGTCTGCACCTGGTGCTCCTCTTACAGTGAACCAGCAGGTTGTTTGTGGAGCTGGAGCTGGAGTCGCTGTAGCCCTTCTGGCCTGCCCTACCGAGCTGATAAAGTGCAGGTCAGTTTCATGGAATCATAATGTTATAGTTCAATTTGATGTGGGCCAAATTATGCTGTCATGACTCATGAGCTGGCAATGTTTTTTCATGTATCTTGCTTTCGTGATAAATACAACACTTCCTTTATTTCCTACCTGAAATGCAACAAAAAGAAAAGAAAAGACAAAAAATCAAATAATTGGAAGGTGGAACCTGATGTAGTTGAGGTTGGCATCGTGGGATGATCAGAGATAAAGTGGTGAGACAATTTCTAACACTGGGTCGGGGTCTGCGAGGTAGGAATTGACCTGCAAAACAGAGGCCAAATTTCGTAGGTTACTCCCAAGTCCTAACTATGTAACCCTTTTAACTTTCAAATCGTAGATAATGAGATTGTAAAGGTTGAATTGGACATTAAGTATTGAATAGTAAGTGAAACATTAATCTTTACTGGAAAAGTATTTATAGCACTCCTCACATGTAGACTGAGTTACAGCTCCGTAAGACACGTATTCTTCACATGCAGACAGGTGAAATGACCCTAGGTGTACTGTGTACATTGCTATTCTTGTGAGAGGAATCATGGTTTTATCTGATTGAACCCAATGGTGGGGTTGGGTTGAGTTTTATCTGATCAAAGCTCTTGCTTCCAGCTGGCACATTCATTGAATTGTGCTTATAAAGTTATAATCCCTTAAATCAGATTAGGAAATTTTAACACCCATATTCGAAGTCTAATTGTTCTCTGATTCAGATTGCAAGCCCAGAGTGCACTAGCATCAACTAGCTCAGGTTCTGTTGCTATTAAGTATGGTGGGCCAATGGATGTGGCAAGACACGTTCTTCGTTCAGAAGGAGGTGCTAGAGGCATGTTCAAGGGCTTGGGTCCCACCTTAGCACGAGAAGTACCAGGTAACGCTGCCATGTTTGGTGTATACGAAGCATTGAAGCAGTATCTTGCAGGCAGCCAAGACACTTCCAATTTAGGAAGAGGTTCACTTGTCCTAGCTGGAGGCTTAGCTGGAGCTTCATTCTGGATTTCTGTTTACCCCACTGATGTTGTTAAGAGTGTGCTTCAAGTTGATGACTACAAGAATCCCAAGTTTTCGGGCTCCATTGATGCATTCAGGAAGATCTTGAAGAGTGAAGGAATTAAGGGCCTGTACAAGGGCTTCGGGCCAGCAATGGCCCGAAGTGTTCCTGCAAATGCTGCTTGCTTTTTGGCGTATGAAGTTACTAGGTCTAGTTTAGGATGATTGGTGTTTTAGTTCTGTTAGAAATTTTGATATCATTCAGCAATCAATATTTGCAATTCTTGAGGTATTGTTTCCTCAATCGAATTTTTTTTTCCTTAAATCCAAAAGGTGAGAAATCTTGTTTATGAGGAATCATTGGGATTTTAATCTTGGATAATTGTTTAGTTCAAATAATTTTGTTAAATACATTTTAATATCTTTTAAAATAATTATTTCATATTTTGATGCCATTTTTTCTAAGAAAAACATGTCTCTGATGACATAATTATCACTCACCTTTAATTCAATAAATAAAAAAGAAATGAAAAGAAAAGAAAGAGAAAGGACTATAATTTGACTTTTGATTAATCTAACGCTATATGCTTACCCAAAAAACAAGGAAACTTGATTAATCAATACTGAGTTGATTTTTACCGATATAAGTATGTAATAGTTTTCAGCATAAAGTATAAATGTGTAAAACTTTACGAAATCCCTCATTTGAGTTTTAATATTTTCTAATATACAATGTTTATAAATATGTGCAAAGCATAATATGCTTTTTCTTTTTTAAGAAGACCGAATCAAAATATTCCAACATTATTGATTTCGTAATCTACATATAACGAAATAATATTTAATGTAATATCTGAATAAAGTTCTAATGTCGTATTTTATAAAAATCAGAAACAAATTATTATGTTATAAATTATTTATATAATTGAATAATATATGCATAATATAATAAACATACTTCAATAAGAAATTAAAAAAAAAAATACAAATGTAATGACTTTTACGGTGTGTGAAGCTGCTCACGACTTTCGTTTCACTTTGTGTGGAGCTTTCTCTGTCTATCTTCTTATTTTTTCTCGTTTGCGGGTTTTTCTCTCTCTAATCTTACAGCTAGCCAGCTAGCTTCAATGGCGACCGAAGAGTTCAAAAGATCTTCTTCGCTCCCACCATATCCACAGGTAAATTACCTAAATTCGTTCTACAATCCTTCCATCCCTTTTTTTTTTTGTGACGAGCTTCAATTTTCATTTTCATTTTCATTTCGCATATTCCATGCTTCAAACAGATCTGTCCTTTTCCTTTGTTTTTACCGGATTGTTTTTACCCGCATGTAAGTTAGCGTTTGAAATTTGAAATTTTGTTGCGTTTATCTTCAAGAATAGTGAGAATTTCCATATTTGAACAGAAACCCTTTTCCTAAGTCCATACGAAACCCTCATTTTTCGTTATTGTCTGTATAAATACCTTCATTAATATTAAACATAATTGAGCTATTTCCTCGCTTTTAACATAATATATTTGAGATGCGTTCTTTCCCAAGAAGAAATGGTTTTGAAAAATTGGTCCAAGCGCGAGGGGTCCTTTTCTTTGTATATTTAATTTTCGGAATTACCTAATTATTGGAAGAATTATGGAAATTACTTGCTTTTATCCTTGGTTTTACCCTAATTTTGAATCTTTACTTGTTAAGATCTCATACTTTAATTTCTGTAAAATTGCATCTACAAAAGGAGTTGAATCATGTCAAAGTTTTACCCTTTCTCAACATTGAAGTATCTTTTGCTCCCCAGATGATTATAGAAGCAATCGATGAACTGAAACAAGCAGATGGTGCTAACAAATTGGCGATATCCAAATACATGGAATCCAAATACGGTGAAATGCCTGCAGGACATACCGATTTGCTCTCACATCACTTGGATATGATGAAGGACAGTGGGGAGCTTCTGTTCATCAAGAACAACTACGTCAAACCAGGTCCTGGTGCACATATGAAGCGTGGTCGAGGCCGCCCACCAAAGCCGAAGGAGCCTCTGCCCCCGGGCACCATCCCTCCCCCTCCGAGGCCTCGGGGCCGACCGAGAAAGGATCCCAATGCTCCATCTGCCCCCAAGAAACCGAAGCCTTCTCCGGGCCCCCCGAGCATCTCAAAGACTGGAAGGCCTAGGGGAAGGCCAAGAAAGGTGAATCCACAGCCATTGCCAAATGGGGTCGAGGCTTGAGATGAATTGACTTTGAGGTTTGTGTTCCTCATTAGGTGTTTTCACTGAATTGTTAACTTTTAGTGTTTGTGTGTAGTGTTGATGTAAATCTGGGAAGTGGTTGCCTACTGGCTCTTGTTGTTTCAACAAGAGGGATATCTAGTCTCACTCTCATTCATGGTTTAACTTAGTAGTCTGGTCTTGTTGTACTGTTAACATTTACATTTCATGTATTTTCTGACAGCTGTTGGTATTGAATGTGGATCCTCTGTGTTAGCCATGTAGTAGTTCCTTTCTGTTGCAAAGGTGGGTCATCTGGTTGCATTTCTTGGCTACTGTTGATTATTGCATGTGATCCATCTGTATTTAATATGGTTAGGCTTCAATTGATAAGATGAACCAGACTTAAGTTCTGCTAAGTAGAAATCATTGCCTTCATAACAAGATGGTTAGATTGCTGTAGTAGTACTGTGTTATTTTTCATTTGGATGATTATGACATGGGATGACAGTGTAGGGTCAAAAATTTGGATAAAGAAATAAACTTTGTTGTCTTGGGCAGAAGGAACATTCTTATTTGGTCACACTCACTCATTAATCCTTAAATTCTAACATATAATCAAACATGTCCTTATCCAAGCACTTGGGCTGGTCCCACCAGGGAGTCTTGATTTGTCAAATCTCCTGGTGTGTGAATAGTGGAGAGACACAAGTTGCTAGTGATTGTCTCTTTTTTCCTAATCCTATTCGAATGTGTGAAAGCAAGTTGTGAAATTAGATTTTCGAGTACCAATTAAGGGGACATTTATTGTTTAGTACTATGTTAATGCCTCTACTAAATGGTCCCAGAATTAATACCAGTCAGTGAAATAGGAGGTCCATGGAAGACCCAGCTACACTTTTCCGCAGAAAGACAACATAACTGAACAATTAAATCCGTTAATTTAAATAATTACATTGAGACCTATGGCCAATTCAAAATATTACACATGGCTTGGAGACAACATTAGCATATATACAAAATTTCTTCCTCATTTTCCACATTCTTATCCATTTTAAAACCTTCTGCAGTATGTTTGTTCCAACTTGAATTAAGCATCAGAAAGGTCCTACCATTTCTCACACTCTATTGTGAATCCACAATAACATCGCTTTATTTGAGTTGAACCCTCTTCGCCAGACGCCTGCTCGTACAAGACAAATTCATGTTCATGGTCCTCTGTGGGGACAAAGGTTGGGACATCATGTTTATCTGGTTCGTTCACTTGTTGGCACCCTGCAGATGCCTCGGTTTTTTTAGTATTAGCATCTGATTTGCAGCATTTATCACTCGATTTTGGGGGTTCATCTTTGGATTGTGACGCTGCTTCTCCATAGCGGTCGTTGAGTCTCTGTCGTGTAATGATGGAAGAAAGAAGCTGATACCACCTTGATAGTGCTTGTGCCTCATTTTTCCTTCTCTCTTCAGCTTCTCTTCTCTCTTCCCCTTCTAAATATGCCTGAAACAAATTCTCATCGAATTAGGTAATTCTCTTCTCTCTTCCTCTTCTAAATATGCCTGAAACAAATTCTCATCGAATTAGGTAATTAATCATTAATGTTATGATGTGAAATCCTTCGATGCACTGAAGCAATCAACATCTTGAGATCAAGGATGGATGATAATATACTTCAATAGGTGATCTAGACACAGATCAAAGGAGTGAAGATATGTACACTCACTGCTAGAATAACATCTTTAAATTCGGTGCAAACTACAATGCCATCAAATACAGGAACAGATCGACCATTTCTGAAGTCAAATCCAACCATAGCAGGAGCATAGTCGATCTCCAGTCTTCTTGCAACATGTGCCACCCTTGGCAAGGGTAAGTGAACTGTACCTGGTGGGAGGCACTTTTCAGACCACACGTCTACTTGACCACGTTCATTCTGGAAATCAGTTTTAGAGATGAGAATCCTCAAAAAATGCAATGCAGTAAAAAGCGGTTGAGAAAACTGCAGCTTAAATCATTCATAGTTAGTTGCACTCTATTAGTTAATTTCATAAACAGGTAAAATTGTATCAGCAGAGAAATTGCATGTCTAATTATCTACAATCAGTAGAACACAGATATAGAAAAAAATATACCTTAGGCACTATCCCGTTAACAGCATGAGGAAGAAATAACGGTTCTGTCTGCCACTTTCCATAAAGGGCAGTAATCCCTTGATGATCCCCATCTGCATCGTTATTATCATCCAAAGCTTCTTCTTTAGTACACTTCTGGGATCGATTCAGAACCTAATTGAAACAGAATAAACATTCATATGCATTTGGTGCAGATAAGACTCAGATTATCCAAGATGAAATTTCCTCAAGAATATCAGACCTTAACAGGAGCTTCACCAACTTTCACTTGCAGCCCCTGACGCAACCACCTTTCCTTGGTATGAAGTGTTTGGACACAAGTGCGTGGATATACGGCATTCCCAGCACAAAACCCCAATACAGGCCCCTTAGGGTACAGAATTTCATACTTCTTAAGCCATCTTTCAATCACATATAAGTTATGATTTCTGTAGGCCTGAATATTTCAGAAAATTAAAAGCTAGATAAACAACATTTTCTAATCGTGGTAGGTCAAGTAAATCGAATGCTAATTAATAAAAAGAATATCATACTTGTTGATTAGTAGGAAGTGGTTCAGTCAGTGCTCTAGTTTGTAATTCTATATCTTCCAGGGAGCTCCTGGTTGACAAAAAGGAGTTCTTCGTAGGGGACTCCAAAGCTTTTTTCTCACAACACTCTTGCGATGCTTCAATCTTCTCATGCCCTGAAGCTTCACATTCCAAATTGACTACACCAGCAGTTGCTACTGACTCCAACTCTTTTAATGGTGCCAACACTTCATCCCACCAGGTTGAATTAACTCTCTGTGCAGCTACCTTGTACCATTTCATGCAATACCTGAAATAACATTTATTAAATGATATGATCCAAAAATATAGGAAGGATTAATTGACTTAGAAGATTTGAAGAATCTCATATGTATCTATAATTTCAAACTTAAATGCAACTCAGATGAGGGACCTAGCAGACCAACAGCTTCAACTATTACAGTCTGCTTACGCAGACGAACTCAGTACTTGCAATGTAATCAGAAGATATTGCTGCCACCAAAAACTCGAAGCATAATGCCTTCATAAGGTATTGAAATTTAAAAGACTGCCTTCTTATAGCTTCTTCAAACACCAGTCTTCATTCAGCTGAGCTTATAACCACTATACATTTTACGTCAAGCAATACGTGGAGTAACTCCCAATATAGCTACTAATCTTTGGAGCATACAATGAAACAAACATTAACAAGTGCATGCAGAAAATTCTTCACTAAACAAAAGGACACACATGTGCAGCGGTTAACACTTCCATACTTAGGCAGCAAGTGCAAAGGCCAGAGAACCAGTTTGTGTGGGTTAAACAAAAAAGTGACTGCACAAGGACCTAGTTAACAAATAAGGATATCAGATTCTAAAGTTAGGTGCTCCACTGGTTCCCATGCATAACACAAAGGAAGTAGTAATTAGATAATTTTGCCTATATTCCTAAACTAAAGTACAACTGCACATGGATTCTATAAATGTCAAATTTTGATTTATCTACCAAAACAAGAAAAATTTCAAACCTGCGTGTCACATCCTTAGCACCATTTCCTGCAAAAGCAACTACATATCTCAATGATTTTCTGCATGCAGTAGCTGCAGCTTCTACTTTATGCTCGCCATCAATAATTGCATTGACAGCATCAATATGCACCCATTTTCCAGTCAGGTTTTCTCCACTACAAAAAACCTCCGCCCAATAAAGTGGGGCTCCCACCTTTTTTGATCCGATAGCTGTGGATATTCCATTTGAGGAAGTTTGAGATTCTTCTTTTCTAATTATTCTCATCCTTTTAGAAGGTGGAGTGAGAGTTGAAGAACTGCTAGCTGATTCTGACACAGTAGACACCATGCTGGTTTTAGAACCTTCAATTGCTGTGGCTGAAAGAGCCATTTCCAACTGCATCTGGAATTCTAAATCTCCTTTCCTTTTCAATTCCTCAGATTTCACAAGGCATGGTTCAGAAGTACTGGCCGGGGCCTCAGAGACTGATGCCTTTGACATTTCATCTTTTGGCTTATCATTGTTAACATCATGTTCCGATTGCAACCCATCCTTTCTTGATTTATCAGCCTTATGCCTTCGAGAACCTCTTGCAGCAGTCTGGCTGCTGCCCTGCTCAACATCTGGAGATGATTTCACATTGCAGGGCGAAGAACAGCTAGCTCCAGCAACCATCAGAGTTGATGAGCTAAATAGATTTCTCTCTCTCTTGCTTCCAACTTCTATGGTGTGCTCTGATTTGTCAGTGTCAGGTTTCAAGGAGACCGCATCCAAAATGGAGACAAAACTGGAAATCAAAGATTTCTAAAGTAATTTACTGAAACACTTTAATTACAAGCATAATTATTTTATAAAGCATATCCCTAGAAATTGTGACACCAAATTGATCTAGAAAAGCAATAACCCAGGAAGAAATGATGTAGCAATTTAAGCACAAAAACAACCAAGAAACCATAATCAAATCATTTGCATACAAATAACAACAAAGATTGTATAATGTCAATAAACATGGTGTGGTGTTCAATATCAAAATATACAACCTTTTGTTTTGGGAAAAGGAAATACCGAGTAGTTAAATTTAGAGCCCTAAATAATGCCACAGATAATGCTGAAACCTGCAAGAAAATAAACATAGGAGTCTTCAATCAGCACATGATGACTCTTACAGTCATACCTACAATATTACTAATTAATGCAAATGCACTTGACTCTTGCTCTAACATTACTTTTTAATCCAATACAAGATTGAGTAAGTATTCCATGTCAGGCAAACATCAATAATATACAAAATTAATAGAAACGGTCAAGACATGGTAAAACTTTATATAAAAAAAAATTCAAGACATATTTTCCAGTATCCCTGACATATGTTTGTGTGGAATCCACATCTGCATCCATATACTATATATGAAGTACAGCACAAAATCCTTCTTTTATTCCAGAATTAGCTCTCTCATGTGTACATCATCCTTCTACTCAACTCTCTAAGCAATAGGGACATTACTAGCCTTTCCTGGCTATGTTTTTATGACCAGAATACTAAACACGTTCACTGCATCACTTCACATAAACTAATGCTATGTAAAGTAAATGAAGCAAAAATAAAGCGATGGTAACTGAATGCTTTAATTATCTTTAGAAAATGCACATAATTTAAAATGCTATAACATGTCCACGTCTATAGTTGTTTTAATCATGATCACCAAACTTCAGACCTCATAAGTTCGTAAAATATCCCTTTCCTACAAAATTTATCTTTAATAAGCTCAAAGATAAGTTTCCAAAATGTAAAAAAGTTACATATGGAATCGTATTAGGTGCTCATGGAACAGCCTTACAGTCCAATTCCTCCTTGTTTTTTGTAACTGCTGCTCTTAACTTTCGTTAAAACAAGAGGCAGAAGAAAGAGAAATCATGATGCACTCAAAAGAGGGAAAAAATCCATCTAGGGTTAATTTTGTCCCCTTCATAATTTTCTTTGCAAACAGATACAGCATAACTAGCAATATGACCGTGACGTTTACTCAGGTTCAATTTGGCCCCTATTCTTTTATTTGGGTCAATCACAACCCTAATCTTTTATTTTGGGTCAATTTAATCCCTCGTCTAACAAAACTGTTAAGTCCCTATAAAATGCCACAACACCAGAAATGTGAGGTGAAACGTCATTAAAAAAAACATTATATTGCTACTTTTCCAATTATTAGTTACCACCACTATACTGCCTCGTTACTTTCTCTATCAACATATATTGGGACTACCCCTATTCTATGGAATGTTATTGCCAACTTAAAAGCATACAGTTCTGGCAATTAAAAGGCCCAAAAAAGTCAACAGATAAATAAAAGCCCAAATATAAGGGTAAAATTCATACCGCTTCTGGTGTCCCCTCTCGAGTTTCCAAAGCAGATGCCAATTCTAAATGACATGATTTCTCTTCTAAACTTGGACTCTTAACACAAAAATTGTTATGGAACTGCAAAAAAAAGGATCATAGAATCCTAAATCAAAACTTGACTATCATTTTCTGAACTAGATGAAGAAACTATATGGGGAATTTCATACCCAACTGACAAGAGGAGATAAGTTGCTAGCAGCAAGTTTTGGGGACTCCGCTATCTTCAGCAAGTGTGTTGGAACAAGGGAAAGTAGAGAAGCCTGTAATGATAAGGTATTTGATAAGGAGAATTATATAAAGCCTCTCTCTACCTGAATTTTGATAAGGAGATCATACTAAGAAATAGTAGCCTGAAAACGTAACACTTTGACACTTCATATGGATGCAGTGTCCAAAATTATGGTCTGGGAGCTATAATCATTGCAGAGTTGGAGAAAAGCCAATGACCTGAATGAGAGGATCATTACAAGCACCATCAATCAATCTTCCCCTTCCCAATAGGCAAAGCAAATGAGTCTTGTGCACAAGCTCAGCAGCTTCCTGTCACATAACAAGATATATATTGGAATGCAGCAGGTCGAAGAGTGATCGTCAGAATAAAGTCCAACATGCTTAATTCACAGATGCAAATTTACCTTCTCTTCTGCAGTAGCTCGCCTGGGCTTCCGCTTTTCCACACCATTTGAAATATCAAACTCAACAGAGACTCCATTCACTAAATCCTCTTGAAAATCCCTCACGGAAGATGTAGGAATTGACCCATCTTCCCATTCAAAATCATCATAACCATTATTCTCATCATCCATTTCAGAATTAGAAACATGCTGCTCCATTGCTTCTCTACTGTGAGTTTCAGGGGCTGGTGTATTACTTCCTTCGGTTGCACCCATAGGTCTTTTCTCAATATCCTTGGATCCTCTGTCCATCTAATAGGTGATACAGATAATCAATAGAACACAATATAGTATATTAACAGAAGAAACAAAATCAAGGCAATATGAAACCAAGCTTCGCCTCATCTATTCCACTTACATTGTAAACAAGCTATATCAAACTCATATCATACATATAGATAAGTCATATTTACTTTCTCGATTTTTTATAAGTACACAAATTTAGAATCTTTACTTCTTTTTGAATCCCTATATCATCTAAAGACATAAACATGTTAATCATTTAAGTAAAAATTCTCGTCCTGTATCCTGTAACAAACAGGCCTAATGTAATGCAATACAGTAATTTTTGCCTCGGTACTTGCAAAAAAATATGCTATCAATAATATCGAGAACTTTCTTATTATTATTGTTTGTAATTAAAGTAACAATTTGCCAATGCGAGTGAAAGCGAAACTGACTGAACCCCGTCAGAACTTATTATGATTGACTACTGATAATATTATATAACAGAAATTTTGAATAGGCGATGATGAAACAGGAAAGACAAGTGAACTTACTTCGGGGACGGTTTCACATTGACGCAAATAAGCAACATCTTCTTTGTTAAACCCTTTTTTAACTCTCTTCAAAAGCTTTCCCACAGCACCTCTAGAAATATTTGAGAGTGTCTCTGATATCCCAATATACAATAATCACTATCCATCAAAGTAAATGCACTAAAGAAACTTTCCACTATATACACATTTGCAATAGCTACAAAAACAAACCATTCTCATCAAGTCCCTCGCCTTTCGTTGCTTCTGGCTCACCTACACCAGGTAAAAGGAGAATCCAAGAAAAAAGGTAATTTATTCAGAAAATGGAACAAATAACACCGAAGAAAGCTTGAATCACTCGTTTCTGACTTCATTTTCGGGGGTTTCTGTTAAATAATTTCCCCAAAGAACAAAAACTAAATTCCTCAAAATTCAAAAAAACAAAAATCCTAAAATGAACGCGTGTTATATTCAGATAGTAACATACCTACTGAGCGCGGGCGCTTAGATTGGCTTCTGGTTCGCATTCTCTATGAGTGTGAAATGGTGGGGTGGGGGGGGGGGGGTAGTAGGAGGGTCGCGCGAGGCGCTATATTTAACTGTTGCAGTAATTTCGCGGTTGAAAACTGTACAGCATTGCCGGAGTGAATGTGGGCTGGGCTTCAACAAATAAGACACAAGTTTTGGGCTGTGAAATTATTGGACTATAAAAGGCCCAAGATATCCCGTAGCCCAATAAGGCCCATATAAATAAAATATAAGATGATATCTCTACTCGCTTTCGTGTATCTATCCTACTTCTCCCTCTCTCTCTAACCCTAGCTCCTCTCGGGAAAACTCCCCCCTTTTGCAATCGAGATTTATCCGTGAAATTTTTCTTAAAATCCCCTCATCTTTGGTCATCGGTTGGTTCAGATTTAATTATTTTGGCCGCGGATCTTCTGTAGTAATATAGATCGAAGGTTTTCTTCGCGGTTCTAGGTATTCTTCATCATACCTCACGCCATATTATTTTGATTTGGTGCTGATCTGACTTGTTTTTTAGATGAAAATTCTATATTTGTATCAAATTTGTTTTTTTGTTTGAGGTTTTAAGTCTTTATTATCGTTTCGGGTTTTCTGCTTTCTTGATTTAGTAATTGGTTTTGGAAATAGTGGGTTTCCTCTTCGTATGCGTAGTTCAGCTCTTGATTTGTGTATTTTATCTGATTTATGTGTGTTCTGTTGACTTTGACCTAGTTAGTCGTAGGTACATCACTGTTCATTAGCTGAATACCCAAATTGAAGTATATATCTGTATCTTTGTCCGAGTGATTGAACTGATCTGTTATTTGATACGATTATTCTAAGTAATTATATGGATCCTATATGTAGATTTTTCTTGAATCACTTTTCCGTGCATGAACCTGGTGCTGATTTGATGTGCTCTTCATGTTTATGCTTGCAGATCTGAGAGCTTAGCTGTTTTATTGTATATGGCTTCTTTGGATATGTCTTTGGAAGATATGATAAAGAGTAGAAGAAATACTGATAAAGGAGGCAGAGGACAAGGCAGGCCTCGGCGTGGAAGAGGAGGGCAAGGAGGGTCATCCCGAGGTGGAAGACCATTTGGGGCTCCTCGCAGAAATCCACTTGGAGTGAATGCTCGACCATCATCTTATGCAATTGCCAAGGCAAGCTCAAAACTATGGATGTCTTATGCATTACATAGACAAATCTGCTATGCTGTAGTACCTCACATGAAGGTTCTCTAGGTTTGCCTTATAAATTCAAATTTGAGAGGTTTGCAACATTATTTGGCCTTGAGAGATGCCCACAAAACCTCAGCGAGGAATAACAGCTGTTATATTCTAATGAAATGCTCTAAGATTCTGATGGTTCTGTTCTTGTGGGTTTTTGATAAGCACTTTGCAAGGATGTTTGTCAAAAGTGGAAGATTTGGTGGATATTATCATCTTTTGTAGAGGAGCTTCTTACCTGAAAACTAAAGATCTTTCTCCAATTTAACATCCACTAACATTATGAGGCTTGAAACTTTTTGCCCATCTTTAATGATAATTGTTTTATCGAGACCTCTCTAGTCTGTATTGCCAATTGAGGGGGGAGTTTATCATGGAAGCCAACTGTTTTGTGATGGATACCATTGCTACTCTGGAATAAATCTGGGGCAGAGATGTCTGTCATATCTCAGTTCATGGCATCTTGCAGAGGGGTTCCTTCCTTCGCTGAACTTCAGAACTGGAGCTCTCACCTTTTGCATCGCACTAACTGGGCATGCTGTGGGTCAAATCTCAATTCCCATATATACTAATTTACTTATCTCAATGTTCATTGGAATTAGATAAATCTTCTTTGAGCTTTTCCATGTGACTCCTTCCTGGATCTTTGATGTTATCTACTTTATCTTGAAGAGCAGTAAACTATAATTTTCTGGACATATGCTGACATTCACTTTTCCCAATCTCGAATGTTTTGGTTTGCTTGCATCAGTCCTTCCGCAAAACCAAGAATTTGCCATGGCAGAATGGTCTGTTTGAAGAAAGTCTTAAGGCAGCTGGGTTGTCGGCATTGGAAGCTGGTACAAAGTTATATATTTCCAACTTGGACATTGGGGTGTCCAATGAAGACATAAGGGTATATATTTTGCGCAGTGCCATTTGACATTTCTTATATCTTTGAATGGTTTCTTTGGAAATTTGCTGAAGAAGACTTACAACACAGGAGCTCTTTTCTGAGATTGGAGAGTTGATTCGCTATGCCATTCACTTTGACAAAAATGGACGCCCAAGTGTAAGTTTAGATCTTTGCATGTTATACAGAACTTCATTATTGTTCTACAGTTTCTCAAAATGAATACTGTTTCTCACCTTAATGAAAATGCACTTCTGTAAAATGTCGCTTATCATGTTATTTATGGTGTGTTCATTCTACTGTGTAATCACATGTGTTATACTGCAATGCTGTCTGATTGTGTTATATATATATATATATATATATATATATATATATATATATATATTGGCACAATTGTATATTGTCACTGCCTCGGTTAGATATATTTTGAATTACCCTTTGTATTGCTTTTTATTTACTTGTTCTCTTACTGCTAAGGTTTAATCAACTTAATTGGGAAACAGGGCTCAGCTGAAGTGGTGTTTGCAAGAAGAAGTGATGCATTTCAAGCACTTAAGCGCTATAACAATGTCCAGTTGGATGGGAAGCCCATGAAGATAGAGATAGTTGGTACCAATGCTGAGATCCCTCTCTCGGCTCGTGTAAATGTAGTTGGAGCAGCAAATGGTGGAAGAAAGAGGACAGTTGTTATGGCGTAAGTGACCAAAACAAATTTTTAACTTTACTGTGTCTATTGATTTTCTTCTTTTGGTTCCTTCTGTGCAATAATTATTTTGTTACATTGTGCAATCTGCACTCTGTTATCCTTTGTCTGCTAATAGTGTAGGCATCATCCATGGTCATAATTAGTCTACTATTTTGTTCTACTTTCTCATTATAAATGCTGCTGTGATCGGACAGTGGGTTTTGTAGTTCTACGTTCTAGCGTTCTCATGGTTGTACCTCAAATCTGCTGTGAATTCAAGTTCTTTTTTTTTCCTGACTTGATACTGGTGGTCCTTTAGGTCTGGGCCTATTCGTTCCAGAGGTGGTGGTTTTGCATCCTCTAATCGTGGTTCTGTGTAAGTTTCTATCGATACTTTATTTTTGGGTTTCTGTGCTTTTTTTGTATTTTTGCTCCCATAAGGATCAATGACATGACCGTGGATAAAAAGGCATAAGCAGCATATCAGTATTGAATGAAAGAATATGTATTGTTATGGTGGATTGGTTTGCACCTTCAATATGTATTGTTATGGTGGCAATAGAAATGCTCTTTACTAATTTGCAATTGCTATTATGATTTACCAGACAAAGGGGTCGTGGTGGTTCAAACACTGGACGTGGAGGTGGGGGCCGTGGACGTGGTGGTGCCCGTGGTCGTGGCCGTGGAGGTGCACAATGGAAAAAGAAAACCGAAAAATCAGCTGATGACCTTGACAGGGAACTGGATAGCTACCATGCTGAAGCGATGCAAACTTAATGACCATTTTCAATACAAGCTACCTAGTAGTTTAAGATCCTTAGCTGTACAATGTTTGGTATTCTAACTGCCGCAGTGAATTTTCTTCTTTTTAATGACGGTTTGATGTTATTGCTTTAATGTAGCTGGATAATGAAAACATCAATGGTGTCTTTATAGAACAGTTGTGATTGTTCTTGGTTTGTTAGAAGGAAGAAACGAGCCATTATTTTGAGGTCTTGTATAATCCTTTTCTAATTTAACTACTTTGCTTAGTAATTTATAGTTTGGCATCACATATCATGTCATGTTGAATGTGTTGAGTGGGAGTGTACATGAGTTCCTTTTAACATATTCAAGATCATCCTTGAGTTCCTTTTTAACATATTCAATTAAACTATGATGTGGTACTGCCATACAAGTTGGTAAAGCCTTGTCAAGTCTTATCTAATCTAGTTACAATTTGCGATGTGTAATGGATATGAGTAAATTGAGATGAGCAATGAGTTCACCGAGCTTGTGTCGCTGTTGAGATTATGCTCACAAAGATCAAGAATGTGTGTGTACTAAAAATTGAGAATGTCTACAAAAAGTCGAGTACGTGTACAAAAAAATGTTCAAAAGATCAACAATCAAGAAGGATATGTGTACAATTGAGATTAAGCTCAAAAAGATCAAGAATGTGTACAAAAAGTTGAGGATGTGTACAAAATAATGTTCAAACGGATCCAGATACGTAGGGGGAATTTTTTATCCTTCATTATGTACAGATTTACACTTGAAGACACGAAAGTATAAAACAATATTTTCCGCGCAAGCTTGCATGCAAGGAAAGAATAGTATGAAGCTTCACTGGAGCATTCAGGTTGAGATAAATTATCTGTTAATTGTAGCTGATCCGGATTCTTTTTCAACAACAGAGTCGTCTCTTTTCAATAGCAGTTTCCTCGACTCGTTCCTATTGAAAAGCTTCTCAACTACTTCATTCCAATTGGTCCTGGCATTTTTACAAAACGATTTATCTTTATCTGAGGAATGTTCTGTACTGTCCTGATGAGGTTCTACACTTTTGCCCCATGAAGATCCCTCTTCAGCGTCTATGAAAGATTCTTCATCAGCTGACATCACAGCATGAGGTTCGTTCAGAGCATCAATGAATGATTCTTCATCAGCTGACATCACAGCATGAGGTATGTTCAGAGTGACGGCTCTCTCTAATGCATCCTTGTGTTCTTTCTCCAACGTCTGCTTCCTTTCGAGCTTCTGTATCTTCGGTGGAGTGGTCATGGTCTCTCCACCAAGCTCCTTTAACCTCTGAAAAAGTTATGTTTTTCACATTATAAACCATATTTCAAGTGAATGTGTTTTGAGCCACAATCTGATAGATGTGGTTATGGTAATAGGTAGAAGCAAAGAAAAAAGGAAAGAGCTCGATAGCTGGTTTTACTTACGCCTGTGGCCTTTTCAGCCTCTCTCTCGATCCAAATAATAGCATGATCAGAGGTGGCATTGCATGACAAGACAATATGCTCAAATCTTCCATCAACAGGAATAGCAGTTCTAACCTCTGGAGGATACCTTCCACATCTGTATTGAGGAAAACATATGCAATTTACTCAATTGGATTCTGTTTGGAATATAGCCAGGATAAGGGTTTTCAAAGGCACATGTAAAATGTTTTGTATTCCATTGTCAGGAGTAAATATCAAATACAGGGTGGGGAAGAAACTATGAAATAATGGACTAGAATTATAAGAGATTTATTGAGATGGCTTCAATATGCATTTACTAGTTTTACAGGATCCAGTAAGGTAAAGATTAAATTGTACTCCGCATAGATGCTTAAGTAATATCTAATTACCATAAAGTTAACCCAAGCAAAATCTGCAAATTTACCTGCAAAATTTTCTTTCCACGATATGATAAATCCGACCAGGTGCATACAGTCTTCTTGGGTCTTTGAGCTTTCTGCCTTCAGGTATAAATGTATCCCTCAAACAGATCAGAAACAATAAGCAGGGTAAACTGTCACAAAGTATCAACACACCCGGATCAATATGATGGTAAAAATCCACTCCGCTTAAGAGGCAAAGAGTAATGATCACTAACCAGAAGATGGATTTGAAGATGTCTTCTAACGGGGTAGGTGTTCTTGGCAGGAAATCGTCCTGAACAAAGTCAAAGCAATTAATTCATTTAAGGGTACTTGACTAGCTCCAGCTTCCAAGTAAATACAATGCACCGAATCAGATTAAGATGAATTCAATGTTTGTTCACTTCTTCTTAGTAGAACTCTACTTGATATACGGGTTAGACTCCTAAACCTGAAATTTACACATACATCGATACATCTCCATCTCGCTAAAAGTGGCTAAGTGCTGTAAATTTCTGGCATGTATCATCAATTCATAATCATATTCATCCAGTCTTACTCTCTGCTCCACAAATATAAGTTTACAGATTGACTGCTAAAAATTTTAGAATATATATAAACAATTTTATTATATCATGAATTTGAGACAATATCTGAAGTCTCCATGTAGACTTATTATATTCTATCATGAATCACTTCCATACATACTCTCAAAATTGTCTCTCCGTGGCCAAAATCGGAGCAATATGTCAACTATGAAAGGGAAATGGCCAAGTACATTGCGGCCATTTGCACCATAGCATGTCACAATTGATAGAATTGTGGGCATGACATTTACATAATTCTTACAAGACACAAAGTCCAAAATTTTGTGGTATGAAAACACGGTTCAACTGAGAAGCCTCTTAGCCTCATCAAAAAACGGTCATGACGAAGGAAAAGGCAATGATAGCAGAATGAGGAAGAGTACAAAATGTAAATTTCCAATCTTTGACAGAAACATGGTAAGACTGAGTCTCTTCTCCTTGCCAACTAATATCACCCATGACTCTGACCCAAAACTACCATGATAAAAGGACAACAAAGGCAATGAACGTGAATCATTAAATTCATCAGATATGCAAATCCAACATATAGGTTCTTTGGCTGACAAGACACAGCAATCTACTCTATTATTTATGTATTTGTTAACTTATGCTTTTACCAATCAATCTATTCTTTTATAGCCAGAAACAAAGTGATTGCACTCATAGTGTCCGAATTGATGCAATATATATGGTTCAATCAAAAACTCCAAGAAACAAACACAATCAACATAAGAACACCATCAGAAACCAATGTATTCAAACTGAAACCAAAAACGAGGGGATACTATCGATTGAATTACCTGCAAAATGACAGAGCATATAACATCTGCATACTTGACCGCTAAGTTGAGTGACATACACCGCGCCGGTGCCACCGCATAACACTTCACCAAACTCCTGGGAATCCCCCCAAGCTCATTGCCATGGTTCACTACAATCACACTCAATAAAGCTGCAACACCAGACCCCAAAGAATGCCCTGCAAAAACCATCTTGTATTCTTTCCCATTCTCCTCCCACAGCCGCCTCAACGTCTCGCACTCAGCGTTCAAAACCCATGTCGCCGATTTCAGCAACCCGTGGTGCACATAACCCCCATCAAACATCTGCTTGCCCAGCCGATTATCCAGAAGCAACTTGTAATCACTCTCTTTAGCCAAATTCAAGCCGCGGATCGCCAGCACTATCTCGCGATTATCGTGGTCAAGGTAGATCACGTACGGCGGCGCCTGGCCGAGGGTTTGCTCGTACTCGACGCGCTTGACCACCCAGTCGGGGTTTAGGCGGAAGCCACCGTCAGGGGTGTATTTGGGGCAGCGGAGATCGGGTTCGTAGACGGCTAATATAATGCGGCAGACGCGAGGAATCGGGTCGAATTCCTCCGCCGTCGCGATGGGCCAGCTGGCGCTGTCGTAGGAGCCGATGTAGGTGCAGCGCTTCCACACCCACCGGAGACACCCAAAAACTACCACACATTCCACCCCACAAGCCACAGACATTTCATCAAACAGATTGCAGGCAAAGCTCTGATTTTGCAAGCAAGAAGACAAAGCTCTTGCTTTACGCGCGGATCAATTACCTCAATACAGCTGGAAGCTTCCCGTTTGTGTAGCTGTGAATATGCTGATTCTTTGCGTGTAGCACGTGTGGAGCTGATCAGATACTATTTGAAAATGAAAAGTTACTGGTTTGTTTCTGGTCATGAAAGAAAGAAGATGAAATGGCGCATCTATCCACAGCCCACGTATTACTAAACACACCTCAATCATAATGTTACTGTTCACGTCCCAATCATAATGTTGAACAATAACATTATGATTGGGACGTGAACAGTAACATTATGATTGGGATGTGAACAGTAACATTATGATTGGGATGTGTTTAGTATTCCTTGGGTGCAGTTATGCACCCAAGATGAAAATGCAGTTGAAATGTTTGAAGATTTGACTAACTGATAATGACTAGTTTGACTAAATTAATATGGTGTTTTGTTTTATGTTTTCATATTATCTTTTAAATTATAATTTATTTTAATTAGATAATTTGCACTATTGATTGAAAAAAATAGTATTACGAGTTCTTGGTTGATCTAGTTTTTTTTGCTTGCAAGGATATGTAAAGAATGAATCAACAAGTCATATCTATTACACTTGTGGATGAGAAAATGGCAATCCAACTTTTTTTTTTTTAATCATAAATTAATATAGAGTTGCTTTCTCTCCTTTTCATTCATGTTTTCATTATGGCTTAATGAGCTTGAATTGAATTTTCTACTTTTGGCATAGTACTACTTGCATACTAATTGTTTATGGTATATCATTGTTCCATTCTACGGTTTAAAAAATTATAAGAGACATATCAATTGTTAAAAAATAATGTATAAATTAAGAAGATGCAAGAATTACTTATCTATCTATCTCACCTCGTCAGAATTAATCACCCAACTTGTAGATAATTCTAAATTAGCATGACTTCAGATAAGTGCACAAACTGTAATGATTTTTTATCAATCCCCACCACTATGATATTTCACTTTCACCCAACAAGTTGGTTCTAGACTTCTAGAAGATCCTTTAATGATTTTAAAATATTTTAAAAGATAATTTACTTAAAAAAAGCTTTAAAATATTTCTTTAACATGTGCAATATTATGATTAGGGGTGGAAATCGGACGGATTGGATCGGAAATAGGGTGTTTCGGAAAAATTTCGAAAATTTTCGGAATTGAAAAACCAATTCCAAAATTTTCGGAATTGTAAAATCCATTCCAATTCTGATTTTTCGGAAATTTTGGAACTTTCGGAACTTTCGGAATTTTTCGGAAATTTTTCAGAAATTTCGGAATTTTATAATTTGTATAATTTTGTTTGTCATTATTCCACCTATTATTTCGTTAACTGTACTACACTACTACTTATTACTAACATTAACGAACTAAGCTCGAGCTCAATTATAAAACTCATAAACTAAAGAAGTTGAACTCAAGCTTAGTATAGTTCAACTTGTATAACTTCGTAAACTATTTAGGCTCATTTATCCATATATTTTATCATTAAAATAATAAATTTATATAAAATGTTATCATTTTTAATGAAATTTATGATATATTTACCTACATTCTACATTTTATATGAAATTTATGATATATTCTACATTTTATATTTCTAAATGCCTCTATTCTACATTTTATATTCCAAGAATTGTTGAATCGGATCGGATTTCGAAATTTCCGAAAATTTTAAAACTAATTCCAATTCCGATCCGAAATTTTTCGAAAAAATCGAAAATTGGAATTTCGAAATTTCGGATTAAAAATATTCATTCCAAATTCGGAAATTTTCGAATCGAATTCGGTGGATATCGGAAATTCCGTTCCGATTTCCACCCCTAATTATGATGCACTACTCAAACATGTCGCAGTCTAATTGTTTTATTCCTTTAACATTACAATTTCATGTATATTTCATTAATTAGTAGGTGTAAAAATGGACATATGACATACACATAGTATAATGAAATTACAATGTATATAATCAAGAATCTGACATTGTAGAAGCTGATTCTTATAAGTGAGAGAGTTGGCCAACAATGTCAAGAGAAAAGAACAACCATTTTTCATATTGTAAGAAAATCACTTTCTATGTGAAAGTTGGTAATCTGGGCATGACTTAGAAATTTTAATGAGCAGTATCTCAATCAATAGTATAAATTTCTTGCACTTTTCATATCAACACCAAAACAAAGTGGCAAATACTGCAAAAATGGGAAGAAACTTGGCAGCATTGATGATCATATTCATAGCCATGGCTACCACTTCTTCATCGGAATCCTTAGTCACGTTCATCTTTGGTGACTCGTTGACAGAAGTTGGTAATAACAACTACTTACAACTCTCACTAGCAAAGTCGAACTATCCTCCTTATGGGATCGACTTTGCTGGGGGAAAAGTCACTGGCAGATTCACCAATGGAAGGACTATCGGAGATATCATATGTAACTATAAACCAAACCTCTCCATTTATAGCCATAGCTACTTAGATTACTAAATCTTATGATCATAATGATGGGTTTTTCATTTTGTGTTGAATTTCAGCTGCCAAGCTTGGGATCCCACCACCACCTCCATATCTTTCGTTATCACCAAATGATGACGCGATCTTGAAAGGGGTGAATTACGCATCTGGTGGAGCTGGAATACTCAACGAGACGGGGCTTTACTTTGTAATAAATCTCATCACTGTTTCAAAATAAGAAAAGCTGGTCTTGATCAGTTCAGTTTGATTCATGGTTTATTTTGTAATGACAGATACAGAGGCTATCATTTGCAGATCAGATAAACAACTTTGAGATCACAAAGCAATCAATCAAGACTAAAATCGGAGACGAGGCAACCAACAAACTATGCAACGAAGCAGTCTACTTCATTGGCATAGGCAGCAACGACTATGTTAACAATTTCCTACAGCCATTTTTAGCAGATGGCCAACAGTTCACACATGATGAGTTCATAGAGCTTCTCATCTCAACTCTGGGTGAACATCTCACGGTATAACATCATATAATCTCCCAATGATTTGATCATCTTATAAAAACATCTTATCTTATGTTCTAAATGGATCAGAGGATTTACCAACTGGGTGCAAGAAAGATGATATTCCATGGAATCGGGCCACTCGGATGCATCCCCTCCCAACGAGCAAAATCAAGCAGAGGACAATGCCTAAGCCAAGTCAATCTATGGGTGCAAGAATTCAACTCCAAAGTCAAGAAACTGATCACAATTCTCAACTCCCACTTGCCCTCTTCACAGATGATATTCGCAGACACATATCAAGCAGTACTGGATTTAATCGACAGCCCATCTGCATATGGTAAGTTCAAACATATACTACACAGACAAAAAGAAACTAATGTTTAAAGACATTACTAATGTTGTTTCTGATCCAGGGTTTAAGGTATCAAACACATCATGTTGCAAAGTAGACATGAAGCTAGGAGGGCTATGTCTATCTAACTCGAAACTATGCAGCAATCATAGTGAGTACGTTTTCTGGGATGCTTTTCATCCCTCTGATGCAGCAAATGTTGTACTTGCTCAAAGCTTCTTCAACACCATGTTTCCAAAGTCTCCATCCCCTGCTCCAATGCCTTCACATTGACAACTCTTGAGCAAACTTAGATTATACTATTATACAATTAAGCTCTTCTTTATCACATCAACTATTATCACTTATGATATTATCACTACCTGTTTTTCCAAGCTAGAAGAACATGCATGAGTTTTTTAGATTTGTAGATGACATACATGTCAATAAAAGGGAAGCACAGCACTGGAATTGGTCAAGTTTTCTGCTACGTGTTATAGAAAAATGTAAAATTTTGTTTTCTTTATTAAAAAAAAAGGTAGAAATTGTTTATACTTTGATGATAAGTTAGATAATACAAAATTTAGGTTACAAAGCAGATTTATATGAATGTACACAATATTATAATTTCTGTCCTTCAATTTCAAAAATTCAGACACAAAAAAGCATTATATATATATATATAAATATGTATGTATAAAATGATTATATTACTCAATATTTAATAAATATAATTAGTATATAATAAATAAAAGCCTAATAAAAAAAAGATTTAATTCATGGAAAAATCACAACTTTTTATTTTAATAAAACTTTTTATTATTGATCAAAATAACATAACTTTATATATTTAATATGTTCTTTGTACTAAGATATTAAAAGTAAATATTCATTATCCATCAATATATAATTTTTTACCAAGCCTTTTAATATTTTTTTTTGTCTCTCACTCCTCCTTCCAATCTTTACAATTTTTACAAAAATGTTTTTGGTTATAAAACATACTACATATATAAAATTGTGTTATAATGAAAATTTTGTTAAAATAGCAAGTATAGCTTGTAGTTTTCCTAGCAATTACCGCCAAAAATACAAAGATCACATTTTTTACAGTCTTTAGTACAAATACGTCAATCATTTTGTAATATAAATTTAGATTCTTTAGTAATCCAATCACAAATTTTAATTTCGTCTAAACTCCAATAAGCATTTAATAAAATGGATTAATTTGCAACCTGTAGAATTTCAGTGTGCAGTATCTCTTTTACAATGAATTTTTCATGAATTTCTGCAAAACATCAAACTTAAGATGCAAAATTCAAGAAAAAATTAAGCCAATACTTAACAAATTTAAACATGTTTAGACGACCCTTAATTACTAAAAGTAATGATATTAACTAAACATGTCTGAAACATAAAAAATTTAAGTGCACAAAAACCTTCAGGATCAAACAGCGACACATAACAATTGATTGTAGGTTGAGTTGCAAATTAAAATTAAAATAATTAATCAAACTTAATAAGCCAGTATTGAATATTGATTGCAAAAAAATTGTCCCTCTTCCAATCCACTTCTATTTATTATCGATCCAAAATCAAAGTAGACTACTCCAATTTGTTTTCCATAAAAAGGATCAACAGAAAAAATTAACTAGATGTTTTCAATAAAAAGAAAGTAAAAATAGAAGAAAAATGAGAATTAGATTTAGCTCTCAGTCAGGGCCAAAAATTTTCCACATGAGAAAACTTGAAGGTAATTCCTCTAAGATTTTAACCCAAAGGAACAAAATTCGTAAGAATTGCCATTAACGTTGAACAGATCGACAGAGCCTTCATCTTAAAACCATGAATTTTCACCCATGGAGAAAAGACTCATAAAGCCGCCGCCACTCAGATCCAACGTTAAACAGTAAATTCCTTCAGCCTAAAATCAAATCGGAATGTGCAAACCTACCAGCCTCTCTTCGGTGTGGTTAAAGCAAATCAATCATCATCGAGCAAAATCCATAAATCTAACATTTAAGAGGGAAAAAAAAAGGATATAAATTAAAGGAATTTATGGAACCTAAGAGAAAACGCAGGAATCCACTGCGAAAAACGGAACTGCGTGTCCATAGGTACAATTGATTTGGCATCCTTTAATATTATTTTCTCTGAGACTTAACTACTGAAACAGATAAAATCATTGATGATGCAGATCGTTACTGATTTCCAGAAATATGGATTTTGAGGTAAAAACAACAGAAAATAGATGGTAGATAACAATGAAAACCCATGGAAATAACGTAAAGCAAAGCAATTGATATTAGAATAACCCTAGTTAGGGCTGCTCACTGCTCAGTTCCCATATATATATATATATGGACGATAAAAAATTAGGGCTTTGTCAAAGGTGTGGAGGTTTGGATAAACTGGGCTTTCTGGGTTTGAAAGTTGGGCCGGATCGGATTTAAATGGGCTGGATAATAAGTTAATGAATGTTTGGTTAAATACTTTTTTTTTTGGGTTAAACATTTCAATTTTCATTAGTATTTTTATTGTATAAGGTCGTGCGTATAGTATTTAGTAGTGAAATAAAACATGAAAAACAGTAGTCAAGAATTAAAAAATAAATAAAAAATCATTCCACAAAATATGGATTAAAAGAATTTCAAATAGTTCAACTTTCAATACAAACTTCATGTTCATTTATTCCCTTTCTCACTCACACACAGAAATGTTTCAATCTCTAATCTATTCTCACTACATAACATTAATAATTTCAAGAAAAAGGGAAAAAAAAGAAACATAAGCAATTATTTTATCTCAAATTAGAAGAGTATGAGTGCAATCAATCCCACTAATCCAATCAAAATGTTTGCTGGTAACACACCACCATAGACAAAAGTAGCAGAAGAGTATGAGCTCTCAGAATCCATAGCTGGAGCGCTGCTGTTCATATTGCCACCTTTCTTATCACTGCAACACAAATTTACATCAATAGACTTTAATAAGCTCCTATAAAATATCCCAACAAATAGTTATCTATAATACCTTTCAGAAATTGTGCATGATCCATGACCTGCAATGAGATTATGACAAAGAAACATCAGACATGCATGCAACTAACTCAGACATAGTTCTAGCAGAATCTTTAAAAGGTTTATGTCATTTACTTGGACTAATGGAAGTAATAGTTGCCACCCCATTGAAATCACAGCTCCCAGGAGCCTTTCCCATCTGATTATAATATGAATCAAACGCATACGTGGCATGATCAAACAACGTATCTGGCTCGTAGCATGCTTGCCCCTGCAACAATGGTGAACAGTCAACTTTTCCAGGCCCACAAGCCCAGTCCAATGCAGCTTGCACCATTTCCGAATCGGCCCCTGGTTTTGCAGTGCAATAAGTTTGACCTGTAGTATCATTTCCCAATTCCGAGCCTTTGCTAGTCAAGTTTAAACCATATATAGGAACACCATTGGCCTCAAACAAGCCCCAATTCTTCCCAGAAAGAGGGCCTTGTTTCATATCTTCATTGTAGAGCTCATAAATGTAAGTACTAACACCAATGCCAGGATGTCTAGGAGTACCAGTTTTGTTCAGAACATGTTTTGCTAGATTGGTGATGTATATTCTGGCATTGTCTGGATTAGCATCTGGCTCGTTCAAGTCGCCTTTAGAAGGCCAGCCCGACTCAGTCACCAAAACGGGGACATTCGTGATGTTGAGATCAGCCATTGCAGAGTAAGCAGCATCAACCATTGAGTCAAAGAAATTGGAGTAGTGAAGATGAGTATTAGCATCCACAGCCTCTTTGTTTGTGGGAAGAGCCTTGAAAAGCGCGTAATCTAATGGAATACCGCCCTTTGATTGGACATAGTCTTTGTAAGGATATATGTTGATCATGAAATATGATCCACTGGACTGCAAGAATTTGAGTAGAGGGACTAACACAGGGCTCAACGAACGATTGAAGAACGCTTGAGAAGGTGGAAAAGAGTTGATAATAATGGTGGAAGAAAATGGGGTGGAAACTTTGATTTTCTTGTCAATATTAGAAGCTATGAGTGATGAATGGATATTTTTTAGAGCATTGATAATCAAGGGCGAAACATTAACATCAGAACCGATACAGATAGTTGTAATATTTGTTGCAGGGTAATGTGGTACGATGTTCTGAGCAATCCATTTAGAAGCAGTGGAATTCGACTGAGAAATGGCGAGGATTTGGTCGTTGGGAACAGAAACGGAGACTTGGATACCTGAGTTTGCAAGTGCAAGAAGCATGTCTTTGTCTGCATTGTAGAGCCTAACATGGTGGATTTGCTGGGCTTTGAGAAGTGCAGCTACTTGAGTTGGGTGTGGCATCTTCGAGACGTTTGTTCCTATGTTAACGCCGATGAATGCATCTGTAATAGACAAACCATTCAGTTCAGACAAAGTGTTTTCGAAGAAATAGGTTGCAAGAAAGAAATGGGTAGATTTTACCTTCATCAGATGCAACAACAGAAACAGTGAAAGCCAAGAGAAAGAGCAATAATGCAGTCATGACTATTGGTGCAGTTCTAGCTTCAAAGCAAGAAGAAGCTTAAGTGATAAAAAGGCGTGGAAAAAAAAGTTATGGGAATAAGAATTTTTCAGGAAACCAAAAGGAGTAAAAAGTGAATTAAAGAGGAGAAAAAATGGTTGAGAATCAATAAGTAAAAGTAATTTTGAGATGAACCAAAGTCTAAAGAATCATCATCTTCATTCTGTCATGTTCTTCTTCTTACTGCTTTTCTCTTTGGAAATGAATCTTCTTTACAGTAGCGCAAAATGTCGTCTATGAAAAGCAGTTTGTTGCTAGCCTTTACTTACTCTCTTACATGGCTATAAAATACTAAAACACATTACAATTCACTCGGATCCTGGTGAATCAGGCCACCCAATCGGGCCAATAATTTTCTTGAGATGAGCAGACCAGGAAATGATATGGGTTGGGCACCTAATGGGCCCAAATAGTCATTAATCTCATTTGACCCAAGCCCAAGTGGTTCATCAGCACAAATTTATCTTTGACTATTGTAGATTCAAAATTTATGTCCAAAGCTAGCCCATAAGATACCTTAATGCCTGGGCTTAGTGTCTACTATTTATTAATTGGTCCAAGACTGAGATGGGCCTTATATTATGAGCTTGGCCCAAGTTGGATTGGGACTCAAGGCCCAACATATTTTGTAATGGAATAGAAGGCATGATCCTCAATGACGGCAATGGCATGTAAGCTTTAAAATTCTATTTCTACTATTAATTTAAGATTTACTCAGAAAAAAGATTTTTAAATGTGTTTAAACTACCATGAAATAATTCTTGATTTGTGAAAATATGAGATAAGAAAATGCATGGTGATTCTTAGAGAAATCCTTAGAAAAGAGATTTAATTAATACTAAGATATGAAACCCAACTTTTTTTTTTTGTAATAAAATAAATTTTTCTAAAACATTTTAATATTTGTCAATTTTAATGTTCTGAATAAAATAGAATTTTATTACAAATGTATTTTTATAATTTTATATTTTATCATTTTGAATAAAAAAAAAAAATTCTTTTTGAAAATTATATAGCAGATAAGGGTCATATTTTTATTTCAAGTTCGAGTTCTTCACATATCGTAACTCTTCAATAATAATTAAAAATTGATAACCAAATATTTGGAAATCCTTGCTGCCATATAAAGTAATGCTCGAATGATGATGTTTTGACTAAAGCAATGATATAGTCACAACTCTCAACCAATAGAATTGAAGATTGAGGTGCATTCTAAAAGGTCCTTTTTTTCTTTTTGTAACTCAAAGGAGCCAATGTCAAATATTATCCACCAAACTCAATCATCCCAACAAACAAACTCACAAACTCACAAAAAGAAAAGGTGAGTGAGAATTGAGATGTGTTACAACATAATTAAAACAAGTTGCCAATTTCAATTCGACATTGAGTATAAGTGCCCCCCATAAGACAATGGATACACCTTGGAAAGAATGAAAGAACATTGTAGAAACTCATAGTGTGGAAGCAGAGGATAATGTTAACATATTTGTTATTTAATTTATGCATAATCATTGGGTGTATATTAACTACTATTATCATTTGAAATGAAACCATCATCTTGATAGTGGTATAGATGTATTTTCTGTTCCATTTTTTGGTGTTTCATTCACATATCATTGTTAAAATTACTTAATTTTTTATAATAATACATACTGATGATTTATGAAAGTAAAATGACAAACCTGCATTGAGGTTAATTTGGGAGATGTCTTTCTACGTGTGACTTTTGTGCTCATTTGATGTTGTGGTAAACGATTTGATTTACAGATGTATGGTTCAAACTTAACTAGACTAGTTTTCATTTTAGTGCAACAGTCTGTTATCAATTGTGATATCGCATGAATAATACTAATTATTAGGAAAAAGAATTAAAAATATATAATATATCTCTATTTTGGTCCCTTGACAAAGGTGAATAGGGATGCACCAACTTGGCATATGGACACTCCATGTTCAAGTAACATTAGAAAGTGACCTTGGATGTAGATATAGATGTGGTACAAAAATACTTCGAACCAAACTTTACCAAGAAAAAATGAATAGAAATTTTAAAAAAAAATCTCAATTTTGATCAGAATAAATGTGGGGAAAAGACTAATTTTGTTAAATCACAAATGGCAAAACAGATTGTTTAAAATATCAAAAGATCGAATGGGAATATAAACAAAAAAAATGAATGTTTTCCATGTCATCAAAGATGTGCACTTTATGTTGGGGTTACATGAGATTTAATATTTTAATTAAATCCGTCAATTAATTAGATAAGTGAGGTCAAGAGGTTAGTGTACATCAGCGATACGTCACAACCCTCTCTGAATCGGAAATGGATCCTCTTCATTTAGTAAATAGTAATTTTTGTAAAAAAAAATTAATCTCAACCCTTTATTTTATTAATGATCAAGATCATGCCACATTATCCATTTTTTAAAATGTGGTTGTTAACCCACCAAACAATAATTGAATAATTTCTCTTCTCTCTTCATCACTGATAAATTCCTCTTCTCTCTTCATCACTGATAAGCAGAGTCGCAGACATAAATAAAACACCATTTTTATTTATGTAAGACAATAAAACAGAATATTGTAAGGCACTGGAGAATTACTTGAGCAAAGCATATAATAATATCATCATGATAACTTTTGAAAAAGAAGTACATTTATCCTTCAATTTTTTTTCCAACAATTAATTACGTTTACGGGTTACACAAATGCACAAATTAAATGGCTTCGGATCCAAAGCTTCTAAAGTTTCACATAGATAGAATTACTGTTCATTTTGCACATAGAAAATATTTTACATGGAAAAAGGCCCCTTAAAAATCAATAGTAATGTCGAATTCAGATCTAGACTGTATTTATACACTTGATGCATTAGAGCTTAAATTAGATGGTAGAAAATAGTAGAAAAAATGGATGAATTAGAGCTTAATTTAATTAATTAAGGTGTATAAGTTGTAGGGATACAAAAAAAAAATTCCTATACAAATGGTTGTAAATAGCAGGAAAAAAAAAAAACAGAAAGTGGCGCTAAATTTTTTTCCTTCATTTTAGAAAATGGATGATGTGACATGATCTTGTTCATTAATAAAATAATGGGATGAGATTAAAAGAAATTTAAAAAAAATCCTTCATTTTAGAAAATGGATGATGTGGCATAATCTTATTCATTAGTAAAATAAAGGGATGAGATTAAAAAAAAATTATAAAATTTACCATTTACTAAATGGAGATGATCCATTTCCTCTGAATTATAAATAGACAAATAATAGAATGAGATTTATGTGAGATCGTTTGAATGATTTAATAATATAAAACAAAGTCAGCGTATAACTTATAAAATAGAGATTAATTTATAAATATAACTTTGAATTATGGATAATGAGACTCCACCTTATAATAAAACTATGTGTACAACAATTTCATATAATTTTTTTAAAATAATATGTCTCCAAGTGTTTATTTTTATGAGATGTCTATTGATAAGTAATTGTCTTCTATTATATTATGATTTTAAAGATGTTAAATTTATTATATTAAATGTGAGGTTTATCTTCCATCAACAAGTATTCATAAATATATGTATAAATACAGTAATGTTAAAAATTCCTTTGGTTATTAATATACTAAATGATATAACCAATATACAAATTTTATATATTTAAATATATATTAATAGCTTTGAATTAAAAATAAAAATCTAAAGTCCATTTACTAATGGATGCAACCAAACCCAATTGAAAATCTGTAATTAGGGGGAAAAACGACCTTTTATATATTAATGATGATAATATGGAAAATAGAAAAAAAAATAGAAGGAAGAGAGGGGCCCACAATCCACTTAAACAAACCAATAGAATTTCTGCGCATGGAGGGAACCAGCCCCTTATAATTTGGCAACCGCCCCAATAGCTACTTTCTTTATCACCTTTCTTTCTTTTTATTTTTCATAATTCTATATTTTAGTTTTTATTGTGCTTAAGAATATATTAAAATCATTGAAAAACCTATATAATACACTTAATGTGTGTGTATATATGTGTTGTAATATCACTCCAAATCTTAAAGCCTACAAGCAAGTTATTTTATGCATCATCATAAAGTCTCAATGATGTGCGACTTGAAATGAAAATTGTCAATTTCATGAATTTATATCTATATATCTCTCAAAAACTGCTTCAATTAATTACTCAATAGTACTTATCAATTCCTCCTAATTTTGCTCATGTTAGAATCATATCTTGGTGTGTACGCAATATAGAAAATTATTGTATTATTCTTGAACATTTCATATAGTACGCACTATGTTTATAGGGTACACCAATAAAATAAAATACAAAATATGGAGTAATACCATAGTTTGTTCAAAGTTCAAGCTTATAAGGATAAATTTGCCAACCTTTTTTTGTCTAGGAATGCTACATAATATATTTGCCAACCCCCACTTTATAGACATGTGTCTTTTCTCAAACAATCATTGTCAAATGGGGTTATATTCCATTTCTTTCCTATCCATCTCACTATTCCACTACTATTTTTGCTTTTCTATTTTTCTATATTTGTATATTACTACTTTTGTTTAGGAGCAATAGTCATTGTTTTGGGATATCCCTCTTGTTATTTTTGGCTGCCTTTTTATCCTGGAAATGATTGTTAATACTTTGATGAGAGGGTGTATTTTACCTTGTATTGAAAATTTGGAATAGTTCTATTGTTCTTTAATACTGGATATTCATACACATATATTGATTAAAAGAAGATTATAAATGTTCTATTATACTAAGTAACAACCTTTAAGAACATGTGTTGCTCATAAAACGGAAAAATTTCCACCTAATTTCTACAATAATTTTTACAATTATTAATGTTATTCAATATTATATCTAGTTTTTAGTTTATGAAATAAATAATTTTTTTAGCCAACAATTGTTATCTTTTCAAAAAAAGTTAGAAATATGAAAAAATGAGGTTAACCGAGGCCAGCATCACGGTGACGTCAGCTAGGTTGGTTAGACGTGGACATTTCCAACTTTTGATGATGTCACGGTTCAAGCAACAAACTAAAGACTCGAGTCATATACCACCAAAAGTAAAATGTAAAATTTGTCTCCCCCAATTTAATTTAATAATCATGAACTTTTTTTATAATCATAAATTTAGATATCACTAATTGTGCGATTGAGCACTCATGTCAAGACATAAACCAATCAGCATTAACTAAAATTCACTTTCTTTAGAGGACTTAACCCTTGAAAAATACGTTCTACCAACTTGATTTAACATAATGTCGTGTGACTCGTGTCAAAGATATTCAACCGCCAAATGACCAAATTTGTCCACATGTGTATACTTAAAACTCATGTACATTACATCTAGTGAAATGTATTGACTATAAATTGATATTTGAGTATATATGTGTGATATATATTATATTTAATGTATTTCATCTGATGTAACATTTTGCAGATGTAATATGTATAAACAGTGGCGACCCATAGTTGGACAATTTGAAAAAAAAAAAAAAAATCAGGGATATTTTCATTATTTTGTATTTTAATGAAAAAATAAAAAAATTTGTGAATTTTCAGTTATCTTCCCCTGCCAATGCCTCATTTTTCTCTGACAATCAATTAAAAATCTAGCCCTTTTTTTTTACATTCCCCCACCTCTCAATTTCTTCATCATCTAATTATTAAAAATTTATGCTCTTAATTTAAATTTATTGTATTTTTTTATTAATTGGTCCCGAGTATAAATCCTGAGTCCATCACTGTGTATATATGTGATCTAACGCTATAATGAATGAAACGAATTCTATTGAGTGACTTTAAAAAATAACTATGTGATACGTATATACATAAATGATTGGTCCACAAGTCCCAATCCTATTTCTTGACATTTTACTTATTCTACCGAAGTCGTTTGTCCTCATATCTTTTGCTTTAATTTGGTGTCTTTAAGGGATGATATATTTAGACATAGTTATTCCCACTTTAGAAATTTGCATGTTCTAATAATATTAGTGATGTTGATTGAGAGAACACTTGGAAAAGGTAATCATCATATTCACTATCAAACAAAGAATTGGTTCGTTCGATTGGGTTGGAATGCTATGCTTATGAAATGCTTACAAGAGCATTATTTCATCTCATTAATTATGCCTTTTCAGTTATATATATACTTAGTACTAGGTTTGTGATCCATCTTTGGATTCAATCTCGTTTTCATGGAGTAATTTTCACGCAAAATGTTAATACTTTGAGTTTTATTATTTTTTATATAATACAAAATACTAGTCTTTGTATTGAGGTTGACTCCACTGAATATATTGCATTTATGTCAAATTTATCAAATTTATAGAAATCATAAATTTCCACAATGATATGACTTTGTTTACTTTGGTGCTAATATTTATAATTCTATTTATCAATACTTTGTCAATATGTATATCTATCTATATCTATACTAAAGGAATAACCAAAAGGGTCACATGTCGCCATTTGGTAATTCCATTTCCGGCTCAAAAAGTTTAAATTTAATTTTAATTTCAATTAATTCACTTAATATTTCTAATTTATTATAATTAAATATTTAATGTAACAATGATAATTGAAAAATAAAAAGTTAATAATGATGATTGCTGACAAAATTGTAACTTATGAATCTTTAATTGAAGTTGATTGTTGCAATTGCACTAAATAATAATTGAAATGTTTTGTGTATTTAAGTTTCATTTACAAACTAATTAATTTAAAAATTAATGATAAATAATAATAAATAAGTTTATTTATAAATAATAATTTTCAAATATTTTAATTAGTATTAAAATATTTGTGTAATACATGGATTTTAATACATGGGACTTACACTAGTATACTTATAAACCTAAAATCTTTTGTTATATTCAACAATGTTGAACATTTGTTGAACTCTCATATAGAATAGTTCTTATATATCATTTGGAATATTGATATAGACCATTCATCTGTGGAAAACACTAGTTTAATTATTGCAACAAGCGATGCAGATCAAATTCAAGAAATAGATAAGAATCCAACAATTAATGTTTGTGCAATATAATCATCACACAGAAAATTCATATTAATAGGGGTGCATATGAGTCACAAAATGGGCATACATGGAATCATGAACTCTTTTATAAAAAGATTAATTGTCGAAAAAATCACAACTTTTATTTGAATTGTTATTTTAGTCAGAATAACATAATTTATATATATTATGTTTTATATATATTATGTTTTTTGACCTTGGTCACTTTTGATAAAAAAAATATGATGTGTCCAACTATCTAAATACGTTAGTACATAGTTCAACTTCAAGAATTTCAAGAATTTTTTAAAAAATCGGATTAAACAACTTTTTTTTTCCAAATTAAACTGAGTGAGATAAAAAAACATATATACTATATATAGCTTATGTTATTTTGACCAATGGTGAAAATTTTGGTTAAAATGACAATTCGAATATATGTTCATAATTTTTCCGACATTTTATAACCCTTTATAAAATTGAATACATTAATTTAAGAGGTTTTTAGCTCAATAGATTATAAAATTTTAATTACAATCATATTTAATCATATTATATTCGTTTCCTAATACTCATAAAACCAACAAATCAAAAACGGTAGTGTGAAAGGAATCATGCATATGCTGAGAAATCATATCAAAGAACCGATAGTCCAACGTCAAAGACGACTTCTAATTTCACGTTTTCACACACTAGCTACGAAACGCGCCTTTTCAATTTATTTCCCAAAACGCTTTCTATTTCAGTTTATTGTGATCATATATCTCTAATTGAAACGCGTTTTTCTTTCAAATCGAAGTTTCCTAAAACAAATCAAAAAATGGAACGAAAAGAAAAAAAAAAAAAAGAGAGAAAAAAGGAAGCAAAATTTAGGAAAACAACATTTCATTAAAAAAAAAAAACCGATAAGAAAAGAAAATTCCTTGATTACTCGATTTATAATATAAACTCTATAAGACATTGAGTAGATTCTAAAAATTTAATAAAAATAAACCCATTAGCAAAAAGCCTTAAAAACTAAAGATATATAATGTTCAAGTTTATTGAAAGTAACCAACTAGCTAATTTCCGTTGTATGTTTAGATGCAACTATTTACACTCTTTGTATAATTTTTTTAGTCGATATTTTTTGTTCTTCAACTTTACATGGGATATTAGTAGTAGAGTCAATTTGATTTTAATTTTATATATAATGTACTCGAAGATAAATACGTAGAAATAACTAAAGTAGAGGTTGACGTTCAATAAATAATTAAATATTACCTAAATAATTAAATATTACCGATCGAACAACATTTTGATGAGGTTTTACATAAGACTTGTATTCACGTACAAAAGTCAACCGTTGACTTTGAAGCTAATTTTGCCCAACGAACGACACATAGTGCATGCATGCTTTCACGGATGAACATTAATAGTCACACGACATAACACACATATATATTAGTCTATGTTTAGTGATTTGAGATATAAAATTTAAAATGAATGTATTTCAAATCTACTCGAAAATTAAAAATCATCCAAATTATGTTAAAATTGATTCAAAATAAAAATAGTGGATTTCAAATTCATATCAATCCATATATCATTAATGAATTAGTAATTATGAATTTCAAATCATTTCTGTCAAATCCTTGAATCCAAACACAACCATCATGAAATGAGAATTGTGATAATAACATGATAAATTATACTATTTATTACAATTTTCCCATTTTAGGACTCAGCTTGCTATTATATACTTAAAACAAATTATATTTATTTCAATTTTCCCATTTAAGGACTCAGCTTGCTATTATAAATTTAAATCTTATCCTCTCATATCTGAAAACTTTATTACATAGATATTGTTTCCAATTTGACTTCACTTTTTGGCTTTTGCTTTTAATTAATGAATTATTTTCATGGAAAGGTACATTAACGCATTACGCATGCAATACTATACCGAATAAAATGGCAAAGTGAATTATTTAGAAACGTATTGTCATTGCATTATAAATAATTAATATTTTTAATTTCATACTTGTATGGTTATTATGTTAAAATTCATACATGTACTAATTAACCTTTAATATCTTACTACTTGCATAAATTTCAGATATGCATGCATGTACAAATATTCAATTATTATAAATGATTATATCAAAAGCTATTCAAATATTTTACAATCAATAATCATTTCATTTCAAGTAATTTCGTTTCATTTTCTTAATTTACTATTAGATACTATACACATATTTTAAGAATTCATACCATGAACTCCAATTTTATAAGAGAGTTATTAGGATTTGAAGATGCATATATAATTTATGAAAGCAATAAGAAAAATATTAGCTAGGCAAGATTTTACTTATAGATGTATTTTCTTTGTAAGATTTTATGACTTGATGTGAAACAATATATTAATTGGTGTTGATGTATACTGATATTTCTAAACATTAAAGCTAAATGTTCCCAATTAAGTATTTTATTCAAATTAAATTTTAATTAATCAAGTTGCAATTAATTGTAAATTTGTAATGAATGACGTTGTATGTTTATACAATGCAAGAAAATAATAATAATAGACTGTAGATGTATTTAGGATGGTATAGCTATTACAATTTATTGGTTTTTACCTTTAAAATATATCATCAGATTAACTTTTACAATCTCTTCTCTTCTTTTTAAGTGGACTCATCAAAACAATTTAAACAATATTTCATTTTCTATCGTGATAAACCACAACATTTATAACAATATCACTGTATCATATGATAATAATCATATTAAAATAAAAGATAAAATAAATAATATTCGAAATAGAAAATTTGTTGGGAATTGACAGATTAGAACTGGTGTGCTTTTTCTATATAAGTAGAGAGCGGTGATGAGAATTGGAGTCTCGCCTCATATAAACCTATTCTCTCTCTCTCTCTCTCTCAATGGAGTAGTAATAATTAAGGATTAATTGAAGGAGAAAATGGGGAGGAAACCATGCTGTGATAAAGTAGGATTAAAGAAAGGGTCATGGACTGGTGAAGAAGACAAAAAGCTCATCAATTTCATGATCACCAATGGCCAATGCTGCTGGAGAGCTGTCCCTAAACTTGCAGGTTTCTCTCTCTTCTCTTTTCCTTTTCCATTAATGTGTGTGTACTGTGTGAGAGAGAGAGGTTGATGATGATGATGATGGCATAAATTTAATTTGCAGGGCTTCTGAGGTGTGGAAAGAGCTGTAGATTGAGATGGACTAACTATTTAAGACCAGATTTAAAGAGGGGACTTTTGTCTCAATCTGAAGAGAAAATGGTCATTGATCTCCATGCTCAACTAGGAAACAGGTTTTTCATTTTTTATTTTTTTAATTGAATCAGAATATGGCAGAGAAATTCATAATTAACATAATATAATTTAATTTAATTTCCAGATGGGCAAAGATTGCTTCACATCTCCCAGGAAGAACAGACAACGAAATCAAGAATCACTGGAACACTTGCATCAAAAAGAAGCTAATCAAAATGGGAATCGACCCCGTCACCCACCAGCCTCTGCCACCGCCCTCCGCCGCTCCAACGGAGGCGCCGGCGGGTGGGCCCACCGACAAAACTAATGATGAGAAAACGACAATCCCAATTGAGTCCAGTGAACTAGTCAACAATGCTGATTTCGGCGTTGACGAAATTCCAGTGATTCATGAGCTCCATGAAATTCTGTTTTCCTCCAATGAGAATCGGCCAACACCGGCCTCGTCTTCTTCTTCATCGTGCTCGAATTCTTGCAGTGGCGGCGGCGCGTGGTCGTCAAACGCGCTCGAGGATCTTCAGTTGGAGGATTATTACACCGAGATATTGAACAGTAGCATCTGGGAGGATGATTTTATTGGGAAGACGTTGGAGTTGTTGGATGGTGATGATAGTGAAAAGAATAAGGATAATGTTGAAGTTGTTGAACCTTCTATGGATGATGAGTCTTGGGAATTTGATTTCATTTAAATTGCTTACTTTTTTAGTACAACTTTTTTGCAGTGAGTGAATAAAGCAGTAGAGATTGAAATTATTTGATTTTCTTGTCTTTTTGGCCCTCATTTTTACTTAAATAGATAAGTGGATGAGTTTTAATTTTATTTTGCAATTTCATCCTACTTCTATTGGTTTGTGTATTAAACTATTCACTGTCTCAAAATCGAATATTATTTTACATAAATTTCTTTATCCCAAAATAAGTGTTGTCATCTAATTTCAAGAAATAATTACTTATATTCTATAAAAACGATCTTATATATTTCTCTCAAATTAAATAAGATATAAAATGATAATTGGAAATATACATATAATGATTATACTTACATAAGTGAATATTAGTGTTTTTTTTAATAATATATGTGCAAGAGTCTGAAATGACATTGTTTTAGAGTTGATGAAGTATTAAATCCTCTAACCACTTTTTAGAATTCCATGACGGTCTTGCCTAACAAAACAACTATTGAGCATTGTTGTATGTTAGTCTCACATATACACATTAAGAACATGTTAGCATGTTCATTGTTAAAGTATCAATATCACTACCATAGATCATAGATACACAAATTAACTCATTTATTTTATAATTTTGTCATATCAGTGATGGGGTGGTTAGTGAGCACAGAGCACCCGATAAGTCTCGCTTATAAATCACTCAATGCAACTTCGTGAAATATTCTAGTGCGAGTGTGATCGCAAGGTCATATAAATAATTTTTCCTAGTCAACACGATGTGTCATATAAAAGACAAACCATGAGATATTAAGCACTTTTCATGAAATAATACAACAACTGGGCCTATAAATGGCCCAAATTTCACACTGATCCAATAGACTCAAAGACCAACTGTTTTTTTATTTTATTTGAAGAACAAAGACCAACATTTGTTCTTCTAGCTTTCTTGGACTATATACCATATGTATGCATACACTATTAGTTCTACCTTAAAATGTCAACTGGTATAAATTCAAGATGATTTTGTCACTTATTTGAAGCTGGATTCAAGATGATAGAGTTCAAAGACAAATTGAACTTGCAACTTCAACTACTTTACATTTGATGATCACTACATTACGTCATTAACAAACAAGAATTTAAGGAAAAGTCATGTGAAGTTGTGTGATTACAAATCACTAGTTCTGTCTTCACTACACTGTGTGAACTTCATGACTATCTTGTAAGCATATATGTAATAAAGCAAATACTATCAACATTGTTAGTAAACAAAAGGGATGATTGCGCAACGGTTTCTAGGATAATTGTCGAATTTCCTAAGGTACCACTTATGTGTTTCACCAGCTGCAAAAGCAAGATTTGCAACCTGCAAAAATACAAGCATTGCCACAACAATGAAGCATCTGCTGCCTTAATCTTTATGCATATTCATCAAAGAGAATCCATGGTTGTGTAAAGTAAGACATACCACGAATCCAAAGAGCAACCAGATTGTAATATCGGATAATCCACTTGCAATCACAACCCCACCATAAATAACCTCCATGAGACAAGTGAAAAGGTTAATGAGAGTACGAGACCACTAGTGAAATTGCTTCTAGGAAAGATAGAAATGTTTGATTAATAGCCAAAATGACTTACAATTTCTGCGAGATAATGTGGAGATGAAACATACTCGAACCAGTCTCCATGAGGAATTGCATAGAGATCTACATTTTGATTATTTTCCCTTAAAGAGCCCTGATTTTATCAAAAACAACAAGAGAAATTAATATTCATGTGAAAGGACTTGGTGGAATGTTAATCAGGATAAATCTGGATAGGAGACACATACATATCAAGGAATTTTAATGCTTAACCAACAACAGAAACAAGTCAACCATGACAGTTAATTATTCTTCTCCTAGTTACTACCTAGGTTCAGAGATTTCTACAGTTTCATTAGGGAATTTAGAATGAAACCCAAGAAAAGTACATAAGAGACTCACAAGAATGGCATGGCAACGGCGTTGATGAATCCAACCCCAGAAGAAAATAGCTGCACCAATCCATGTACCCCATTTCAGTTGCATAAGAGGATTCACATGCCCCCAAAAGTCAAATTCTCCAACTTGCATTCTATCTTTCCCTTTAACAACAAACTCTGCAGACAAATTTGCCACAACTTTGAACACCTCCAAAGAGTACATGCAGCAGACGGATAGTGGAGCTGCTGTATAGAAACTACTACCACAAAGATTATGTAATCAGAGAGGACAAATTTTTTACCTGTTTGATAAAATCTTCAGGATAAAATATGGTTTATCTGATTTCACAGAACAATAAAGGCAACATTTCTAGCTCATGATGTAAGATTAACCAAGACAGTTTTCACTCTATTATCTTACATTTAGTAAATAAGCGTGCAATCCATATGTCCACATGCTGGTTGTTGTTTGTAATTGTTATTTCCAGGAACTAGATAGTAACACACCCACCAACTTCTTATTACTGTATACTACTAATTCATTATAAAGTCTTATATGCATCATGAGGAGAACAAAAATGTTATACCATTAAGATGTAGGACTTACAAGAGGCCTGTGAGATATCCAGCAATATGCATCCGAGCGGAGGGACTATAATTGAATACATAGATACTCTCATAAAGGCGCCGTAGGACTTGAGCTTCTATCAATAAAAGCAGAAACACGGATTTCCAAATCCCACATACGAAATACTTCACTGATGAATGGGATTTATGCAGCTCATCTGAAACTCCAGTCAGGTCACTAGCTATACTCGTATATATTTCTTGCTCAGAAACTATTGGAGTTGTTTTATAAGCACAAAGCCAAGTTGCAACAAGCAGAAAAGTGGTCCATACAACTGCCAGTATGTAAAAGTGACAAAAGAATTTCTGGGGGACACTGAGTTTCTGCAACAGAACCAAATCCACTTAAAACAAATAAAATTTAGAAACAGGGGAGGCTAGAAGTATATTTGATTTCCATTAGTTATCTGATTTATGGATTTAGAAAATTCATTGCACTCACATACACACACAAAAAAGAACAAAAATGAAAGCAGAACACACATAGTAAGACAGCACCTAAATGACCACATCTGTTTATAAGACAGGTAACAAATTGATCATAAAGCTATCCATTTTCATATTAATTTGGATTTACTTCATGAGATACCAAACAAAATGCAAGGATCATAAAGCCGGTCAGGTAAACAAAGAGTAACAGTAAACTACTGAAAGTTATAAAGCTATACTTTTTTGTTTGCACTCAATCTTACAAGTCACTTAATGTATCTGTCCATGCAACCCACCATGAAATATCCATTTGGCATTACAATTCACATTTAGAACAACACAGTTCAATTAGCTACACTTGTTCAAGACAAACAGCATTTTTATGACCTCTATTATCAACAAGAGAGTCTAGTAAAACTACCGAAATATAGTTATTCATAATCATCAACATTAAAAGGCAATGCCACCACTATAGATCGATTAATTTCTTGCCATGAAGGCAAGAAACTAACTGTAATATCACTACAACTTCAATTCTATAAAAGTTTTGAGGCGAAATTTCTCGAAATAATATTACTCACTTTTGAGGAAGAATCCATAGTCTTGCCACGCCCAGAGAGCTTAAGCAATAACTGGTGCAATGCAGCGATTTTGGACGAGGGAATGAACCCCAACAAAATCGGAAGGGTCCCTGCAATCCAGCCCGCTCTCAACAGAGAAACGACCACCATTGTTAACGCCTGATCAAGCACCAATTTGAAATAAGTAAAAAAGGAAACTAATCAACAATATTTCATAATTATCTCATACGAATGAAGAGAGTGCTTACCTCCACATCCATTTCAGCGGCGCCAAATCAAACTATCTCGATCAAACCATTTGATGATGGACTTGAAAATTCGGAGAAAACGAGGAAAAGGTAGCGTAGCTACATGTAAAATCGTTTTCACAATTAACACGAATCCAACTATTTCGATCAGACCATTTAATGATGGACTTGAAAATTCGGAGAAAAAGAGGAAACTACGGCGAAGCTATATCTAAAATCGCTTTCACAAAGATACGAATCCAACTATTTCAGTTACTATTTCATAAAGATATGAATCCAACACGTTCCGAGAAACAGAGAAAATTACAGAGTAATTACCTATAACTCGTTCTATCAACGCAGATGCATCACACTATTTCAATAAACCAAACTTTCTGCATGAACACCAACGCATTTTGACTTGTTTCACCCAATTATCAGTTTCTTTTTTACCAATCTCAATTCAGTTTCGATAAAACTGAATTTTAAGGGAAAGAAGAAAAATAAAGCATTTTCAGTGTGGCATTTGATCAAACAGGATTCGTGCATGCGAATTGGACTGTAAAGTATTTTACCAAAGTTGAACCCGATGATGATGGGCTCGGTCCAATATATTAAGGCCCAATAAGCTCAGGTTTAGCCCTACTATTCAATGAGGCATGGAATTGGAGGGAAGGAATTGCAAATTTAAAAAATCAAAATGATAAATTCATTTTTGATGGAATTTTTAACTTGATTTTTCTTATTTTCAGTTATATTTTTAAGTTTTGGCAAAAACTAAAGTGAGAAAATTTCATAAAAGTGTGGCTATCCACACTCCAAAAATACTTAACACATCCAAAAAATTGAATTTTTATACCTTTGATTTCTTAAAAAAAAATTGGGGTGTGTTTAATATTTTACGATGTATTTTAGTATTTTATGGAATGTGTTTAGTCTAACTTTCTCATAAATCTAATTTTATGAGATAGAGTTTTAGTTAATTCATTTTTTATTATTAAGTCGAAATTGGTTATCTACAATCAAATCTTCGGAATATAGTTCAAACTTACAAATTAATAATCATGAAAAAATCCTTGAATTCTCTATTGGATTAAAATTTTAAGCATTGTTTGATTTCAAAATTTTCTCTTCAAATCAGACATCGGAATTCAAATGTTGCCTAAGTTCAATATAAGTGGCATAATTTAAAATATATACAATTAAATTAACATCATTTTCAGATCTTATTAAGTTAAAAGTATAAAACTGATTATGGAGTACCATTTCCAGAATGGCATGTGCATAACAAAAATCAAGGATTTTATTGTTCTCCATAATCTTTGAACATCATTATCATAAAAATATGGGTTTAATTGTGAAGTATCGATGAAATGAGCTTTTTTAAGCATGAGGAATCTTCCAAAAGGTACGTAGTTGTCTGATGATAAACTACAACTAATCTTGGTTTTAAAGAAAGCTGTCAGAATCTGTCATGGCGTATCACACAATGCGACCAATTTAAGCAATTACATTGAATTTAATTTATTCATAAATTAATCTTTATAAAAATTGATTTGATTCCGATGAATAACAAATTAACCAATGGGCCAGACTTATAATTTACAACTTACCATCTATATATAAGTTTGTAAAAATAAACTTGTGATATATTAGTGGTGAGATTTCGTCTAATAAATTTATATATATACTTAACAAGTGCGTCTAATTATATCATCAAACTTAATGACATACTAAACTTTGTGATTGAATTCTTAGTCATTATGTAGAAAGTGAAGTGGACGGAGCTGAAAGTTAAATAAGATTTCAAATGTTAGGAAGAAAAACCAAAGGATTAAAATAATAATATAATAAACGTAAATAAATTGGTGTATTCAATTAGGACAACCATCAAATGGCATCTTCTTTTTCATTTACGGTTTTATTTAATATATAAAATTAACCAGCATACATGATAAATACATCACTAATTAACATATTATGAAATATAATATGGGACTCACCCTAGCCCACATTAATTATGAATTTATGGTCGTTATATGAAGAGGAATTTTGAATTGCTAAAAACAAAGAAAAGAGATGGGATAATGCAATTATAGCACATACGGTTGTATTTCGGCCATATTTTCAACGGTAACAAAAACTGTCATTATTCGATGCTGCTATATATTATTTGCTAGTATCTAATAATATTGTAACATTGTGGTACAATATAATAATAATTAGTTTTGTAAAATTGTCATGTTATTAAAAAACGGCCATATCCTTGTGTTTTGGCAATAAATGAGACATGAATGAGTTGGCTCAAAGCACATTTAGGTTATTTTAATAAACTTGGAATAAATAAACCCAAAGATCCAGGCAGGAGCGTCTCATTAAGTCAACTAATTATCTCTTTGCTCAGCTGTATCCCACTAACCTAACCCTTCATTTATTATTAAACATTTAACACCCAAACAATTCCTCTCTTCTTATTAGAAAGTGATGAATAATTCTCCATTCCATCAAACATCCTCAATCGAATGAGATATAAATCAAAATATATACTTGAATAACAGATATTTGGGAAGAGAATAATACACAAACTTCAAAACAAACTTTCATAATATTTCAATGAAAATCTACTGCATGTGAAATTTGAATCTACCCACCTCACCCCAACAATTCCTCTGCCAATTTGATTTGGATCCTTAGTTATGTTTTTAATTTAATCTTATATTTTATTGTTTGTAATAAACATTATATGTTACATAATGATACTGTTTATGCATATGATCTGTGGTGATTATTTTCTCATATTAAATGAAACACATATTGTAATAAAAGATCTTGTATGTTTCTGAAATAAATTTGGAAATACAAAAAAACTATCATTAAAGTTTCACTTAATTAAAAAAAATTGTAAATTATAAATACGGTCCATGACATTTACTTTTGGTTAAAAAACTGCTTTTTTTTTTGGTTATTATTAAAAAAAAAGATCAAATTCCAATGGTTGTCTTTGTATACCTACATCTAAATTGTATTATAAGTAAATTGGATTTCAAGGAATCATAATTAAGCTCAACAAACTTGTCGAAGCTAAGACTGTTTGATTATGTTTTAGGAGTATGTGGAGAAAGAATTGGGAAAACGCTTTTGATGTTATAGTTTTTATTTTAAAAAAGAAAAGAAAAAAAGCTAAGCAAATATAACCGACAGAGTCACAGAATTTGTCAAATGCATATAAACACTCATATACAATATTTTTTTATGTACCTATTTTATAGCTACATGGGGAGAATGAAAAAACTTTTTTTTTTTTTTTTAAGCCAGAAAACACTCATCTATACTATATATATTAAAGCAAAAAAGTTGGCAATAATTACAAAATTGTCATTTTCTTGCCTAAAAGTGTTATGCCAATAAAAATAAAAATAAAAATAGTAAATCTTACTTAATAAACTATTATTTAATAAAAAAAAAATCAATCTTACTCTAGAAACTACTCTATAATCTATATAAAATTAAGAGATGAAGAAAGAGATATATTGATTTCTCAAATCTATGTAAAACTAAAATAATGGAGAAAAAATATAGTGATTTCTCAACAAAAGAGAAATGTATACAGAATGGAAAAAAAAAAAAACAAAATGTACAAAGAATGAAGAAAAAAAAAACAAGAAAAAACTGTAAATATAATTATTTTTCAAATTTATATAAAATTAAAAAATGAAAGAATACAAGATTCGCAAAACATTCAAAGGTAGAAAAATTCTTCAAGATCTTATTGTCTAAAGAAAAAGAGAACAATAAAAAATTATAAATATAATGATTTCTCAAATTTATATAAAACTAAAATAAATGAAAGAATATATGATTTGCTAAACATTCAAAGGTAAAAAAGTTCTTTCAGATCTTATTGTCTCATATCTTCATCTAAGGAGATCCCACCAAATTGTCTTTTTACATTAAATACAAATTGAATAAATAATTTTGTGAGAGAAAAATGAAGAAATCAAGTAGGAAAACATATATGATAATTAAAGTATGAGTAGAATATACAAATTATAAAAAATATAAAAGGAAAGATTAATTATTATGATTGAAGGAAATATTATTGTATATAATAATTTTAATTTGACGAAAATATAAATCAAAAAATAAAATAAAAATATTTAAAAATAAAATTAACAATTAAAATTATTAAAGTTATATGACAATTCGTGCAACGCACAAGAGTAATATGAAAAATCATTTGTATATTGTATATGTTTTAAATTAAAATAATAAAAAATGTTATGAATAACCTGTTAATTTATGCAATTTCATTATATTATTACAAATTGCATAATATTAACATAATAAATAATAAACCGCGCACCGCGCGGGTGTACCGATAGTTAATATAATTTTAATCCTAACTCATTTTTAAAAAACGTATATATGAATTGTGTATTGATTATTTCACGAAATTCATAAAATACTTTCGGTTTTGTTTTAAAAGAATGGTTACGGTGATTGATCTCCGAGAAAAATTGCATTTTATTACATTTTTCAAGATATTGTTATCATGGTAATGCCATGTGGTAACATGATTTCATGATTATCTTTTACTTTATGTAATTATTATTATATATCAATTATAAAAAATATTTTTGAATGGTGATTATATATATATACCTATTATTATATATCACAAAAACTTGCGTGAGAGGCCTCACGGATAGTTTTCGTGAAACAGATCATTTATACTGAGACGGATCCTTTATACCCATAAATCAAATTCATTTTTAAAAATTTGTAAGTGAATTGTGAAGTGTGGGTTGTGGGTTGACCCGTCTCACGTAAAATGACCCGTGAGACGGTCTCACATAAAACTTATTCATTAAATATATTGTGAGGCCATTGTCATTATAATTTTGTTTGTTAAAAGTTGCTCTCACAATCCTGAATAAAAAAAGAAAAAAACATATTCTAAAAATACTTTTGTCTGAGTATAAGTTTTAAAAATTAGTTTTGAATTGAAATTTTTATATGTATTTATAATAAACTTTTGATTACTTATAACAACTCCGTTTGATAATTTATTCAACAAATTGAGGAGTATAAGTGCAGCCTTGATATAACAAGATATTATTTTAGATGGATGAATTATACAACATTAATAAAAACTTGTAGGGCAAACTGCAATGCCATATTAATAATAGAAATGTCGTTGCAAACTTGGATGAACACATTGTCACATCATTGTTGACGTTGCATAGCTTTTGGTTGGCACGAATTAGGAGTATTATTGATGTATGATCTCAAAATAAGTAAGAATTTAAATATTTAATGACACATTTAATCACAGAGTAAGTCATAGAGTAAGTCTCTTGTGAGACCATCTCACAGAATTTTAATGCATTGTGTGAGACGGATCAAACCATATCCCAATTACCCACCACCCAAACCCAACAATTAACATGTTATTTGTGGCGATGGGGCTCCGTCTCACGGATAGTTCCGTGAGACCGTCTTACATGAGTTTTTGTGTTAATCACAAGTCCATCAGAGAATTATACTTACCTAGAAAGCAAATATTCGAGATTCTATTTATGAAGACTTTATTAATGCAATCTCTTCTCCTACAACAAGAATATTTTTAGGTGTAAATGTAATTGAGTACCAAACTATAAAACAGAAAATTGATTTTTTTATTTGCTATTATGTGTTTGTTTTGCATTTCTTTCGTTGATTACGTTATCCACGGTTGATGTGTCAAAAAGCTAGCATATCTATTAATTTCAATTTGCATATAATAAGGGGATGAGATCATTAAATGTCATCGATTGATATATTAAGAATTGTCTACGGTGGACATTTTATTATTTTCGTTCATTCAACTAATATATATTGTGTATACCAAATGTCATTTCATTAATAATCAAATAAAATATAATAATAGAAAGTTTCCATGTTCAACATTTTATTATTCTCATTTATTTAATTTTCAATGGAATATTTGCTTCAATCGTGTATTACTTATTCACATTCAAATTTACCTATTTTACTATGATTTATTTATTCAAACACGCGTATCTTATATGTAAATAAATGATAGGTATATATCTGGTATGATGTTATATTATGTAAACTGTCATTATAGATTCATGAATTCCTTTAGAAATCATAGAATAATAGTAGAAAAGAATAAAATGAAAAAGAGAAAAAGAAATAGGAGGGGCCCAGGCCCAATAAGGGTAACATGGGGTTTCTATTTTAAACGCAAGGGTAACATGGGGTTTCTAGTTAGATTTAATACAACAACGCCCACTCCCATTACTCACACTCTCAATCTCAAACCTGCTCTCTCTCACACACTTCTCAAGAACACTGTGTGTCCCTCTCTTTCTCTCTCCATTCTCTGCATCCATGAGAGACAAGAAGAAATCAACTAGATGATGAAACCTCGGCCCTAAATTCATCAAACCTCAAAATACCTACACCGAAATTCTGCACAACTTTTCGCGGGTTCTCTTTAACTGCATTACCTAAAATATGGCGCAGTTTAGCATCCACCACCTCCTCCTTTTGACGGCGGCCATTCTCCTCCTCCCCTCCGCCACACCGGATATCTCATCCGACCGCGCCGCCCTCCTAGCGCTCCGCTCCGCCGTGGGAGGCCGTGTCCTCCTCTGGAACCTCTCCAGCTCCACTCCCTGCGCCTGGCCCGGAGTTAACTGCTCGCCGGATAATGCCTCCGTCGTGGAGCTCCACCTCCCCGGAATGGGACTTTCCGGCCAACTTCCGGCGAACGCCTTCTCCAATATGACCAATCTGCAAACGCTCAGCCTCCGTTATAACGCGCTTTCCGGCCCCCTCCCTGCGGACATGTTTTCTTCTCTCATTTCTCTTCGAAATCTCTACTTGCAGCACAATTTCTTCAGTGGCCAAATCCCTGATTCTCTATTCTCTCTGACTACACTTGTGCGAGTGAATTTAGCAGAAAACAACTTCTCCGGCCCGATTTCGCCTTCCTTCAATAATTTGACCCGTTTAGGTACGCTCTATTTGCAGAGCAACAATTTCTCTGGCCCGATTCCTGATCTGAATTTGCCCAGCTTGGCTCAATTCGATGTGTCGAACAACAGTCTTACAGGTGAGATCCCGAAAGGCCTCGCCGGAAAGCCCAATAGTTCGTTCTCCGGCAATTCACTCTGTGGTGATCCCGTCAATTCCTGCGGCAACATAAAACCCAAGAAGAAACTCTCCGGTGGGGCGATTGCCGGAATTATAATCGGTTCAGTGCTCGGATTTCTCCTCATTTTACTGCTACTATTCTGTTTGTGTAGAATGTTGGCTAGAAAGGGAGGGAGATCGAAGGACCAGAGTGTGGCTAATGTGAAAGAAGTCGAGATTCCATTGGAGAAAACCGCGGCGGAGAGCGGTGGCGCAACGGATGGTGCGAACAGCAGCTCATTTGCTGCCGCCATTGTAGCGAAGGAGAAAGGTAAGAGTGAGGCAGATTTGATTGGTGATGGGAAGAAGGGACTCGTATTCTTCGGTAAAACTGGTTGGAATATGGAATTGGATGATCTGTTGAAAGCATCGGCTGAGGTTCTGGGGAAGGGCACGCTGGGGACGGCCTACAAGGCGGTGCTCGAGACGGGGTTTGCAGTGGTGGTGAAGAGGCTGAGGGATGTTACAATGGCGGAGAAAGAGTTCAGGAAAAAGATTGAGGAGATTGGGAAAATGGATCATGAGGATTTGGTTCCTTTGAGAGCTTATTACTATAATGGCGAAGAGAAGCTCCTTGTATATGATTACTTGCCAATGGGAAGCCTTTCTGCTTTATTACATGGTACACATTTTCTTGATTTGTCCTCATCATATTTTCCTTGTTCTATTTGTGGTTTATCATTGATTTTGATCTGCAACTTATTGTTTCTTGCAATTGCAAATCTGATTTGGAATGAATGCTGAAAGTTGTTGAAAGCAATGCACTTGGGAGATGAGTATTAAATTCTTGGGTGGCTGAGATTTGAGATTGTGATTGTTTCCAACGGTCGAATATGTTTTAACCTTGTTTCATCTTCCATGTATTTTGGCCATACATAATTGAAAGATTTTCAAATGTATCTTCTGTGGAACCCTAATCTTGAGACATTTGCAAGATTTCATTTTTCTGAAACCATCATACATTGCAGGAAACAAGGGAGCTAGCAGAACACCATTAAACTGGGAGACAAGGGCGACCATAGCTCTCGGAGCTGCACGAGGAATCTCTTACCTTCACTCCCATGGCTCAACAGTCTCCCACGGAAACATCAAATCATCGAACATTCTCCTAACCAAGTCATATGAAGCTCGTGTTTCAGACTTCGGTCTAGCCCAGCTAGCCGGCCCAGCCGCCACACCCAACCGTGTAGCTGGCTACAGGGCTCCAGAGGTGACCGACCCTCATAAAATCTCACAAAAAGCAGATGTCTATAGCTTCGGAGTACTGCTATTGGAACTGCTAACAGGCAAGGCTCCATTGACGAACGAGGAGGGGGTTGATCTGCCGAGGTGGGTCCAGTCTGTGGTCCGAGAAGAGTGGACAGCTGAGGTGTTCGATCTTGAACTCCTTCGATACCAAAATGCCGAGGAGGATATGGTTCAGCTCTTGCAGCTTGCTGTTGACTGCACGGCTCAGTATCCAGACAAGCGCCCGTCTATGGTCGAGGTGGTCATGAAAATCGAAGAGCTTTGTCGTTCGAGTTCGCAGGATCATCCCAACGATGAAGAAGTAGGAGGTGTTGATTCATAGAAGAAGAAATTGGGACTTCAAAGCTTCTTTATTCCTTCATTTTTATGTTAGTTACCATCAAATTTGTTGTGGTTTATTTGATTGTTTATTCTTGATTTACTCTTTCTTTGATTGAGAATCTTATCAACTGTGCATTTCCCACAATTTTTTTTTTCCTTTTTTCTTTTCTTCTTGTAATATTTTGTTTCTGATAATAGTAAATAGTTTATTAAGTTGAGTTCATTGTTATTCTTCTTGAATGTGTATAAGTTTAATTTACAGTATTTTTTTCCCCTTCAAACTAAGCTAGATGGTGATGATCATGACAGCTAACCCTCTCTCTTTCATTTATTTGAATTCATATTCGGATTTGTGCTTACCCCTCTCTCTTTCTCTCTCTAAACGTGCTACCCACTAACTGCATTGCCATGTCATCTTGCTCCCTTCAAAATTTGATAGAGTTCATTGACTTTTATTCCAACTTCCAAGTCATCAAAGATTTCCAATTTTTTTATATTACAATTTAAACCCATTTATTCAAAAATATCTATACACTTGTAAATAAATTATAACTGAAAAAGGAAAAATCTTTTGAATGAATTGTTAATGACATCATAAGCATTAAGTCAAAAGTAAAAGAAAATCAAGACAATGTGAATTAGAAAAAAGGAAGCGAAAATTTGAACGTCTTTGAATGTGAGCTAAACCCATTTAAAAAATGTTACCTTCAACGGATTTGTATCAAAAAAGTAAAATAAAAAAATTTATCATGTTACTTTAATTTTTTTTTTAATTAAGGTTCATCAGTATAGTTTAATAATTAATGAACAAACTCTTGCACAAATTAGGTTTAGTGGTGGTAGACTTTCTCTATTAAAGAGTAATTTAAAAGAAAATAAAAATGTTACTCGATAGACCACCAAATTAAGTTAATTCATAATACAAATGATGAATTCTCCAACTTAAGGAGAGTGAAGCTATAATGATGGCTGTTTAAGTGTCCCAATTCTTACTTTCTCATTCAACTTTGTTAGTTACTAAATGTTAGTTAAGATTTTGTTTTCAAAGTTACTGACATATTATGAGTTAAGTCTACGTTAATTTATGGTTGAATTATGATTGTTTGATGATCCTAACTATAGACAAGGTTTTCATAACGTGCTTGAACATAAACTCAAGTATATGTTATTTAAATATGTATCACAATTTCCAACATTGTAATTCTCTAATTTGAATAATTTGCTACTCAGTGAGAAGTAGTGTTTTTTATGTGTTCTTCGATTCATTTCCTTGCAAAGTGGATAATACAGTTTTTTATTTGCAAGATAATTTATTAATAAAATATGATATGAAATAGCTGACATTGTCATTCTTCTCATGAACTTTGGAGCTCAAATTAGGATGGTTCGATCATTGAAGTTAACCATGACAATCATAATTTATACCCGAATAGTGTAAATTATAAATAATATTTCATCTATTATTATTTTAAAAAGGGGGAGATGTAGAGTTTTAGGCGAATTTAATAAATTATTAAAACATAGAATTCACATATTATGTGTAAGTAATCTAACTCTATCTCACAGTAATCATATATCCATGAAATTGTTTCATATTTCTCTAATAATATAACTTAGAAGTTGTATAACAAGTTTTAATATGTTTGTCGACACAATTGCAGGAAACACGGAGTCTGTACGCCAATAAGTTTTCTATTCACATGTTGCATGTTGTTTGTGCTGGGGTGTAGCCACAGCCCTAGATCTAATTTACTAATTGGCCCCTGATTTTAATGGGCCAGAAATAGGCCGGGTCAAAATTAGTTGCTAAAGCCCTGATTTTATTGGGCCGGAGACGGGATCAGAATTAGATGCATTGAGCACTGATTTCATTGGGCCTCAGAATTGATCGCGGGTCAACAGTTAGGTCCATAATCAGTTTCATATATTAAGCCCAAAGCTTGTTCTCATTGATTGCAGTAGTTGTGGAGAAGAGATGAGTGAAGTGATAGTGGTAAGTTGGTAACAAAGCCTCCACCACATTCAAAACCCAGCCCAGATTCATTTTCTTCTTAACAATGTTCTCATTCTACTTAATAATAATATCAATACATTCTTTTTCTTTTTGCCAAAATCTTATTAAGTCAACATAGACTAAAAAAATAAATTCTGAGCCAAAATCTTAAGAGTCAATAAATATGAGAAATTTCAAATTTTGGTTAAGTACTAATGTATAAATTAAATGCTATTATGAAATTTATCTGTGCAAAAATTGTGCGACTTCATTTTTTGGTGCTTTTTACTAAGTAAGAGATTAGTTAAGTATATTTTCTATGAAAGAAACCCTTCATTTCCACCAATAAAAATTTCAGATATTGTAATAATTCTTGAAGTATAAATGTATAATCAGCAGAAACATTCACTCCACAAGATATTTTTTGATAATCATATAATAATTCTAGGGGTATGGTCCGCAGGAACATTCCACAATATAATCTTGTAAATGCTACACTTGAAAAGATATCAAGGCATCATAAATAACGTCAATGAGCACACAAACATGGACGAGTAATCAAATCACGTGTATAAGCCAAATATGAGAAGAAATATTCAGAAAGATAGCAGCAAAACTTTACCAGGGGAAATATTTGTTCTCAAAGGCAAGTAAATAATAACAAAATAGAATCACCTAAAATGTCAAAAAGTTGTCCTAAAAGACCAACTCATGAGGCTTCGAGCCGGCCTTGAGTGAGAACCTTGCACCCAAATAAGCCTTCAATTCTGAGACAGACTCAATAGCCTTTAGCAAAGCTGCATCAACAACTTTCTGGTCCTCTTTCTTCTCGGCTGGGAGTGTGTTTTTCTCCTAAATTTAAACCATGTTCCATTAGAACATAATATAAAACCAGATCAAAGGCATCTAATGATAAAAAAAAACTGACCTGCTTCTCAGCCTCGAAGAATTCGCTCTCAGTCTTCTTTTTCTTCTTCTCAACCTTCTTTCCAAAGTATTTATCATCAATCTTGTCCACATTGACACCAGAAATATCAATCTTTGTCGAGGTTCCAATAACATATGATTGGTTCACCCGTCTCAAAGGAACTCCATTGATCTTATAAGGACCTGAAAAAAGGTAACATTTGAGCAAATAAACATGCAGTACATGATTAAAGAACATGAAGATAGAGAGTACAAAGTCACAAAAAACACCCAACAACACATTAACAATCACTTCTAGCTGTAACAAGTAATGTCAAAGGAAGCAACCAATCAATGGCGAAGGTGAGTGGAACATGCACCACCAAATGTCCTTTTATTTTACCTTAAATATTGCTTCTAAGTTCCAACAACTAGAAGAATAGAGTAAGCTGAAAACAGATCAGTAAATGTATTTCACATGGCCAATCCCAAGAGGTAATAGGAGCAACCCACTCCTCAAGGCGATAGGATATGAGAATGCCCCTTCCGGAAAAGTGGGAATCGGCCAAAAAAGGATGACCCAACACAGCATCAACAGAAGGGGCTTTTTATTCGACGATATGAAAAACACTTGGGACATACAAGAATTAATGATCTCGCCCCAAGAATAGAACGTCACAGCTAAGGTAGAATACCAAACCAATGCACAAAAAGATAGTAATCAATTGGACAGTGGTTAACACCAAGTATTCAATATTCATTCCCTCTAGTCACTAAGCATACAAGTAAACAAAATTAGTGACTACATATCCAGATTTCAATCATCCAAATGAGTTCAAAATTAAAGACAGAAATCCCTAGAAATAGAAATAATTTACAACTACGAAAAAGCATAAAATCAAAAATCAAGGAGCATTTTGGAAAAATGAAATTCAATAAAGTCATAAAGCATCCAATAACTACAATTGATTCACCAGAGCAAAAACAATAATCAAAACCAGTAAAAATGAATAAATCTCACCAGTGATAAGTAGCAATCCCGAAGAGAGCTGCTTCAAAAAGACAACTCTTTTGCCCTTAAACCTCCCGGTCAGAATTATCAATACTGTCCCCGGCGTAATACTAGCCCTGCAAAAACGAAAAGATAAAAAAAAAAAAAAAAAAACGTAAAATAACAGAATTCAATAACCGAATTACAAAATTAAATCTAAAAAATTAACCTGAGCCTGGTGGGCTTAGCCTTGCGATTGTTGGATAGCGGCTTCTTGACGTCATCAGCAGGGTAGAACTTGGGAGGCTTCTCCGCCACCGGAGCGGCGGCGGGGGCCTTCTCATGGTGGGGGAACTTGCCACCATTTTTGGCTTTGATTGCCCAGAGCCCACGTTTGTGGTACATCTGAGAGCGAGAGAGCTTACGCACCCAGGGGATCAGCTCCGGGTTACGGGGCTTCAGCTTCTTCGGCGCCATTGCAGCAGCTATTCGTGTGTGTTCAGTTGAGTGTTTCTACCGTTTGAAGCAAAAACCCTAGCTCTAATAATATACTAATTGAGCCCTAATTTCATTGGGCCAGAAGTGGGCTCGAAATTGGTTGTATTGGACCTTAATTTAATTGGGCCTAAGACGGTTTCTAAAGTGATCGCGGTTTAACAGTTAGGTCCAGAAGTAGTTTTCTATATTTAAGCCCAAAGCTTGTTCACATTGATCTTGAAATATTCACATTGATGTAAAGCATAACTAGTATTTTATTTATAAGCTCAAGAAAGATTAAAATGTACAGTTTTGGAAATTAATTAAATCAATAATATTGATTGAATTTTCTGATGATCTCATTATTTGGGGAGGAAAAATTGGTGTAATTTATATTTTGAAAACCGGATGTTAATTACAGTAATTAATTTGTAAATGGGTTTCTGTCATTGACAGGCCTGGTCCAAACTCAGTCTGAGTGAAAAGTTACAAGTATTTTCTAAAAGTGCAGTTGCATATAATAGCCCATCAAGTTAAGCCCATACAAGTAATATTTATATTGATGAGAATTTGTAAATTAGTCCCTAATTCATGTGTGCCAAAAATGTCAGTGCTCAAATTCAAAGTAAAAATTAATACTATATTAATTCTAAAAGGTTTCAATTAGAAAATCATGTTCAATCCACATTCCTATTACAATTTGGAAATTTGTTATTTTTACACCCGTTCATATCATTATTGTTGTGTCCACGTAGGCCATATATCTAAAATTGAATATATATGAATTTAACCCATGTCACATAATTAGATTCATAAGTTAGTGTTATAAGAATTCTACCCTAAAATTAATTTAAGATTCAAACACTATTTATAATTAGATGAGAACCGTATAAAAAATAATGTTGTAAAATTAGTTTTTAGAACAATAAAAAAATTACGTAATTCATATCGCTATACATCCATTTTCTAATTGTGAGGTAGAGAAGGTTCAGAGTTTTAAATTTTTTATATTATATACATTCAAGAGAATATATATTATCGACGCTTGAATTAAATAAAAAATTCAAAAGGACTCACTTGAGGAAGGGTTAATCAGTCGACACCATTGGACGATCCACATAATAAAGGCTACAGCAATCAAACTTCAATTTATTTATTTTTTAAAATAAAATAAAAAATTTGTAAGTAGATCCTTATCTGTATTGTGTGTTGTTACTTTAGAGGCTAAGTGCCCCTTGCCAAAAGTGTTCGAGCAAATTAAATAAGAAAATTGTTAACATTAGGTGCTCTTTATAAATTAGTAATCAATTCAGGATTGATTCTTTCTGGATCACAAAATCTTGATATTTATGCGTAAATCAGAAATAATGAGTATGAGAATATACAGTATGATTCTCTCTATAGTTTAATTTATTGTACATTAATAATCACAGTACTTACAATTTGAATATTAGTTCTTGTCATACACTATAAAATATGTAAAAATGATACTAAGAACTATTATTTGAATTAGTATTTTCTCCCGTACATTGCACAGATATTTATAGTAAGATTTTAAAAATTATGGTATTAAGTGATTATAAGCTTAATATTTGAATATTAGTTGCTACATAAAATCAAACTTATAACTTCTTTATACCAACATTAATTGATACATAAAGACAATTAAAAATATAATTGATATATAAATGAAAACACAAAATATTACTAATATTAAATGAATAAAAAGATTTATATATTATTGGATGATAATTGTTTTTGTTTCATTGTTTCTCATAGATTTATTTTTAAATAGATATGACTTCCGGAATGTGTTCTTACTATTTATTATGACTACAAATATTTTACCGATTGTATATCGTCCACATCCAAGTTAATAAATCAGGAAAATTGAAGAGTTAAAATTATGTACACATGATTTACTTTTCTACTCTCTAAAATAAGTTTTGTTATTATTGATATAATGTATTTTTAAAATTTCATTGATTTTTTTTTTTTTTTGTATTTCAATAACTTGCACTCACAAATATGATAGTATTTTCCAATTAATTGATTAATTTTTTTTAAATGTAAAAAATGAACATAAAATAATTTTATATGAATAGAAATGTTGAAATTGTATTCGAAAATTTTATATTGTTTGTAATTTATAATTTCTTAATAACTAAGACTTATAATTTCCAGAATTTAGTTGATTTATTTTCCCAGTTAACATCACATATATTTGAATTAGTTTTAAATTTTATTTTTTAATTTTATATTTTTAGATTTAATCTTGTGATCTTATTATATATGAGATTTTTATAATATTTCTTAGTTTTAAATTTTTTTAAATATTTTTAGTTTTAATTTAATTTAATTAATTTTTTTGATTTTTTTTTAGAATTATTTTCCTAGAATTTTAAATTACTTTCCAAATTGGTGAATTTTATAATTTCTGGTTTTCAAGCATAATTATCAGATTAATTATTTTTCAAATTGGTGAATTTTATAATTTCAAATTTTCAAATATAATTATCAGATTTGTTATTAACTAAATTTTGAACACTTAATACTTATTTATTATTGTCAAAAAATAATTCGATCAATTTATATGGCCCAAAAATCAGTTGTCAAACTGGCCCGATTAATTTTCTTATATAGACTACTATTAAGGCCCATTATGTTAAGTATTAAACCAGAGTGTACAATTTGTTAGAAAACCCTAATCCACAAACCACCGCCCCATCGCCGGCCCATTTCCCCAACACCACGTTCGCCAATTCTCTCATCGTCTATTTGTTCACGCAAGTTTAATATAGATAACAAAAGAAAAAGATGTTAAGATAAGAAATGTTATTTTTATAAATTTTTGTTCAGCGTGAGTCTACTCGGCATCGTTGAGGCATTATTTTAGAAGTGGCAATCTGTATATTTTGAATTTATTTTAATAAAATTTCTAAAAGTTGTGTTTTTTATTTTTATTTTTTATCATGTTATATATATATATATATATATATATATATATATATATATATATATGTCGTGTTTATCCATGTCTTAATATGTTTTTGTCTCCTAATTATATAATATATAGTACAAGAATTGAGTCTTGATAAAATTCTAAAGTACTTCTTTGAAATATAATAAAGACAAATCGACATCATAATAGACTTGCTCTGAGAAATTGTCATCGTATCCTTATGTCATTACCTTTCCTTCAAGTCTTTCTTCAAATACAGACAAATTAAGTTTGCCAATGCATTTTCTTATTAAAGTAGTTTTCAATGAACAGATTTTTAAAAGAAAAAAAAATATTTTCAAAATTCTACTAAATAATTCATACCATAAGTTGATCTTTATTGTTCACCAATAATAAGAAGAGGAATAAAAGTTTTAAACTCACCGAAAAAATTAATTAACCCTAATAGTGAGGTTATTTATCAAACGATTTAATTTAGACACTTCCAAGAAAGTTTAATCATTCTTCACTAAAAGGAAATTCTTGACATATATATCAAATCAAAATAAAAGGAAGTATAGGATTATTTATAACATTATATGAATAATTAAGAACCCTATATTTCAGTTTCGTACATGTTATCTCATGCATGCATGTAGATAACAAAAGACATCAATATCCACTCAAAGAAAACCATCCAATTGAATTAAAGAAACGAAAGAATTATACCATCCTCAAAACCAAACAATGGATTAGAGATATGCTAAAAGTAAAGGGATTGAGACTAATTGATATCTAAGTGTTGATTAAGAAAAGTAAAAGAGAATTAAGATGAATTAACCTTAGAGACGAAGTCCTGAAGCAGGGCGATTCAAATTTCATAAGCGTACAGCACCTCCACCTTCGCCAGCTCAGCCCTATCCCACCGAAGAGCCACCACCGATTTCCCCAACACCACGTTCGCCAATTCTCTCATCCGCGGGTCCCTCTTCAGATCTGGACGGCGCAACTGAACCGCCGCCAATTCTGCCAATTCGATTCGATTTGGACGCCAACGAACATGCTTTGCTGATCTGGGAGGAATTTGATTAGTGCTGGCGGGATGGGGGTTGTTCTCTCGAAGATTTGGTAGATCAGGCAGCGGGTGCCGAAGCAGAGCTGAAGGATTCCGATGGGGTTCCGATCAGGCTCCACTCGACGTCGAGGCCGATGACATGGTCGGCATCGCAGCCTCTATCGGTAACAGACTTGAATTCCTCGATCCAGGCAGTCACGGCTAGGGCTTCTTTAGTGATGACGGTGGAGACGGTTTTGCGATGATATTGGAAGCTTCGTAGATCTTCGTGTACATTGACTGGTGGTGAAGAAGACTGATGATGGGATTTGGAGTGGGCGCCGCCATTGTTGAAGGGATGAAGCTTTTTCCGGTGAAAGGAGGGATTTGTTTTTGGGAGTGTAGTTCTTTTTCTGTGTTTTTTTTTGGGGGGGGAAATTTGTTACCAAGAGTTTATCATCTTATCCAAAATATAGGTGGATATATTTATTTTTATTTTTTATTTTAAACAATAAACACAAATTAATAAAATTTTGAAGTGCATTTATTATACGAAAACCCCTTTTTCTTTTTTTTACGCAAATATAATATGTATAGTATAGTTTGATTTTTCTGTATTGTTGTTTTAGAAAAACATACAAGTGTAATAATAGCTATATCAATGAGTCAATCATAATGATAGCTATATATTTAGGATTTGTCTAAATTCTTACCCATAAAATACTATCTCCTTGAATTCTCTAATATCATTTCCCATGATATTTACAACTCATTCATCATTATTTACTTATTTTCATATATTTTCAGACATAATTTAAAAAATACAACTTAATATAATAATCCTTTTTCCCTCCACTGCACACACTAGATTTTAGTCCACCTAAAGAAAACTTTAGAAAGCAAAACTTAACCTATTCAATCACACACGTTTCAAAGGTTATGACCGAAGAAATCACATGATAATTAGTACTAATTCAGATAGGTTTTGTTAATGGATTACAAAATTCCATGTTTGTGTCTATGATAGATCACCCATTCCACCTAGAGTTTTGAAGCAGATTCCTTATCTAAACACCACGTCAAATCCCCTTCTGGAGCAACTAGTTGGATAGGAAGCACATCAGAATTCGAAACATCTTTGATAATTGTAGTTTTCAATCAAAAATCTTTATGTATTATATATGTAGTTCTCTTTGATAATTTCATTTCTTTCTCTTTCTTTTTTTGGTGGAAGGATTCGTTTTTTTTTTTTTTTTGACTTACAATTGGTGGGGGACTCGAACCCGAGACCTTACTCAAGGTGAGTGATATACATGTCACTAGGCTAAACATATGAGCATCTGTCTCATTTTTTCTGGGAAGAACTCCTTTTCTCTTTGTGAAAAAGTATTATTTTCTTTATTTTTCATTTGTTTATTATTATTATTTTATGACAAGACAACTTTGGGCGGGAAATGACATTTCTGTAATTTGTATCAACTATCCTACTTTTATATTAGTATAGATGCCGAAGAAAAAATAATAAATCTTAAATTGTTATACCAAATGAATATGTTTCACATTTTGATTGACATATTAAATTGCAATAAAATACATGGACCATAGTACGACTTCAAAATTAGAACAATTAAATAATGCAATGAACAATTATCATGTCCTTAGAAACATAAAAAACATTAAATCTGATAAAGATGATGTCTTTTGTTGATGAACTTTTAAAATAGGCAGAATGGGGGTCATAAAAGAATTAAGCACCTTTATGCAAAAAGAATAGGCAATTTCTTAACATTTGACAATACAACTTCTTTTTTTAGCTTAACATCGAAGTTGATGATACAACTTTTGTTTCAAAGCTGATTCTTTTTGAGAAAGAAATCAAAGTAAAAAAAAAAAATTCAGAAACGAAAGAGAAAAAGAAGCCAACCACAAAAATGCCTATCATAAAGCAAATCTTGATTGCACCTTCATTTGTGTGGGATATGGCCTCATTCATTCTCCCTTTTCATTTCTTTTTCTTAATTTATTTACCTGCAAAAAGTAAAAGTGTCACACTTGATTAATCAATCATAGTGCTACTCACATATTCTCTTAGATGCATTTATCTTAGGTGTTTTCATGAGGAAACATATGATATAATATTGTCATGTATCAAAAGTAAGAAGTGTGAATTAGAAATGAAATTAGGGGTGGGTAATATACCGAAAATACCGGTATACCGCACTTACCGTACCGAAAATACCGAAAATATCGGTATACCGAAAATTTCGGTAAGGTATGATACCGTACCGGTAAATTTCGGTACGGTAACGGTATACCGAAAATTATTTCGGTATACCGGTATAAAAATAAATATCAATATTATTTTTTAATAATTCTAATACAAAAGGATGTTCGGTATACCGGTATAAAAATAAATATTAATATTATTTTTAATAATTCCAATACAAAGGATGTTCGGTATACCGGTATAAAAATAAATATCAATATTATTTTTTAATAATTCTAATACAAAAATCTTTTTCGGTAATACAAAAATCATTTTCGGTATGGAACGGTATGTCGGTCCATTTCGGTATACCGGTATGGAACGGTATGTCGGTATGGAACGGTATGCCGGTCCATTCGGTATACCGGCATACCGTTCCATACCGACATACCGTTCCATACCGGTATACCGAAATGGACCGACATACCGTTCCATACCGGTATACCGAAATGACGGTATGGTAACGGTATGAACTTTTCTTATACCGAAATTTCGGTATACCGAAGGTACGGTATACCGAAATTTTCGGTAAGGTAACGGTATGAAATTTCGGTATACCGAAATTTTCGGTACGGTAACGGTATGACGAGAAATTTACGGTATACCGTACCGAACAACCCCTAAATGAAATATGAAGATAAATATAGATGTCTCACCCTTTCCCCCATAGATCCTCCTAACAAAAGTGAGGAAGATGATAAGCAATGCAACCCCAGCCAATAATCCAAGAATTATAGCAAATGTCTTCTCAGAGTCACTATGAGATGAATCTGCAGTAATTGAAATATACTATTTAATATTAATTAATTAAAATTTACATATTGCAAAATACATGATTAACTCTTACCATGATTGGAAGTTGAATAAGCATGGGCCCCACTGGTGGAGTACCTCGCATAACACTTAGCCAAGAACATATCACCAAAGACACCGCCGCCACAGTCGGCCATCAGCCGCCCAATCGCCGCCGTCAAACAGTCCTGACACTGCCCCATACTCAAGTCTCCGACGCACTGCGCCACCCCCTGGACACCCTCCGACCCGCCAACCCGGTACGCCCCACCCGCCCCACTCAACCCGGCCAGCACCGCATCGCGGCGGCTAATCTGATCACCACTGAAACCATCGGACGGCCCACATTTCTTCATCACCAGGGTTTTATCCTCGACCCCGATGAACGAAACGTTGTCGTATTTGACGAAGCAGCCCTCCAGCTGCACGGCGCCGCCGCACGACTGGGGACACGGCGGGCCGAGGTGGGCCACTGCTCGGGCCACGCAGGTTGCGCAGTCCGGCATGGCTAGGTCGGCCCGACATTGGTAAAGCCCGTAAGCTACGTCTTGCGGGCTTGGGCCCATGATTGTGTACTTGTTGTAGGGGGAATAGGTGGCTGAGTTGACGAGAGAGGTGAGGAGTGAGTTGAGGTTGGATTCGTATTGAGAGGCGGGTGCATATTTGACCGGTGAGCACCCGCCGTAGAGGAAAATATCTACCGAGGAATGTGCAGGGATGAAGAAGAAAGTTGATAAGATTTGCAGAGAAAATGTTATTTGTGAAAGAATTGGAGAAGATGAAGTTTTTTCCATATTTTTTGTTGGTGGTAAGAGAGCAATCAAGAGGGTTTAGAGTATGAGTATCTGTAACCCATTCTCTCTAACTATTACATTCATTAATTTTGGTTAACTCATTTTTAGGACCCACCATCAAATTATTTTCTTTGTTTATATTTTATACTAAATTAATACTTATTTCAAAAAAATTCACCTAATTATAAACTTTTTTAAACACAATATAATTATTTAATTTTGAGAACATTAATTAATTAGAAAATGTTCGTATTATTTTTTTCTGTTAGTGTGTATAATTTAAATTTTTGATTTTATGAAATTTTGATATATTTAATATATTGTATTAAATTTTGCATTATCAGACATAATTTTTTTTTTTTTACCAAATTTCGTATTTTAATATTACGTCAATTTTTTATTTATTATTATTATTTTTTTAATTCCAACCAAGGAAAAATGGGTTGAAGAACCATTCCAATTTCCCTGGATCTTCATTATTTGATTTCTTTTTTGGTTTGAACCAATCAAAAAAAAAAAAAGAAGAATACATAAAATAAAAGAAAACGAAAAAGAAAGTAACTCCAGTTAATCTGCACTAACTGATAAAGTTGGCAGGGAAGGGTGGTGGGGTTTGCCTAAAGTAACTAAGATATACATTCATTTAAAGTTGAGTTAAATGGGTTATAACCCAAAACCTGCATGAGTGTATATGCTCTTATAGCCCTAGAGTGTATCTATCTGTTCTTCAGGAGAGAATCATGAAGACCTCTGCAATGATGAAGAAGAAAGAAGAGGAAGCTCCACGATTAATTGACTTCATTTTCTCCTGGTCCTTAGCTGATGTATTGAACAAAGATCTTTACTCAAACTAGTAATTGATGCCAAAAACCGTGGTTGTTTTTACAATGCATATGATTATAAGGACTTATCTGTAGCAATCAGCAACTCTTTGATTGAACTTGGCCAAATAAATTCATTGTTTAGTGTTGACTCTGTACTCTTCAAAGTTGCTAAGTGGAAGGTAAATAAATTGTGCTTATAGTACACACAACTCTACTTTAACCATATTTTTTCAGTGGTCGATTTGAAACAACTAATGCTGGTGCGAATCTGCATTTTCTATAGGTTTGCTTTAGTGCCGAATTCCATGTGTCCATTACCAGATTTCGTAATGTAGAAATCAAGAAAGAGGTAGTTTGTCTACTCGAAAAGCTCTCAAATGGATGGAGAAAGCAGCAAAAAGACGAAACATGTCTAAACATGAAAGGAATCTCTTCACAACTGTTAGAGTTGTATGAAGTGAAGAGACAAGTAAAATTAATCTGGACTATTGGAATTCTAAGGCAAAACTCAGTAGACACTCAAGTGATCAAAATCTTGGATATAATCCAACGTTTGGAGATAGCAGAACGGGCCAGGAAATACGACACCATGTTTGGGAACTATACGGTGAATCAAATGAGCCGTTGTTTGTGCAAGCACAATGCTAATTCCCTCTTCTTGCACAAGAAAAGTCAAGTATTCGATTTATGTTAATGGTGTCGTTTGTTTGTCGTTGCAGAGGGCTCATGGTTCCGATGATATGGCCGGTTGATGAAGATTCTAGAAGCACAGGTTCAGGTTTCTGTTATGATCCTACTGCCCGAATAGCAGCTATCAGTTTGGGGAATGACACAACTAGGTAATATAGTTTAATTTTAAATTGTTAAATGAATTATAGAATGAGATAAAAATAACAGGATTAATGCTATGGGGAGGAGCAAATATAGAAGAAGAAGGAGAATCCTAAACAGCTAGATGTGGACAGTGGATACAACTCTTTGTCCCAGCCAAAATGTGGTCTTCTTCTTTTTGTATGTTAAAGTTGGATCCTTTTTTTTTTTCAAAAAAAAAAAGATGGATAATTTTGATTATTTATTTATCTAAATTGAATTTAAATGCAAGTGAATTTTTATTTCCACAAATGTACATTATTAGAGAATTTTTATTGACACCAGCAGTAGCGGCAGAACTAATAAATTAATTTGGTGGGGTGATTTTAGGTTGGATCTGTAATTTACAAGTCAAAAGAGGATAAACATCAAGCAGAAAACACTTTTTTTAGCGAAAAAATAATAAAATATCAACACTATTTAAGTATACAAATAAATAAAGCATGAGTTGCACGTGATTAAAAGTTATTGAAGTATAATTTGTCTGTTTTTTTCAGTTTTTAACAGACACGTTACTTGAAAGTAAAACCCTTAAAAATGAGAAAAATGAAAGTACATTCAAACTAATATTCAAATTATTTGACAGACTAATTTTTTTTCCTCAAAACTCCCTTAATATAAAATGGTAAAATTTATTAAAATTCACCCATTAAAGTTCCAAAATTCTTTCACAAATAGCATTTCACCTTTCCAATTTGTATTGAATTTCAATTATAACACAAATATTTGTTTGTAACAAATAATGTGGATCGCAAACCTCGAAATATTTTTTCAATCTCAAAATCTTAAAAAAAAAGAATGCCAACTTTAATGTCCTCAAAATCATGAATGAAAATATCCTAAATTATTACGGATATCTTTCTAATATTTTCATTTTTTCATGTGATTTCCATTTTTCCAAATAATCGAAACAAAAAAGGATTGTAATATATAGATAAATATTGTTAAATATTTATCGGTAAAATATCGGTAAATATGGCACCGATATCTCCACTGATACCAATATGTCGATCGATATTTTCGTAAAATTAAGATATCGATATTTCCATAAAATATTTATTAAACACTTCGAATTAAATGAAACTCTATAGTTTCCCTCCATACACCACACGCACACTAAACGAAGAGTCTCAATGTAAGAAATCTTGATCATATCCCTTCACATCAACATTCCAAGAGCATGTACATCCATTAACCAAACACCCCACCCCTCTCTTCTCCACCTCATCATTCCATTATCTATATAACTGAACCCAACTTAAACATTAGGCATTAATTGTTACTTTGAATTTGAGCTCTGACAATTTTGCCACACCACCTGAATTTTTTATTTTTTTTTAACTTATGATTCATGTCCAAATCGTAATCATCAAAATGACACTTTTATAAAGATGTGATAATACTTGAGGTAATCACTTGAATTACAATTCCCATCAATATAACTTAATTTTGTGGGCTTAACTTGATGGGCCATTATATTCGATTGGACTTGTAGAAAATATTTATAGATTTTCTCTTATCTATTGTTGAACCAAGCCTCAAGACAGAAGCCCATTAGTGTAAATAATATCGGGTTTTTGAGTTGTCCCTTTATTTGCCTCCCCATTTAAAGAGATCATCCAAAAAGTTCAATTATTATTAATATTTTGAATTCACCCAAAACCATAGTCAAAAAATCATATTGAATTCATATGTCTCTAGTTTTCTTTTTTCGTTTTTTTAATGAATAAATAGAAGTAATTAAACCATATTGAATGGAGAAAAGAGAATACTATGAATGAATGTATTTATTATTCTAAAATCTGAAAAAACCAAATTACAAAGGTGAACCTATCAGCTATCTAAACCGCTAAAATCTAGAAGAAAGTCAAAATAAAGACAAACGATAGTACCAAAACAGCTCTTATTTCTCCTCTTTCTCTACTTGTACCTTACCTGTAAGGTTTTCTTGGTCCTTATTAAAGAAAACATTGGTTTCTTCATCACATATCTTTGACAAAGAGAATTTTTATAATATCATCTCAACCAGAATTCTGATACATTTTAATTTTTTTGGAACCAATTCTAATACATTTCAGATTGTTATTGTATATGAACTTTTTTATAATATGATCAGGGCTAGAACTATGATGGGCTGAAGAATCGTTTTGGGCCCGGCCCGGTCCAATGAGGAATGGAGATAAACAAGAGGATCCATCATTCATGCATTTCCTCGAGAAAATACGTAGAGCTAAACAGTTTCCTACTCTAACTAAACAAGGTGTCCAATTCCAGTTCAAAAATACAGACGAGAAAACTGGATTTCAAACAAACTTAATTAACCTATACAAGACTTTCAAAATCTCAAAGAAAACGGCGACAACATTTATATCGATACAGCTAAATCTTGTTCTCGTTTTCTTCAAACTGAAGTCGATCGTTCATCTAGAGATATAGCTAGAAGGCGGCCCGTTAGTGTCGCCTGAAGTAAATCTTGTTCTCGTTTTCTTCAAACTGAAGTCGATCGTTCATCTAGAGATATAGCAAGAAGGCGGCCCATTAGTGTCGCCTTCATGCGTTGGCTACTAAAGCTAGACTTCCTGCTCTGGCTAAGTTGATAACTTGGCCTGTTTTAGCCTCTTTATTAGCTTGTGAAGTCAAACGATTAACTAGTAACTCTAGTGCTTCCTTCATCCACCAATGTTCACAAACTATCATAGCTTCTCTTACACTTACCTGTAAGAATTAAGTTCAAACTCATCAATCATCAATTTTATTTTATTTTACTTATAAATGATTGGAATTTTGGAGTAAATGGATTTTAGAAATTACCCATTTTCTTTGACGGATATCTTTCTCGGGCCACAACTCCAATTGCTCTTTAACAAGTAGGGGAAACATGTGACTCTCATAGCAGGTATCTGTATTCTTGTTCTTGAAAGTCCATTTGCCCAATTTATGCTGCAAATTTAAATTCAATTAAATAAAGTCAATTTGGGCTTTCAAAGTTGTAAATCAAGATGAAATACATTGCATGATTCTATTGACATGGATACCCAATTTGCTTAATTTATATTCTTTCAATCTCAAAATAAAGGTCGTTTATAAAAAAAAAATTGTTCAAAATAATTGTACCTATAATCTACTAAAATTACCCCACTTACTACTATCAAATTAACATGATATTTGTTTTGTGACATAGGGAGTATCATTTTTGTGATTTTAGGCACTTTCCATCAAAATCAATATTCCAGTCACTCTTACAATTTTACACTTAACACTTTATAAGGTGATATAGATTGGCACGAGTTGGGGATAAGCCGATAAGGTTGATATGAATCTAGTTGACATGGAGTTTATTTGTCACGGGTTAACAAAAAATAAAATTAAAATGTGTCGTATATAAATAGAAGAAGACTAAGGACGAAGAAGCCAAGAAGGATACTTTTGACTTTTTAGCTCTTAGAAGTGGTAAAAATAATTAATTTAATAATTAGAAGTAATGATTCTGTATAGGCTAAAAAGCATATTTCCACATCTAATAATGTCAACAAAAAAAAAAAAGTTGATAGTTTCAGGAACTAAAATGGGGGCTAAAATGGAAGAAGCGATGATGATTTGGAAGAAAAGCCACCTGAACTTCACCAACAACGCCGGCTTCCTCCGCCGTCTCGCGCAGCGCCGCCTCTTCAATCTTTTCATCTTTCTCCCAACCACCCTGAATTAACCAATCCAAATTATTAGGTTTAATTGAAAATTATTAGGGTTTTAGTGAATGAAAAACAGAGGAGAATTAAGAGTGAAAATTTATCAAACACCTTAGGAAACATCATTCCTTTTCCTTTTCTCTGCGCAGTTATTACTAGAACTTCAATATCTTCCTCGACCGCCATCGACGCCCTCCCTGGAACTCTGAATCTGTACGGAACACATCTGCAGAAACCAAACCTTAATTAATTAATTCTATGAAAATGCAGCATAATTATTATTCATGAGAGAGAAAGAGAAGAGAGAGAGAGACGGACCCGACGACTTGGCGATGGCCATGACAATTGTAGCGCTGCATATGTCTTCCAGTGCGAGAAACAAGAGCAACCATGTTCTTCAATTCCATTTTTTTTTCTCTGATTTCGTTTGTATGTGACTGAGAAGTGGTTAATTAGATTGTCGAAATAGCGTATAATAAAACAAATAATTTTGGGGGAAAATGGTGATATGAGGACAGAGCTTCATTTTGGTGTCATTAAAAAGACTAGGAAAGAAGACTTTTTCCACCCACATTTATTATGTTTCTATTGCAAAACCGTTGGATGTAGTGTCTGTTTTAAATGTTTACCACCATCTAGTTCACACTAGATCCAAATTTTATTTTTATTATATTTTAACATCAGATTGTTTTAAAAAAATTATAATAAAGACTAGGTGGATTTAATTGTTCTCATTTGCATATGAGAATACCCTTTTTTGGCTATATCCACATCTATGTGGAGGATAACTTTGCACTAAATGGATTCATTATATTTATACATTACATATATGAGTTTATTGAATTGGAACAAATCTGCACTCTACCTAATTTACTATTCATGAATCAACTAGATGAATAATTCACGAGTTGTTCAAATGCTAAATTTAAGGAAAGATTCATGAATTAAGATGTGATTTTGGCTTATTTTAAAAGAATTGTGACATGAAATTAATGAACAATGTATTTGGGTGCATGTAGTATAAAGAGCTTGTAGTAGGTACATCTATATTTATATTAAAACATGAAAGTTTGCCAAAATTATAAGAGTGTCACTTTCCTGCTCAAAAATGTCATGTTATTAATTTTGACTTCTTTTCCAAACTTGAATTTAGCTTATTTTCCAAGTCTGAATATGGCTTCCCCGGGAAGACATGGGAAGACATCACATTATATAAGTAAAGTCATTCAACATATCTCATTTCACATCAAATGTTAATAAGGAAACATTTCATGGAGAATAAAAATATCAAAAGAAGAATAGAGATGGAAAAAGAAAAGAAATTTTTTCAAATATTAAAAGAAGAATCAGAAATGAGAGTCATTCAACAGATCTCATTTCACATCATAAAAGTTGAAAATAAGAAAATAATTCATGAATGATAAAAATATCAAAAGAAGAATAGAGATGAGAGAAGAAAATAAGTTTTTTCAAATATTAAAAGAAGAATAGAGATGAGAGAAGATTTTTTTTTTTTCAAATATTAAAAGAAGAATCAGAGATGAGAGCCATTCAACAGATCTCATTTCACATCATAAAAGTTGAAAATAAGAAAATAATTCATGGATGATAAAAATATCAAAAGAAGAATAGAGATGAGAGAAGAAAATAAGTTTTTTCAAATATCAAAAGAAGAATCAGAGATGTGAGTTATTCAACAGATCTCATTTCACATTATAAAAGTTGAAAATAAGAAAACAATTCATGGATGATAAAAATATCAAAAGAAGAGTATAGATGGGAGAAGAAATTAAAATATCAAGAGAAAAATCAGAGATGAAAGAAGAAATAAAAACTTTTTCAAATTTAATGAGATATTGACAACATTAATCTGATTGTCATTAGCTTCATTATCCAAATACAACAATCCTCCAATGAGAAACAACATTACAAAAAAAAGATAAAAGAATGATAGGAAAAATACATAAGAAAGCAGATTGAATCCTCTATTACATTTGGTATTACATCTCATGTTTCATAGCATTTATTATATGACATGTGTTAAATAATGATGTCATCGAATACACTTGGCGTGTGGTGATTGTTTTGGAATAGAAGATGTAACATCAAGTGTAATAGAAGATCTCGTGTGATAAGAAAGATAAAAGAAAGATAGAAAAAATACATGTAAGAAATGGAGAAGTAGAGGAGAAGAGAGGTTAAGTGTCATGGCTGTTGTTTTTCCATATTTAATAGGAGGATGAACAATATATTTGTTTACTTCTAAAACACGCTATAAACAAAAGATTTGCTTATTTCTATAGATCAAAGATCATGAGGTTAATAAGATGAAATTGTGGACTTGGTTATCATATAAATGAAGAAAAAGACAAAATTTAGATAGAGTGTAGACGGTGGTTGAAGGCGGCTGTTGAATGTAGAATTAATTTTAAAATATTTGTGTATCTAATCTATTTTCTTACTTAATCGTTTCCTTATATTTGAATTTTACTTTATTTTTTATATATTTTTATGTGGTTTTAAAAAATAATTATTATGTATCTACGACTTAATTGATAGATTTAATGTATATTATTCATGTTATCTAACTACTTAATTCATTGTTGTTTTTTATGCATGACCTTTGTTTATTGTTTTTTTTTTTTATACTTATATTATATATATATATATATATAAATTTACTGTTTATATGATAAACCGCGCATCGCGCGGGTGTACTGCTAGTTTCCTAATAACAAAGATGCCTACAAGGGCGGTCATGGATTTTTATTTTTTTTTGGAAAACGAGAAATTAGTTATGATTTTTTTTAGAAAATTTATAGGAGTGCATGTCAAATATTATTGTGCTTATTATATAATAATATTTTAACTGAAAATTAATTAATGATATTTGTTTATTTTTTGACTTAACTAATTTGGCAATTCGAAGTTTCGAAATGGAAGGGAGACTACGTGTCGCTTACGCGTCAACTCTGGATTGCTATTTCCCATTGCGGCTCACCATGTTCTTATGTCTTGTTTGGCAAATGCAATCAGTAAAATGGTGTTTTAGTTCATGAACAATTAGTGTCATTTCAACTTAAAAAAATAAATTTAGAAAAAAGAAGACAATATTGGTTATGCATAAACCATAGTGTTTTGGTGGTATTTTTATTGATGGATGAATACATATCATATTGTTTATGGATATAAAATTCGTTTATACGTATTCATGATGGTAATTACATGGAGAAAATATTTTTCGCACCACTATTTAAAAAAATCTAAAAAATACATTAAAATGAGTTTCAATATAAGTATTTAATGTCAATCTATATCTTGAAAACGTAAAAGAAAATGATACTAAATAATTGGTATTTTAAGACCTAAGAATCCTACTTATATCGTGTGGAGTACAATAAGCCAAAGAACCTTTGAAAACATCACATATTTGATTTTCTTGATAAAATTATTCATATGAGAATATTAAGCAATCTATCCTTCCATAAGGACCATAACTAATTCTTCAAAGAATTTTGATCTTCTTTCATTGAATTAAGTCGTTGAGAAAAAATTAATACAAAAGTTTTTATGCATCAATTGTATGGTTCAATGCAAACACTTGAATATAGATATTTAGTCTAACTCAACCCGACATAATTGAAAAGTATTAATTTATATGTTAAAAAAATATTATTTTTATTACTAAATATATTACTTTAAACGTTAAAAACCATTATATATGTTATGGATGGTTGGATGTAAAAGAAAGTCACTTTATAGTTATACTCTCTCAAATTACCAAATCAAACTCCAATGCAAGGATTCAATTAAACAAATCCGTTATCTTTTCCGCTTTAGGAAATTATAATATAGTATGAAATAACGTTATCAAATATGTATATCTTATCCACTATATATAATATAATATTGTTCTTAATTCTTTTGATGTTTCATGTCCCGATCGGTTGAAGAATTTGACATCTCAAAGTACCCAAACAGGGCCTTGTGAGAGTAGTTATTATCAAGTTTGTTTGGCATACTTGAATAGTAAAACACAACATTTTCCTATTCTAGAAGGAATTAAAACCAAAAAAAAAAAAAGATTGTATACAAGATCAAAAGCATAGTCCTATTTTAAGGATTTTTTAAAAGTTGGAAAAAAAATTTGGAGTGTGCTTATTTTTACAATTTACAATCTCAATCCTTTTTTTCCCTTTACAATTGCATCCCAAAGTCCACTTGTTTTTTCACTTTGCAATCATTTTTTCAGAAAAAATCAAAATTTTTGTTTGATATTTTATCAAATTGAACTTGAATTGAATGAAAACTAGAACATTAATTTGGAACATTCTTTGGTTTGAGAATTGAGATTATAACTACTTTAGATGACACTCATTTTAATTAAAAAATCGAGACATCAAATTCAATTTTAATAGGAAAAGTGATTAGAAAATAGTTGCAAAACGAAAACTGGTGGATTGTTGATGCATTTGGAAAAAAGAAAAAAAAAATTGCAAAAAACATTATCATATTTCATATTGGTTTTTTTTTTTTTCTATTCCACGTTAATTTTTGTAACTGTTGTGTTTTTTATACTATTTTTAATTAATATTTCCCATCTCGAAGTCGTTTGAAACATAGAAGCTTGAACTATTTCTTAAGTTGATATATTTAGTCTTTCATATAATATATAAATCTTTAACTACGATAATTATTTTTTAAGTATTTCCAATCTCATTATTTAGGTTGTAACTTTTGCCTCTCAATGTTGATGCCGGCCACTTTTAGACACGAACAATAATTTAATCACTTTGATTAGAGTCAAAACTGAAAATTATTTAGTGTAATATCTTATTAGCCGTCGAGACTAGGAAGCCAATATCAAATTATGCACTAGTTTATTTTCCAATTAATCAGATGGCCTTTTAATATAGTAATAGAGCAAGTTACGAAGAAAATATTAAATAAAGTTTATCTAGAACTACCAAATCAAGTTTTATAGAACAAAATTATAAAATTTATTCCCTAGAGTCCATTCACTATTAGGATCTAATATGACAATTATAATCATCTCATTTGTAAGAAGGTACACATATTAATGTCGTCATACATTAGGTGATCTTGAAATCCACTTAAATATTTAAATATGTCAACATCCAAAATCATGAGAAACCAAATTTTACTTATACGGCTATACCTAACTAAAAAATTATTCAAATCATAAATTATCTATAATCAACTTATTTGTAATTTTATAATTTTAACGATATCCACGATTAATTGTCAAACCTTGTGTGAACATATTTTTACTAAAATATTGTGGAAGTTTGTTCTGAATTTTTATTATGTTGAGTCTTTTCTACAGATGTCTACCACTCAGATACATATCTCATTTGATTAAAGAATCTTTGATTGAATGAGTAAGTTCTTCATCTCTCCTAATCAAATGATAATAAAATGTACATCATAAAGTTTGAAAAAGGAAAAGAAATAGTCGATGAAGGGTCCTACAAAATAAAAAATTAATAAGTAAAATTTTTGATTGGACCACAGAGCAATTGACCTCGTCTACGAACATTCATCACAGACAAAAGTCACAAAAGCGTGAAGCTTCGATTGGAAGAAATTGTAGGGATTTATATTGTCCAAGAAATTAAATGTCAAGCCCACAAAGATAGTAGTACTTGAAAAAATTGGGTACATAAAAATTAATTTGAAATGGTCCGAATCATATGAAACCACATAAAATGTCGTCGACTTCCAGAAACTCACCCTTCAGGATCTTGCATATTGTCAAGAATAATTTACCAAAGTTACAAGGAAATAATACTATGTATTTAGATTTATTTTCTTATTTTTATAATGGAATTCTAAATATTGGATCTCTATTTTCAAACTTTTTAGAATTGGGTCTTTGTACTTACGTTCTCCATAATTTATTTAGTTGTTGGTTTATTTATTTGAATTTGGTCTCTACATATATACTTCTATTAATTTGTATAAGAAGTGGATGCAAATGTAATGCACATTGGTCAATAAGTATAGAGAATTAATTTATGCACATAAAAGAATAAAAACTCATTTACAGATGAAAGTAAAATAAGTAAAATTTGTATTTAAAAAATTTGAAATTAAGTATAGATACTCAGTTAGAATTAAAATTTATGTAGATGGATTGTAGATTCAATGTCTAGTACTAATAATACTATATAAGAACCTAATTTAAAAGTATTTGAAAGTACGAAAGCTCAACTATATATGCTTTTTTCCAAAGTTCATGCATGTTTATTAGAAATCATTTTGGAAACAAAGTGCAGTGAGAACGATCAAGTACTAGTTCTTATAATAACGTGTGTTGCATTGTTAAATATATGTAAATATATATCTTAATAGATAGTAAATGAATGGTAGAAGTTTTAATCTTTTTTTTTTTTTTTTTTGAGAATAAGCTTTAATCAGTTTTGATGTACAAATTAATGATTGAAAACTTTTTTATAGATTTAAAAAAAAAATGTGCATGGAGAAATTTTCTAGAATTTTTTAATTTTTTTTTTGGATGAAAGGAAACTACAAAATTTGGAAGTGGTTGCCTACATGGAATATTCATTTCCCCAATTTATCAAAAAAAAAAAAAAAAGTTGTGTTTGTTGTGAGTTTAAATAGTTGTAGATTAATCATAAATGTAAAAGACTTTAACAAAATGTACACAGTTAATGCATGTAATTAAATGAGTTATGAAAGGTTAGTAAAATGTATGAATCTCAAAAGTTATAGATGAACATGTTCATTTATGTTTCAAATTAATGAATATTATAATATATTTATGACATAATGTGAATTAATGTCATTAATTATAATACTCACATTGATTTATAACACTCACATTGATAAATGATAAACTTTTTGAGAAGTAGATCTACTCACATTGATAAATGATAAACTGTTTTATAAACAGTTTCTTTGAGTGTTATCAATTATTAATGGAGTATATGTAACAGAAAATTTATAATACTCACATTGATAAACTGTTTTAGAAGTAGATCTACTCGAAGAAATATTAATGGAAGATTCTTGAAATATAAATATGTGTATATGTGTGAATATCATAAATAATATTATTATTGCAGCTCAAAATAATTTAATTTTTTATTGAGATATTGTTTGACTAGTAATGATTTTCTTGCACATGCTAATTATTATCTCTGATGCCAGATTTGATATTATTTAATAATTTTGTCATTATTATTTTTTAAAAAATGTTGTCATTATTCGATGTGCATGTAGGTAGCACTAATTTTGGGAAGACTTGTACAAAATTTAAAGTAGTATATAATAATTCGTGATTTACACATTGTCGGTGTTTAATGTCAACTAGGAGATAAATTCTTCAAGATAAAGATTATATATATACTCTCAAAATACATAAAATATTCAAAATCTATAGGATAGGATTTATATAGATTATTGGGTTTCATTCAACTTGATATTTTAGTCAAGTTTCTCCACAAATTTGAAACCATTTTACATATATGAGTATGATTTTAAGACACTGTCTTACATAGCTTATTTCATAAAAAACAAATACCAATAAAACATATATAACAAATTAAGAGAGGCTATATGTTAATTAGCTTGGTGGTAAAATGATTTTTTGTCTTTAACTAGGGTTTGAAAATCAAAGAAGTAAAATGGACTAAAACTTTTAGTTAAAAAAATGGGGGGGGGGGGGGGGTAGAACTCTGGGAAAATCTCAGAAGTAAATGGTTATTTATTTTGGATTTGAGATTATTATTTATTTAGATGATAATACTTTATATTTTAGTTTGAAGAGTTAATTTTTCTTTTACATTTTCTATTAAAATTCAAAATCCAAAACTTTACGTTATGCTTCACAACTTGAACATTTTTTTTTTCCCTAGGGAATCGACCTATAAAGTTTTACAAAATTCATTGTTATGTTTATGCAACACTAGTCATATATATATATATATATGTAAAACTTTTCTCCAAAATTTGAACTGTCTGCGTAAAATGATAATATAATTCTACTTATTCTAAGCAGTACTTTAATTAAGAAATATTTTAGTAATTAAACTACGTAAATTTTTATTGTTTTCAACTCTAATTATTTATTAATTCTGGCGACTCAAAGCAAAACTCAAAAAATGAATCAACTCCAACACAACAAATCCAAAAAAATAAAATAAAATAAAATAAAAAACAATTTAAAAAGGGCAAAAAAATCACCGGACGAGCATCATTATATTATTTAGTACATGAATATATATAATCCAATTAATTAAGGGCACATGCCTCATTAATGTCTAATATGAAATCTTCATATTTTAGCATATCATGGAAGGGTTGTTAGGACAATTATCATAGGAACAAAACAGAGTCAACGTTTTTTTTTTTTTAAGTTATGACATCTCTTTATATATAACATATCATGAGTGATGAGACTAATTAGTGTTGAGTAGTTAAGAGTGAACACTCTGCAAATATAATAGTACTATTATCAGTAATAACACACCCATATTGCCCGACCAAACATCGACTTTTTTTTTAAATGACTTTGTATTAAATTGAAAATACGTTAAAAAAATTTTTTTAGGTGGGATCATCTCTCACAACTGTAATCACAATAACAGTTCATTTTCACAAATCAAATTTTAATTTATAAATCCACCTACTTCATAAAATCAAATATGTGAAATAATGTCATACATATTTTTGTTATGTAAAATCTCTCCCTTATGAAAACTAAAGTAAATGCACGACGGTGACAATTGTCGCCAAAGTCACCCATAGACCATAATAGGTCCCAGAAATAAATATTGAAAGAATTAAAAATAAATAAATCAACCAGAGTGAGAGAATAAGAGACAAATGAATACAAGTGGTGAAGATTAAAAAGTTTGGATTGATAAGACATTTCAATCTGTATATTTATTTAAATGATGGTTTTTCTTAATTGATGGAACACTTTAATTTTTATTTGTATTTATATGATTGATGATATTTTATCATTTGGACTATATATACGTATTTTTTTCACATTATCCATCAATTTCTTTTTTTTTTTTTGTCCCCTAAAACATATTAGCTGTACATTTTACCATCATTTAAAGTATATCTCATGTATTTTGCACGTGATGGAATTCTGATAAATGTTTAAAATGAAGTTGAGTTGATAAAGTATATATTAAAAAAAAAAAAGGTTTCAAGAACTAATGTATGAAAATTTGCAAAGGCGTAGTTTAAATACCAAAGTAAAATGTACGTATTAAAGTTACTCAAATGATTTCTTTTTTCTCCTTATTACTTAAGTCAGTTTATATGTTAAATATTAACTATCTTGAAAATGATAAATAAATTTAACTATTGATTGCTGCCTTTGATGTTAAAAATAATCAACAATGCAAATTTTCCATTTACTCAAATTGTTGTTTTTAGCAAACTGGTAGCTCTTGTATTAAAAAAGAAAAAAGAAAAAAAAAAGAACAACTTGTGCATATTCGGCGCAATTTTTCAAACTAAGGCCTCATTTGCCAGTTACGATTTTAAAGTCAGGCCCATTAGCACTTGTAAGCCCATGTCGTTTTAACACTGTAAGCCCATGTCACTAAATTAAGCCCAGTCATTCAAAATCATCAATTCATTTGGTTATTCTTTCACCATTTCAAAATAGTTGTTTTCAAATTTGTTTCACAAAAATTAATAAAACACCAAATAAATATACTAATGTGTATAAAATGATTTTAATACTCATAATTTAATAGGGTTGATTATTATATTCCACCAAATGAAAGCTCAACACAAAAAAATAAGATAAAGATAACTATCAATTCTTATTAGTAATAAAAAATAATAATTAAACTTGAACACATTTTATTTTTCAAAGTCAGTTATTTTGAAAAGCGCGCGTAGTTATTATTTTTCAATTTAGTTATTAATTTTCAAATTGAACACCCTTAAACACATTTTATCAAGTAGTTTTAAAGGTCTTCACCAAATTTATAGTATATATGTTTTATGTAAAACATCATTTTGTTTAGATTGTTAGTTAATATATATGTATTTTTGGATGTTGAATAATCTTTGAGATCTCATGTTCAACTTTTACTAAAATTTTTGTTATTTTTTTTTATAATTTTTTTGCAATATCGATTATTCATAGATAGTTTTGTAAATTCAAGTTGCTATATCTACAACGATATTGATATTTTCTTATCGTGGAAATCTTTATCTTTTTTCCATCTTTTTCGAGTAAGTCTTATGTGAGATGTAACTAGTTATGTGAGACATATCAACCCATAATTCATACTTTACAATTTTTATGTGAATTTATGGAAATGAGTTTTATTTATAGGTAATAAAGATTCATCTCATATTAACTATTCGAGACCATCTCTTATAAGTTTTTTTTGTGTCTTTTTTTTTTTTTAATTACTTCTAATATAGTTCAAGGGCACACGACTGACACAAGATTGTAAATATCATCAAAATAGTCTTTTACTTTTTATTTGATAAACGTTTTAAATAATAAATGTCATAGAATTTTATAACACACTGCTATACAATAACATCATAATAAATGTTTAATATTAACAATTAATTTTTGAAATTTTAAGAAAGGAGAAATATTTATTCCTTGATTTTTTTTCTTCGTTTAGGTTGGTTGGTTGTCAGATTCCTTTAGGCTATTTTAGTTTATTTTTGGTAAGAGCTTATACCATTCCCATCATATATATGCTTTTTTTTTTTTTTTTTTTTTTCTTTTCTGGCTTATATAAGAATTGAAACTATTGTTCAATAGTAGCAATAGCCTGATTGGTTTCATTTTCAAATTTTTTATTTTTTATTTTTTTTATTTTTATTTTTATTTTATACACTTGAGTTATAAATTTTAAATATTTAGATTAGTTAGTTTTTATGGCGACTAATTAGACACGAGAAATTATGAAGTTATTATTTCAATATGAAATTACAAATATAGTAAAATAAATTATGATCCTATCCATAATTTTCACTCGAATTATCGTTCATTTTAAGATCAAAATTTCCAAACGAACCCATTTGTCCATATTGGATATTTCGTTATATATGAAACACAATAAAAATAAAAATTAATGAAAGGTGAATAAAACTCTATTGCTCTACTATATCATTAGTACAATGATAATAAATTGAAGTGAAAAAATAAAACTTATTAATTTTGTGATTTTAACAATGTTCTTAAAAATTACCATTAATACTCATGTTGAAAACATCAATAAAATATTAAGAAATATTTTAATTGTTTTAAATAAGATTCAATGGTATGATTCTTTGCCGAATAGTCAGCAAATGCCCATAGATAGATCCTTTCACTCCTAACAACCAACTTTAAGTTAATGATAATAATAATATTTATTATTATTATTATTTTCCTTTCAATTGTTATTCTTAATTAATTAATTAATCCTATTTGCCAACATTTTTTGTTCCATCATCACTCATATAAACTCCTTTCTCCTATAAAAGCAATTCATAGGGAGCCCTTGCACGCATATATGCAGTACAATCAATTTTAGAGAGAGAATCGGTTGAAGCTCGTTCACAATGTCGCTGCTATCAGATCTCATCAATCTCGATCTTTCAGCCTCCACTGAGAAGATCATCGCCGAATACATATGGTGAGTTATCTAACGGCTCGCTCTTGCATGCTCTGTTTCCTGTTTTTTATTTTCGAGTTTGCATCATTTTGTTGTTTTGATCTGTTATTCTTCCATTGTTTGATTTATTTTCTTCAATTGCCTCTCTGTTGATGATGCCCTTTGGATCGTGGCTGAAAAACTCTGTTTATTGTCCAAACTGTTTGCTTCGTATGAGAAATATGGGACCTATTTTATGAATTATGATGCATGTATTCCTCCTTTTTATTTTCTGTACAAATATTGTTCTATATATGTGTTAATGTGGATTGATGTTGTGTAGATTATATTTTGTAATATATGTATATTGAATTATTAAATTTTCATTACTGTTTTGGGCTATCAATCGTGATCATGGAGTACCGCAGATCCCCTCTAATAGGTTATTGCTATATATGGTTAATCATTTGCTCTTTCAATATGTGATAATCTAACTTGAATACTGTATTTTATTCATCTTGAAATTTGATGGGATGGTTACTAGTCAATATGTATTGATGGTGTAAAATAAAATTATTCGCAGGATTGGTGGCTCTGGTATGGACCTTAGGAGTAAAGCAAGGGTAACTAATTACCTTCTTTTCTGAGAATTTTACATTTTACAGTTTGTATTTTCTATTTTCTATCAGATAAATTGCTTAGTCAAAATGTTTGATTTCTGCAGACTCTTTCTGGACCTGTAACTGATCCTGCAAAGCTTCCTAAGTGGAACTATGATGGGTCAAGCACGGACCAAGCACCGGGAGAAGACAGTGAAGTGATCCTTTAGTAAGTTAAACGAGTTATCTAGTTTTCATTTGAAACGTTTCATGATAAAAGAAGTGTAAGCATTCTAATGCATTATGACTTAATGGAAACAGTCCCCAAGCGATTTTCAAAGATCCATTCAGAAGGGGAAATAACATTCTGGTGAGCTACTTTCTATCATAGATTGATTTGTATCTAATTCCATGTTTCGTTGTTTTAATTACTTTATTCTCGTCTCTCATTAGGTCATGTGTGATGCGTACTCTCCATCTGGCACTCCTATTCCTGGAAACAATAGATACAATGCAGCCAAGATTTTCAGCAATCCTGAAGTTGCTAACGAAGAACCATGGTAATATATGTTAGAAGTTTATCCATTCTTTGTTGAAAACTCTTGAACGTTTTGAATCGTGTTTGTTAGGTATGGCATTGAGCAAGAATACACTCTACTTCAAAAAGACGTGAAGTGGCCCGTTGGATGGCCAGTTGGTGGTTTTCCTGGACCTCAGGTGGTTCTCTGATTCTGTTTGTTAGTTGTAGGACCAATCATGATTGCTTACTTGTCTTAACTTGCATATAGGGCCCATACTATTGTGGAGTTGGAGCGGACAAAGCTTTTGGCCGTGATATTGTTGATGCACATTACAAGGCATGCCTTTATGCTGGTGTCAACATAAGTGGTGTCAATGGGGAAGTGATGCCTGGCCAGGTAGAGTTTGCTTTCTTCAAAGTCTCATCCTGGTTCGATGTTTGTTTCTCTTGATAAAATAGTTGAAAAACGTTTGCAGTGGGAGTTTCAAGTTGGCCCTGCTGTAGGTATCTCAGCTGGCGATGAGTTGTGGATAGCTCGTTTCATATTGGAGGTATTATTTGCTAATTTTTCTTGATAAATGAAAATGGAGATTGAATTTCACATCGCTTTGATGAAACATTTATTCTATCTTCATAGAGGATCACTGAAATGGCTGGAGTTATGCTATCACTTGATCCCAAGCCTATTGAGGTACGTGAACTTTTCTCAGCTCTAATGCATGATCATGGTATTTATTTATCCATTGATTGCAAGAAGTAGAGTTTTATCTGCTATACACTTGGATTCTGTAAATCATTTGCACTGAGATTAGCAATGATTCTTAATCTAACCTTTTCTGGAATAATACCCTTTCAAGTACCTCATTGATTCTAATTATCTGCTATACCTTTTCTTTGCGTTTATTATCACCAGGGAGATTGGAACGGTGCGGGTGCTCACACCAATTATAGGTAAGTGTTTCATTTCCCGCATGACAATGGAATTTTTGCTCTCTTGATTAGTCTCTATATCTATTCTCTTAATGAATACTCTTGTAGCACCAAGTCTATGAGGGCCGAAGGAGGGTACGAAGTCATCAAGAAGGCTATTGAAAAGCTCGAAAAGAAGCACAAGGAACACATTGCTGCTTATGGGAAGGGCAATGAACGCCGTCTCACTGGAAAACACGAAACTGCCAACATAAACACCTTCAAATGGGTAAAAAGCATTTATCACCACTACTTTCTCTTAGTACATGTCTTGACTGAACATAAAGAATATGTAGTTTGTTATTGTTAACTAAATTTCCTAGTGTTTGATCAGGGGGTTGCAAACCGTGGTGCATCAGTTCGAGTTGGTAGAGACACTGAGAAACAAGGCAGAGGGTACTTTGAGGACAGGAGGCCAGCTTCGAACATGGATCCTTACATCGTTACTTCAATGATTGCAGAAACCACCATTCTTGGGAAGTAATGTGCTCTGCTTATATGTTGAACAACCCTTGGATTTATTTTATGTAGGATAGATTTGCACAGTATCTCTTTGCAGTTTTTAGTTCTCGTTTGTCGTTGTCTCATATCAGGCTGGCAAGATTGAGATTGTTGGTGTTAATAATGTAGGAAGTGTTGGATTTCCATGGGAATTCAGATAGATTTGCTTCATGTTTGTTTCTGCTTTGCATCATGATTCTTGTTTTGGGAAAAGCTGTTTTATTCTTCTTTTATGTTCACTGCATTTCTTGTTTCATAATGGCATTAGATCTTCCATTTTTAAATTGTTTTTTTTAACTTAAATATTAATCTATATATTTTCTTTTATGAATTGAATGTATATCATATGTATGATAATAATATCGTCATTTTATATAGAACGTACATTAATTTGATAACATACTTGATATAACAATTATAGTGGCGATTTGGTGGTTGGAAAATTTTCTTTTATTATAGTACACGATCAATGAGGAAATTTTTTTCCTCCCAACTTCCCGAGTACTCAAAACAATAATGTAAATTCAAGACGTAACCGTAATTACCAACTAAGTGATTTTATTTGTGGGTAATTACCAACAGTGAGTTTTATTTGTGAGTGTGATATAAGATCGTCTTATGGATATAGTTATATGAGATGAGTCAACCCATATTTTATAAATAAAAATTTTAAAATAAATTTTATTTATGAATCATAAGAATACTCCTCACTACAACAATATATAATACCGTCTCATAATTTTTTTTGTGATTATCAACACCTCAAATTTGGAAAATGCATATTTTTGTTTTCGACATAACATACTTGAGGGACCTAAAGCAAAGTTACATCTGAACAAAATATACTGAAAGTTGTTCAAATAAAAAAGGAAAAATGTCTATTTTGTTTTCTACGTTTTCATTTTTTATATTTTTTTACTATTATATTTTACTTTTACTTTTTGGCCTGTTGTACTATCAGTTCTGTTAAAAAAAAAAATCTATATAATAGGTTTACTACATTTTACCAGTTTTATCTTTTTTTTTTTTTTTTACCCCCAATAATATTGTCCGTGATTCTTTGTGTAATTTTTTTAGGCCCCTATAGTTTGATAAAAAAAAAAAAAAATTCCGAAAGCAAAATTATCCAACAAAAAGTTTGAGGGACAAAAATTGAGAACATGAAAATATACTGTACGATATACTGCAAATTTTCAATTACAAAAAAAGTATCAAAATATAATCTGAAACAACCCCCCACCCAAAGATCTTCCATTTTAGGGTTTAGGGTTTTGTATTTCAATAATTAACTTAAATTCTGATTGTACAGATAGAGGTTCCGGGACTCACATTGAATAATCTATTAAAGAAATGTTTTTTCGACAAGCAGTTTGTAAATTGTCCAAGGGAATTCTCGATTCTGCAGTATTGCGGACCAAAACCTACAATTCTCTGCCAAATGCAGGTATTTTCCGATCGCAAATAGCATTCTTGACAATATCTTTGAATCAGCTTATGGGTGAAGCTTCAAACAACTAGAGTCTTTAAATTTAAAGTTATGTGAAGTATAAAAGAACAAGTTCTAAATAGAAGAGCAATCAGATTTTGGTGCTCATTTTATTTTTTTGGGTATTTAAGTCAATGGATTATGGAGATAATTGCTATCCATTTTTTTGCTAAAAAAATTGTATTACTTGTGCGTTGGGGTGGATGTGATTCATTGATTTCATGGTCATGATGTAAATTTTGATAATGAAAGCCAAACTTATGGTTAACTTATTTCTTTTGATGTGTGTGTGTGTGTGTGTATATATTATTGTTTGTTGCGAAGAAGAATTGCATTAGAGTAATATTAGAATGTTTTCATGACAATTTGGTCCCAACTTACGTGCTGGATTGTATTATCAGCTTATATATATCATGAAAGCTTCAAAAGATTTTTATGGGACATATTTTCACTTCCAGATTTCGATGGGATCAACTTGTTCATAGATATCTTCTTTTCCATCATTTTGTTAAGTGATTAGTTTTCGGTACGTCTAAGCTGATGTAGTTTATTTTCTAGGAAAGCTGATAGTTCCCAGTGAACATGATTTTGGAGGTCATAGTTGGAGCAAGTACCGGTTGAAAGTATTTCAGTGGGTTTTTCTGTCTGGACAAGCTGGTATAAACTCCTTGTCTGTGGTTAATACAGCATTGATTTATCTAGGTTTTGAGGCATAGATTGTTGAATGTTTTCTGTTGCAGCATTCATGTTGGGGACATGTTCTTCGCTTTCCATGGCAGATTCAACTGAATCAACTTCCACAAATGTTACAAGTACATCTGATTTTAGTGGCTTGCGTAAAATAGAGGATGCATCAATGATATCAAATGAGCATACATCTAAATGGCGAATTTTTACTGATAATGGAAGGGATTATTTTTTGAAGGCAATTATTTCTAAGTCCATTCTCTTATGGTCCATTGTGTAGACACTTTTATAGAACTTTCTATTGATGGTCTTTTTATGTCGTCAAGGGGAATATTGAGCAAGCTGAGAAATTCTTTGTATCTGCACTGCAAGAAGCTAGAGAAGGTTTTGGGGAAAGAGATCCTCATGTTGCCTCTGCATGCAACAACCTGGTGGGTCTACTTTATTAGGCACTCACAATTCAAATTATGATTTCCAATATGGTTGTCTCATGGCGAGCTTCAGTTCATGATGTGTAAATAGAACTATAGCATTTGCCTCTTACTTTTAGCTAATGACTTGTGTGACTAGTAAATTATTATTCTATTGGAGGTTGCTTTTGTCTACTTCATACTGCTGATTCTCTGTTAGGAAATGTTTGATTAAGCTGATTAGATGGATCTAGGGACCTTCCTTAGCAATCTTTGAGTAGCCAAGAAGGTTTTGTGTTCCTTTTACTTTCCAATTAACAGTTGTTTTGTTGCATACTTTTTGGAAGTCTCATAATATTTTAGGAATTTTCTCAGTTCAAACCCTCTCTCTTTAAAAATACTATCTATAGTCCCCCAATTTTTCATACTGCTATTTAGTACCAGAAATTGGTGAAACATGACTTTTATTGCAGGCTGAGCTCTTTAAAGTGAAAAAAGACTTTGACAAAGCAGAACCCTTGTATCTGGAGGCCATTAATATACTAGAGGAACATTTTGGAATAAATGATATAAGGTAAATAATTCTATTTGGGATATCATTTTCATCATATATAGTTGTGTACTGGGCATTTTGGGGTATAAGATTAAGAAAATACTCATCTGGTGTAGTGGTCATTTTTGAGAACATTGCAAAACATTAATGGTGGCTGTTCAATAATAAGTGGAGAGAGCAACAATTGTCTGCTTTTCTGTTGGTGCATTCACTTGTTTACTTTTGGGGTGTGATAAATGGGCTCTTGGGATATATCGTATGTATAGATTCTTGGCTTGGAAGACAAATTTCTAACATCTAACAGTACTCCATATGTTTGATAGAGTTGGGGCTGCCCTTCACAATCTTGGTCAATTCTACCATGCACAGAGAAAATTGGAAAAAGCGCGTGGATGCTATGAGGTGAACAATCACATATATGTACAGTTTCTGCTGCTGCTGCTTGGCTTAACTACAGCTATTTCACATGAATATTATTATCCATTTTCTTGATTGAATTGTTTCTCTCCTTGACCACAGCACAAAAGATAGTAAGAACCTTGAATAGTGATCCACCATATTATCTGGCTGTTTGTGTTTCACCATCAAATCACTCTACATATATGAAGTACACCAAATGTGCCCCTTTGATTTTATTTTATTTTATTTTTTGAATGGAGATTTTTCAAGAATAGTTATGTATTAGCTAATAGCCATTACTATTGATAGCTTAAGCATATATCAAACCACATTCATCATATGGATTAATTGGATCTCATTGAGTTCCAAACAATTAAAATGATTTCACTAGGTCCAGTTAACTTATTGCACTAAATTATTAAGTCAATCAACACTGTAATTAATGAAGACCAATAAAGTAATTAAACTTGGTTATTTTATCCTAATTCAACAATGAGATATTCCCCTTAAACAAACATAAACTTGTCTAGGTTTATGGTTGATTAGGTAAGCTGGTTCTGGACTAATAACTCTTTTGATGTAATTTAATGATCTATATTATTGATTAATTAACAATTTGATTTAAAAAAGTTCCACCAATTATATTCAGCTTCTAGCAACATGCCATGGATATTAATTATAAATGAAGCAATGAATTTCCAGCACCATACAACTAAGGTCCTTCAATTAATATTCTCTGGACTTAGAGCATTGAATACTTAATTTGTACAAGGTTTGGATACTTTGCCCAAAGGAAGATTTGGTACAAGTCCTGCTAATTAGTTATAATATTGGAATTCCAGCTGTTGCCTCAAAAGATAACTACCTCCACTTACATGGGCAGGTTAGAGAGCCAATGTTAATGTCTCTTCTCTAATGATTTCATAATGTTTAAGATGAGATGGTCATTCAAAACCATGAAATATAACTGCTAATTACAATAATAAGACTACAATATGTACTTCTTTGGTCTTTATGTGCATCATATGAAAGATTGACTCCTTATGTTTATATATTACTGACAAAGCTATATCTCTCTTTTGACCTATCTTCTGACAGCGTTCTTTGAAGGTTTGTATCAATCAGTCTGTCACATTTTCATCTTCTTCAGTTATGATTGGAAAACAGGCTTCTTGTACTACCATTTTTCTGATTTCTTAGATAAAACGGCGTGTATTGGGAGAAGCCCACACAGAATATGCTGATACTATGTATCATCTTGGAGCTGTAAGTTCATAAAACCATCATGTCCTTGTCAATCACGCAAAAAAAGTTAAGGAAAGAAACATTGGTGTTCCTAAAAGGAAGTAGGATCATTAATTCATGGACCATGGAAATAAGGCCTATTTTAAACAGTCTAATTAACTTCTTATCAATAAATTGTAACCTACAGGTTCTGTACCTCGAAGGTAAAGAGAAGGATGCTGAAGACCTAATTGTGGATTCTATACAAATACTGGAGGTTTGTAAAAATTCTTTCAATATGAACGTGGACGGCTCTCTGCATTACTCAGTAATATATCTTTCTTTCTCATTGCTTTGTATCAAACATGTAGGCAGGTGGCCATGGAGAATCTATCTTATGCATCAGAAGAATGCAGTATCTGGCTCAGGTTTAATTCCATATTGCACAGCCCTTCGAAATTCACCACAGTTTTATGCTAAGAAAATCCATTACTAGTACACTGATACAAGCCCCACCTACACCAACCTGAGTTCATGTCTGCACTGCAAGGGAGAGAGAATAGGAAAGAAAGAAGCAGAAGAAACAATGTCAATGAATAGAATTGCAATATATGATGTTGCTCATTATCTTAAATTTCCCTCAATTGCTACCTATATAGTATATACTATGTCAACAACTAAAACTCGCAGCACAATAATATTATTCCCACCAAAAAGTTTCACTATGGTAAAATTGTGGGAGCATGTATTCTTTCTAGTTTGAGCATGTTGTGAATGAGAGACCACATGACCAAACAAAATTTATATAATTAATAAAATCAACCTTTGAGCCATTATATTCTCTATCTTATTTGGTGATGCATGATTGACCTCAAAAGCCACCCTTAAAGTGCAATTTTCTTATATTCTAGATTTGTTCTGTTGATTGTAGATGTACACCAAGTCCAATCGATTTGCTGAAGCTGAGATTTTATTAAGAAAGACTCTTCATATAATGGAAGTATCAAAGGTATATGTTCTTTCTTCGTTATATATTGCACAAGATCTCTTACTTTTATTTTAGCTTGGTGGCAGTCTGTTTCTGTTCACTTTACTGTTTCTCCTGAATGTGCCAGTGTTACTTCAATCACCCTTTTAGATGTTAGGTTACATACATATGGTAAAACAGGCAGCAAAGCTTGCAAAATTATTTTGGATCATTTATGATTGAAGATGTTCCCTTGCCTTAGTCATTTCTGCTTTTACGCTTTCCCTTTTCATTCATTCTTGTTTGTTAGATGCAAACTGCTAGATGAATTTAGTAAAAGATCTTCATATTGCTTATGTAGAGCTTCATGAAAAAGAATAAATCGGATAGAATTGCTTCATATTTTCTTCGCATGCTCTTTCTTCCTATTGTTTATTTAACTTTGAGTTGGTTTATTTTCATGTCTTTAAGAATCTATATAACTTATGGATTAATTGACTCTTCTACTTTGAATAGATTTTAATGACATATCCTGTTTAGATAGTTGTGAATGGATTAATTTGACTAAGAAATCCTTGAATCAATCTTTAGAATTTCATTAGAAGAAAGATTGAGTTCTCTTCAAGAGGCTTATGAACATTGCAAAACATTTTCTTCCAGTTGGTCATGACGTGTTGAAGTGATTGTGATCAAACTTAATGTAGTTATTTTTGTTTGTTACCATATATATCATCCACCTATATGCAACCTCTTGCATTTACTTTATTATCATGGAATGCAATTTTTCCATATTATTCTTGATTGTAATAAATGTAATAATTATTTAATGACACAGGGGTGGAAATCATTGGATACCATTAATCTAGCTGCACGACTTGCATTAGCTCTTGAAGCGACAGGGAGTTTAGGGGAAGCAGAAAAACTGCTAGAGAGGTATATTAATATTAAAAAGCACTAAATGTGGGAGCAATCCACATCATTCCTACTGAAGAATAACAAGTGCTGTTCTGTAGCAGATGTCTTGATGCTCGGAAAAACTTGCTTCCTCATGAACATATTCAGGTCTAATTGATAAATATTGTATCTTATGTCCTTTTTTCTAAATTATGCTTTCGCATTGACATTTACCTAGTGTTGCCTTATTCAGAACTTTGTTTTCTATTTTTAGTAAAATTTTATTTTTATTACTATTCGATCATTAATTTTTATATTTCCTGTTAATAGAGCGCCGCCAACATGCTTTACATTGCCAGAGTAAAAATGCTCATAACCGACGAGCAATTGAAGACAAACACTTCTCAAGCCATTGCTGAGCTTGATAAGGCCAAATCTCTTTTGCAGAATTCAGTAAGGTTAGATTTTTGGAATCCTTATTTACCACTTTCTGTCACTGCATATTTTGTAGTAAATAGTTTGGGAATTATTTCAATTGAATGGATACATTTACAGGGTGGCTCAAAAACTTCTTGTTCGATCTCTGGAACAGAAAGGAAATAAAAAGGCTATTGGATTACCCATTAAAACTGGAAATAATGTGCATTCAGCAGCTGTGATACTAGTAAGTTTGCCATATTTGTCTGAACTCAAGAGCGTGAAACAATCTGTTATACAGAATATCTTTTGAATTTTTGTTTGAATTCATAATTGGAAGGTAAACAGTAAACTTATACAAACCATGACACAACATTTGTGAAGTAGCAAACATTTGTGACAAGGAGCAAAATCTGTGTCTCTTTTGATGTTTTTGTTAACAGTGGTATTATCAATACCACTAATACCTGTTTATTAAAACCTTAAACTTGTGTAGTTTACAAGTTGTCATAATCTAATCTTTTCGTACCATGTGTGCTCGTAGCTACAATCTCTCAATGCTCTGGGGTCGTTGGAGACCATGAAACAGGAAATTCTTGGTTCTAAGGTCAGTATTCTTTAATTTTCTTTATCTATGCTATGCAATCAGTTCATAAGGTTGTAACTCTCTTTCTCTCTCTATGCTTTCTTTCAAAACAGGAGCATAAAGCCGCTGAGGCTGCTTTTCGTCAATGCATTTCCACTTTCCGGGAGGTACAAGCAACTTGAACTATGAAAGCTATCAATCCCATTGATTCTTATCTGTGTTATCCATAGAACAAAGTTGAGTTAGTAATGCAACTTTAACGTTAATGTCTACAGTTTGGACCTGAAAATTCAGTCTCTGATGTTCCACAAGTAAAAGCTGAGTATCTGTCTTGTTTACAGAGCCTCTATCACTTGATAAGCAACGGTGCGACAAGTGAAACACACAATGAAAAAGAAATAAAAGATGAAATTCAGCGCGTTGAAGGTGATATATCGAAAGCTAAAAATGCCTGAAGTTCAATTTACAATAAGTTTATTAGTCTTTCTAGAGTTTTAGTTGAGAAATATATCAAGGAATGCCAATTACAGAATAAGTAAAGCCATATTTCTGTGTTGTTGATCTTTCAATGGCTTTAGAGTAAAATGTGTAAATTTCACATGTTTTAAAATTTTGTCCGGATTCTTAGAAATCAAATATTGCAACCTCAAATAAATGGCCATATGTTTTAAATGTCATCGCAAACATACATATCAGACAAGACCTTAAGTGTTACATAGCTTTCAAGCAGAATAAGTGGCACATGTAACTTGTCCTACATCTAAACTTTAACTGGCACAACATAAAGCCCTCCATTCGCTTTTCTCTCATTGGCTTTTATATGTGGCCTCAAATTCAAGTTAGGACTTGCTAATAGGGCAATTTTAACATAAGATTTTAAAATAAATTTAACACCAGTAAAAATGCAGTGTTGTTAGGGGTTTTAAAATATTAGCCAGGTGAAATCGTGTCTCCCATTTAATGTTAAATTTATCTTACCATTTTATGATAAAATTTACTGAAATCAGAAGTAGTCATCAAATGAATATCTATTAGTTGAACGAGTATGATACGAAATTAGTACACATGTATCTACTCAGTTAACCAACAGAGAGAATACCATTTGCACACAATTAAATTAGTTATACATATATATATTTACTCTATAAAATATCAACCACGTTATATATTTCATAAACCCAACAAATATTTCATGGATAAAAGAAAGCCAAGAGAGAGCATCGTCGATGAATTGGCTTTAGCTAAATCCTCTGCATGGGCATGGTTCGAACATCATTCCAGCCGGCCCGAAGACGGCCCGACGCCTGAAAGTATGGTGGTTTTGAGGACTAAAATGAAGCCTAAACAGTCGAGGTTCAAGGTGGAAGCCATGAGAAAAGTCCAACAAACCTCAAACTCAATTGCTCGTACGAATAGCAATTACTCTCTTCTTGATGGATACGAGATTGAGAGGATTTCAAGGAAGCTAGATTACTACATGGAGTCTAGTCGTGCTAACCACCACGGCGGCGGCGGTGGTGGCCGGAGAGTGAAGGCGGCGGCGGTGGAAGAGATTAAGAGCAAATATGGCCAAAAGAAGGTGTCCAAATTAGGGTTTTGGTTAGGATCGCATTTTATGATGTGTGGCTCATCCATGAATGAGATGGTGGATAGGACGAGTATTGAGCGGCGGAGGCGGCGGTCGGAAAGTGCCCACGTGGCGGTGGTGGATGTCGGCTGCCGACCACGGCAGGGCAGGGCATCCATGCTTAATTTAGTGGCAAATACATGAAATGTATTATCATACGCTCAAGAGTGGTATATTAAAGAATGACTAGATGCTTAGTAGTGTACTACTTCCTCGTTTCAAAATAAGAATGGTTTCGTAATTTAAATTTTGTTTTAGATTAAGTGTCATTTTAGACTTTTATGCAATTTTATTCCCAAATTATCTCTATTAATATTGTTAGCTAACATTTAGGGATTTAATCGTACTTTTTTATGAAATTAATTTGATTCTCTTTCTAATTTTGAATCATATCTTTTTTGATTAGTTAAATATATATTTGTCCAGTTTTTACGTTCTTTAATTTATTACAAAAAACTCTTGAACGACACTTATATTGAAATGGAGGGAGTAGAATATATCAGGTATTAATTTCAACACTTTGGTGTTTCATTTTATGCTTCATTACATCTTTTCTTATTATACGTTAACTAGTGATGCCGTTTGATAAATGTGTAGTGATTATTTGGGAATAAGAATATAAAGTGAAACAGAAGAGGTAATTTACATTTATAAGAACAAGGGTGTTTGATAATTAAATTCAATTTGGGCCTGCTTTTCAGACTAAATACACAATCAATCCAGACCAGTCAACATGCCATCCCTTTGATTAATCCCAGCCCAGCCCAGCCCAATATTGTATATCCATTTCGACTTCACTATATGATATAAATTTCAGACTTGAATTGCACCTTTTCTCTTTCTCTGAGTTACAAATTATTTTATGATGAACCTAAGAGTATTTCCAATCTCCATATTTTAGATTCGTGAAACGATTTCCTTAAGTTCTATGGATCACTATGTGATGTTGAAATTTGACTGAAAAATATTCTAAAAGATGTCACTTTTAAATTTCAGTTATGGTAAGACATTTTTTTAATTTTTATTTAAAAGACGGTATTAACTTGTATATGCACCTAATTTAAAACAAACTCTATGGTTCGGTCTATGATGTTTAAATTTGAGTGAAATTAATATTTTTTAAAATTCCACATTTTTTGTTCAAAATAAAATTTAAAAAAAAAAAAAGAAGCTAAAACCCATACCGATATACTTATATATGGTAGGCATTTATTAACTAGTATACATATCCCACCTTTTTGTAGATAGATATTGGAAATAGGACCACAATGAATTTGAGAAAGTATTTATTATAATAATAGTGGTATTAGAAGACCATAAAACGTGAGACAAAAGCACGCAGCTGGTGCCTACTCGATGCGATGCTCATCATCAACGCGCTAACCCTTTCATTTTCAATATTTATATAATTTCTTTTCTATTTTAGTTCATCAAAGAAAACTGCACATATATACTTTAATTTGGGTCTAACTGTCTAAGTCCTTGGAATATATTTTAATTTGATCCAACGTAATATTTTTTTTCCATTACATGAACTTATAATAATAATCTCTCATTTCAAAAACGAAGGTATAATTGAACATTGATTGATGTACACTCCATGACTCCAACAATGTCATCGTTTAGTTCAGAAAGTTAATTTGGATTTTTTTTTCAATTCTCTATGTACATTATTTCTTCAAGAGTTTGTTGGCTAAAATACCACAGTTTATATAAGTTGGGATTAATTTTCTACTATAAAGCTGGACAATTTTGTTATTTTGTAACCACAGTTCAGGAAACTTGACAAAATTATCTTTCTGAAAAAGTAAAATAAATATCAATTTTGTGTTAGAGTTTACACGAGATGCATTTTTTCATAGGGTTACACGGTAACTCTATGAAAAAACACATATCGTGTAATATTTAAAGAAAATGACATTTTTATGTTTATTAAAAGGTTAATTTTGTCCATTCTCCTGATTTGTGGTAGGAAAGTAACAAAAATATCTTTTATAGTAAAAAATAATTCTTTAATAAAATGTAGTATTTTAGGGTAGTATACTATTTCATCGGTGTGCATTGCTAATTGTAAGTACATATATAATAGTTATAAAATATAGAATATATTGATAAAATAAAATAAAATATATGGTAGGAAATAAAGAGTGAAATGTAAAGATGGGCATATGATGATATGCATGATTTGTGTTTGGTCGTCTTCCATGAAAGTGAGATTCCAAGAGCGTGCATGTAAGTTAATAAATTAAGCTATTATTACCAAATTAAAATGACATAAACCAACAAGACACAAGTGTGTGTGTGAACGAGGCATGTTGGGTTGGATATTTATTTAATTAATTATGGAGGAGAATGAATTTGAAAGCGATGTTAGGCTACTACTTTTGCTTTATCACACACTGCCAGCTCATCTTCTACTTTCAACTGTCCAAAAAAATGGGTAATTTTTATCATTTTATGTTTGTCCCATCGGTTATCTATGTATATTAACATATATGAATGTGTATTGTCTTAATCTAAAACAATTCAATATTTATTTATATATTTTTTTTTTCCAAATTGATACATGTCATATACCCATCAATGTTAACATATATACAACTGGTATAGTGATCACTCTAAAAAACCCCTATTTCACTTTTCAAACTTATTACTATAATTTATTAATCACGTTGTTTATCTACATACAACAACAAAAAGAAAATAATATAGTTTCTGTCATTTTTACGTAACGATCCATCTTTTCTAGCTACTAACATAACAATTCATTTTTTTAGTACTTATTTTTATCTAAATACTAAAAATACAACTAAAAGATGGTTATAATAATGTTTTCTTATATTTTTTAACAAGTTGGTCTCTTGTGAGACCGTCTCACATGTGACCGGATTCAAATATGTATTTTACAAATATAAGTATGTGTTTTATAAATATGTCTTTTACAGTATATTTCAAATATATCTTTTACAGTTATAAGTATGTTTTTTTCTTCTCGTGCGACGGTTGCACATGAGTATTTGTGTTTTTTAACACATTGAAAATGGAATTTTGTCTAAAAAATAGAAAATGACTAGAAAAGGTGTGATATAATCAGTAACTGCATTCATTAGATTAGATGATATATACATCATTATATATTAATTATGTGTAATATGACAATAATATCAGTCAAGTATATATGTTATGAACACATATTGTTTTAATAAAAATATACGAGATGAAGCTTAATTTTATAAGTATGAAGTATGATTTGAATTTTTATAAGGTGGAAAACCAAATGCTCATGTCAAATATGAATAATTTGTTGCATCTCAATTTACATTAAAAAGATAAATAATCGTTTCCTAACTGAATTAGCTGAAAGAAACTATATACAGTAATACTCACGTTTGTTACATGCAAAACATAAGATGGACAAATAAGAAATAGTTAGGATTTAGTATACTAATTAAGATCACGTTAGAGAATATAAATTCTACAGTGAATCGATTGTGTGATGAGTGATGAATTTTGTAAAGATGAATATTTTCCACGATTCATTCTTCTACGGTCTCGTGGTATTAAATGCACCGAAAATATCTCAATCAACCAATTAAAAAATGTCACGTTACAATAGTACTCTTGATGAAGTCCATTTATATAGATTTCCCCATAGATATCACGTACATCTAATCTGACACCCATATCGCAAATTTTGAGAAATTTTATATGTCCTACATATTTAGATATTATTTTCATCTGCAGAATGTGAGACATATATATGCAATATCTTAAAAATAACAATGGTTAATTTTTTAATCATTTTTATATGTATCACATATAGTTTGATTGTTAAGTAACAATCGTCACTTTAACTTGTTAATTTAGATAACAAACATATTTTTTCCTATAAATTAACAATCACGAGTTTTTGGAACTGAAAAATAAATGGAAATAGCAATTCGAAATTTTCATGGATATATATGGATCCAGCATGGTCACAATTAAACTGGAAATAATTAAGCACAAAAGGGGCCCCACTTATTGGGCGGCTTACAACTCACTATTCAAGCTAGCTATGATTGTGATGGAAAAGTTGTGGAAAAAACATAAAAACCAAATCAAATTTTAATTTAAAATTATATCGGATTTCATATTTCAATTCAAAATTTTAAATTGTTGTTGCGATGTTTTAAAATTATCACATTTCTACTACTAATAGAAGATTTTTAAAATAAACAGAACAACAACCCAACAGTTAGTAATTTTATAATAAAAAATCTTGTACATAGACTAGTCAAAATTAGTAATTTGTGATTATATATAGTTTTTTTTCTCTTTTAAATTACAGCTAGCTAGTGTGTTGGTTAATTGTCCAATTGTTAGTGATTGCTCAACTTTTTGAAAACTGCCGACTTCAAAGCATATTATGGGACAAAGACTTTCACCACATATGCCAAAACCCTATTGCCTTCCACCAAAGGCAATACCTTTCTCACCTTTATGTACATTTTTTTTTTATTATTAATCCACAAAATGTTTTTAATCCCCATAACCCATGGTTCAAATTATTTAAATAAAATCAACTCGAGTTTTGAGCTTAATTATATTTGTCAAATATATATGTGTCTACAACATTTTTGATGCATCAATGATGTTTAAGAAAGGTCCGACCCTACTTAAATTATTAAAAAATAAATGTTTATTTGTTTAAAAAATCAATTATCCTATTTAAGGAAAGGAGAAAAAGACACTAGATACAGTAAAATATAATAAAATCCATCTTCGTGAGGTCATCTAAATACCATTAGATAAACTAATCATGGTTTTAAGATGATTAAGTTATAGCACCATCCAAATTAAGCCACGTGGGCAAAATCTAAATGATGATAGAGATCTAACTAGTTCAAAGAAAATTACCTAACAACAAAATCATGTGCGTGTGAATCAAAACGTGGGATGCAAATTTAATTTATTTAACCAAGTACGAGCAATGTTTGTCTTCCCGTTTGCAAGCAAGCACCAATATTTGTAGACCCCGCCACTGGCCATGATTTAATTTTATAGGTGGGAATTAATTAACATATACTTATATAGATGGAAGAATTTAATTCCATAAAAATAATTTTAATATAACGCCCACAAAAATTTTCAGATACTTTAATTCGTATCGATCATAAAAGAAACTCATATATAATATAAAATTAAAATAATCAATGTTCTACACTTCTACTCATACTTTTATGCTAGACCTAATAAAACTAACTATTCACTAACATGTAACTATTATACAGATATGCTACAATCTGCTGCTCCAAATCCTACTCGTCGATTAATCAAATCAAATTCCACCCATTGATTTTGCTGGTGAAAATTCCCAATTATGTTGCTAGCAATGCCGAGGGCGTCCGATCGTCCGATGCCGATGCAATGGACCCCACCTCCGACGTCATCGAGGATTCTCTCCTTGTTGATGAATATCTCTACACCCTTTTCGAATTCGAAAGCCATGTCACCAATCATCTTCGTGATTTCAATGGCATTGCCATCGAAACACATGTCCAACGCACCTCCATATGTGTAGTCCCTCTTCAGCCTCCTGCCAGCTAGCCTGACGACTTCTTCCCTCACTTTGGCGTACGCGGGGTCCACCAAGAAGGTGTATTGGGTCCCGGAGTCGATCATCGTCTGGCCGGAGCCGCCCGCGTCCGGGCGGAAGGCGGCAGCGGAGATGTTCAATTTTTTCCCGCCAATTTTGATCCCGACCAATCCAACTGTGTAGGCGAGGGGGTCAAAATTGGGGGAGCGTTGACTTTTGGGGAAAGTCAAGAGGTCAATGTAGCGGAAAGTACGAGAATGGGGGTTTTGGCCCAAGTAGAATGTTCCAGTGGAATTGGTCTTGTCGTGGGCTTGTCTGACTGGGACGCAGTAAGAGAACCTCGGAACCTTAGCCTGGGAGACGAACGAGAGGCGTCCAAGGTTCATGCCCAAAATGCCCTCGGCGTCGCTGGAGTCGACGGCGCATCCGAGAGTCAGGGGAGGTGTAGTTCGGGAACGCGAGAAAGTGAATCTTTCTCTGACGAGATTGCCCTCGGCCAAAGTGCCGTCGGCGTAGAAGTAGGAGTAGTGGCAAAGGCGGTTCTGGTCGCACGTGGTGGGGAGGGTAAAGTCGGGAATGCGGGGCTTGCAGATGGGGTGGTTGCAGGGGAGGAGAGAGAAGGAGGAGGAGAGGGAGGGGTCAAACGACGTCGGAGGGGGCTTTCTAGGGGCTTTGCGGTGGCACTGAATCCAGGACAGCTGGCTTCCGGTGTCCAGCACCATCTGCTGGGCCTGAGGTGGGGTCCCTATGGGGAGGGAGACAACCAGGGCCATTGAATACCTGAAGGGTGATCTGGAGCTGAAATTGAACGGCGGAGATGATGGAGGCGCAGGGTTCTTGCTCTGGACCTGAGAGGAGAGGAACATAGCCTTGGAAGCATGGGTTTTGGAGGAGAGAGGGAAAGAGAGCGAAAGGGTTTTCTTCTGAAGGGTAAGGTGAAAAGAGTTGATGAAAACTAGGATGCAAAGAAGAAGAAAGAAGCGCATTGTAGTTAGTTTTTTCTTCAACAATGGAGAGAGAGAGAGAGAGAGAGAGAGAGAGAGGAGAGTGAGGAGTGAGAGTGGTGAGAGGTGGGTGGATATTTAAATGGGGGATTTGAATGAATGAATGAATGAAGAAAAGGGGAAACGCGGTTTCCAGCTTTTCCATAATAGAGTGGTTGTATGTATCTAATAATCACCAATCAGCTACTTGCCTCTTAACCTACAACTCCATCTAGTCTTGCTACTACTTCTAATTACCACATCATAAGAAATTATTAAAAGACCCGTTCAACAGTTTTGAAACTGTGACTCGCCTCCCACGCCCAGTCATGCTCCCTCACGTGCTCTAAGATCGTGTATAAATTTGTCCAGATTCGATCACAGATGTTATATCTATTAGACATATCTTTATGTAGTGTTAAACATATATTTATGTTATGTTAGTCATCCATTTTAGATTTTTACATGTAACTTAACATATTTTCAGACAACTATTAATACATTGCATACCTTTTAGTTATATTAGTCATACTTTTAGTTATGTTAGTCATATCTTTTAATTATATAAGTTGTACCTTTATATTTACATAAATGTATGTTTATATTGATATAAATGTGTAAATAATATCACATAAACGTATGAGTAACATAATATAAAGATCAAGGTAAAAAAAAACGTGAATCCAACCCGACCCGACCTGAATGCACGGATCTAAGATTCATGTACCGGTTGCACAGGAGATCTACTCTTATTAAAATGAATGAAGGAGGATTATATATGCTTGCTACAAACTTAAATTAATGATGTCAAATCCAAGACCAGATTGTGTGGAACATGCACCATCAACTTACACCACACTATCCACATTATTTTATTGTATTTCTATTTTTTATTAGTTAAGTTATATGTATAGTACATATAATGACAAATTGACAATATTATTCTACATATATCGATATACGACAATATAAAATATAAAATTTTAATACATGAAGATATGTATTTGTAAATGAATTTAAAAGGGACTCTAATCTATAGTAGATGACATCACTTTATAAATGATGAGATCAAGTTTCCTAACATGTAGTAATTTAGTGCTACAACTATAATTATTAATTACCGGCCCATACAATATGTTGCAATTAGCAACCTCATTAATTAAATCATAGTTTTATTATAAAAATCAAATAACTTAAATCCTAATTTGACCGAAAGGGCTGGTACCGTTCTAATAGTATACTATGTCTAGTATAGACATAGTATAGTTATAGTAATCCACTTTTCATTGTCTTTATTTTTTGCTTTTGCTAATTGTAATTCAAATAATTATATATTTTTCGCATTGAGATTGGTCTAAATCCCTCTATTTCGTTTTGTACATAAGTGTAAAAAATTATGACAAAGTCTTGGGTGAGACCGTCTCACGAATCTCATTCCGTGAGCCGGATAGGGTCGGGTCGAATATAAAAATTATGTAATACTTTTGTGTGTGTTATGTAATACTTTTATATATATTAGGTAATACTTTGTATTATAAAATGCGTTTTGAGTTGAGTAAGACTATAAGAAAATATGTAATACTTTTATGTGTATTAGGTAATACTTTTATGTATATCAGGTAATACTTTTGTATTATGGGATAATGACTCGAATTGGGTCGGGTCGGGCCAACAAAAAACGCGCGGATCCTAGGCGCCCAGCTCTTCTTCCTCATGCGTGAATTGTGTAATATGTAATACTTTTGTGTGTATTAGGTAGTACTTTTATGTATATCATGTAATACTTTTTGAAAATATCACATAACTTAATATCATATAATACATTTATGTATATGAAGTAATACTTTTATGTGCATCATGTAATACTTTTGTATATATTATGTAATACTTCGATCTGACCCTACCCGTCTCACGGAATGGGATCCGTGAGACGGTCTCACACAAGACCTACTAAAAAATTATATGGAATGTTGTCTGATAATAGGATTTTTCTGTATGAATTTTCTTTTAAAGTAACCTTTTAAATGAAATTTTTATGTTTTACATTGTCGGTTTAGTACGAATCCATATTGATCTTTGTTTTTTTTTTTTTTTGATCTTTCAATAAAAGGTTTCATATCAATAGAGATACTTGTTCGTAATATATTCATAGTCTTTCTGATGTAGCATTTATTTGATAATTCTAACATTATATACATTTTCTTATCATGATTATAAAATATAATATATGCAGTAGCATCATAATTGATAGTAAAGGCTTACCTTACTAGTTACTACCCACTATTTCATGTATATTTAATAGATAAGTCTTTTTGGACTTAAAACTTGAATGAATTACACATATAAAATATCAATATTATGAGTTATGGAATTGACTAGATTTCCCAAAGTATAGTTGTTTTGATTTTTCAACCACATTTTTGTTTATTGACTTTAAATAATTAGGCTATAAGTCTAGGTCCATGGGTCATGCATGAACAGTTTAATTAAAGGCCCCCTAAATGGAAACTCTATATTTAATATCCTACTGCTATTGTATCCCTACGCTTTAAGTACTTTGAAATAAAATATAGCATTCGAATAAATCATTTATATAACTCAAATAAATTTTAATTTTTCTTAAAAGAAAAGCGTAGATTACCTATTACTGTTCTACGAAAATAAAACCAAACTATCCAACCAACTACGACAATGGACCTTTTTTTTTTGGGGTGGGGGCCCTAGGCCATTTAAATTATTGCTTTTATAATTTAATGATAGTTAAATTGGTTTACATATTATTAATAAATCGGACCAGTTAATTCGATTTCTAAAGAATATGAATAGCGAATACCTAAAAAAATAAATAAATAAACAAAAATGGCGAGGCCTAGTCCTTGGAGGATGTGATTGTAATTTGGAAAATAGGTAGGGGTCGTGGTGATAATATAATTAAGAATGAAGGACGTGATTGTAATTTGGGAAATAGGTAGGGGTCGTGGTGATAATATAAATAAGAATGAAGGACGTGATTGTAATTTGGGAAATAGGTAGGGGTCGTGGTTGTAATTTAAAAAAGTAAGAATGAATGTATGGGCAGCCTCTTTTGAACTCACGGTAAGCACTTTGGACCGTCTTTCGTTGTCGGATTAATTTGCTCACCTACAATACTAAGGTATCTTTCTCTCTCTCTCAATTCCATCTCTCTTACAGCTGGATATTTTCAATCATTTATGAAGCTTTTATTCTCTACAATTAATGTCTGAATGATGTCTCCAATGAATCTGCTGATTCTGGACTATTCTTAACTGAAAGTCTAGGTTGATCCACCCTTTTGATTTCCCTCTTTTCTTCTCATTTATTGTTTCAATTTTAGCTAGTTGATTTGTTTAATTGTTGTGGTTGTGTATTTGCATGTAAATTGACTCTATTTATTGCTTCTGATGTTATCCAGTTACAATAGTATGAATTATGCCCAAAGAAAAAGCTTTGAATTGCAGTTATGATTCAATTATTTTTTACATTTGTATTTAGAAATTGGTCCCTGAATAGTAGCAAGCTTGCAGTTGTGAATCAATTATTTTCTATCATAGATTTATTGGGGTTTTTTTTTTTTTTTAAATGATGTCTTTGTATACTGACTTAACTTGTTAAAAAAGGTAACAATCTAAGACTAGAAAAATGGGTGTTTTTTTTTTTTTTTTTGACAATGCATTATATTCTTTAGCAGTTGATTTCCCTCGTGTCTATGTCTCGATGAATTTGATCATCAATCAAATTCCTATGCAGAAGTCTAATATTTGTTGTAGATTAGTTATATGTCATTTCCTGCTTCATTTCTTTGCTGGCTAATTATCTTTAATCAGATCTTACTTTATATTGCGATGTAGAGGATAGAATCTCACCAACACAAGGTCCTCCATTGAATCTTGAAGAGACACAAACCTTAAATGGAGTCTAAGACTATAGTACACAATGGTGGTTGTCATTGCAAAAGAGTAAGATGGAAAGTACGAGCTCCACCTAGCGTCGTAGCCTGGAAATGCAACTGCACCGACTGTTCCATGAGAGGAAACACACACTTCGTAGTTCCATCCACAGAGTTCGACCTCAATCAAGATTCCGAACAGTTCCTAACAACGTACACATTTGGAACACACACAGCAAAGCACATTTTCTGCAAAGTTTGTGGAATAACTTCCTTCTACATTCCAAGGTCTAATCCAGATGGTGTGGCGGTTACATATACATGTGTGGACCCTGGAACTATAAAGCATGTCGAGACTAGGCAATACGATGGACAGAATTGGGAAGGATCGTTCGATAAGAGTGGAATCTCTTCGTTTTCAAAGATAAGTAGCGAAAACCCAGAATGATTAGTTGCAAAATTATACCTCTGACTGAACAACTTGTATTACAAAAGAGGTGTCATGAAACACATGTACTAATAAAGTGATTATGGAAATTGAAACACAGTTTGAAATTGCAAAAGACAACAGTCCTCATCTAGCTGTTGTTAAAGAGAATCCATATTTGTGTGTAAAGACAAACTATCAATTCCTCAAACTGATTGCTGCTAGTTGGGAGACAAGCTCATCACCAAAATCATTACCAGAATAACTGATTCTATTGTCTGCATAAGCATTGTAAAAGCAGGCCCGGTCTTTGGCATCGATGACTAGTTTTTGCCAAACAGAACCACTGCTTAGTAAGGTTGCTTCATTGCCTAGTATCCATAGACAGTACCTGTAAGAATAGCCACAAGAAAGACAGTTAGAAGTGTTCATAAACAAAATTCTTGAGTAACATGGATAACTAACTACCTTGCCCGAGTCAAAGCCACATTAGTCCTTTGAAGATTGTCAAGGAAACCAATAGAGCCATTCCCATTGCACCTAACTGTGGACATTATTATGATATCTTCTTCACCACCTTGAAAACCATCAACCGAACGAACATTTACAGAAAATCTCTTGTTTGCATCCGAGCTATAAGTCTTTCCAAGTAATGCCTGAATTGCAAACACTTGAGCTTTGTATGGCGATATGCAACCAATCCGCAAGTTTTGCTCCAAGTTGACAGATTCTAACAAAGATAATTCATTAAGAAACACTAAACTGAATGCTCAGTAAATAGTAAATAGTAATACTACCTTTATACACTTTTGACAGTATCTCAGCTATCACAGAAACTTCAACACTGTTTTTCAGACTATGCTTATTATCAAACTCCTCCCTCCCATTTGTTATGTTTATGAAAGAATACGAACCAAAGATTTTTTCCTTAAGGAAGCGTTTCTCATAACTTGTTTCTGTGACATTTCGACCATCCATGATTCGATTGCCATAAAACTCGCTATTGGGGAATAAGCTTATGGATGGATGCATTCTATACTGAACATTGAGAAGGTGCTTGTTGTGTCCTAATACGACAAGTCTCTCAAACAAACTCCTTCCAAAGCCAGCTTCTTGACAAATCTGTCAATACCAATCAAAGTGTTAATAACATAGACATATCATTCTCAGGCAATGTGAAGTTGATTTTTTGAACCTTGCTTATGACCATTGCAGGGAGTTGCTTCTCATCGCCAACAAGTACAGCATGGTGGACCCCAGGAAGCTGTAATGCAATTGCAGATTCACATTCTTTTACCTGTGCAGCTTCATCAATTATCACCAATTTGAATGGTTGTGTATGCAGTTTTGCCGAGGTTGAAACAGTGCAAAATATCAAACAAGCATTTTTCAGACAAAAGTTCCTGATTCTACACCATCCTGTAAATTTTGGGACTTTGAGAGTTCCACTTAGAAGTTTTAATGAATCAACGCACTGTTTTGTGATCATGCTTAAACTAGCACTTCGATTTCCACCTTCGTCGTTGCTGATGTTTACATCATGCAAGAAAGTTTCCAACATTTGGAGCATTTCAAGAGCTTTAGTGATATTCCTTAGTACCTCCAAAGGAAGGCATGAAGTAGGCATATGAGTGTACAACCTTGTTGTACAATGGATCAATCGCTTTCTAACAACAGAGAATTCTTTAGCAAAGAATTCATCAAATGTCCACACAATGTTCTCTTGATCACACTTGGATTTGCATCTTTCTTGCTCCTTCAAATCATCTTGAATGATCAACTTCTTTTCATTCTCATCCATTTTCTCTTTTTGCTGTTCCAAGTAACGTAGATACCGGCCTTTAGGGTCTAAAAGGAAATACTTCATCGCATCCAAAGTGCCTTTCCACCCCGTTGATGGGGCAAAACAACGCGCAAGTTCAGTAACTCGATTGTCAAGGAACACATCATAAAGCTCTTCATGTTCACCAATCTTCATTCTCTCCCCATTTCCAAATAGAACCACATCCCCTAATCCATAACTGCCAAGCTCTAGTTTGCCACTTAGACAACCCATTAGTCGCTTCGTCACACCCACAATGGCAACGTTAGTTGGAGCACAAGTGAGTGTCCTACACTTGTTCCTCAAAAGGGCAAAAACCAATGCAGCAATCGTCTTCGTTTTTCCAGTTCCAGGTGGACCCCATATCAGCTTCACACTGTTTTGATGACCACATTTAGTCAACGCAACACAATTCAAAACAGCATCCTTCTGAGAACCATCAATCCCAAGTGAGTCAATAAGTTCACTACTTTCTACTTTCTCAGAGGAGCAAAGAGCACAATTCTGCAAGAAACAGACAAAAAAGATATAATACAAGGTTCTTCACATTTTAACAAACCCTATAAAACAAGCAATCCACACTGGATCTTACAGATGGATTGGCACTAAGACAAGAGCCGATTATCTTCGTATTCCCTGCTTTTCCGGGATGCAATGCTTTCCATATCCGTAAATTGGTTGTCAAGTTTGTAAGAAACACAGCAAAGAGCCTATCCCCCTTGATGCCATTTTTAAACAATATAGGCCTCGAAGATTGAACGTGTATCCTACTCGTTGCACGAAGAACTAAGGCAATGGTGAATGATCCTTTAGGTGGTCTATTCAGATCATCAACACACTTGGGTCTCACATTCGTTAGTGCAATCAAATCCATACATAGAGGCTTATACCTCCCTGATCTCTTGTCACTTTTAGCTAATCTTTTCAATGTTAAGTTGTATAACAAGTTGTTAGGATCCTTAGATGCTTTATTTATCTTGACATTGAAGATCTCACAAGCCGGTGCAGATTGCAGAGACATGACATTGGAGAGAAGATCAGCATGTGTTTCTTCGATTAATGGGGTGGAAAATGAGTTGAAGTAATTCTCTACACATGAGAAAGTTTCTGGGATTCCATTAACCTGATCAAGATTGCAGCATCATGCGTAAAAAGGATGTTGAAGTTTGGAAAGATTAAGGATGTAAGAATTATTATGAACACACCTTGTTTGAGTGGAGATCTTTGTTCAATATATCAGCTAAGGACCATGAGAAAATGACGTCAATTAATCGTGGAACTTCCTCTTCTTTCTTTTTCTTCTTCATTGCAGAGACCTTCATGATTCTCTCCTGAAAGAACAGATTGATGCACACTAAGGCTATAATAGAGGCCTATAATGGGATGTGAAAAGGAATGACTCTTGGAATGTTGATGTGATGGGACATGATCAAGATTTCTTACATGAGACTCTTCGTTTAGTGTGCGTGTATGGAGGAAAACTATAGTCTTATTCAATTCGAAACTAGCAGTCAACCCGGGCGCGGTTTATTATTTATTGTGTTAATATTTAACAATTTATAATAATATAATAAAGTTGTATAAATTAATAGATTATTTATAACATCTTTTATTATTTTAATTTAAAATATGTATCATATACAAATGATTTTTCATATTATTCATGTGCGTTGCACGAATTATCATATAACTTTAATAATTGTAATTGTTAATTTTATTTTTTAACATTTTTATTTTATTTGTTGAATTATATTTCCGTCAAATTGAAATTATTATATACAATAATATTTCATTCAATCATAATAATTAATCTTTCCTTTTATATTTTTTATAATTTGTATATTTCACTCTCATACTTGAATAGTTTTCTTACGTCATTTCTTCATGTCTCTCTCACAAAATTATTTATTCAATTTGTATTTAGTGTATAAAGACAATTTGGTGGGATCTCCTTAAATGAAGATATGAGGTAATAAGATTTGAAAGAACTTTTTGTATCTTTGAATATTTAGCAAATCTTGTATTATTTCATTTTTTTTAGTTTTATATAGATTTGAGAAATCATAATAATTAGGATTTTTTATTGTTCTTTTTTTTCTTTAGACAATAAGATTTGGAAGAATTTTTATATCTTTGAATGTTTAGCAAATCTTGTATTCTTTCATTTTTTTTAGTTTTATATAGATTTGAGAAATAATTATATTTACTGTTTTTTCTTATTTTTTGTTTTTCATTATTTGTATATCTTATTTTTTGTTTTTCATTCTCCATGCATCTATCTTTTGTTGAGAAATCACTATATTTTTCTCCATTTTTTAGTTTTACATAGATTTGAAAAATTAATGTAACTTTCTCTTCATCTCTTAACTTTATATAGATCATAATTTTACATAAATTTGAGAAATCATTATAACTCTCTCTATTTTTACATAAATTTGAGAAATCATTGTAACTCTTTCTTTGTCTTTTAAGTTTATATAGATTATAGAATAGCTTCTAAAGTAAGATTAATATTTTTTATTTATTTATTAAAAATTACTTATCAAGTAAGATTTACAATTTTTTTTTTTATTAACATGACATTTTTAGGTGAGAAAGTGGCAATCTTGTAATTTTTGCCAACTTTTCTGTTTTAATATAAGTACTAGCAGTCCACCCGTGCGATGCGCGATTTATTATTTATTGTGTTAATATTTAACAATGTGTAATAATATAATGAAGTTGTATAAACTAACAGATTGTTTATAACATCTTTTATTATTTTAATTTAAAACATGTATCATATATAAATGATTTTTCATATTATTCATGTGCGTTGCACGAATTATCATATAACTTTAATAATTGTAATTGTTAATTTTATTTTTTAACATTTTTATTTTATTTGTTGATTTATATTTCCGTCAAATTGAAATTATTATACAATAATATTTCCTTCAATCATAATAATTAATCTTTCCTTTTATATTTTTTATAATTTGTATATTTCACTCTCATACTTGAATCATCATATATAGTTTTTTTACGTCACTTCTTCATGTCTCTCTCACAAAATTATTTGTTAAATTTGTATTTAGTGTACAAAGACAATTTGGTGGATCTCCTTAGATGAAGATATGTGAGATAATAAGATTTGAAATAATTTTTTTGTACCTTTGAATGTTTAGCAAATCTTATATTCTTTCATTTTTTTAGCTTCATATAGATTTGAGAAATCATAATAATTACGATTTTTTATTGTTCTTTTTTTCTTTAGACAATAAGATCTGGAAGAATTTTTATATCTTTGAATGTTTAGCAAATCTTGTATTCTTTCATTTTTTTTTTAGTTTTATATAGATTTGAGAAATAATTATATTTATTGTTTTTTTTTCTTCATTCTTTGTATATCTTGTTTTTTGTTTTTCATTCTTTATATATCTTATTTTTTGTTTTTCATTCTCTATGCATCTATCTTTTGTTGAGAAATCACTATATTTTTCTCCATTTTTTTTAGTTTTACATAGATTTAAGAAATCAATGTAACTCTCTCTTCATCTCTTAACTTTATATAGATTATATAGTTTTACATAAATTTGAGAAATCATTGTAACTCTCTCTTCATCTCTTAACTTTATATAGATTATAAAATAGTTTCTATAAGATTAATCTTTTTTATTTATTTATTAAAGAATAACTTATCAAGATATTTTTTTATTATTATTAAAGAATAGCTTATCAAGTAAGATTTACAATTTTATTATTATTTTATTTATATTGACATGACATTTTTAGACGGGAAAGTAACAATCTTGTAATTTTTGCCAACTTTCCTACTATAATATAAGTATAGATAGATGTTTAACGAATAATTGCCATTTTTTTTATTGATGAGTCTGTCATTTTGGGATGAAAATTTTGGTTTCGATTGAAATCGATATTTTAATTTTACGAAAATATTGATGGAATATTGGAATCGGTGGAAATATCGATATCGATATTTATCGATATTTTTCCGATATTCTACCCATATTTACGATATTTCACTAGTATTTCACCGACTTTCTTACAATTTGTATCATGAACCGATATCGAAATCAATAATAATATTTTTCTATATCTTCGTGAATTTCTAGTTTTGAAAAAAATGAGAATATGGAAGAAATATCTTTACAACTAACCCGCTTTTGTATCGGTCACATGGAAAAATGGAAATATTGAGGATATATATTTCATCCATGATTTTGAGGACATGAAAGTTGGCATTCTTTTTTTAAAAAGATTTTACAATTGAAAATATTTCAAGGTTTGTGATCCACATTATTTGTTACAAACAAATATTTGTGTTATAATTGAAATTCAATACAAAATTGGAAAGGTGAAATGGGTGAATTTTAATAAATTTTACCATCTTATTACGGAAAAATAAAGGAAAGAAAAATATTATTCTGTCAAATAATTCGATTATTAGTTTTTAAATGTACTTTCATTTTTCTCAATTTTAAAATATTTTCATATCAGAATAAATTAAAAACTGAAAAAACAGACAATTATACTTCAATAAACTTTTAATCACGTGCAAGCACAACTCATGCTTTATCTATACTATATATAAAATGAGAGAAGTTGACAAAATTTACTAATTTGCCATTTTCCCTCCTAAAAATGTCGCATCAAATTGATGATTGTATAAATATTTTTATTTTGATATTTTTTCTAAACTCTAAAAAAATAATATTTGTTGTCATTTACAAGAAAATGTTATGATAATAATATTTAAAAATTCAATTGTGGGCCCTACTATTTGTAATATTAAAAAATTCAATTGTGGGCCCTATTCCAATAGAATTCACCTCCTTGCATCCTAATTTTGAATTTACTCAATACATTTTATTAGAAAATAAAAAGAGCAAGAAAAGTACTAAATAAGATTTGTCCACATCTATAAATTTTGGAGAAGTTTAGCACCATACACCAATATAATTTTATACATATTCACTTCGGTAATCATATACTTTAAGGATATGATTATATTTTAATGATGTGATCAAAATTTGAAAATAATAAAATTTAAACATTATGTCAAAAATTAAAAATTTGGAAAATTAGTTTAAAATTTTAATATATAAAATGTGGAAAATAGTTTTAATATCCAAAATTAATTTTACGATATGTTATAAAATGTTTAAAAGTTTGAAAACTATTATAAAAATATCAAAATAATAAAAAAATTTAAAATTAATAATAATAATAAGGTTTAACAATTTAAAATTAACAAATAAAATTTAAAAATTAATTCAAATATATATGTAATATTAATTTTGAAAGATATAAATATCAATAAATTGAATAAAAAATAGCTTAATAAAAATAATAAAAATATTTGCTAATTTATTCTAAATTATTTCAAATGAAGAGATATAATTAATCTAAAAGTTGTATAAAAAAAACTAGAATTTATTCTAAAATAATCTGAAACATGGTTTCAAAAATCTAAAAATTATTATTTTAAAATGTAAAAATAATTGGGAAGCTAAATATTTTAAATATAAACTGAATTTTGGAATAAATTTAATTTTTTTTGAACAAATTCATCTAAAGAAAAGCAGAAAATTTATTTACGATACGACTTATTTAAAATTTCCATTTTAATAATTCTAAAATATAAAGAACAAAACATATTAGTAAGTATAATAAATCACTTCTTAATTATTCAGAAATTTAAACTAACAAACAAAAAACTATTATTATTATTTTATATTGTGTTCAATTTTATTTTCAAATTTAATTGTTGAATATTGATGTTATATTTATTATTTTATTAATTTTTGAATATTGATGTTCAATTTATTATTTTATATTGTATTGTGTTATATTTATAAATTAATTATATTCATAATTTCATTTTTAATGCATGTTATATCAAATTCATATCTATTTTAAAATTCATAATATATTATTTACATTACATATATAATTATATCAAATTTAACATGTTGAGTTTCAAAATTGTTTGCATTCAAAATTTCTAATTTTATCAAATACAATTATTTAAAATAACATAATTTTAAAGTTGAAATATTAACATTTTTATTAATATAGATATTAAAAGCAATATATATTTTACATTTAAATGATATATCATTACATTATGTCATCAACAATAAAAATTATTAAATTTTATATAACAAATCGCGCATCGCGCGGGTGTACCGCTAGTTTATTTGTATACTTAAATAGTGTTGATATGTTTTCGCTAAAAAAAAATGTTTTCTGCTAAATGTTTATCCTATTTTGACTTATAAATTACAGATTCAACCTAAAATCACCCCACCAAATTAATTTGTTAATTCGGCCACTACTGCTGGTGGAAATAAAAATTCACTTGCATTTAAATTCAACTTAGATAAATAAATAATCAAAATTAAGATTTCACCAAAATTAATAGAATCCATCTTTTTTTTTTGAAAAATAATAGGATCCATCTTTAGCATACAAAAAGAAGAACACATTTTGGCTGGGACACATCTAGCTGTTCCTCATTCTCCTTCTCCTCCTATATTTGCTCCTCCCCATAGCATTCCTGTTATTTTGATCTCATTCTATTATGTTTCAATCTCGTAATTCATTTAACAATTTAAAATTAAATACGAACAAATTATATTACCTCGTCGTGGATGGTCTAGGTTCATTCCCCAAACTGATAGCTGCTATTCGGGCAGTTAACTCATCAGTAGGATCATAACAGAAACCCGAACCTGTGCTTCTAGAATCTTCATCAACTGGCCACGTCATCGGAACCACTAGCCCTCTGCAACGACAAACAAACAAACGACACCTTAGCATAAGTCAAATACTTGTATCTCTTGTTCAAGAAGAGGGTGTTAGTATGCATTACCCTTCACTTTGCTTGCACAAACACCGGCTCATTAGATTCATCGTGTAGTTCCCAAACATGGTATCGTATTTCTTGGCCCGTCCTGTCATCTCCGAACGTTGGATTATATCCAAGATTTTGATCACTTGAGTGTCTACTAAGTTCTGCCTTAAAATTCCAATTGTCCAAACTAGTTTTACTTGTCTCTTCACTTCATAATACTCCAACATCTGAGAAGAGATTCCTTTCATGTTTGTACAAGTTTGGTCTTTTTGCTGCTTTCTCCATCCATTCGAGAGCTTTTCAAGTAGACAAACAACTTTTTTCTTGATTTCTACGTCGTGAATTCTGGCAATGGACACATGAAATTCGGCACTAAAGCAAACCTTCCACTTAGCACCTTTGAAGAGTATAGAGTCAACACTAAACAAAGAACTAATTTGGCCTAGCTCAATCAAAGAGTTGCAAATTGCTAGGGATAAGTCTTTGTATTCATATGCATTGTAAAAGCAACCACGGTTTTGGGCATCGATTACTAGTTCTTGCCAAATAGAGCCACTATTCAACAATGTTGCACCGTTGCCTATTATCCACAGACAGTACCTGTAATAACAGACAAACAAACACCTTATAAATGCAAATGGTATTCTGATAAATAAAAACTAAATGTAGATCCTACCTGGCACGAGTCAAGGCCACGTTGGCCCTTTGACGATTATCAAGAAAACCAACAGAACCATTACCATTACACCTAACTGTGGAGATTATTATTACATCTTCTTCACCTCCTTGAAAGCCATCAACTGACCGTACATTCACTGAAAATGGATCATTTGCATCACAGCTATAAGTCTTTCCAAGCACTTCTTGAATTGCAAAGACTTGAGCTTTGTACGGTGATATGCAACCAATCCGAACCTTTTGCTTCGATTTATTACATTCTATCAAACAAAACACAATCAGAAACCAAAGTACAGATTGAAGTCAGTAAGAGGCAACTTAAGAAGGTTACTAGTCACAATACCTTTGTAGAGTTTTGAAACTATCTCAGAAATAACAAAGACTTCTGCACTGTTTTTCCGACTATGCCTATTATCAAACTCCTCTTTCCCATTGGTAACATTTATGAACGAGTACGAGCCAAAGAGCTTTTCTTTAAGGTACCATTTCTCATAAGCTCTTGTAGTGACATTATGGCCATCCCTAATTTGGTTAGCATAGAACATCTTATTTGGAAATAAACTTATGGATGGATGCATTCTATACTGAACATCTAGAAGGTGCCTGTTGTGTCCTAACATTACAAGCCTCTCGAATAAGCTCCTTCCAAAGACAGCCTTTTCACAAATCTGTCAATACAGAACAAAAACAACATAAATCAAACCTTGTCAAAGACAAACAATCAAAGGTATTCTAAAGTAGATCAAGAACCTTGCTTATAACCATTGCAGGGAGCTGTTTCTCATCACCAACAAGTATGGCATGGTGGGCCCCAGGAAGCTGTAATGGGATTGAAGATTCACATTCTTTAACTTGTGCAGCTTCATCAATTATCACCAATTTGAATGGTGGCATGTGCAACTTTGCTGAGCTTGAAACAGTGCAGAAGACTAAGCATGCATTTCGAAGACAAAAGTTTCTGATTTCATAAGGTTCAAAGAGCTTAGGGACTGTGAAATTATGGCAAAGAAAGTTCAGTACTACCAAGCACTTCTGTTTAATGCTTCGTAAACCACTTGTTTGCTTCGTATTTCCTCTGGTTTCCCTACCAATCAAAGCAACCTTTAACCCCACTTTTATGCTCTTGTTATTATGAAGAATAGCTTTAAGCATTTGGAGTAAATCAAGAGCTTGAATCATGTTCTTCACAACTTCTAAAGGAAGAACTGAAGTAGTCATATGAGTGTACAACCCTGTCGTACAATTACTTAGGTTCTCCACAATTTTTAAGAATTTCTTCACAAAAAATTCCTCAAATGTCAATGGAACATTTCCTTCATTCTTAACAACCTTCTCCTTTGATCTTTTCTTCTTGTTTTCCTTTTTATTCTGAATCACTAACTTCTCCAATGAACTCTTTTTCACTACTTCTTTGAGATTTTCACTCTTAAATCTATCCTTGTCATTTTTCTGTTTGATCAAGTACAATCGATACTCATATTCCGGGTTTTCAAGGAAACGAATCATGCTATCTAGACAACCTTTCCACCCTGTTAGAGGTTCAAAACAACGTTGTAGCACGTTAACGCGATGATCAAGAAACACATTATCGTAAACCTCTTCATGCTCTTCAATCTTCATTCTCTTCCCATTTCCAAACAAAACTATGTCCCCTAATCCATAACCCTCATGCTCCAACTTCCCAACTAGAAGACTCATCAATCGCTTTGTCACTCCCACCACAGCCACATTAGTCGGGGCACAAGTAACCGTCCTGCACTTCATTCTAAACAAGGCCAACAATAATGAAGCTATTGTCTTAGTCTTTCCAGTTCCAGGCGGACCCCATATCAGCTTCACACTGTTTCGATGATTGCATTCTGTCAACACAATGCACTTCATAACAGCTTCAATCTGGGATTCATCAAGCCCTAGTGTACAAACAAGTTTCCTCGACTTTGACAGATCAGCGCTCTCAGTTTTCTTGGAGCAAATGCCACAACTCTCTTCTATCTGCAAAATGCACAAAAGGGTCTTATTATACTAGCTTCAATGTCAATAAACATAATCGAATAAACATAATCTTACAGATGAATCAACTCTAAGCACAGAGTTGATGATCCCTTCTTTTCCCCATTGCAATGCCCTCCAAATCCTCGTGTTTGTTGTCAGGTTTGTGAGATACACACCATAGAGTCTTTCACTCTTTATTCCAACTGATTTATCGTAAAAAATTGGTTTCGAAGATCGGATTATAATCTTGTTTGAATATTCATCCTCCCTGCCATGAACAAAGGCAATGACATACGATATTTTTCGTCCATTCAAATCTTCGATACACTTTGGCTTCACCTCAGTTAATGCAATCAAATCACCACTCTCAGGTTCGTACAACACTGCAGAGTTGTCTACTTTTGGTACATTTATGAAATAGAACAAGTTCTTAGGAGGCTTAAAGTCTCCAGTTTCTCCGAGATCGAGAATTTCACAAATAGGAGAAGAGTTCACAGTGATGATATTAGATCGGAGATCAGCATGTGTTTCTTCAATAAGTGGGATGGTGAATGAGTTCAAGTAATGATCTACAGATGAGAAAGTGTCTGGAATTTGATTAACCTGCTTAGATTACAAAACTCAGCAATGCATGCATACATATAAGTAATAATCTGATATTATATTACAAAAAGATGTAAGAATCATCATTAACAACATCGTACCTTGTTCAAGTAAAGATCTTTGTTCATTACATTGGATAAAGACCAAGAGAAAACTATATCAAGCAATTCTGGAGGTTTATCTTCTTTCTTCTTCTTCATCATACAACCCATTTTCTCTTCTTTTTGCTCTGTTTCCATTCTCTCTTCTTTTTGTTCTATGTCCATTCTCTCTTCTTTTTGCTCTATGTCCATTCTCTCTCTCTCTGAAACTGTGAAGGATTTGAAAAAAAAAAAAAGTGGGAAGAGATGGACGTTTGGCTTCCCTTGTGACTCTTCGTTGACTCCATGCATTGAATACAAACAGTTTATATTAAATTTATATAAGTACGATGCACATAACAAACAACCACTTACAAACATATATAACAAAATTCAAAATCCAAAATCCAAACTAAACAAACACATCATCATCTCAATCTATACTCCAAAATTAAGTGCAAAAATGTATTTAATGAAACATATAGAGGTTCATATGATTATTGTTAATGAATAATATAAGTATATTTAAATAAAATAAATCATTATTAACAAGTTTATTTTCGATCACAATAAGGAAAATCAATCAATTGTTTTTATTAAACTAAATCATTTTCTTTAATTGATGTTTTTATTTATCAAATGGAAATTAAGGAAATTCAATCAATTATTTTTATCAAATCAAATCATTTTATTTACATGATATTTTTATTAATCAAACCGAAATAAGAAGAAAGAATATGTGTGATGTTCTTTCTATACTACCTCCAATTTGAAAAGGGGATTATAGTAGCGGATTAATAGTAAGATATTCAATATTTTTGTAGATATTCAATTAAGAGGTTTAACATGTTGCAAATAATTTGTATCTCTCTCTCTCTTTCCCCTTTTTTTTTTTCATTATTAGTTTGTAACAGAATGCTACTTATTTCCGTCTCAACTCTTAACATGAATATAAATTCAAAATAATAATATGATAATGATTTCGGATTAAAAAAAAACAAAAAAGACGACTTCACACGGATTTGCTTAACATATAAAAAAATACGTAACCTTTTTTAATTTATATTCACAAAATAAAGACTAAACGATAGTAATTATAAATAATAAGAGAAAAAATGTTTTTCATATATAATAAGAATACAAACGCATTAGAAATTTAAAATTCTGGCCTTGATGAGTCTTCAACTCCTTGTAAGTCTCTGTATCTCTCATGTATGTATGTATATATATATATATACACACACCTACATTAAAACCATCTATATAAATAATATAAGCTACGTACATTCACATAATATACCTAAATCATATAAGTTAGTATACGTTGAGAAAATGAGTGCATTCTCTCAAGAAACAAGATTCCATTTTGGCGAGAAAGACGATTGGATTGAGTTGGAGAAGAAATTGGGTCAAGATTTCATGGGTTTTTGGGAAAAACAGTATTCGATGGCGTTGGCGGAGAAATTGGGTCAAGATTTAGCCAATGCTTTGTCAAAGATAAGTGATGAAGAAGTACAAGTTTTCTTTAACAACAAAGTAAACATAACAGGCAAGGTACAAGTAGAGAGAGAGAGAAAGTGGGTGAAGCAGTATCTCAGATCCATGCTGTAACAATGGCTGAACAACAAGTATATATCAGAGATGTACATTGACAGATATGCCCCTTTACGTTGTTTTGCTACTCTTCTTTCTCTTTATTATGACTTTCTTCTCAGATAGATGCTAGGTTCACCTTTGTGATTTCGTTTTTTCAGATATAAGAATAATAAATACATTCATTCATGCTATTCTCTTTTCTCCGTTCAATATGGTTTAATCACTTCATTTTATTCCTTCAAAAAACGAAGTGACATATGAGTTCAATATGATTTCTTGACTAAGATCTTGAGTGAATTAAAAACGAAATTACAATTGAACTTTTTGGATGATCTCAATAATATGGGAGGAAAATTGGGTTTCAACTGAAAAACTGGATATTGTTTACGTTAATACTAAATGGGCTTCTATTATTGAGGCCTGGTTGCTAAGACGAAATCTATATATTTTCAATAAGTCCAATTGCATATGATGGGCCATCAAGCTTAGCCCACAAAATTAAGTTATACTGATGGGAATTGTAATTCAGGTCATGTTCCAAAAATGTAAGTGCTCAAATTCATGCATTGATTTAGTTTAAGTTGGTTCGGTTATAGATTTACAATCAGAAAAAATAAATTCAGTTCCATTCAGTTTAAATATAATAAGATTAAGAAAAATGATTGGTTGTCACGAATGAGTAGATAGAATGAAAAAAAAAGTGAAAAATGAAAGGGAAAAAAAGAAGAAAGAAAAGGAATAAGAAAATGAAAAAGAAAAAAAAAGAAGGCAAATATTGGAAAAAAGGGAAGAAAATGTTCTGAGTCTTTATGTGATTAAACCAAACAAAAGTTAGTATATAGCCAAAAGATGGGCAAATAATAATTACAACAAAGGAAAAAAGAGAGCAATGCTTCAAACAAAAGGTATAATACACTACAATCTATATATATGTTTATAACATGTCCGGTTAAATATATCCAATGTGCACTTTTTTAAGAAAATGGTATATTTTAATTCAATTTAGAAAAAAAATAATTGATAAAATTAAAATTTACAGATTAATTAAGATTTCACCATATATATTAAATCTGCATTCTGGATTAAATTACATTAGCTCCAAAATACAAGTAATCAACATTACATCGAAAATAAGCAAGCTGGAAATGCAACAAAACAATTTGCATTAGACAAAAAATAGTCACCACATTTGGAGTATCAGAATCCATCGCGCCACCTCCCTCTATATTTCCTTATCGACCCATCATTCCTGTTAATTTAATATATAATGAAATAATGATTAATGCAATAATATATACATTCCCAATTATTTTTCAATCTCATTCCTTTAATTCAAAATAGCACACTAAAATGAAATACATATCAACGAAAAATTAATACCTTGTTGGGTGTGTTGGATCATCCCACAAACTGATTGCAGCAAATCTGGTGGTTAAATCATCACTAGAATCACAAGTAGAATAACTGCTTCCACTATCTGCATCAACTTGCCACGTCATCGGAACCATCGCCCCTCTGCATAAACAACCAACACATAGCATTACACAGCCACTAAAACACACAAAATCTGGCAATTTTTTAACTCAAAAAATGGTGAAAGAAATGCTTTACCCTTCACTGCACTTGCACAAACATCGGCTCATTTGATTCACAGTGTAGTCCCCGAACATGGCATCGTATTTCTTGGCCCGTTGAGCAATCTCCGAACGTTGGATTATATCCAAGATTTTGATCACTTGTGTGTCAATTGAGTTTTGCCTTAGAATTTCAATTGTCCAAACCAATACTATTTGCCCCTTCACTTCATAAAACTCCAACAGTTGTGAAGAGACTCCGTTTATGTTGGTACAAGTTTCGTCTTTTTGCTGCTTTCTCCATCCATTTGAGAGCTTTTCAAGTAGACTAACAACTTCTTTCTTGATTTCTATGTCGTGAAATTTTGTAATGGACACATGAAATTCAGGGCTAAAGAGAACCTATAGAGAATAAAAAAGTAGACTTGGTTAACACTGGAAATATGTTGAGCAAGATAATTTGAAGATAGCATATATATATACCTTCCATTTAGAATCTTTGAACAGTATAGAATCAACAGAAAACAGAGAATTCATTAGGCCAAGATCAATTAAAGAGTTGCTAATTGATAGAGACAAGTCCTTATCCTCGTAAGCATTGTAAAAGCAACCACGATTTTTAGCATCAATCACTAGTTTTTGCCAAATAGAGCCACTATTCAACAACGTTGCACCATTACCTAGTATCCATAGACAATACCTGTAATAACAGACACAAAAAACACACCATATAAATGTAAATGAAATATAAAGGGAAATGACCATTTTGCCCATTTTGGATATAAAATATTCTTTTCTAAATAAAAGATAAGAAATATCATTTTCTACCCAAATTATTTTCAAAGGACAAAAATACCCTTATGATCAAATGTCGTGCAACTTGTACTGAAAATTTATTTTTAGATAAGGGTAGTTTTGTCTATTTTTGTAAAATGGGTAAAAAAAGTCAAACTTTTAAATTGTGAGGTAGAAATGAATATTTTGACCCATCAAATAAAAACCAAGAAATAGATTTGAAACGAAGTAGGTCCTACCTGGCACGAGTCAAAGCCACGTTGGTCCTTTGACGATTATCAAGAAAACCAACAGAACCATTACCATTACACCTAACAGTGGAGATTATTATTACATCTTCTTCACCTCCTTGAAACCCATCAACAGAACGTACATTCACTGAAAACAGATCATTCGAATCACTGCTATAAGTCTTTCCAAGCACTTCTTGAATTGCAAGGACTTGAGCTTTATACGGTGATATGCAACCAATCCGAACCTTTTGTTTCGATTTATTACATTCTACCAAGCAAAACACAATCAGAAACCAAAACATAGATTGAAGCCAAAAGAATTGGAATCTTACAAGGCTCAAAATACCTTTGTAGAGTTTCGAAACAATCCCAGCAATAACAAAGGCTTCTGCAGTGTTTTTCAGACTATGCCGCCTATCAAACTCCTCTTTCCCATTGGTCACATTTATGAAAGAGTATGAGCCAAAGAGCTTCTCTTTAAGGAATCTTTTCTCATAAGTTGTTGCAGTGACATTTTGGCAATTCTTGATCTGGTTTGCATAGAACATCTTGTTTGGAAATAAACTTATTGATGGATGCATTCTGTATTGAACATTAAGAAGGTGCTTGTTGTGTCCTAACTTCACAAGCCTCTCAAATAAACTCCTTCCCAATCCAGCTTTCTCACAAATCTATCAGTACCAAACAAACCATTAATTGACTAAAATTTACTACGTTTAAATGTAATAATGTAGAGTTGATTCACAAATACAACCTTGCTTGTAACCATTGCAGGGAGCTGTTTCTCATCACCAACAAGTATGGCATGGTGGGCCCCAGGAAGCTGTAATGGGATTGAAGATTCACATTCTTTAACTTGTGCAGCTTCATCGATTATCACCATTTTGAATGGTGACATTCCTTCACTATGCAGCTTGGCTGAGCTTGAAACAGTGCAGAAAATCAAGCACGCGTTTTTCAGACAGAAGTTCTTGATTTCATAGTGCTCATTAAAGTTTGGGGGTGAGAAACTCCCTCCAAGAAGCTTCAATACTACCAAGCACTTAAATCTAACACTTCTTAAGCCACTTGTCTGGTTTGTACTTTCTATCTCTTCCTTGCCAATAAAAGCCTCCTTAAACACGTAATTGTTGCGAATGTTGTTCTGCAATGAAGTCTTTAGCATCTGGAGAATCTCAACAGCCATTGTCATGATCTTTAGTACTTCCATAGGAAGTAAAGAAGTGGGCATGTGAGTGTGCAAACCAGTTGTAGCAAGGGTTAGTTGCTCTGCAATATCAACCACTTTTTTCGCGATAAATTCCTCAAATGTCAATGGAATCTTCACTTCATTTTTGGCCTCATTCTTACTATTTTCCTTCTTATTTTTAAGAACTAACTTCTTCAAGACATTCCCTTTTAACATTTCATCTTCACTGCTAATTAAACTCTCTTTATCATCATCATCATCATTAGAATCATTGTCACTTTGATCACTGTCTGATTTCTTCTCCTTTAGTTGTTCCAAGTAGTCTTTGTACTGAGCTTCAGGATCCTCAAGAAATTGAATCATCTTATCAAGACTACCTTTCCAACCAGACAATGGGGCGAAGCAACGAGCTAGTACAGAAACTCGATGATCAAGAAACACATCACGAAGATCTTCGTGTTCTTCAATCTTCATTCTCTTACCGTTTCCAAACAAGACTATGTCGCCCATTCCATACGTGCCACGTAGGCAACTCATCAATCGCTTAGTCACCCCCACAACAGCTACATTCGTGGGAGCACATATCAATGTTCGACACTTCATTCTCAACAAGGCGAAGACCAATGTAGCTATTGTCTTCGTCTTTCCGGTCCCGGGTGGGCCCCATATCAGCTTCACACTGTTCTGATGAAGACATTCTGTTAACTTAAGACAACTCAAAACAGCCTCCTTTTGAGAATCATCAAGCTCCAATGAGTCTATAAGATCCCTCGACTGATCAATGCTGTGTCTACTTTTCTTGAAGCAAATGGTGCAATCTTCAGTGGTGGTTCTTACATGAGCTATTGGATCAAGAACAGAGTTGATGATCATGGTGTTCCCACATTCGCCTGGATGCAACGCTGTCCATATCCGTGTATTAGTTGACAAGTTGGTGAGATAGATAACAAAGAGCTTATCAAATGGTTTATTGAAAAGGATTGGTTTTGAAGATAGGATTTTGATCTTGCCATTGTCTTCATCTCTCATGTCGTGGACATAGGCGACAATATATGATCTCTTGGGTCCATTCAAATCATCGATACACTTTGGTCTCATCTCTGTTAATGCAACCAAGTCCCCATTCTCAGGCTCATACGTTAATCCTGGGTTTTTGTCACTCTTTACAGGCCCTTTCAGCGTTAGCAAATACGACAAGTTCTTAGGATCATCGAAATCTATACTTTAGAAACTTCACGAGCAGGCGAAGAACGAACAGAGATGATATTTGATCGGAGATCAGCATGTGTTTCTTCAAGAAGTAGGGTTTTGAACGAGCTCAAGTAATGGTCTACAGACGAGAATGTGTCTGGGATTCGATCAACCTGCCACGATACAGTTAGTTCTTAGCAATGCAGAGAAAGGGTTTTTAAGAATGTAAGAATGATAATGATTAATGATACCTTATTGGAGTAAAGATCTTTGTTCATGACATCAGCTAAAGACCATGAGAATATGACATCGATCAACCCAGACCCTGGTGTGCTATCTTCTTTCTTCTTCACTATAGAGTACTCCATCTTCTCTTGCTCTCTCTCTCTCTCTCCTCACTCTCTTTCTCTCTCTATATCGGCTATGGCGGTGGCGGTACAGATATCCAGAACGTGGGGAAGCTATAAAGAGATCATGTGATGTGGTGGGACTTTTCGTTTACTCTATGGCCTATGCATTCATCAGAGGCAAATCTATCAAGTCTCTTTGTTTTCCATAATCATGTTATGGAATAATGCTATTGCTAACACTCGTTTGATAAAGTGAAATAAAATATTCTTAGTTTGAACTATATCACACACATACCAAAGGTACATATATACAAGAGAAAATATCCCATAATACCATAAAAAAATATATTTAATTACTCAATTTACCATGAAATATAAAAGTGGGTCACTTTTTACCACAAGATATAATAGTTGGTCACTTTCTACCACATTTTTTGTCCAAGTCAAATAGGGGTGAGATTTGAAATGACAAGTGTTATTTTTTTATTATTGTGTTGATTTGATTTGTCCATGCAAGTAATAATTTGTGGACATGCAAATTTTTTGTTCGAAAATTAATTTTTTTGTGGACATGCAAATTAATTTGTACACCAAATTTTTGTTTTTTTTTTCCGAAAATATTACTATGAATTCGCCCATAATTTTTTGTGTTTTTCTTGTCAGTATTTAATGCGAATTACTGTGAATTCACATGTAATTTTCCTATTTATTCAATCAACACATGTATATAAGGTTGATAATTTCAGTACGAAATTATCATATAACATTTTGAGGAACAAATTCTCTCTAAAAAATTTAATAACTATTTCCTAATCCTCCGTTTAATAATTGTAATAATTTTAATAATCTTCATTTAATAATCCCCATTTAATAATTAAAACAACATAATTTAATAATCCCCGTTTAATATTTTTATTAATCCCCCTTTAATAATTAAAACTACATAGTTTTATTAGTCTCGTTTAATAATCCCCTTTAATAATTAAAATAATATAATTTAATAATTCCAATTTAATAATATTAATAATCCCCTTTAATAATTTATTTATTATGTTAATAAGGAAAATTTATTTATTTATTTATTAGGTTCATTTATTTTGTTATAGGGTTAATTTTATTTATTATAGGATTAATTTATTTATTTTGTTAAGGAAAATCCACTATTAATTATTTATTTTGTTAATCCACGTTTATAAGGAAAAATAATCCATGTTTATAACCTCAGGTTCTCTCTCTATATCTATACATCTATCTCTCTCCTCATACATAAAACCGCATGTAACTTATAATCCACGTTTATTATAAAATAATTCACGTTTATTATAAATTAGTTATAATCCACGTTTATAATTCGAAAAATAATCCATGTTTATAATCCATTAGTTTATAAAATATTAGTTATAAAAAATAGGGTTAAACGTGAATTATGGCCATAATCCACGTTTAACCCTATAATTCGAAAAAAAAAAAAGGGTTAAACGTGGATTATGGGCATAATCCACGTTTAACCCTAATTTTTCTCGGAAAAAAATTAGAAAAGTTTAATCCCAAAGTTTAATCCCCGTTTAATAATCCTCATTTAATAATTAAAACAACATAATTTAATAATTTTCGTTTAATCCCCGTTTAATAATTAAAACAACATAATTTAATAATCCCCTTTAATAATTAAAACAATATAATTTAATAATTCCCGTTTAATAATCCCCGTTTAATAATTTTAATAATCCCCTTTAATAATTTATTTATTATGTTAATAAGGAAAATTAATTAATTTATTTATTGGGTTAATTTATTTTGTTATAGGGTTAATTTTATTTATTATAGGGTTAATTTATTTATTTTGTTAATAAGAAAAATCCAATATTAATTATTTATTTTGTTAATCCACGTTTATAAGGAAAAATAATCCACAGGTTCTCTCTCTATATATCTATACATCTATCTCTCTCCTCATACATAAAACCACATGCAACTTATAATCCATGTTTATAATCCATTAGTTTATAAAATATTAGTTATAAAAAATAGGGTTAAACGTGGATTATACCCATAATTCACGTTTAACCCTATAATTCGAAAAAAATAGGTTTTTTTTGTGAAAAAAAAGGGGGTTAAACGTGGATTATAAAAGTTATAGGGTTAAACGTGGATTATGCACATAATCCACGCTTAACCCTATGATTCGAAATAAATAGTTTTTTTTTTCCGAAAAAAAAAAAGGGTTAAACATGGATTATGCCCATAATCTACGTTTAACCCTATAATTCGACAAAAAATTAGTGTTAAACGTGAGAACAAAGATGAAAAAATTCAAAATTAATTGTGAGGGTGAGAGAGAGTATATCACGTGTGGGGTGAAAGGTGAGAGTGAGAAAAATATTTCTTCTTTGACCAGATTTGATTTGACCAGATTTGATTGGATGTTGTTGGATGTTGTTATGGGGCAATTAATGCCCCAACAAAATTTGTGGTATTTTTGGGCATAGAATTATATTTTATGGTATAAAGTATTATACTTTTATTTTTTATGGTATAAAAATCTCAATTTTATTTTTGATGGTTTTTTTATCACACTTTATATTTTTTTGTGGTATTTTGAGTTGCTATCCCTATATACAATCCTTTTATATTCTATACTTATGTAAGATCAGTATAATGCACGAATTATTATTATTAATTTTATATGAAATATTTTGGGGTGGCCCACATGGGGGTATTTTGGTAATTGAATGGGAAGCTTTTGAGTCAGCCGGCACTAGCGGTGGTGGGTGAGGTACCCCTTGGCTTTTAAAACGGGATCATAGGTTTACATCAGCACGTGGGTCCCGGTTAAGCTTAGCCATGAAGAAACGACTCAGATGGAATTCAGTTGACACGTGTCGATCTGATGAGCCAACGTGGTCTTACTGAGAGAGTGAGAATGAAAATATATCCTGCTTACATTCTAACGTCAACCAGGTCTTACTCACAGATGCCATACCCAATTATTAATATTAACTAGTAGTTGTCCCTGCTTTGCAGGGTTATATAATATATAATAAATATCAATTATTTGATAATATTGTATAATTAAGTATAAATATTTTGAAAATATAAAATATTTAACAATTAAAAAAATATGAATTTACTAAATTTTATATTAAATATCTATATTATATATTAAACAGAGTATGTAGAATATTTAATTATTAAAAAAGACAAAATTTACATAACTATATATTACCTTATATACTTATATTTTTTAATATTAAAAAAATGATAAATATGTGATAAATATCAATTACTTGATTACAAAATGTAATTAATTATATGCACACCGAATATTAGAGTATAATTAGAAAAATAAAATTTAAATAACTATATTTATATATATCTTTCATCTTACATGATTGTATTCATTAATTTCAAACAATTGGATTAGAAATAAAACAAAAAAAATATAATTATAATTCAATAAATTGATTGAGAAGTTTATAAATTAATCTAAACATAGAACAAAAATATAAATGTACTAAGTTAAATAATTATAAAAATAACAAAGAGCCATTTAAAAATAGAAACAAAATCATAAATAATTATTTTCATTGATTAGTTTGAAGAAATAAAACAATTTATATTTAATGTGCTAACATGAAAAAGAAGATTTTCTATAATAATTTTTTTATTAAAATTGTATATGATAAAAGCTTGTGCCATAATTGCACCAAAGAGAGGGAAAAAAAAAATCCTGATGCAACATTTTTTAAAGGGAAAATGATAAAAGTGTAAATATTTCCAACTTCTTTATTTTTATATAAGTATAGACTATAAAGAAAATAGTTGTTCTATGGTTGAATAAAAATTAAGGGATTATATTTTTAATTTAATCATTTGAAATTTATAACTATCTTAAAGATCAACAACTGTTTTGGCGAGCTGTGTGTCCAAAAACATTTTCTGAAAAGGGAGGGAGATCAGTCATCAAATTAAAGTTTTGCTCTCATTTAACATAATAAACAATTAATATGAAGAAAAATAAGTATTAATTGTTTATTAAACAGATTATAAACGTTAAGTATTAGACATGTTAAAAAAAAGATTGTTAGTTACCTAAGTATAGGCTCCACTAATGAATAACGCAAAAACTTCTGTACCCCCAACCCGACTCGGTACGTGGGTCGCTCCTACGCGCATTCACGCGCCCACGCCACGCGCCCATGCGCGCGCATTTGATAGGCATCACACATTTGCTCTAAAGGTATCTCACATATAATCTTCAGGTATCACATATCTTGTAATACCTATAAGACAAATCTGTAGTACTGTTCACTAATTTCTTTTAGCTACTCCCGTAAGTGTACAGTGTAAGGTGTAGAAGTGGTGAGTAAGGTCGATCCCACAGAGACTGGCTATCTAGACACTAACTAATTACTCAAATTCAATCTTCAGCTTTATCTAGGAAAATCAAATCACACCGATTGCAGATTAATTCAATAGAAAAGTTCAATAGAAAAGTAACTACGTAGATAAATTCACTCAAGAATAACAGATATCTAAGATAGGTTCTAGGACATGCTTTCATCTAATTCTCATCAAAACATCACTTTAACCAACTCAAGTTCATTAATCAATCATCCTATATGAGCAATCACATATGTCGAATTAACAGCTCTCCAAAGTCAGTTAACCGGTTGATTATTATGCCACCAGAGGTATCCCTACTCGATCTGATTGAAACATAACAACTCCCAAAAGTACCTAAGATTGATTTCTCATCACATAAATTACTTAATCTCCCGATTTAAGTCTTTTTATATATCATGTGTTTATTCTTCCATAATTAAATCTCATCTCCCGAATTTTGATCTAATTACTAAAACATGCTCAATTACCGGCCGAATAACCAAACAAACATTCAACTCATAAACACACAAATAGGATAAATGTACCTTAATATTATTCCAATGATTAATTTTCCACAAAAAGATTTGTTTTTAAATTTAAATATACTAAATAATGAAATTTGAGTAATATATGAAACAAGAATTTTAAAATAAGATCATAGTGGAAGGTAATTTGGTCAAATAAAGATTGATTTAATATTTATGGATTTTATTTGTAGTAATTAATTATAAAATATAATGATAATGATTATTTCATTCATTTCCTATTCTTTTGTGATACCAATCATAGGAATAAGTACTTTTATACCATTTCTTTCCCACCATCATTCTGTTATTAAGTTCATTCCATTCCCATCTAATTTCATTCTATTGTACCAATCATGTCGTTAGTTCATGTTTGTAATACCTATATGACAAATCTGTAATACCTCAAAAAAAAAAAAATCTTGAGGGAGAATGTGCACTATAGAGGAGAAAAAAAAAAAGTTCGCGGGTCAGCGGGTTGGGTTGGGGGCACGGATCTTAGATCTGTGCCCCTGGGGTATATAAGACCTTCTCAATGAATAATGACCAAAGCAGGATTCGGAACTAAATCCTACTAAAAATTCTACTTGTAAATCGTTACCAAATTTTCTAAAAATTATTTACGAATCTTTCATTAATTAAAGAATATAAAATGAATATTAACTTGTGAAAATTAATTTAGGTCGTGAGTTTGTTTCCGAAAATTATATCCCTAAGATTATTATTAATTTCACAAATCTAATTTCACCAATCCACACATATATTTGTGAAATATGTTCGATTTGTTGATTGCAGCGCCTCCATCTCATGGATATGAATTGGTAAAACCTTCTTATCTAAATTTTGTGCAGGAAAAAAGTTTACGCTGTTTATTTCATTGAACAACCACATATTATTTTATACTATAAATCGATGCTTATCTGTGTAATTCAATTCTAAAAAATGAGTAAGTCTTCTGTGCCCCTGGGGCATACTGTGCCCCCTGTGTATTTTTTTGGTATCACAAGTTATGTGTGATACCCTGAAGAGTAACTTGTGATACCCCAAAAAAATACACAGGGGGCACAGTATACCCCAGGGGCACAGAAGTTTTGGCGCTAAAAAATATTGCCTCCATCATGTTCTTTTTTTTTTCATGTTAAGTTGTGATATGTTTGTCTTTTACGAATTTAAAAAAATAAAAGGATCAAGTTACAAATATGAGGAGATAAAAAGAGTGATGAATACACTAAAACTCAAACAAAACCTAAACAAAATCTCAAATACAAGCAACTAAAATATTGATATGTTTCCAAAACAAATTTGAGTTAGGAGAAGATGAAGGAAAAACAGCCCTAATAAGTACTATTGCAACAACTAAAAGATTCTTGGAAATTTATAACATCAATACTCTTCAATATAATTTTAGTACTCGTCTAGATCAATATCGATAGACCCTAAAAACATCATCATCATACTCCTTTAACATGTTGAAGTTGTCGAAAATGCTTTTGAACCGCTACAAAAGAAGAAGTCGCAGTGCAGTTCTCATGACCATCCTCATTCCGACCAAAGAATATACATAATATACTCTCCCAAACGCACCCTAACAAGGGAATGGAAGAAACACTAAATGCAGATTGATTTTGATACATTGCTTGATTTTTTTTGGTAATTTTAGCTAGCATAATGACATGGGAGAGGAAAAGAGGCTCAACTTATATAGTAGTAAGTGTGGTGGTGGGACCTTATAAGAACACGTGAATTTCTCCAATAATTTCTTGTTTTCCAAGCTTTTGTCTACTTTGATTAGTCTTATGAGTATCCAATGAGCCTTCAAAAATTGACCCTCATTCAAGAAAAGTTTGTAGACTACAATTTTAGTGGGGTAGTAGAGATAAGAATTTATTGGTCAACTTACGTGTCTAGCACTAAAGTTTCTTGTTTTGTGCCATTAAGTGTATACATAATTAACTTCTAATCTATAATTGGTTTCATTGTACAATATTCATGTGGGTTCGTGTTATTATCTATGTATATTTAATATTCAACGTATCTGTATTGAGTATGATATTTAATTATTACTCATTTATGAATATGTATATAGAAAATGTGCATGGATTCAAGTATCATTGGATATCAAAGCACATAATTCAAAAGCAAATGCATGGGATGTAGCATCATCACCTTGAGACCTTTTGGTGTCCTAAGAAACTTAGGTCAGATTTGGAAAAGATTTCTATAGTCAGTATTTTGGATTTCCCAAACCTCATGTATATTTGTTTATATTTTAAAATTGAATTATAAAATCTAGTTAGACACAATCATCTTCTATATTATTACTATCTATATCTATAAATACTTATTTGTATTCTATATAATACATATTTTACAATATCCAATATATAACACTCACCACACTATTTAAAATGTAGAATAATTATCCACCCACCCCTTATTTAAATTTACCAAATTAATCATCTAATCATTACTAAATTTACATTTCCATAATAAATTATTACATCAACCTACATTTTTTAGCATTAATTTGATATCTACAATATAATCACACCCTACAAACTTATCAAATAAATATTCATTTTCACTATTCACATTTACTATAAAATCCAATATTTCAATGATCATATTTTCTCAAACCCGTAAATCTCTTCCAAACATTCCCTTATATATGGGGAAGGGAAATTTGGGGCAATTTTTTTTTTTGTGCCCTCTTTATGGCTTATATTCTATCATTGATTTTTTCTTTTTTTCCGTGGTTAGGTTGTGCATTCATTAAACAAGTATAAATTAGTTGGAATTCAAGGAGTAGATCACGTCCCGTTTTTGTTTTAACGAGTAGATCATGTTCTTATCAGAACGATATGCCACCTCGTGGCCGCCCAAGAAAGGACCAAGCGCCCAGAGACAACCAACCACCGGTGGGAAATCAACCGCCAGAGGGAAACCCTCCGGGTCACGATGCGGACACCACAATGGGAGATCTGGTGTCAATTTTGAGAGGGCTGGCCCGACACTTTGAAACACCACAGCCAACACCGGCGACTTCAGCAAGGAATGACACGAACCTCGTGATCGAATAGTTCCGGCGGTTCAATCCGCCAACCTTCAATTGGGAAAGGAGAGCCTTCCGAAGCGGAAGAGTGGTTAAGAACTTTGGACTGCCTGTTCGGGCACCTCACCATCACGGAAGACCAAAAGATTTCGTGCGCCATTTTCCAACTGACGGACGAAGCAAGCCACTGGTGGGAATCCCGCGTCCGGACAATGACGTTGGAACAAATAGGCGTCCTGAACTGGGAGACGTTTAAGGAAGTTGTTATGCACAGCTACGTGCCCCAATCCTATCGTGATAAAAAGGAGACGGAGTTTCTGCACCTCTGCCAAGGGCCTTCCACTGTGGGCGATTACGAGAGGAAGTTCAACCAGCTCAGCCGACATGCCCCTCACTTGGTGGACACTGATGCTAAGAAGGCCCGATGTTTCGAGAGGGGCCTGCGACCGGAGATTGGCTCGATATTGGCAGGACAGGGTATAATGACCTATGGTGCGGTTGTAGAGAGGGCACAAGAGATCGCTTCTCGACTGCGGCTGGATGTGGTACCGCCGAAAAGGATAGAAGTGGCAGCAGAGAAAAGAAAATGGAATGGACCCAGCAGGAACCTTAACCAGAACAAGACCCAACGACCCACCAACGCTCCGCTCCTCCCAACACCAGGACCCGGGAACTCCTGCGCCAAATGCGGGAAGATGCACATGAGAGGGCACAAGAGATCGCTTCTCGACTACGGCTGGATGTGGTACCGCCGAAGAGGAAAGAAGTGGCAGCAGGGAAAAGAAAATGGAATGGACCCAGCAGGAACCTTAACCAGAACAAGACCCAGCGACCCACCAACGCTCCGCTCCTCCCAACACCAGGACCCGGGAACTCCTGCACCAAATGCGGGAAGACGCACATGGGACCCTGCCTCCAGGGGACCCGCAACTGTTTCCGGTACGGGGAGCCAGACCACATAGCCATCCACTGTCCGAAGTCCCGAAGACCGGGAGCTGCCGCCCCACGACCAAGGCCAGGAGCGGGTCAAGCACGAGTCTTTGCCCTCACACGCTCGCAAGCTGCAGAAGGTTCTGAAACCATGACAGGTATGTTGACAGTATCTGATATCTTTGCCCTTATCCTGTTTGATACCGGGGCAACCCATTCTTTCGTCTCTGCTGGATTCTGTGATATGTTGAAACTTGAGGACGGTAGGGTAGTCGCTGAAACCTAGATGTTAGCATTCCATCGGGAGAGACAGTAAGAACAAAACACCTCTGTCAGGATTTGAGGGTCACGTTCGAAGATAGAACCTTGTTGGCAGATCTGCATGTGTTGGATATGAAGGATTTCGACGTCATTTTGGGAATGGATTGGCTTCAGGAAAACCATGCTATAATCGACTGCAACGCACGCAGGATTACCTTCCAGATTCTAGGGAAGGATGAGTTCACTTTTCATGGGACGCGTGTTGGAGTTAATCCGAGGATCATATCAGCTATGAAGACGACCAAAATGCTCAGTAAGGGAGACTGTCAGGTTTGGTTGGTAAACATGGTGAATTCCGAGCGAGAGTCAAACCCTCTTGAGCAAGTGCCAATTGTGAAAGAGTTCGTGGATGTGTTTCCGGAAGACCTGTCTGGTTCGCCGCCGGATCGGCAAATCGCTTTTGAGATTGATCTCATCCCAGGGTCCGCACCTATATCGAAGGCACCGTATAGGATGGCACCAAAGGAGCTGCAAGAGTTGAAGATCCAGCTTCAAGAACTTCTAGACAAGGGTTTTATTTGGCCAAGTGTATCGCCTTGGGGAGCTCCAGTACTCTTCGTGAAGAAGAAAGACGGAAGTTTTCGAATGTGCATTGATTATCGGGAGCTGAACAAGAGGACCATCAAGAACAAGTACCCGTTATCTTGGATCGAAGACCTGTTTGACCAATTAAGAGGAGCAAGCGTGTTTTCGAAGATTGACTTGAGATCCGGGTATCACCAGGTAAAGGTCAAGGATGCAGACATACCAAAAATAGCTTTCCGGACAAGATATGGCCACTATGAGTTTGTGGTTATGCCGTTTGGACTCAGTAACGCACCAGCAGTTTTCATGGATCTGATGAATCGAGTCTTCCACCCGTATCTCGACAGTTTTGTCATAGTTTTTATCGATGACATCTTGATTTATTCAAGTGACAAGACACGCCACGAGCAACACCTACGGATCGCGTTGGAGACATTACGGAAGGAGAAGCTCTACGCGAAGTTTAAGAAGTGCGAGTTCTGGCTTGACAAGGTAGCATTCCTCGGACACATAGTATCATCAAAAGGAATTGAAGTAGACCCTGTCAAGGTGGAAGCCGTTAGCAATTGGAAGGCTCCAACGAACGTCAATAAAGTCCGAAGTTTCCTTGGATTAGCTGGATATTACAGAAGGTTTATTGAAGGGTTCTCGAAGATAGCCACTCCCATGACCCGTTTGACCAGGAAAGATGTGAAGTTTCAATGGACAGAACAGTGCAATCGAAGCTTCCTGGAGCTGAAGAAGAGGTTGACAGAGGCTCCCGTTCTTACAGTGCCGGATGTAACAAAAGAGTTCGTGATCTATACCGACGCATCCAAGCTGGGTTTGGGGTGTGTTTTGATGCAGCAAGGGAAGGTCATAGCTTACGCATCGAGACAGTTGAAGACTCATGAGCAGAATTACCCAACACATGACCTGGAGCTGGCTGCAGTAGTACACGCGCTCAAGATATGAAGACACTATCTCTACGGCGGAAGATGTGAGATCTACACTGACCACAAAAGCCTGAAGTACTTCTTCGAACAAAATGAACTCAACATGAGACAGAGGAGGTGGCTAGAGCTGGTAAAGGATTACGATTGCACGATACACTATCACCCAAGGAAGGCGAACATAGTTGCCGACGCACTGAGCAGAAAGGGAAAGGGAATCATGACGGCCATGATCACAGAGCAGGACCAGCTAGTAAGAGAGATGTCGAAGCTGAGCTTGGAAATAGTAACGCCCCCAAGTAACATCAAAGCCCTAGTCGCAGTGTGTTTCGTGAAGCTCACTCTTCGAGAGCGTATTATCGAGGCGCAAAGAAAAGATAAGTTTCTGATGAAGATGAGGACTCGGATGGAAGGAGGGAAAACTGAAGGATTCACCTTATCAACTGATGGTGCCTTAGTGTTCAGAGGAAGATTATGCGTGCCCAAGGACGAAGAACTAAGAAGGGAGATCCTAGAGGAAGCTCACTGCTCGTCTCTATCTGCGCACCCTGGCGGAACGAAGATGTATAAAGACCTGAAGACGAGCTTTTGATGGAGAAACATGAAAGTGAACATCGGTCTTTTTGTCAAAGGATGTCTGACCTGCCAACAAGTAAAAACCGAACACCAGCGACCTGCTGGGATGCTGATGCCGTTAGAGATACCGGAGTGGAAGTGGGAGCATGTTGCCATGGACTTCGTCGTGGGATTGCCGAGAACTAAACGAGAAAATCATGCAGTATGGGTAATCGTGGACAGATTGACTAAATCAGCGCACTTCTTGCCGATCAAGATGAACTACAGTCTAGACAAGTTGGCTCGAATCTATCTAGAAGAGATTGTCAGATTGCATGGCGTGCCAGTTTCCATTGTATCGGACAGAGACCCGCGCTTCACCTCCAGATTCTGGCAGAGCCTACAAAAAGAGCTAGGAACCAAACTAGCTTTCAATACCGCTTTCCACCCCCAGACAGACGGACAATCAGAAAGGACGATCCAGATTCTGGAAGATATGTTGAGAACGTGTGTCTTAGATCTTCATGGGAGCTGGGAGGATCATATATGTTTGGTGGAGTTTGCTTACAACAACAGCTACCAGTCAACGATCGGGATGACGCCATACGAGGCCCTGTACGGGAGAAAGTATCGTTCGCCCTTATATTGGGACGAGGTAGACGAGAAGAATGTTTTGGGACCGGATCTGGTCGAGCAGGTAGTAGGAGTGATAAGGAAGATTCGGGAAAGGATCAAGGTGGCGCAGGATAGACATAAATCTTATGCAGACAAAAGACGCAGAGAGCTAAAGTTTGATGTGGGAGACAAAGTCTTCCTGAAGGTGTCGCCTAATAAAGGAGTTCACCGTTTTGGCAAGAGAGGAAACCTGAGGCCGAAGTACGTAGGGCCGTTTGAGGTCTTGGATCGAGTCGGAACTGTTGTTTACCGTCTAGCCCTGCCGCCAGACTTCACAGACGTACACGACGTCTTCCATGTATCTATGCTGCGGAAGTACATCTTTGACCTGAGCCACGTCATCGATCAGAGGGGCATCGAAATTGAGAAAAATATGTCTTATGAAGAAATCCCAGTAGCCATCCTGGACAGAAAGCCTCGACAGCTCCTGAATCGGGAGATGGCCCTGGTGAAAGTCCAATGGAGCCGACATGGGAAAGAAGAAGCGACATGGGAGCAAGAAGATGAGATCCTTGCAAAGTATCCTGACTTGCCGTTTTTAGGTACGCTTCTGGAATTTCGAGGATGAAATTTCTTTTAAGGGGGTAGGGATGTAGCGCCTAGGAAAAACGACGCATAATTTGACGATTTAAAAAAATTCAACTTTAATTATGTGATTTAATTTTGTGCGTTTCAGATTAATCGATTTAATGCGCGAAATAATTTATCGTATGATTGCCTATAATTATCATATAATTTCACGATTTAATTTATCAAAAACGTAATTAATTCGGAAAACTTGTGTAATTTAATCGAAATCATAAATGAAACGAAAACGTATAATTTATGTTATGAGAACGATCGTGATCGAAAAATGAAGAAAATGAAACGAGAATCGGGTCGATCGGAGTTACGAGGCCCAAGAAAGGCCCAATTGAAGAAAGGTTGAGAAATGGATAAAACACACCTATGATGAATTATTCACCACACTTGGGCTAATTTTACACAAGGTAAAAATTTGAATTATTACTCTCTCTCTCCCTCTTCCTGATTTTTCGGCGGCCGGAACGCCGCCGCGTCGCCACCACCAGCGCCGTCGCGGCCCCTTCCCGTTTTGTTTGAACCATACATCAAATCGAAGCCCTCGCCGAGCCCGTTCCATTTCCGGGCTCGGATTTTCCCCCTCTCTCCACCCCTCTTTCTCTTTCTTCGATCTCCTCCGTCTCTTCTCCGATCGAACCGATCTATACATGCAATTGAAGCTCTCATCGAGCTCTTCACGATTCCGGCCTCGGATCGTTGATCGGCCGGTTGGATCTCCGGCGAAAACCGCCTGAAACTCGCTGCTCCTTCCTCTCTCTCGCGTCTCTCTCTCTCCCCGATCTCTCTCTCTCCTCGCCGCTGCATGTCGTCGCCGGGAGTGTGTGTGTGGTGGTTGGGGGCGCTGCTGGGAGGGCGGCGCCGTGCTTGGTGTCGCCGGCGATGCTCGCCGGCGAAGAGTGTGTGTGTGTGTGCATTTTCGGTGTGGTGTGTGTGAGTTTGGTTGGCTGTGTTTGTGGGCAGCGCATCCAGCGCCGCCGTGAGCCGTGGTGGCCGGCGCGAGGAGCGCCGGCGTGTGGTGGTGGTGTTGGGTGGTGGCCGGCGACGTGGTGTCGCCGGCGGAGCTTCGAAGCGGCGGCGATGGCGGTTTGCAGGCGGGGAGGGGAGGGTTGGAAGGGGAGGGGTCCCTTTGCAATTTTCAAAACCCCAGGGACCCCTCTGCAAAATCCAGGAATTTCACTTTGGTCCCCCAACTTTTCCTCTTTTCAGTTTAGTCCTCGAACTTTTGGAAATCCTAATTCCACCCCCAAAACTTTCCACCCTTTTGATTTTCACCCCCAAGACTTCTGGATATTTCATTTCGACCCCAGAATTTCCAAAAATCCCACTTTGACCCTAGAACTTCTCCGTAATTACTTTTTCACCCCGGGTCAAAGTCAACCCTAGCCAGAAATTACGAAATTGCCCGTAAACCCTAAAACGCACCGTTTTCACTCGTTTATCATCCGATTAAGTCCATTCTTTCGCCTATAAAACCGTAATCAAACCCCCTTCGATATAAGATCAAGTTTCAGACCTTTGAATCACTTTCTTTTCGATCATCGTTTTCTTTTCGAGAGAGTACTTTAGTTAGTAAAGCGTAACGCTTTTAAAACGAAGCTAATAAATCACTTTTGCTTGTTGTAGGCAATCGCGAGTAGGAGCGTGCATATTTATTTTAGAGCTTGCTTTACACGAAGTCAAACACCACCAGTCAGGTGGTGGTAACTTCTGAATTTAACGGCTTTAATGTTCTGTTTTCAATTATGCTTTATATGCTATGATATGTTGATACGTCTCCAATGCTAGCCTATCTATAATTGCATGTTATGAATTGCTTGGATATATGTGCCTTGGGATTACGTGTTGTGATATTATGTGATCATCATATTATGGTTAATGTTATACGTGGACAAAAGTCCACCCTCATCACGGAGGGACCCATGGTCCGTAAAAAACTCACGGAGGGTGTAGTGAGCCGTAAAATATACTAACGATATTGAAATCGTATCCGGCTAAGACGGGGATTACCCGCACCGAAGAGTTTATGTGTGAAATGCATTCTTGAGTGCTGTGAATTACGTGATGTGTTATTTATCGTTTGTATACTTATTCTGTTAAATAATCTTGAAAACGGAAACTACTCCCACGAGTGTATTCAAAAGCACTCACCCCTATCTGTACTCACCCTACAGGAAACAATGAAAACTAAGATATGCTGCGAGAGGGGTGCCGTATCCAGACTTCTGTTGTCTTTATATATTTTGAACTTCGAACCAAGTTTCTAAGCTTTTGTAATATGTTTTGTAAAACTGTTGTAATTCGTGATAGATCCTGTTTAATTTCCGCTGTTAGTTTAAACTGTTTTCTTCCGGTAATGAGCCGAGGTTTTGGAAAAACTGTAATGAATTTATATGCTTAAGCTATCTCTACTGATTTATTGAGTATTGGATTTAGACGTTGTATACGTAATCTTTTCGTAAACTTTTAAATGATGTCTTTTATTTAATTTTAAAACGTTATTTGTCTATCTTAATTATAAGTTTCAAAAAAGCATACTTCTTCCTCTCTTCTTTTCTTCCCCTCTGCACGCCCAAAGGCAACTCTGATATATTTTAATTAAAACAAAAATGGGGCGTGACAGATATGGTATCAGAGCAAGGTCCTACCCTTTGTAGGGCCCTGTTCAAGTTTGTTTTGTTTTCAAACGTGTTTCACCGAGAAAAGATCTTTTAAAATCCTCTTGATGTCACTACAATTGGCACCCTGCTCTGAGTCACCACCACAAAGCCGCTGACTGCAGCAGTGTGAGCTCGTGTGCGAGTATGGCCGTTCGCAGGAGTTGATGTCGTGTTACCAAGAGTTGAGTCTACTATGGGCCCTTGTTCATAACAGGGTGTGCTAATGGGTGTTCCCCCTGTTTGTGTGTGTGGCTGTCTTTAATGTGTTTCATGACGTACTTTCTGGTTGTATTTATAAGTTGGATATATGTTATCTCATCTGACGGATAAACACCTCTCCTTATGTGCTCCTCTCATAGATCACGAAACCTAAAAAGAAAGAATGTTTATATGTATTATGTCTACCTGTTCTGTATCTATCTAGTTCCCATTTAAATTGTTGTGCATTTATATGTTATTCGGATGCGTGGGGTAGTTCGGATAGTCGTGCTCTTCATAAGTTAGGTGGCGGGAATGAGGTCGACAACACGGAAGAGTAGGAATGGGCGGGCTAACCCGCATTGGTGTTAAGGAGCTTTTACGTAGCCCGCATAGCGCCGGACGAATTCATAGGGCAGTTCCTGGCCAGTTTACTCACTATCTGGAGGAGGACCCGGAGCCTCCTTGTCATAAGCACAGGGGACCACCACTACCGCCGCCAGCAGTCGGAGCCACCGCCATAGTCGTATAGGCGTAGTTTTAGATGCGTAGTATTTTGAGGCCCTTAGGTTATGTGAACGGTGTAGGGTGTTTCGTATGACGACGTTTTATTGAACTCGTGATCTTTTATGGATTTATGTTTGCGTTTGTCTTCTTTATCTCTCACTGCTCTACGTTATCTCTATCTTCTCTTCTCTCTCTTTTCTACGATGCGTTAGACTTCTTTTCTCCCTCCATTTCTCGTTGTGTTGTTGCTCTCTGCGAATCGTTGTTGGAGACCTTTTACAGTATCTGTTATAACGAGAAGATCGTGTTCTTATCAGAATAGTATGTTTCTTTTTCCTTTCTTTCTTTCCCCTCTGCACGCCCAAAGGCAACTCTGATATTTTTTAATTAATATGGCATATGGGAGGGATTGAAGATCAGAGCCACCTTTTTGGATTTTATGGATTGAAGTCAAGTATTTCCTTGTGTGATATTTGTAGAGATTGGAAATTCTATTGACCTTTGTGTTTGACTGCTTTATCATAGTTATAGTGTGGAAACCTTGTCTTCTCTGTGTTATTTCGCTCTTATAAATGATAAAATCTTTTTTTTTTTTTTTTCAATCCAAAATGAATAAATAAATTAGTTCTTGTTGCCACGTACTTCATTCCTTTGGTTCCTTGCTTTTGTAAGCTCTGAAGTAGAGTTTACATTCCATGCTCACTGTTTTCTATTTTCTTAACTCTCTGTAGGTTGAAGGACAAACAGAAGAAGTTATATTTGATCACTTACATGCCACTGCTTTCCAGTATACGCCTCTGGGTAGAACAATACTTGGACCTGCTGATAATATCAAGACAATTGGCAGAAAACACCTACAGGAATACATATCTACTCATTACACAGCTCCTAGAATGGTATTTTCAGCAACTATTAGGCTTTTCTCCATTGGAGTCCAGCTGTTTATTATTATTATTATTATTATTATTATTATTATTATTATTATTAATTTTTTTTTTTTTAATGATTACATGTCTGTCTTAACCAATTTCCTTGTTGCTCAACTCTTACTTTCACCTTAATGGCTTCTGCCTTAGGTGGTTGCTGCCTCCGGTGCTGTTAAACATGAAGACATTGTTGAGCAAGTGAAGAAATTATTTACAAATCTGTCAACAGACCCAACAACAACTTCTCAGTTGGTTGCTAAAACTGCTATAGCAGGTAACTATTATCTTTTTATTTAAATTTAATTTTAACATTATTTTTTAATTGAGAAAATAATATTTTTTTTATACCACAAATTTGTATTCTTCATCTAACAGGCCTAAATTAATTTCAATAGATAAAAAAAATATTTTTCATCCATTTACATGTGTTAGCGTTTTGTTATTAATTTTTTATATTAATATTTTGGGCATTCCGAACTTACATTTTTTTAATTGAGAGAGCACTAATTTTTTTTATCCCAAATTTATATTCTTAGTCTAACATGCCTAAATTAATATTAATAAAAAAAAAAACTATTTTTCATCCTAATACGTGGGTTAGAGTTTTGTGATTAATTATTAATAATAATAATTTGAGCATCCTGAATTTAGACATATTAATAAAGAATAATTTATTTTTTAATTATTAATATCAATTTAGTGTTCTCTCAATTAAAAAAATATTTTTTTTAGTGTTAAAGATGAATTTTAATTAAAAAAAAAAAAAAGTTAACTGTTGTAGCAAATTAGAGGACTAAAAAATGGTAATTATTAAACATAGAAGACTAAAAATCAAAATGTGAAAGATAAATGGTGAAAAATCCAATGAGGTAAATTTAGAGGATCAAAAACTTTTTTTCCCAAAAAAAAAAACTTATATGAAATCATTTTGTTGTGTAACCTATTTTCACAAGTCAATCTCTAATATATCCTCTCATAATTGAATTCATAAAATTGTTTCACAAGAATCATATTTAAGGATATATCGCTTGGTAGTGTACTATAATATTATAACATATTTAATATAAATGGTATAAAATTTTTGGTTTAACACTTGACGGATAACATTCTATTTAATTTTATATTTCAATTAATATAATATCTAGTATTCTCATACTTCATCAAGTAACATAATTGTGACTTCTAAATCCACCTAGATATATAGTAAGTAGCATGCATGATATTCTCTTAAATTAAATCAAGTTGGAGACGAGTTTAGTTTGTAGGAGGTGTAGCCATATCATATGAATATGATTCAGTAAGTAAATAGTATAGAACCATCATTAGAGCATCTCAAATGTCACCACAAAAGCGATGACAAACTCTATTTTTGAGACAAAAACCCTTTTAAAGGAACCTTAATTTTTGACTCAATTAGTCACGGGTGAACAGTAGGTGACAAAGTTGCCACCAACTGTTCACAATTCAAATCTTTTTTTTTTCTTTTTGATATAATTTTATGGTGTTTATTTATTTGTTTGTTTTATTTGATTTATCTTCATTTAATTGTATCAAATATTTCATCTAGTTATCAATTTACTTTAAATATTATATGTATTATATTATGTGATTTTAGATTTTTGAAAATTTCAAAAATTAAAAAATATATATTATTATATTTTATTGATATTTTTGCAAATATTAGACATAAAATTCAAAAACATATAAATTAGTTGTATTAGACTTAATAATTAGAATGACCTTTTCATCAGGGAGCTCTGCTAACTACTGTTTTTAATTAAATGAAGCTGGTTTTGTTATTGATTAGTTGTTCAATACTTAATAACAATAACAATAAGATAACAATTAGAACGACCTTTTAATTATTTTTTAATAATTATGTAAAAATTAAATTAAAATTAAAAAACGTAAAAACCCCAACCCAAACTCCTCTCATCTCAAATCAAGCGCGCAATTCACTTAATCAAACTGAAGTTTGAAATCCAAACCCTTTTTCACCGAATTTCAGTTCAATAACTGTTAAACCCTCAACCATAAATCCTCTTACAATGTAGCAAGTTTTTTCAAGAATGAAATCTTTAAATCAGAGAGAAGAAACAGAAATGGCGACTTCAATTCTTGATTCTCAACCCAGAAGGAACAGAGCGCCGCCGAAATTCTACGGCTTCCATACTTTTGCAGAGCCCGGCTTTCCGGCCACCGTCGACGGCGCGTTTCGGGACAACATTCGCCACTTTCTGCAACAGTGCGCGGAGGTGGAGGATTACGATCTTGATGGGATGCCAATTTGGCGCACTTTCTTGGTGTATGAAAATAGAGGAACTGTTCTTCCCCTTTACACGGTTGAAGAAAATGTGATGCATTCTGATCGACCCTTCTGCGATTATTGCCGCTGCGCAGGTTAGCCGGAATCGGAGACCCTTTTTCCTTATTTTCTTGAAATTTGAATTGGGTTTTGAGAATTTTTTGTGATTTCTAACTGGGATCATTTGGGACTCTCTCTCTCTCTCTCTCTCTCTCTCTCTCTCTCTCAGGATGGAGCCATCATTTGGTGTCGAAAAGGAAGTATCATTTGATAATTCCTGCGAATGATGAGTGGGATGATAATCTGGATGAAGGTGTTTTCGATGTTCAAACGCATCTCTTGCATGGGTTGATCCACTGCAATGGGTTCGGCCATTTGATTTGCATCAATGGGATTGAAGGGGGTTCTAAGTACATATATGGTAAAGAAATCATGGATCTCTGGGATCGAATCTGCACCGCTCTTCATGTCAGGTAACTGGAAATCATTAGACATTCTTGTGTGTGTGTGTATGTGAAAACATAATGTTGATTGATATCTTAGCTTTGTATTGATGATTTATCTCTGGTTATATGATGAATTCAAAGTGGTATTGGTTCTTGAAGTTGTATTAACATTGTCTGGGATCATATAAGCAATTTTCCCATTTATACGATAGCTATGTTTGCATGATATAGTTAAATTTGGATGAAGGTACTGAACTTAGTAATCATATTATTCATCATTATAGTAAGAGATGTTTGAGTTTCTGATTGATTTGTGCATTAAAGACAAACTATAGGAAATCATATGGTGAGTGCATTCATTGTGAATAATTGGCTGTCACCTTCCTGAATATGATGACATTATAGCATATACATTATGTTCTCTATTTATAAGAAAAAAGAAAATGAGTAGTTGTTTCTTTTGGCAGGCAAATTACAGTGGAAGATTTGTCAAAGAAGCAAATGATGGACCTCAGATTGCTCTACGGAGTTGCTTATGGCCACTCCTGGTTTGGTAAATGGGGATATCGATTCTGCCATGGGAGCTTTGGTGTCAAGGAGCATAACTATGAAAGGGCAATGGATATTCTTAGCTCCCTTGAGCTCGATCAAGTAATCGATGATTTCAGCCTCACAAATGAATGCTCAGATATCAAGCAAATGATCCACCATTATAGAGATATGAGCGACACAACTTTAGTTACAATTAGAGACTTATTCAGATTCATGCTCACTCTAAGGTCCACAACACTGATGTGCTGCGGGGATAAAATAACCTTTACTACTCCTATCAGGCGATGTTCTTCCAAATTCTCGACCAGGTTTGGTCTCAATTCCAGCCCATTTAGAAAGGAAAAGTCCAACAGGTGCAGAAAATTCTCCAATCTTGCTGCTAATTTGGACAGCAGATGGCCTGTCAGAAGACTTGAGCAAGTTGCAGAAGTCATTGTCGAAGCCCTGAAAGAAAAGAGAGCAGCAAACAATGCTGGAAGCTGTGGTATGACGAGACAGGAGGCCCGTGATGCAGCCCGCCTCCATATTGGTGATACGGGCTTGATAGATCACGTGCTAAAAGTGATGAACAATGTCATCATTGGAAACTACATTGTTCGAAGAGCAGTGAACAGATCTACCAAGGTGCTAGAGTATACTATTCAAGATTTCAAGAGTGGCAAAGACGTTTACCTTTGGAAAGCCCAAGAACCAATTCAGAAACTCACTATTAGTGTCCCTGGAAGAAACACTTACAATGATGTCACCTACTTGTACAAACATGTACTGATGGGATATCCAAATTCCGACTCAGTGGAGCTAGCAGTTCAAGTGATTCTTCACAGCAAGCACTTTGTGAAAGAATGGCCTTTCATGGATGAGGATGATGACTCACTGAGGTTCATTTGCAGACTAACAACGAGTTCCATTGACTCAAACAGAGACGAACCTTATGACTTACCACCAAGTGAGTACATAGTGGTCCCACTCTATGCCACAATCAGTGATCTAAAACTGGCTGTGCAGAAGGCAATGCAGGACACATACTGTGTGATGGAGAAGCTGAGAGTGACCGATATTCCAGAAATGGAAGGGTATCAAGACGAGGAGGTTCTCTTTGGGGTGGTTCAATCAGGGACGGAGATTTTGGTGAGGGGTTGTGGTCTGGATTTGGACAACAAGTTGAGGTACGAAGGGGGGACAGAGAGCTGGACAGTTGGATGCAAGTGTGGGGCCAGAGACGATGATGGTGAGAGGATGGTGGCCTGTGATATATGTGGGATATGGCAGCATACGCGATGCTGTGGGATTGAAGAAGCAGAGGCGGTGCCAAGATTGTTTGTCTGTGATATGTGTTGTAGTTCACTCGTGCCTGTGGACAGACATTGTGGCTTGCTGTATGAGGCTTCTTCATTGCAGATTCATGTGCCTCATGAGGTTGACATGGGGATGATATCCTATGACTAGTGAGTGGGGTTTCAATTGGAGTTTTTGTGGAGTTTGGAACCACTGTTTTGTAATTGGAATGAGGGATTTAGGAGGTTTGGATACATTGTATATTCAAGTGTAGAGAACTGTAAATTCTTGATTCTTTTAGGACAGTAGGTGGAGTTACTGGTTCAGTGATGAGAGATTGTGGATAAGTTCATGTGGTGATGTACAACTTGTTTCATATACTTTGAAGGGAATTATTGCTTCATTAACAGACATTGTTTACTCATTCTTGCAGTTCTTGATTTTCTCTAACTGGATTTACCTAATGGAAAAATAGTATTTTGGTTCCCTAACTTATGTTTTTTACTTCACTTGGTTACCACTAATTTTACATATTTCATTAGTCTTCCTAACACTTTTTTTCCAACTTTTATTTGAATTTTGCTTACGTGGACGTCGTAATTGTTGACGTGGGTTTTTCAATTTCATCGTCCACCGTTCCATATAGGAATAAAAAATTGATATTTTGAGTAAGGTCGGATCAAATTGAAAAAAAAAATGATAGATGACCAATATTAAAATATGTAAAAACGGAGGTAAAAGAATTATAAAAAACTTTAAGTCACAATGAAAATTGAGAATTTTCATCTACCTAATTAATATAATTGTTATGTAATCATAGTACACTTCCATGTATTTTTGAATTTATTGGTAATGTAAAATACAGAATCAAATAGCAATTCAAATGGTGATTGGCAAATAGACAATGTTAAATCCAGAAAGAAAGAAAGATGTTAAGTATTTTGTTCACAAAGAATTGTTATGAAATTTATCCTAGAAAGAATAGGTACAAAAATTGCAGTGTGTCCTAAATTAGGCCAAATCAGTTAGACCTCTTAACGTACTTGAACTTCATGGATGAATCAAAGCAATCTAACTTATCTCTATACAAATTCATCAACTTCAACAAATCAGTCACTTTCTCCTTTGTTCTTTCACCACTTCCAATTTGCAGAACCACCAAAAGCTTCTGAAAAGCCCCAAGCTGCACTGCCTCAACTATTGCATTCTCATTGTTACCTCCCAAACACAGCTTCCAAAGACTCGAAATCGAATATTCCGTTGCAGCATCTGAGACACGTAGGATCTTCTTCACCAGTAATGGGATTGTCAGCGCGTTCTCGTACGCGCTTTCCCTCCCTTCTTCCCAGCTGCATATGCTGTCCATGACACCTAATGCCTTCTCACAAACACTTCTATCTCCATCCACGAGTGTTTCGAGAATCAAAGGAATGAGACCCATTTGGACAAACTTGATGCCTATGCTCTGTGAACATGACATCATGCGATGAATCACCACTAGGGTTGCCTTCGTGGCTCGAGGGCATATTGGTACTTTCACTATCTGGAAGAGTGTCTCTTCTATCCCTTCTATTCCCATTAGGACGTGAACACATTCTTGGTCTGCAGAGATGAGATCTTTTAACACACACATCGCGCTTTGTCGTGCTGAGAGATCGTCCTCGCTCTTCAAGAACTGCACCATGCAACGTAAAGAGACTGAAGATTTCAGCTTGGAAACTCCTTCTTGGTCTCGTGGGAATGCCCATGTCAATGCAGACAAGGTCTCTTTGAGCAAATCCGAGTGTTTGTCTGTTGAAAAGCACGCAAACGACTCGAATGAACTTGCCAAGTCCGAGCCGATTCCATTCACAACAAAACATCGTTTGTTACGCTCACTTTCCTTAGCCGATTTCTTGATCTTCGCTAGCAATTCTTGGAACTTTCTAGAATCTTCTCGTCGCGTGGCGGCCTCGATGCGTGAGCAAATCTCGGAAACCTCGTAAGGGGAGATTGGGATTCTTGGAGTTGGGATTCTTTCCACTCCATAGGACTTGTTAGCCACGCACCAATCTTGGATCATCTTTCTTATCGAATGGTTTGGAATTAGATCGAAGTTTCTCAACACTTGGTTCGTGACGGGGCATGTTACCTTCCCCGATTCGATCCACTTCTCGATGCTTTCACGATCATAGGTGATCCCAGTAGATAACGTGACTGGATCTTTCATCAGATCAAGTGATATTGAGCACTTGAAATGGCTAGGAATTGTCATGAGCTCCATGTCTTGGTTCGTGGCAATAGTAGCTTCTTCGATCTTGCCGCCTCGCCTCCGCCTCCATGAGAATGTCATTTCTTGAAGATGAAGATGAGAATTGGTGAAGATAATTTGATGGGTTTTTGTTTTGATTTCTTTGTTGCAAACAGAAGTTGTGTTTTCTTGATGTCAGAAATGTTAGACTATATATTGTTTGTGGTTATTTAGGTCAAAGGTGCAAAAGTGGTAGGAATATATAGGGGAAAAATATGGACTAAAGGAACGTTCAAAATATGACGGGAATTAAGATTTGAATTGAATATTTGACTGTTGACTTTTGAATTTAGGAAAGTTTATTTAGTTTGTTATACCAGCTAAGCAAAAGAGGAGTCGGTACAGGTTTGACTTGCTGACCGTGTAACAAGTCAGCGTGGGTGGTCTGTGCTGATGACCCAACCGTTCGATCGAGGGTTGAAGGATTGACGGTGGTGCCGTGTTAACACGTGGGTTTTTTTTTACTTTTTTATTTTTGGGATTGATCTTTTCCGAGTTTGTATTATTGTATATATGGATGAAAATGTCCGGAAATATCTCCGATATTTTCCTAATATTTTCATTTTTTCACGTGATCGATAAAAAATGGGGTGCAATAGATATATCTCCAATATTTTCATTTTTCCACATAACCGGTAAAGAAACGAAAAATTTTGTCAAAATATCGGTAAAATATTAGTGAAATATCGATTTCAATATCGGTGAAAATAGGTGAAATATCAATTTCAATATTGGTGACTTCATCCTACAATTGATAGGAAAATAGGTGAAATATTGAGGAAATATCGATAAATATCGGTATCAATTTCGATATCGGTGGTTTCATGGTACAAATTATATGAAAATCCGTAAAATATCATGTAAATATCGATAAATATCGGTGGAATGTCGGAAAAATATCGGTAAATATCGTTAAATATCAGAAAAATATCGATAAATTTATGTACCAATATTTCCACGATATTTCCGTAAAACTAAGATATCGATATTTCCATCAACCCCAAAATATCCCCAAATTTTTATCATTGATTGTATATGCCTAAATTAGATTTACATTAATTTCTGTATCCCACCCAACCTTAATTTAGAATATTTACTGGAAATGTTTCAATAAACTCAACATTTGCACGTATTATATTTTAATACTCTTTTATTGACGAGCAAATTCCAAAAAAGAATTATTTGTTGTTGATCATGTCTCAATCCTATTTCTAATTTATAAATTAGATTTTGATCTGGTAATTAGAAGTGTGTAATATTCAGTCAAATTGAAAACCGAACCGAGTATTCCTGTTTGATTTTCAAGTTTCATCAAACTTTGAGGAAATTTGTTTATTTCGTTTGACATGATTTTGAAACAACTAAAAAAAATAAGAATACTGTTCAAATAATTACAGGGTTTGAGGAAAAGTTTTGGTTTAGGTTTATAATTGTCTCATTTTCAATGAGAGAAACGTTTTTCGACCCAATCAAAATACAAATTAATTGAACCGAATCAAATAATTTTATTCAGTTGATGTTGGATTTTATTAATCACTGTTTCTTGGGAATGACTTGAGCATGGTAATTACAATGAAATAACCACACCTCACTTTTAGAGCCAACTTTTCTCTAATGCAAATATTGGCCCGATGAAACTCTATCCATTTTAGTTAGGACAATGCTAAATGGATCAATTTGATCCGGATCAATTGCATTTTAATACCATTCACATGATTATAAAAAGATTTTTATATCCTCTTGTATTTTTTTATTCTAAAAGACTATATTAATTAATATCATATTTAGGGAATACAAGTTTTACCAAATACATTGATTATATATTTATGAATGCAAAATAATTTGGATTGTTTGGCCAAGTTACTACGCATTACATACTAATCTATTACATTTGGTACATAATAATCAATCAACATTGTTTTTCTTTTGTTTTTCTTTTGTTTTTCTTTTGTTTTCTTTTTTTTTTTTTTTCTTTTTTTCTGTTTTTTTTTCTTTGTTACGTGAGATTCACTATATCAAGTGAATTTTTCATATTTATCTGAGTGTATATTATAATATCATATATTAATAATAAAAATACATAAATTAAAGTAGTAGAATGGGAATATGGAAAAAATATAATACATCAAAAATAAAGTTACATTCAGAATTAAAAAATGGCAAAGGTGCAAATATACACATAAGATTTATGATGTGGTGCAAATACAATCCTAATCTTTTGTTGGGAGCAAATACACTTTTAAGGTTTAAGTTATGGTACAAATACATCTCTAATGTTTATATTAATTGTGCAATTTTGTCATAATCTTATTTCATGGAATTTTTTTTCATTCTTCCAACATAATTTTTTTTTTCATTTTATTAAATAATTATTTTTATTAATTTTATTTTTTATCCTAAATCAACATAAGTTCGATCTTGATTCGATTTTATTTTATTAACTATACATACACATACATATACAAATATAAATACATAAGTTAATTCAAATATATATATATATATTGTGTTGTTTCATTTGTTATTAAAATATTTAATGTAAACAAACAAACTTGTTGAGGCATATAATTTTTTCTTTAAAACAATTCTAATTTATTCGCTAATTAGAAATTTAGAGAAGTATTGAAAAAAAAATGTAGAGAAATGAAATACATGTTTCAAAATTAAAAAAAAAAAAAAAAAATACATGATGTTCAAACCTAAATTGTGACTATTGAAAGTAACCTTAAGTAAAGTAAATTTAATTTAGAGAGTGGAAGAAAAGAAGATGATTCAAGTTATACATTTTCTTTAAATAAATCTTTAACGAAGAGAGATGAATCTACAATCCAAAATTAATGAAGAGAGATGAATCTTCAATCTTAAATTTTAAAGAAAGGGTAATCTTAAATTTTAAAGAAAGGATGTATTTGACAAATTATATATTAACTTTTATTAATATTACAAATTTACCTCAATTGATGCGGATCAATTTAATCCAAAGATATTTATTTAAACGTTAAGTTTAATATGTCAAGTGAATTGATACCAAACATCTTATAAAACATTATTCGTATTTTCTAACTCAACATTATCGTGGGGTGGCCTTACAACACCGAGCATATAAATCATATCCCTAGTGCCTAAACGTATTTAATTTGTAATAATAAATTTGTGGGTTTGGCCATAGTTATAGATTATATCCATTATAAGTTGGTCCACAATATGAACCTGCTTTGAATTGACAGGTGAGGTAAGTATGGAGAGAAATTATCGGGACAGATGATGCACCCATGTGAAGTAGGCGACAACATGCACATGATGTTTTTGCAAATTAATAAAGAGGTTAACCTAGATTTACCAGACATATCTTGTTGTCACATCTTTACTAGTACTTTATTTTCCTCACACTTCTTCCCTTAAAGGATCAAAACACTTGAAAGAAAATGAAATATCCTTAATAATATTTCAACTTCTCATTGACAGAGATATATATGAATCTATGTCGGGCTTCTGATCTCTTGTTGTACTTGTACTTTCAAAGATCACAATCATCAATTTTGTATGTTTTTCCAAGTATGTTGATAATGCTATTTGTGGACTAATAAAATGAAATACAAGAAAAAAATAGTCCCCTTCATCAAGAATATAAGGTATATAGATATATAAACAGTAAGTTACAAGAAACAAACTAGGGTTTGAGACACATTTGCAAGGAATTTCTGAATCTTCAACACTTAAATTGTACTTCATCATCACTTCTAACAAAGTTAAAAATTCAAGAATAATGTCGATAAATCGAGACACCAAAGAGTTAACACTATCAATCATCTTCATCTGCCATCGGCCGATGTGAACGACTCAGCGAATCCGTACGGCCGTGTAGGAATGCTCGTCTGAGTGTTGTCTAAGCTCGGTAGATAGGACGAAGATGACGAGTCCATGTGACTTGTACCTTCGAATGCTTGCCATTTCTTGAGCGCTTGAGGCAACGACATCTCAAGGTCAATTCCGTAAATGTCCTCGGAACTTTGATCGGTCGGTTTCCATAGCTCGACTAGGGATGAGAGGACGTTTACGGCATGGCCCATGTCGGGCCGTTGATATGGCTCCCTCGCGCAGCAGTGGCCGGCCAGCTCAGCAACGGTGCTGATGTTGGCTAGGGTTTCTTCGTTAAGGTCAATGGTCGGGTCAATGGCCTTACGGAATAAGTCCTTATTGAGGTGCATTCTTCGGAACCATGTAACGAGGTGCATGCTCTCTTCGGGTTGGCTCTCGTCTAGTGCTTTTCTTCCTGTTAGAAGTTCCATCAAGATGACACCAAAACTGAAAACATCGACTTTTGTTGTCACTCTCCCCGTCACTGTATTGCACATTACACACAAAAGAAAATGAGAGGCTATAACAAAGTATCAAGAACTCAAGAATGAAAACAAATTAAACCAAGGTGGAAATTTATCTTTCTAACCAATAGTCATAACAGAACAAGTTTATTACCCAATTTTTTTTTTTTCAAATGCCCTTTTAGCTTCGTGATCTAACCATCATGATGGTATGAAAAAAAAATGTCAACTTACTTTCAAGGGTAATTATGTAATTTGATCACAAATTTGGGTAGAAAACATGTGATTATGTCAAGCATTTATCATAACAATGATTAAAGTGCAGTCTAGCATTTATCATAACAACTGAATCAGAATCATAGTTGAGGAAATAGTTACCTGCATACTCAGGTGCAAGATATCCAAATGTGCCAGCTATTCTTGTTTCAATGGAGCCCTTTCCTTCAGGAGCAAGACGCACGAGCCCAAAATCAGCAACCTTGGCCCTCATATCATCACCAAGTAGAATATTGGAAGGCTTAAGATCCCTGTGTATGAAGCTTTGGTGGGCTAATCCATGGAGGTATTCTACACCCCTAGCAACATCTAATGCTAGTGTCAACCTTGTCTTCCATTCCAATGGCTGCAACCCTTCATCGGCCCAGTTGAAAAGATGCCTACTTAGTGTCCCTTGTGGCATGTGCTCATACACAAGAAGCTTTTCATTTCCATCAAGACAATACCCGAGAAGAGCAACCAAATGCCTATGTCGAACCTTGGTCAAAACAGCAATCTCGGACTTAAACTCTGCAGTTCCTTTCCCTGTTAGAACTCCACACTCCATTCTCTTCACAGCTATCTTTGTCCCATCATGTAGTTCGCCTTTGTAGACCGTTCCAAAACCTCCTTGACCTAGTATGTTAGCTGGGCTAAAATTATTTGTCACGCTTTTAAGGACCTGAATCGAGATCACCATATTCCCTGCTTCGACCATTTGAATGTCGCCCGTTTCATTAGCAGAAACTGTATGAGTTATACTAACACCACCGACGCTGACACTTGATCCTGCCACTGTGATCTTCACACTTTCATTGTCTGATCCAGAATGGCGGGGATGAACCACCATAGCATTCGGGCTTTGAACTCTGCTAAAACGCTTTTGTTTGCTTTTGTACAAACAGAAAGCAGCCACCCCGATCAAGCAAAGAACAAATACACCACCAATTACAGAGAACACGATAACTCCAACCAACTTTCTTGATTTACCATTCTTCTTTTGTGAATCAGTCTCAGAGCCAGGACCAGATGGTCCTGTGGAAGACGACCCTTTAGAGCTTGAATCAGCTTTATCTTTCCCAATGTCGGGATTTCCACCGGTTTTAACAATCATATTAGTTCTGAAAACAGGTACTTTCCCATAAAGGTGGTTGTTAGACACATCCAATTCTGTAAGCCCAGGAAGAGTGGTGAGCTCATCTGGTATCGTACCCGTAAGATTATTATTGGCAAGTACCAATCTTTGCAGGGATTTCAGTGAAGCAAAATCAGGAGAAATGGAACCATTAAGCCCCATATTCTCAAAGTTAACAATGGTTATGTTCCCACTATTGCAGGTGATCCCAAACCAATCGCCACAAGGGTCATTCGTCTTCCAATTCTCAGCAAACCTTCTAGGGTAATCCATCGATTTTGCTATCGAAAGCAATGCATCAACTCTAGGATCACAATCACCAGGCTGTGGCAAGCAAAAACTATTTGTATCATTAGTCATATCAAGGGAAACAGAGTCCTTGAACTTTGGCATTGGTCCTTGAAGCAAGTTATTAGTCAGATTAACAACTTTTAAAGATTCAAGATTCACCAAAGACACTGGAACCAGCCCTGTGAACGAATTATCCCTCAAACTCAAAGCCTCCAAATTCTTCAAACCCGAGAAATCGGGCAATGGACCCGAAAACCCATTAGAATGCAACCAAACCTCCTTCAAGAATTTCATATTCTGCATTACATCTATCCCTCCACTAAGCTTCTGTCCATTCAACCACAAAGACTCAATCTGTGAACCCGAAAATGATAAAGGGAGCTCTCCCACCAAGTTATTAAGAGCCAAATGCAAGTTAGTTAAGCCAGGGAACTCATCCGGGCCCAAAAAAGATGGAATCTTTCCACTAATATTGGCAGAATTAGCCGAAAAATTCTGTAGGGTTGAAGCATTTTTAAGGCTCTCAGGGATTTCCCAGGCAGAAAACGGATTATTATCAATTTCAACAGATTGCAGAGAAGACATGCCAGAGAAAAAATCAGCAGGAATGGAAGTGAACTGGTTGTTACTCAGCATTAAAATTTGCAGTAAACTCAAACCTTTTAAACTCGGTAAAGGGCCAGAGATATTGTTCCATTGAAGCTCCAAACGCTCAAGCTGAGTGAGAGAAGCGAGTTCTTGAGGCAGTGTACCCGCAAGATTTTGGTGCCCGATTTGAATCCGGGTCACCCGGTTCTCCAAGCAGAAGACATGGGCCCACTTACACGGATCCGGGTCGGACCATGAAAGCTCATCTGGCGGGTTCAAGCTTTTCTTGAGAGCAAGCATGGCTGATGCGTCATCTGAACTGGCTACAGAGAGAAATGCAGATAATAGCAACAACCCATGTAAGAAAATCTCCCAAGATAGAATCTTTAGCCCAGAATGGGGCTTCATTTGAATGGAAATTTGAAAAGGGGTGATTACAGGGATGATGATGAGAGGAAAAGGAGAGTTTGTGCAGAGGGATTTTAGAGAGAGAAAGAAGGGAAGTATGTATGAACAGATTTAGCAAAGCTTGTTGTAAGAATTGTGGTGGGTTAGAGAGTTAGGACCATAGGATTAGAAAGGGAAGAAATGGGAAGAGAGTAACAAGTGATGAGTAGGAAATAGAGAGCATAGAGAAAGGAGCTGGAGCACATGCAGAGTGGGCCCCACTAGTAACAGATTATTTTCTCAAGAAAGGCTTCTCTAAAGATGACAGTGTTTAAAGGCTGTATATTAAGTGGATGATTCTTTCCAACATGGCCCAATACTCCTCTGCCAACATCTTTGTTCTCCTTTTTTTTTTTCCTTCCTTTTAAGAGATACTGTTTTAATAGATTTAATTTTAGGGTGCGGCTATCCGCATCCCAAAAATTACTAAAAAAACTCTATTCTTAGTGTTACTGTATGAAAACTCTATTCTTAGTGTTACTGTATGAAATGTACAGTAACACTAAGAATAGAGTTTTTTTAGTAATTTTTGGGGTGCGGAAAACCGCATCCATAATTTTATAGGATGGACTTAGATTTTTTTTTTTTTTTTAATGAGTTAGAGGCGGTGGAAGTAACAAAATAAAGACTAGAAAATTTGTGTGATTTCAGTTCGCACCTTAATCATTACAATCTGCATTTACGATTTTTTGTAAAGATGAGAAGGTATCACTTGAGCAGCAATAAATTTTCGAATTTTTTGTGGATTATTGGATATGACAGTATGAGCTGACCTGTTTTAAGAAATTAGTTTCATAAAATGGTCCTCTTAAGTATTCCTGTCTTGTGTATATATATTGTTTTATTTTCTTTGTATATTCTAATGTTTAATGCATTTATATAATGTGTATCTTTTTTAAAATTCCACTCCATTTATTGTTTGAGGAGGTGTATAAAGATTAAGAAAATTACTAAATAGTTAATAATTATACATTTAGATATTCATATTATTCTCTTTTAAAAAAGACCAAAAAATGGAATGAATTAAATACAGTACCTCATCAATATTGTACATATTGTTCTCTTTTTAAAGATTTACTTGCAACCAAAAGAGAAGAATTGTCTCAAGAAACCAAAAAGAGAAGATCTACTCTTAATTCAGAAGCATGGGTAAAATCAGAAAGAAATATTTTCTTTTTTGGTAATCTAAGAATCACTTAAAATATAATAAATCGTACTCCCTCCGTCCCACAATAAGTTTCCCACTTTCCTTTTTGGTCCGTCCCACAATAAGTTTCCCATTTCAAAACTTACTAAAAATGGCAAAGAAAACTTCACAAAAATTACAAATATGTCATCCCTTGTTTTGATAAGTAAGTGGGCCCTACACATTTTTCTACTTTCCCTTCCACCTTTTTCTACTAAATACTCTCTCTCCTCCCACTCACATTAAAATACACATTTTCCTTAAAAACAACACCCAAAAAGAATTGGGAAACTTATTGTGGGACGGAGGGAGTATTTTTTTTAAACGGCCAGGCGGTGGAACAAAAATAGTATATAATCATTTAAATTTATATACACAACAAAACGACAAGGTAAAATGAAAATGAAAATTATTTAAAATGTGAAAAAATCACCACCTTTGTATCTGAAATAGTAAAATATTTGAAATATATCATTTTGCAGTGAAGATGAGCTGTATTACTACTGTATATAATATGTATAGATACGTAAAGGAAAAAAATAAGAAGAATTGATTGGTGGATGCCTGGGTTGGGTTATATAAACTTGTGCTTTCTGTAAAGATACGTAAGTGGAGGATAAAGCTAAGCTAACCGGCACATTCAATGAATCACCATTTATTTCATACAAGCAATCTTTTTTTTTTTTTTTTTTTTGGTGATATTAGTTCATACAAGCAATCTTAATATTAATTACAAGCAAAGCAAAAGCTCGTGAATGTATTTATTTATATATTGGAAACATGCGACAAAGCCAACTTGGCATTTGCTATCTATGTGTCCCATCGGGGATGGATTTTGGGATGTCGGGCCCATGCTTCCTTCTACTTTTATGTATAATTATTTTTATTTCATTTACATTAATTTATTACAGTTTGATTCTTTTTATTGTAAATGATTGTATTGGACCTCATAACATATAAGTCGTCTACTTTATTTTATAATTAATATTGAAATTTTTGTCCCTTTTGGTGTGATGTATATTATGATCCTTGAATTATATGGTTGGTAATTTTATCTTTTTCAACATTGTATTTAATATTTATGATTTATTTATTTAAATGCATGTGTTTAGTGTTTTCATATGTACATATCATCAATGATGGATATTAATTACACCGTATGTATGCTATTTGAGATAATTTTAAATTGCGTTGAATCTCTAAATTAATCATTATATTATTAGTATGTACAAGAGAAATATATAAAATAACTCACTGGTAGTTAAATCAACATAGAAAATGTAAAGAAAATTATAACTTATTATAATTATAATTATAAGTAGTAGAAGAAGAACAATGATGGACTGAAGCAGAGTTATTTAATCATTTATTGAATTTTCCTACGTGTGTATTGAGAATAAGAAACACACCTGAATAATTAAGAGTGAAAAGACAAGGAATTAATTTGGTTTACAATTGGAATAAAAGCTCCAAAACAGACACTATACAAATTTAGCATTGAAATAGACTGAAATCAGTTTCCATTCTAACATGTTCCTTAATATACCAACTAATTTTGTAATATTCAAAACCTAGCTTAGAATAGGGAACGCACATGGACCAATTTGCAAACAGTTCATCAGATTCCACAATGTGATTCAAAATAATATAATACCTAGATTAAGGAGAAGGTTTAAAATAAATAGTTGCTATTCATGATGTGAGAAACAATAAAAATTTTATGATGTGCAACTTATGTTGTTAAGACTAGTATATCAAAAAGTGCAAGTGATCAAAGTTTTCCAATAAATTTCATCATGTATTTTGACCACGTATTTGTGAAAATCATTTTATACTCATTAATAATAATTTTTGAAAAGTTGATCAATACACTTAAATCATACCAATTCATTTTAGGTTCTCTTTGTGTGTGAAATATTAAATTTCAAAGTTAAAATAAAGTTAAACTACATAAATAATTTTAAAGATCATTATGAATTTTTATGATTAATTCAAATGGTCAGACCGAGCAATATGGCTTCACTACAGTACATTCAGTTATTATGCAAAATAATTATAACTGGACGTAAGGCCTGGTATGAAGAGCAATATAATTAGTTGGATCCAAGGCCCAATATGAAGAGATATTTAAGTGGACCTAAGGCCCAAATAATACTGAAAGCTATATGAAAATATTGGGTTCAATATATAAATGCCTACCCAAATCCAATTTGCCTTCAGAATATTGAGGAAGTATAATAAGGGTGAATATATAGAACTAAATCCTTTGACAAATTTGGCGTTCTATACCTTATTTATTTATCTATTTATTTATAAATCAAGTATTTTATCTTTTTCAGCTTAATTTGCAAATATTCATATGAGATAGTATATAACATGATATAATTTAATGAGATGAAGCCCTATTATATATCCAAAAATAAAATTTGTTTTTATACACTTATAAATAGATGTGTTTATAGATATAGTCTAATGATAGATACATTTTTAACCTATGCCAGGTTTACAAAATAAGTATGACCAATTTGTATTTTGAAGTTCGAACCTCTAATAAATGGTTCCTTACTTTAATTTATGCACTCAGTGCATTTCATCATGTATAAAATCCATTTTAAGTTTATGCTCAACGACATTTATACCAGCCATGTGGTGGTATGCATGTTTGAATTTGAGGTGAATTTTTACCTAGAAAATGCAATAAATACAGGATGAATAGACAAAAGAAAATTACAGAGTTGACTATTTATATTTACTAGGTTAAGTTAATCTTTGACTTTTTTATATTTTTTTTATATTTTTTTATCAAGTATGACTTGAAATTTTGCTGACCATCATTTTCTTGATTTCAACGTATAATTTTTAATTAGTGTCAAATATATGACTTGAACCAGTAATTTCTGGCGAATTTTCTGGGTCGAATGATTAACAATTAATTATCGATTCCAAATTAATGTGAACCTGTCTATGCTGTTCTATGGAAATTAAATATATTTTCTGCAAACTGATCTTTTTTTTTTTCCTTATTAATTACTTTTTTCCTTTTCAAGCTTATAAGACTATAATTTAAAGTTGAAATAAATTAGTTCCAAATTCAAGTTGATCCCTTGAATTCCATTTTGAGTACATAAGGATTATATATATACACAATTCAACAATTATCGACGAAAATTAAACCCAAATTATGTACTATATATTCACATAATAGCTAGTGAATATATATATATATATATATATATATATATATATATATATAAAAGTTCTAAAAAAAGGTTTTAAAAAAAGAGTTAAATGCAAAAAACATCCTAAACTATTGACTTTTTTCATTTTGCAGTTTAAACTTTTTTTTTATTAGATTGCAACCTGAACTACTAATATTTATCAAATTGCAATTTTTGAGCTATTTTTTGGCAAAAATGTGAACACTTGACGCGTACGCTAATTTTATATAAAGGTCACCTTCAATTAAAAGATTATAAGAATACCCTTATGTTTTTGGCGTACAACTTACGTATTCTCGTTTTAATCAAACCGTTGACCAAGGTAGATTTTAATTAAAATTCTGGCTATTGGTCACCTCTAGTTGAATCACTGATTTTCTCGATCTTCTTATTTTTGGTTCACTTTTATATAATCAGAGGTATGCAATCTTATTACCTCCAAGATTAAATAAGGGTTTAAATTTAGTAATGTTCTTGGGGTTTGGGCAAAAAAATTCAAAACAGTTATGATGTGATGTATTGAAAATTCTGGAAGTTGTATGAATAATAATAACGTGAGTGTGTTTGATTTAAATTCTTTAAAAGAGAGAGAGAGTCAAAAAGTTTATCATAAACAATTCAATTCTAAGTTCCATATACAATATAGAGAACGGTTTGTGCAGTCTAATTTAATTAAATGCTAACAATTCTCCTTAACATGATTTCAATAAATTTGTTTCTGAGATGAGTCAGTTCTGAGAGATACATAGCCAATTTTTATTTTCTAATAATAGTGTAGTATTCAGTTGATAATAATAATAATATTCATAGTTTTAGTACTACTATATAATAATCACAGTCATTAGTTGTTGAGCAAATACTTTTTTAATTCTAAAGAGAAATATTGTACAATATTTCTACAAATTGTCAATATATAATTCAGTAGGTTTGCTTACTATAAGTATGTAAGAATTTAAATTTGATCGAGATTCATGAATCCTAAATCCAAGTGGTACAATAAAATAATGAAATTGAGAATTACAATATTGTTGGCTAAACTGATATTTAGGAGAAAAAAAAAATCGTCACACATTGATGGCGAGGTGGACCCCGCAAATTTATTGAATTTATTATCACAAAAACTCATGTGATACGGTCTCACGGATAGTTTTCGTGAGACAGAGCTCCATCATCCACAAATAACATGTGAATTGTATGGTTTGAGAGGTGGGCTAATGGGTTGTGGGTTGACCCATCTCACATAGTGTATTAGAATTTCGTGAGACGGTCTCATAAGAGACTTACTCATTTGTTATAGTGTAACTTAATGTTGCATCTAAACATATTTAAAAAAATAATAATAAACTCTATGAGGTAAATTATTGTCTTATAGATACATTCCGTGAGATGGGTTGGATTGATCTGATACGAGTCGTATAACTCGTATAATATTTTTATGTATATTAGATAATATTTATATATGTCAGGTAATAATTTTATGTAAATTATGTAATACATTTATTTTATAAAATCCTTACAATATTGAGACCACTAGTTTATCAAAATGCTGGCGAAATTTAACGTTAGTTGTTTTCAATATCAAAACTTAAATAATTCCTAAATTTCAACAAAATTTTGATCATTGGATATACTGTCCTAAAATTGGATCCAAATAGGCTTGGTATTGAGGTGTGGCGGACAATACCTGTCCTGCTAGTGTATCAAGGAGAAAGCTTTGCCCATTCCCTACGTCGAGTTATTTCTTTTAATTTTTTTTATTATTAGCTTAATAAATATCTAAAGAATACCATAAAATTACAATAAAAAATATAACATGTAAAATGACTTCAAAATACATAAAAATTGACTTATTATCCAATTAAATGATGAAAGTAGAATATGGCTAAGTAAGTCAATCTAATTAAAACATAAAGATAAATGTTCAACTACATTTTAATGAATTTTCATCATGTTTCTATAAATTTTTTTTACATAAATCTTAAATAAGGTTATTTAAATATTATAAAGTAGATATATATAAATTCTCTTACGGAACAGGAAGTATGATCTTTGTCCCAATTCGGTAAGGTGGATTTTCCGTCCTATTCGAACTGAATCCTCATAAAAAACACAAAAACTCATGTGGGACAGTCACGGATAGTTTCCGTGAGACAGAGCTCCATCACCCACAAATAACATGCGAATTGTAGGATTTGGGTGGTGGGTAATTGAGTTGTGGGTTGATACGTCTCACATAATGTATTACAATTTTGTAAGACGGTCTCACAGGAAACTTACTCACAAATAATAAAAAAAAAGGGGAATTCCTTACCAACTGTCAAGCCTAGTCTTTATCAAATCCCAACTCAGTGTCCAGCCCAGCCCTTCAAAGATCCACTCATTCTAATACTATGAAAATTCTCTCAAATTTTCATCCTAATCCACCACTCTATCAACAAATACAACAAGGATTTATCATCACAGCCTAGTACGTTGAAATTCCTATATCTTAAAATATTAAAGCTTTCAAGCTTTTCTCCATACCAAAAACCCAAAAATAAAGAAAACACAGACATTGAAATATAATCAAACTTCTGATTCCTTAAATACAAACCTAATTAAATGTTGTTTATTTCAACCCACTGATTTAAATCCACCTCGTACTAATCCTGTGGACTTAAAAAAGCTTACAGATCTACCTGTCATTCAATAATTATGCAATAACTAATTTCCCAATTATTGAATATCACAAGTCTAGTCAACTGAAAAAATGAGATTCATCCTCTTTGGATACCTACGAATTTCTGATTGGTCTATCTTATAATATTAATCCTTCTTTTTTTGAAAATAATATTTTATTCATCCTTAGAACTTAGAATTTTCTTAAGCATATATAATATGCACGTTATTTAATATGGCTGTATTCCTTTGAAACTACTCCGCCGACGGAAGAAGACAAAAGACCAGTCTCATTCTTCGTACATTGTTAACCATATAAAATATAGTCGATTATAAAACGTAATTGTTTTCTTCTTGAAAAAAAACGGTTTTATTTTTCGAAACCACATAAATTCACCTGACTTAAAATAACTCTTCTTGATATTGAAATATAATTTAGATTTATTAAGAGAATTAAATAAATTATTTTTGTCACCACTGATTTGAATACATTAAGAAAATATTAAGATTGATTAACTAATTAGCCTCATAAAATATTTATGAGACTAATATAATAAAATATAAGATGTAATATAAATATATTAATATTAATTTTTTTCATCGGTTAATTGGAATTGATCACAAAAAAATAATACAGAGAGAGTTTTTTAGGAAAAATAGTTAGTTACTCAACTCAACAAACAAAAATTAACAATTAAAAAAAAAAAAAGGAATAATGATAAAGGAAAAACTATTGCAGCGGAGATAATGAATACAAAAAGAAAAGAAAAGGTTGCACTCAGTTTGCAGACATGTGTCAGTGAATAACATTGTTATGGCAAGAAAACTTCTCATAAAAACACACTAAAAATACACCCAACATATTATATATATATATATATATATTAATGTTATTAACACATGTAAAAACAGTGATGTGGGTGTCCTAAGTCACAACAAAAAGCATGCAATATTAGAAAATTAAATAACCAAATAACATGCTTTAATCACACGTAAACATATTCCAGTATAAAAAAACTAAAATTCTAAATTCTATGATGATGTTCAAAAAATGAGAAAAAACAATAATCGTGAAAACGAAAGCATACCTGAATCCAGAAATGAGTTCGTGATTTAACTCAATTAGTGCTTTAACTGAAGAAACAATAATTTTCTTTTTTAGAATATGAAACAATAATCATAAAGTGCCTTAATTGGTATAATCTAAGAAAAATTGATCATAAAGTGTCCATGAATCAATTTTAATGTATGATTTACCAAATTTGTGTTATAACTTGTATGTTTTACCAAACTATCATTTTCATCATTCCTCAATTTTCTGTAGAAAGAATACAGAATGTGGAATGAGAATACTGATGTTTGGTACCTTATCCCATATTTATTATTATAAGTTTCTTTTATTTTTAATTTGGTCTCTCAACAAATTGAAAATCATCAAATAATATCTACACATAAAAAAACTCATGAATATTTTGATACTCATACAATCTCATAACTTAAATTTTAGTGAGTCACTTTAGTTTGACCTACTTGAGACAGCTATACATATTTTATTTAACAAATGGAAGCCCATAAAATTGGATATTTCCAACACATAACACATGAGAATAAAACCAATTGTGATTAGTAAAATTTATGAGATTTTTTGAAATACACATGACTACGATTTGTATGTTATTAATGTCCAATTTGTATAAAATTGTATTTTGAATTTATTTTGTTACATTTTTTTATATTAATAATAATTTTAGTATTGCTATCATTTTTGTTCCAAGGAAACTAATTTATTTTTCTAGTGGTTGATCAATTGGTATTCTAACTAAAGAGGAGAAAGTTTATTAATATTATGAAAGATGTATAATTAAATGAAGTAATTCAAAAAAAGTAAAATTAATCCCAATTTTTTTTATCTTATTATTTTGATCTAATTTAATAAAATACCGTACAGTACCACTTGTCCAAAACTTGTTAGAAGTCTTATCGAAAATGAAAACACGAGCGTTTATTCCGTATAACCTCCTTCCCATAGGATAAGTATGGTGTTTAAACCTTAAAATCCAACTCTCTCCAATTAATGTTGAAATAATATACTATCAAATTGATAAATAAAATAAAATAAATTCGCAAATTGCCTCTTTATTAAAATCCTATTTTCCGTAACGGTTAGATATTAGATATAATATCTATTCAACTCAAGCTACCATTCATTATTCATTATTATCTTAAATAAATCATATTAGCCAGGTACTATACCAATCTTGTCGTATCAGCAAAAATCCAACCTTATTGCCCGCGCCAATGATAAGCTAGTTTTTCACAGGTAATCTTATAAATTAATACTATATTAAATGAATAGAATTCGTCATTTTGTCATTTATATTATGCATACATTAATAAGGAAAATACTAAAATGTCCACCGTGGACAACTCTTAATATGTCCACCGATGACGTGTAATGATCACATCTCCAGATTTTATGGAAAATGAAATTAATGAGTTGACACATATTAATATGCCCACAGTGGGTAGGATAGCAGGACTGTACATTAATATACACTTTATTTGAAATAAATTATATGAAAACAAAAATGACAGATGTTGCGTTTAGTGAAATTGTTCTGATGTAATATATAAAATAGGAAAATTACAATTTTTGTCTCATAAATTCTTATCTTTTTTTTTTTCACTCCAATTTTAAGTATTCTCATTCAAATTCAACCTTCTAACTATCTTTTTTTTTTTTCTCCCCAATTTTAGTTTGATTTTTTTATTTTTGCTTGTGTGGATGTCGGAATTGCTGATGAGGATTTTTCAATTTCGATATCTGCATAAATAGAAATTGACATTTCGAGTAAAATCAGACCAAAAATTAAATTATATACATAAAATTTGGTGATTAAAAAAAAAAAAAAGTTAAGAACAAAGTTATCGAAAAAGATTGAGATTTTCCTCATAAAATATGTTCGTTGTTTTGTAATCAAGAAGACAATTAATATGCTCTTAGACTAAAAAAATAAAAGAAAGAAAGAAGAAGATGAGGACAATATGCTTAGACGTAGGAGAAATAACAAAAAACTAATCAAGATAACCTTATAGTTGCATATTACATATTAGTTCTAATAGTTTCATAGTACATCATTTAAATTTTAAAGCACAACACTTGCAATTAAACAAAACCATAGATATTGGCTGTTGCAATCCCCATTATTTAGCAAGAAAATAACAAATATTATCAGGTTTAATTCTAGAACATGTACTTGAAATAGGGGTTTAAAATCAAATAAATTGTCTTCCAACATTATATATAACTACCTAATCCTAGCTCTCATGATCATTGACCTCAAAACATCTTATCACATTTGTAATGAAAACAAGCCCATGTTAGTTGCCCTAGATTCTAGGCTTGATCATTATCTATAAAAAAAGAAAAATCCCAATACAAAGTTCTCTCTTCATCAACACATGCTATTGATCTCATATATATATATATATATATATGCCAAAAAAGACAGTGCAATTAATCATCCAAAGAATCAATGGACTTCACACCATTCTTGCAAGAAGACAACACCATTTGCTTCACACTTTCCACATCAGAAGAGGCAGAATCCCCTACTTCTTCTAGTCGAAAACAACGGTACATCGGAGTAAGAAAACGGCCATGGGGAAAATACGCAGCAGAAATAAGGGATTCAACAAGGCAAGGAATTAGGGTTTGGCTCGGAACATTCGACACTGCTGAAGAAGCTGCTTTGGCTTACGATCAAGCTGCTTTTTCGATGCGTGGAGATTCTGCTCAGCTCAATTTTCCATCGAAAACAGTGGTGGAATCGCTTCAAAAGATGAGTTTTAGCTGCAATGAAGGTTCATCACCAGCCACTGCCTTGAAAGAGTCACATAGAAGGCTAAGAAGGGGTGATAAAAAGAACGAATTTTGCCACCAGGAAATGGAGATGGAAATGGTGGTTCTTCAGGATTTGGGATCTGATTTGTTGGATCAGTTGTTGTCCCAATGCTCATCTTATGATTCCCAGTAAAAACCTATATTTCTTCGTGTTTGAATTGAAGGATTTGAAAATTTCTACTACTGGTAAATCGGTTGGTGGTGTTTGGATTGATATGGATTCGAATCCTCACTTTTATTTTTAACAAATTTTTTTAGTTGTTTGGATGGATTTTGAAATAATGTCCTCAATCCAAACACAACCAACTTTTTTTTTTAAATTTCTTTGTCTTTTATTTAATTTTAATTTTAATGTTTTGGGGTTCTTTAAATCTGGCTAGATATACTTGTTGCACGTTCAACTTTGGTTTTTTGTTTGGCCCATATCAATTGATCAGTACTTGATAGTTGTTTTAAACCAGACAACACACTTTTTTAAAATGAAAAATTGAATTAAGTTTGGGCTTGAAAATGGGAGACATGTCTTAGGAAATTAATAACATGGGAAAGTGTAAACACAACCTAAATGAATTTATCTTGCTTCCTAATTTCCCCTGTACTTAGGCTGCAAGACATATATAGATCCTTCCAAAGGATTTTTTCAAGAATAGAGAAATGAAGTACCGAGAGGCCACACAATTTTCTCCGGAATAAATTTAAATGTTATAAGTTAATTAAATACTTTTATCCCAATTATACGTGATTTAACATATTTTTATAAACTTTAAATCGGTTCACTTTGCCCTGTACTTTGTAAAATTTGCTATGCTAACCGTAGCACATAAATCCTAATCATACATATGTCAGAAATTAACAGTTATAATGTATCTGATACGGTAACATACATCAAATATAAGGTTCATACGAAAAAGTGGAACGATTTAAAATTTATATAAAAAATGTATAATCATATATAATTTGAATGAAAAAATGTTTTATTTTTTAATGAACGGCTTGGATGCTTCAAGGTTGAGGCTCTCAATCGACCAATGGGATAGAATTTTGTTGTTAGGAATGCCTAAATCTATGATTTTCAGGCCCCGTCACGAACACTGATCGAAAGAAAACCATAAATAATATCACAAAAATTTATATAAGATGGTATCAAGAATAGTATTAGTGATATAAAGTCTTATTATTCACAAACAAAAATTATTTTTACAAACTCATATGTGAATTGAAGAGTGTGGGTTATTGATTGACACATTTCATATAATTAAATTTTTTAGACAGTCTCATAAGAGTTCTACTTAAATAATATAGATAAATTATTGGGTAAGACTATTTCACATACCTCATTCCGTGAGTTGGGAAGGGTTTGACCCAGTCAATTTGGTCAAAGTGGGTCAACGACCAATATTTTGGTCAACATGGTCAACGGTCAATCAATAAAATCAAATGTAATTTTTTTTTATGTATATTAGGTAATACTTTTGTATTATGTAATACTTTTATGTGTATGGGGTAATATTTTTGAGAAATTATAATTTGACAAGTTATACAATATTGTAATACTTTTGCATATATTATGTAATACTTTTGTATGTACCATGTAATATTTTTGCTTCTAATATTCTAAATCCATGATTAATTTCAAAAAATGTAATTTACAAGTAATATTTTTATTCACATCATGTAATACTTTCGTGTGCATCATATATACATTTGAAAAATTATAATTTGATAAATATTACTATGTAATACTAATTTTATTTGTATAATGTAATACTTTTATATGTAACGAGTATTAGTTTTGGTTCTATGACATCAAATCAAACATTAATGTAATTTGATAAATAATACTTTTATTCTCATAATGTAATATTTTTATATATATCATGTAATAATTTTGAAAGTATCACATGATACACAAAAAGGCAATACATTATAAGAATAAAAATATTACATTATAAAGATAAATGTATCATATAATATTTTTATTTATATCATGTAATACTTACCGTTGATCAACATTGATCAAATCGAATCGACCGTCTCACAAAATAAGATGTGTATTTGTGAGACGGTGGCACACAACACTCACTCAATAGAATATGTCATCTGAAAATACCATCATATAAAAGTAAATATTGAAATTCAACCTCATCATTTCGTAAAAGTCATAAATGTACATAAAATCATGAAATTAATCCTACTAAAAAGTTTCTTATAGGAGGAAAAAAAAAGGGGGGGGGGGGAAGGGATTTGTGATATTGAAGATTTAGTGAAAAAGAAGAGTCGAGGAAGGTATAATTGGGCCCATAATGAAATATTCCAAGTCGGCTGTTGAATTCAAAGCACGTGGGATGCTATTTCTGGACTTTTCAATGTAAAATGGATCTGCCGCCTAAAGAGAATATAAAGCCCATTAACCTAATTAAACCCTTCCCACATATTTTTGGAAAAGAGAAATAAATATATAGAAAAAATCTGTCAATCTAAAATATATATTGAAGTATAAAGTATACATGACTAAAAACTAATAAAACTAAAAGACAAAAATTTAAATGAGATCGAATCACATTAATTATGTAAAATTGAATCTTATGATCCAATAAGAAACTTTTTAGTAGGATTGATTTATATTCAAATCATTTATATTTGGATTTTTAGAATGGATCAACTTCGTTTTATGAATCAAGATCCATGAGATCATGGGTTGTTTCTAAAAGACCAGTGTCTCAAAATAAAAATACAAGATGCTAGCACAAAACTACAAAAATAAAGTAGACGGGGTAAAAAAGAAAAAATTAAAATGTCACATATGTGTGTATATACACACATATGTAGACTATCTAAAACATTCTTTAAATATTTATCTTGAATGAGGAAACAAGGGAATCAGAAGACAGTTCATAGCGCGGTACGCTTACATATGATGTTTGTTCATTTTCTCCAAACTTAATTATTAATTTTCTTCTGAAAAGAACTTTATTAGTATTATTATTCATGTTGCTATAATTGTTCTTTTAGGAGATTCAAATTTTAATATAGTCATTTTCATTGTACTTTATTTGTTACCTTGAAAAACAAATTAATATAGGTAGAGGAGTTTTCAAGCGTGCTTGAGGAGATTTTTTTTTCTTTCTGGTTTTAGGAGGATATCAGGATATGATACTCATTGATTTCTCAGCTTTTCTTGATTCCATAGCCATGCAACTGATCCGATTAGGGTATTAATTAACAAACAATTAATATATCGAGAATTTGATGTCTGCAAATTTGATATCTTGTTAAAACCCATTCCAAACACTTTTATGCATAGCACTGTGAACTATCTAGCTTCTTTCTTTCCTTTTCTCTTTTTCTTTTTCAATTTGATTACTATTTGGAACTGAATCATTTATTTCAGTTTTATGTTTCATCTTATATTTCATTATCTTTAATACATGTTATGTGTTAATTAATTAGTGATGTTGTATAATAATATATACACGAGATGTATATATGGTGATTATTTTGCACTAGATTTAAGATCGTAATGAAATAGAAGATCTCTTTTGCTTGTTTTTATCCTTTAATTTGGTAGATTAATTATCTGATATCTAGCTAGCTATTTTGAAAAAAGAAGAAAGTTTAAATCTTGGATCGGAAAACTGTATAAATTTGAAACAAAAAATCTTGTAAATGCTATCGTGTGAAATAATCGATTTTTTACTTTTGAATTTTCAGAGTTTGAACTACTTTTGGAGGCTAATTAAATTTAATTACTGCATCCCCAAATGAAGGGTAATTTAGATCTAACAAATGCATATGGGGTGTGACGGAAATATTGTACTCAAATTTTGTGCTTGATTAATTAACCCATTAATTAATTCGGAATTAATGTGGTAAGTAATATCTAAGTACGTACCACATGACAAACCTGGATAATTGGAGTTGATCGTATATATCATTACTTTCTCTGAATCCAACAGAAATAGTGTTACATATAATATAATATTATATAATTCATTATATGTTAATATAAATTATATATCTCTTTCAAAATTGGATGGTTCCTATATATGTGTGTGTGGGTATTGATGCAGAGTCGCAGACTATAACAAATTACAGATTTAAATAATACATTATGTATTTCTTTTTTTTTTTTTTTTTTTTGGAGAAAATTACATATTAGTAATAAATTATATATGTTAAATTATTATAGTATTTGTGAGTGGAAAATTGGGTGACATTCCTATGAAGAGAAGGCGAGGAAACCGCTGGGAAGAGAAGAGAAGACAGAGTCAAGATGGAAACTGCATGCACTTAATGTAAGAAAATTCAAGCTCTCTCTAGTCTTCAATTGATGATTTTTTTATAAAGAATATCTAGATGAAAATTAATAATAGTGACTGGAATATATTCATATACATTAATTAGTAATTTCATGGAAACCATTAATCAAAATTTCCTCCATTATATGACCCATCACAGGGACTGAACATATTTCTCCAATTCAAGAGGAATTGAGGAGGAACTCAAAAACAAAAGGATAAATTGTAGTCTACTTTTCAATTATAAAAAGATAATCGAATCTGTGACACTTCGTATATTTTCTTTTTCCTGATGTATTTATTAGATGACATATAGTGATATTTCATACTATGCAGATGGTCCGTATTAAAAAATATTTTAAAAGGAAAATTACAATTTTAGTTCTCTAACTTAGAGTATGTCTATTTTTCTATGATCACTTTTAGGCATTCCAAAATTTGGCTCTCTAACTATCATATTTTTCTACACTTTTATCTGATTTTGCTCGAAAGTTCGATTTTTGTCTATGTGGGCGGCACTGAAATCACTGAGATTGACATTTCAAGTAAAATCGTATGAAAGTGGAAAAAAAAAAAAGATATTTAGAGGAATATCAAATTGGAATAAGTAAAATTTGTTTTAAAAAAGTGGAGTACAATGCCTAAAATATGGGACCATGAGATTATCTTGTCTTGATCAAAATGAAATTTAAAACTGAAATATAGATAAAAACAGAGGGTCATATATCAATGATAGTTATAACTTACAATTAAGCAAAGCTGTCATAATCATGGAACAAAAAACCTAACCTCATGGTCTCATCTCTTTTTTCTCCACTATGAGACTTGTGTTTTTTCTGGTCTTTGGCCAAAAGCATCTAGAGAGAGAGAGAGATGGATTCTTTTCAAAAAGATAAAACCCTATCATCCTATAACCCTAATTTTCCAACAGAAGAAGGTGAGGCCTCCAAGCAACACGCAGAAAAACGATACATCGGAGTAAGAAAACGGCCATGGGGAAAGTATGCTGCAGAAATTAGGGATTCAACCAGGAATGGAATTAGGGTTTGGCTTGGAACATTCCAAACTGCAGAAGACGCCGCTTTGGCTTACGATCAAGCTGCATTTATGACGCGTGGATCATCTGTTGTACTCAATTTCCCTCTGGAAAAAGTAATGGAATCATTGAAGAATATGAATTACAGTTGCAAGGAGGGTTCATCGCCTGCTAAAGCCCTAAAGGAGTCGCACAAAAAGCAAAAGAAGCAAGTCAAGGATGTGGTGGTTTTTCAGGACTTGGGATCTGATTTGTTGGATGAGCTCTTGTCTGAAAATTCAACTTCCTAGTATGTCCAATCAGCTCTTGTTATCTCCTTAATTTCCCATATGTTTTTGTTTTATAAAAAGAAAGTTTGGGTTATAACCTTTTGAAGTAAATTTTTAAATCCAAGATTTGTGGTTTATACAGATATATATCTCAATTATATCTTCTCGTAAATTAACCCTAGTAAATAATGGAATTAATTAGGGATTGGAGCTTGCATAGAGTAAGAAACTTCAAATTTAAGTTTCGAATTGATTTCAAGTAATAAGCTGCTTAGGTTGTGTTTGGGTTGTAGGATTTAAAGATGTATTAATTTGAAATTAGTTGGTAGTTTTTAAAAAATATTGGCCGTATGAATTGAAATTATATATATCATGCACTCCCATTTTCAAATTTATTGAATTAATCTTTGACATATATATAACCATACAAGTGATTAGAAGTTTAGAACAGAAAAACTGATAGAAAGATTGAACTATATGAAGTTTTCATATATACTCAAATCACTCAAAAATTAATTCATCTTGGATCAATGAGAATTCAATAATATATATATATATATATATATATATATTATTCAAAAAAAAAATCGGTATTTTTTTAATATTAATTTTTTTAGATCAATGTGAATTCAATATTTCTATTTCTTCAATATTAAAGCATTAAAAAAAGAACTTTTTCTTCATTCTGTAAGTAAGAATTGATTTTTTGCCCTCATCAGTATATTAAAATATCCACTGGTTTTTCAGAATTATATATAGTCCTATAATCTTCTCTTTTTTCATAATAGATTGATCTTTATATTTCATTTTATATTTGCAGATGAAGATGGAAAAAGGTCGAATAGTGGCTTCATGTACGTATCATGCATCCATTTTTAGTTCTAATTATATGTACATAGCGTATGTGTTGAATGAGCAGTAAATATGCATCAAGTACTTTGCACAATCTAATCTATTAAGATGGAGGCAATTTCTTCTTATATGTATATATATACAGAAAGTGTATATGATTAATTATGTACGTAATAAGTAGTTAGAGAAGGGCTTGGAAAAAAAATTGCAGCATAAGAATCCTTCAAATCTCAAAATTTTTAAGGGTAAAATAGTATTATGAATATTTCAGGTAAACAACATAGAGATATGAAAAGCAGCAACTACATCCTTAAATTTTATTCTTTAATCTCCCGCCATACAGAGATTTAAAGAAACATCTGTGATTTAAAAACACATATGTTTTAGACAATTTGAAGGGATTTAAATTTTGTTCAAATTCTTAACATGAGCAATTAGAGACAAATCCTTTAAGTAAGGTTTAAATTTATAATTTATTAGAAACTATCAAATAAAATCGAGAAATTAACCTCCGTCTGCTGCTCCCTTTCAATTAGTCTCTCTTGATTTGTAAATGTTGTACTGGACTAAATGTAACAATATAATTAATTATTTCAAGAAAAAGCAGAGAATTAGAATTAATATTTTCTAGGAATAACATTTATATATGAGATACGTGCTTAATTATTTTAATTTGATATTTATATAATAAATAAACAAGATCTATGATTTGCATGACACAAAAGGATTTGCAATCCTATATAATCTAAAAATCCATAACAAACATGCACGCTAATTGTCTAAAAATCTAACACAATAAACCCTTATCTAAAAATATCACTCTCTTTAAGTCTTAATTATAAGACTCCTACCCATAATCAAAGATGACTCCTACTCTCTTTCGTGCCAAACCCTCTTCTTCTACACAATTCACGTTGCCGGCGACCAGCTCGTCACCGATTTATCTGCCGCGGTCCTATCGGGCGCTACCTAGCCTACCGTCGTCCAAATAGTAATGTAAGTTTTCTCACCCTAAAATTTGAAATCAATTAATGTCACCCACCACTAGTTTCTCTCTTTTCTCTCTCAACAAACTCTTGAAGTTTGTAAATCTGGATTTTTCGTTTAGCAAATCAGATTCAATGATAGAAATCGCGTATATATTGTTTAGAAGAACTCTGTGGTTTTTGAATCTATCTTTCTCTAATTTTAATAATTTACTAAATTTTTGAAGCAACTCTTCTAACTGCACAAGCGTGGGTTAACTGGTTTACACATACATTCATCTCTACCCCGTGTACCATCCCTATGCTCAGCAGTTGTCCGACGAAAAAGAGAGTTAAAGGTTTCATTTGTGGACCATCTTTGACGGGTCGAGAAGAGTCGGGCTACATTGAGGCCTAATAAAAATTTTAAAAATGATTTTGGGCCATTTGATTTGTTCGTGTATAGGCCCATGCAGTATTAGATCCAATAGATATTTTGTATGTAATTTGAAATAATTCAGAAAATATAGCTTTGTAGTCTAAATAATTTCGGTATACCAAAAATTTGATATAACTATAACTTGCGGTATACCAAAATTTCAGTATTTTACGGTGTAGGCTATGTGCATACCGAAATTTAGGTATATTGAAGTTTGGTATATTGATTTTTTCGGTACAATATTGGTATGCATTTTTGCATACTGAAAATTTCTGTATGGTGTAAGATATGGATTAAAATTTTCGGTATACCGTACCAACCATCCCTAATAATAATATATACCCGAGGATAACTGAGCTGATAACTGGAATACTTCAATTTATTGATTCTCGATTAATTTATTTTTTAGATTGTTTAGTTGATTTAGTAGTAATTTCCATTAAAACCGGAACCCCTCATTCTTTGTTATTTCTTATTTTATTGAATTGAACATAAAAAGCATAATTTATTCATTACTTCTTGTGGGATCGACTCCAACTTGTCCAATTTATTTGGAAACATTATCATGAATCTTCTAAATTATGATAATCTTATCTTTCCTATATTTATTTTGATTGTATATGATTTAGTCAATTGTTTATTTTAGAATAGACACATCATGTAATCTGTATATATATCACTTATACAATTGTAGTATATATTGTCATTCAAGAAATACAATTATGTTTTCCATATTGTCATTCACGTAACAGGCTCATCCTGGAGGTTGGTCAATCTTCCTCCCACTACAAATGGTCGTATATCTGACTAATATCATGCCAGCATCTCTATTTGTTCAAGTCATTGCCTAATATACTAAGCTGCGAGTTTTTGGATGCTTATGTTTCGCGTGCATCTCTAGGAAACTCTCTCTCTCATCACATTCTTGCTTGTTTGTTGGCTACTCGACCTCTCAAAATGGATATTGAGTCTGGGAGGATCTATGTTTCTCGACATGTTTAGTTTATTGAAGATTCTTTTTCCGGTTATTTGACTATTTCTCCGACCACTCCCACCATAGATACTTCTGCTATGATTTCCTTGCATGTGCTTTCTTCCGTGCCTGTCTCTACGCACACATGCAATGCGAACTCGGGCTCTAAACAATATTTACAATCCCAAACAACTTTTTGTCACCATGAAACTCTCTTTCCGACTGACATTGAGCCTTATTCAGACAAACATTCTCTCTCGACTCCTTATTGGCGCAATGTTATAACAGATGAATTTATAAAATTTAACATTTTTGAGGATCTTATAAGACACCTTTTATGTTTTAAAAATAATATTTTATTTTATCAACTTATAAGATGTAAGAAAGTTATAAACTATTTTTCGAAAAGTAAGAAGATCCCAACTTATTTTTAAAATAAAAATTTATTTTTAGAACACTTTCAAATTTGATTATTAAAATTACACAAATGTTATTACTAACATCTCATAAATTTCATCATCTTATTTATCCAAACACTTCAACATTATTTAACTGAAATTAAACATTTTCTAAATTTTAAGAATATCTTACAAAATGAAAGAGTTTATAAACTCTAAAAATAAGTTTAGCCAAACATCCCACAAATTAAATTCAAGCATCTTACTTTAGAAAGGGGAATTGTGCAAATAAAATTTACAAGTGTTCTAAAAATCGATCTAGGCGGTGCCTAGGCACTAGGCGGCCCCAAGTCGCACCGATTTTTGTCTGTTCGGTCACTTTAGGCGCTAGGCGGAACAATTCGACCCTAGGCGGGGCTAGGCGGAATAATTCGGTCCTAGGGAGTCCTAGGTGCCAAATACTTTAAAAAAAAAATTATTTCCTTTACTTTTTTAACGTTTTTTGACTTTTTAGCAAAAATGATAGTATTCCTAATGTATTATAAACTTCTATCAAATTATTATTATTTAGTTAGATATAAATAAAAATTTCACAAATTGAAAAATACAAATAAAAATAATTTTATAAATGAGATATGAAGCTTTTACTTGTCCTCCTACATAAAATTAAAAATAAAATAATATAAGAATTCCAAAAATATTTTATAAGGATAAAAAATTAAGAAAAATAGATAAAATAATAAAAATTCTATTTAATTTAAATACGGCACCTAGGCGCCACCTTGGCCCCGACTAGGCTTCCTAGGCGCTAGGCGCCAGTCAAGCGCCCGACTAGCGTCTAGCGAATTTTACAACATTGCTTTTTCGGCCTATTTGGCGCTAATAAAGAAAAGGGTGTGACTATCCGCACCCCAAGAATTTCCAAGCACACCCCAATTTTTTGTTTATTTAATTAAAAAATTAAAAAATAATTATATTTCAATTTTACCCTTAAATTTTGAATTTTTTTTTACCCTATAGCGTGTTCGACCACCAAAGTTGAACGTCCTATAGTGTGTTCAATCACCAAAGTTGAACGTCCTATAGTGTGTTCGACCACCAAAGTTGAACGCGATATAGCGTGTTCGATACCTGATGATCGAACACAAATATATCAGTTCTGATGGTTCCGTTCAACTTTGAGGGTCGAACACGCTATAGCGTTATCAACTTTGGTGGTCGAACACATATATGACGTTCAACTTTAGTGGTCGAACAAACCTCTTTGTGTTCGACCAGCCAGAGTCGAACGGAGCTATCAGATTATGTACATTTTTATGCTTTCTACACGATTTTTACATGATTTTAAGAGTATTTTTTACATATTTAGTTAACCCATGATATGATTTTTATTAATTGCTGTGATTACTTAAAAATCTAAGTGAGAAAAATGAAAAAAAGAAAAAAAAAGACGGGAGAGAGGAAGGAAAGAATGAAAGAGTTTTTAATTTTTTTTTAAATTCATAATTTCATAAGGACAAAATTAGATTTTTATTATTTTTTAATATATTTAATTGAAAAATAAAAAAATTGGGGTGTACTTAGAAAAGCTTAGGTGAGGATAGTCCCACCCTAAAGAAAATTATCATGATATAAACTTAATTTATGAAAAATAAATTTAATGGGTTAATTGGGCTTGTTCTTTTAAAGAACGTTATGGGCCTTTAAATCCTGGAGAGACCAACCATCTGACAATCACAGCCAAAAAAAATAAGATAATAAATCCTCAAGGCATCCATCCACACCAACCAAACCCTAATATCTCTCCTCCAGGGATGAAAATATCCAGAAATATCTACGATATTTTCTCGATATTTATATTTTTTTATGTGATCGATAAAAAATACGATATTTATATTTTTTCACGTGATCGATATAAAAATTAGGTGCAATCGATATATCTCCGATATTTTCATTTTTCCACATAATAGGTAAAAAAACGAGAAATATTGTCAAAATATCAGTAAAATATCGATTTCAATATCGATAGATATTTTCATTTTTCCACATATCCAATAAAGAAACAACAAATTTTGTCAAAATATCGATAAAATATCGACAAAATATAGATTTCAATATCGGTGACTTCATGATACAATTTGTAAGAAAATAGGTGAAATATCGGTGAAATATTGATTTCAATATCGATGATTTCATCCTACAATTGGTAGGAAAGTAGGTGAAATATCTGGGAAATATCGACTAAATATCGATATCGAAATAGTTTCATGGTACAAATTATATGAAAATCCGTGAAATATTATGGAAATATCGATAAATATTGGTGGAATGTTAGGGAAATATAGGTAAATAGCGGGGGCAGGGAACTGCACCAAAATGATCCGGGGATGGCGGGGACCAAAATCCTTAGCAAAGAAAGCTGCTTGAATCCCGATAACGGGAGGCGGAAATCGAACAATGAGGGACGAGTCACGAATCACTATTTGGAGAGAATTGAAAGCAGCTGAAAAGTGTGAGAAATGGAGGAAGAAGCCAAAATGAACTTGCTATTGGTTATGCATAGAAATAGGTAGATTACTTGAGAAAAATTATTAGCCTATGTTATTGGTTTGCTTGTATACTCTATATGTCTATACTAGAAATAGGTAGATTACTTGAGAAAAATTATTAGTCTATGCTATTGGTTTGCTTGTATACTCTACATGTCTATACTCTATATGTCTCTGTGCTCTAATTTTGGCTATTGGTTACTTCTATAGATAGTATAGACAGATCTATTGGTTAATTGTAGACTCCAGATGGCTCTTTGCTACTTGATCTCTGCTTTCTAATTTTGTCACAGATTATTTTGTTTCATGCTGATGCTTGTTCTACTATTGTGTTCCTCTAGAATTAGTTCAATTTCAAAACTGCAGTTAAAATTCATGTTTTCTTTGTTAATCAAATTTCAATTCGTGATATAATTACTATTTTAAAGGATAAGGCCTATGGTCCCGAACTTTGGAAGGATATTGGTTCACTTTTTGAATGGGCTTCGGCTCTTAAATGGAACATAATTTTATCGACTTAACATAATTTTTAAGTAGTTGACATCAAAACTTATTGCTTATATTAAGCCTAGTTTTTTATTGATTATCATTTATTGTAATAATGACAATACTTATCATGTTTTGACCCTTTACAACACAAGATCGGTGATGAAATCAAACATCCCTCTTAATAAGATCAAGAGGATATGACACAAATAGTCGATGCGTTTCATTCTATCACTTATATAAATTTATAAAAATATTAGAAAAAGCGTCTTTTGTCAAAATTATTTTGACAAAACTTTAACATTATAGTGGGTTAAGAAAAAATATCTAACTACGGTCAACATTTTCAAACTAAAATTTAATTAATAATAATTATAACTATTGTCTTTCTTTCCCAAAAGTTGTTCTTGCTGATGTCTCAATTAGTGAATAAGTATAAACTATGAAAGAGGTGCAAGTGTTGGACTTGTAAGAAAGACAACCTAGTATTATATATCCCCACAAGTTGGAGAATCTAATGCCAAATATATATATATATATATATATATATATATATATATATAATACATAGTATAAGGAGAGCATATGCCAAGTCTAAAGTAGGATCAAACTCATCTGCCCCTAATCCCATCATTAAATTCTTAATTATTGTTAATGAAAAGTTAAAGCAAATAAGCATGTGATGAAAAAGACACAGCACTAGCATGGTGGAAGAATTATAGTAAGAGAGTTTAATTAGAACCGGTAATTAAACTAAATTATCTCATTAACACCAAAAATTATACTAAATTTGATCATTAATTTAGTGGGATTGTGGGTGCTTGATTGTGGGGGACCGGGGAGGGGGGGGGGGGGGGGGGTTTAAGGGTCTAGTCCTCAACTGAATGGCCAAAAGCGGCGCCTCGAGCACTGTCTTTTTCGGGCCAAACGTGGCATAAGCTTTTTTAGTAATAAATTAAGGTTAATAGTTTGATTGATCACAAAGCTATCACTTCATACATTATTTATACTAATTAAATTAAATGCTATATTGTAAAGATGGATTTTTATGAGATTAATTATGAATTTAGCATAGTTTTATAACTCAAATCGTTGTTAATATTTCTAATAAGGATAGTTATACTATATATTAAAGTAAGAAAGTTGGCAAAAATTACAAGATTGTCATTTTCCAGTCTAAAAATGTCATGTCAGTAAAAATAAAAAATAAAATTTGTATTTCTTACTTGATAAACTATTTTTTATTGTAGAAGTTATTCTATAATCTATATAAAGCTAAGAGATGAAGAGAGAGATACATTGATTTCTCAATCTATATAAAATTAAAAGGTAAGAAAAATATAGTGATTTCTCAACAAAAGAGAGATGCATAAGAGATGAAGAGAGAGATACATTGCACTGGTGGATTGCTAGTCATACTAATTTTTACATGCATTCAGTTGTGCACCTCTCAACTTTTATTTCCTATATATAATTGTTTTTTTTTAAATCTATTTGTGGAAGATAAAGGACTTGGACCTTCATCTATTCGTCTAAATTGAATAAAGACACAATACATTAGGTACATTATAGTAGATGACTATAATTATTTTTTTCTAGACAAAATTATTGTAAATGTGACATACTCCTAAAAGTCCCAACTATCCTCTCACAATCATATTTGTAATTGTAACTGGAATAGTAGAGTGCTATATCATGAATATACCCTACAAGCTAAAATACTGAAATGATTGCATTTTTTTAGGGTAAAGTGATTGGGTGTTACTTGTCCTCTGGTTCAGTAGAAATTCTAAATTTTGGGACAATTTATCTGATAAAAATTGGACCCTAGCTAGGTGGGATCTGAATTCATCAAACACGTGGAAACCACTTTTATGTCTCACTTATATAATTTGACTGAAATTATTTTCTCGTTATTAATTATAGAGGTTGATCACAAAACCCTACTTTTTTGTACTGGTGAGAAAGGACAGCTTGCAAATGCAATGATTTTTTGGTGGATCTATTTGTAGTATTCATAGATTGGTGAAGTTTGGGTTGCAATGTTTGCCCATGTGATGAAATTCCATCAATTTATTTACAGTGGATTTGCCAATCAAATTTTAAGTTATTCTAGATAGGTTTAAAAAAAAAATTGAAAAATTGGCACTAATTGAAATGTCATAGACAAATGACAATATACATTAACATGATGACTCGAATCAGAACCTATCTTACAAATTAAGCTGGATCATTATCAGATATTTTATGGGGAAAAAACAATCGATAAATAGTGAAGGAAATAAAAAAAGAGCTACTCCAAAATTCCAATAAAAATAAAGAAAAAGATAATAAAATTAGAAGAAAAGAGGTGATCTGGGGTGGGTGTTATGTGGTCTCCCCAAAAAAAAAAGAAGTGCAAGAAACCAAACATGTCTGTAATGTGACAAGAATGGGGTAACAAATTGTACGGCCACGTGACTCAACTGCGTCTTCCCCAATTAATTTGCTGTTCCTTCTAAAGTGCTATTCACATTTCGTTTTGATTGTCAAAAACAAATTGAAAGCTTAGCAATCAGAAGTCAAAAAATTAATATTAGCATATTGTACTTGTGATATATTTATTGTAGTAAATATAAAATAAATAGTAATGTGGAAAAAAAATAGTGGATAAAATTAGTTAGGAAAAAGGAGTGGTTGCATGGAGTGGAAAAATGTTAGCATTAGAAGTGGCATTTTAGTTTTGTTATGGGAAAAAGAAGCCAAAACAATCTCTCTCTCTCTCTCTCTCTCTCTCTCTCTCTCTCTCTCTCTCTCTCTCTCTCTCTCTCTCTCTCCTCTTTTCCTTTAAAGTTTAACCCTCGGCGCCTCACCACTGGTCTCCTCCACTCTCTTCTTACCTTTGTTTTCCCATTATTAAACATCAAACTCTCTCTCTTTCTCTCTCTCAAGAAAACCGAAATTTTGTTTCTTGTTTCATTTGATCAAGAACTGAGAATACTAGATTCTATGCTAATTTACATGTGGTGAGTTGTTTGTTGATTTTGCATTTCAATTGTTTCTCAGTGTCATCATGCTTTCTTTAAGATTCTGATTTATTTATCTATAAAATTTACTTGAATTAATTCATCCTCTTTTTGATTGCGTTCTCTGCTATCCTAAGACATTCTTCTTGTTTTGCATGCATAATTACATTTAAAAAGAAAAAAGAAATTACATTTTCCATAGATATATTCTTATAAATCTAGTTCATGAGCTATTTGTTTTTGTATGGTTAACAGATTAGACTTAGAGAAACCAGTTAGACTTATTTAAACTCACTTGTTTGGGGTAGATTTTGTAAGTATTGGTGGTTAGATTGAGAGTGAAAGTATTGCTTAACTGTTTATTTTTCAGTTGAGTATACTCTAGATCAAGATGAGATGTTTGGTTAAGCTTATTGAATTATAAGTCCAATTTAGAACTTTTATCATATTTCAACAACTATTTTTCTAAATCTTGAATAGCCATGTAACATGCTTCTACCATCTTGAATCAAGAATGCTCTTTGTGTGAGCACACTTTTATCACTAATACTTACGCTTAACTAATATAAAATTCTGATGCAGGGTAGTGACATTCTGTGATCATCTATGAGAACATCAAAATCTGATCTTGATCAAACAGAAAATGATTCTGATTCTGTTACTCAAGTTGCTTTCAACATGTCAATCCAAGAAACCCTAGTGGATTCTTCACAAGGTAGCGTAACCGACCCTAATCACAACCCAGAACCCCAAGAAGATTCCATCTCCCTCAGCTTATCCCTAACCTTTCAAGATGGGTCAACGAGCAGAGAATCCGTCCTGTTTTCATCATCCAGCACGAGTGAAAGTACCAACGAGCCCTCATCCCTAACCACAGCAACAATTGCACGGATCTTTTCTTGCAATTTCTGTCAAAGGAAATTCTTTAGCTCACAAGCACTTGGAGGCCACCAGAATGCACATAAACGCGAAAGAACACTAGCAAAACGGGCTATTAGAATGGGTGTCTTCTCTGATAGATATGCCAGTGTGGCCTCTCTGCCTTTACATGGATCGTCAGCATTTAAGTGCCTAGGAATTAAATCACATTCTTCAGTGCATAATGGAGTTGTACCTCCAATTAGGCCTTCAGAGGTTAAAATGAATGCAAGATTTGGAGATGGTTATAATCTGTTTCAGCCTGTGTATGTTGAGGATGAAGAGACTGAGCTGTTATGGCCTGGTAGTTTCCATCGTGTGGCTAATGCTAACACGTTTCCTGGCCCGATTTTTGGAACTTCGAGTGTGAGCTATGTAGAGAAAACAACAGGGTTTGACAGAGATGCTACACTGGATCTTACACTCAGGCTTTGAAAACTAGCTATCATGGGATGTGTTTGTTAGTTGAATGTGTACACTGTTATCACCAGGGAAAGAACTGGAAATGTCTGAAAGTCAATCTTTCACCTTCATTTGTGTGTATGTGATTTATGATAATGACTTAATGTTCTTCTTTTGATCATTTATTCTGCATTTCACATGCAAGAATTTATGTGATTATGTACAAACAGATGGTAGATACTAAACGTAAGTGTTTCATATCTTATATATCTATATGGGCCTGCTGCAATACATGCAGAAACATAGGCCCAAAACATGGCCCATTTGTTGGCAAGGACTTTAGTTTTGACAGATGCATATTAACCTGGCTTTTCAATTAATTTAATTAGAGTCTAATAATTCCTATTAAACTCCAAATATATGCTCAAAACTCGAGAACCATAAATCCCAGAAAATTTGCATGAAACATCAAAATTTATCAATCATCTTGCATAGAAAAAAATCCAGTGTAGGCATATATACATACTTACATCTGAACTTCTTCATAACCATTGTCTATAGAACTCTTGACAGCATCCATCACCAGCTGAGTACTTCTGCTAGTTTGAGCCCACTTAGTATCGGGTCGAAATCCAGAATCCCTAATGCCCTTAACCAGCCTCGAAAATTCTTGGATCATCATAGCCTCTTGTGGTAACTGAGTCACCACTTCAACTTCCTGAGGCTTCACATTCCACCCAATATGAAGATCAACAAATTTAGCACCGGATGTGAACCTGAACGATGCAGAAGTCTCCTCGTAAGGGATTATGAAGTCATCAATGTGAAGTGTCCCATTGGAAGCACACACTGCCAAGGACATGGTTTCATGCGCGATAAAGGAACAATAGAATGTTGCTATAGTTTCATCTTCGTCCCAGTATAAAGAGGCGCTGCATGTTAGAATGACTCCATCTGAGTTCCTTGTGGTTGTTGGTAGAGCAGTGACAGTTGTTGGTAGTTTTTGGTTCATTGTAAACAATATGGCTCCAATGCAGTACCATCCTGCATCTCCTAGTGCACCAAGGGAGTCTAGTTCTGGTTTTACTCTGATATTATTTTCAAGAAATTCAGGTGGTCCATGATATGATGATGAGCTGTGGATCTAAGGGGCATAGAAAAGCGGCTTATTAGAACAACTAAATCAAATAAGGATCTTCTATATTCAATACTTGTCCTAACATCATAGCAATTCTTGTCTCTTTTCAGGTTCTTAATGTGAACTTTGTTAGAGAGTTTTCCACTGAAATGCTTATAGATTATATATAAAATATTTCAGTGAGAAGGCATACATGGCAGAGTTCCCTGACAACTATTTCACTACATAAATCTTCTTATCAGTAATCAACAGCTTTCCAAACTATGCAAAACCCCCATAAATACATCACAAAAAACAAAATCAAGATTTATAATCAATCAAGCAACATTAAAAAACCAAATATACTTACAGCTTTAACACGTCCAAAGAGCTCCAAATTTGACATCACCTCCTTCATTTTCGCGGTCCTGGGATGATGATACCACATACTACCATCCATAAACTGCAATCCATTAGACTGACACCATTGAAGCATTTCATCGAGCATCTTGACGTCAAGAGCCGTGGGTTTCTCAAGCAGCAAATGCTTACCCTTTTGAGCAGCCATCACCGCCCACTTCACATGGAGACTGGTCGGCAACGGCATGTACACTGCATCAATAGAAGGCTCATCCAGCAATTCCTCGTAACTTCCGAAAAGCTTCACATTTTCCGACAAGTTGTTCTTAACAGCGAATTGCTTTGCTTTGTCGATTGAACGGCTGGCGATTGCGACAAGGGTGGCGTTGGGGGATAAGTGAATTGCTCGAGACACTTTTCTTGCGATCTCAGCGCAACCCATGATTCCGAAACGAATAGGGTTTTCATTTCCGGTCATTGTTCCGTCTTGCTTGAAGAATGTAGTGAGTGATGAAGACGATAAACGAACAAGTATAAGATCAATTATAGAGTAGCATTGTGAGTTGTTTCTTCGTGATTCTTACAATGTCCACGTCCCCTTTTATAACTATCCATTCAAATCAACCGACAAAAACCGATCAAATGGGTACAAAACGTTTTATTTATTTCTATATTTAATTTGTTTATATTTTTTTTAAGAAGTTTTATTTTTGAAATTCAGTAAATGTATTAGTACAGCATCGTCCAACGTAGGGGAAGATTATTTGATTATTTCACAAGTTTAATTTTATTTTATTATATATTTTTAAAATATAATATATTTATTAAACTAAATTATAATTATAAATATAATAATATATGGTTTTAATATAATTTGAATAATTTATAAACATTACTCTAATAGCTGATACAGTAATATTTTTGTTTGGAAGAATATCCCTTCATTCGAAAGTGCAATTTGAATTATTTTATGTTAATTTGTATTCCTCACAAATATATATCTTATATAAAAAAATCTCTAGGGTCAAAAGGTGTTTGGACATCACAAAGCCCACATCTCATAGTGTAGCATATTTGGGCTTCAAAACGCAACCCAATTGGGCCTATTATGGGCTTTTAGTGGTATTATTCTTTATAGAAAATTATGTAGTTTTTTTTTTTCCTCTCTGTGAATAGATTTTGTGTTTCTGTTGGGTTGTCGGAAAGAAATTAATTTTCTGTGTGTCATACTATCATACTTATGAGCTTAAATTTTTTGACTTTAAATAGTCTTGTTTTGTTAATTATTATTGGAGTTATTACAAGTATAATTCTGGCTTGAGTATGTGTCCAATAAGAGCTACCAAACTCATTTAACATATAAATAAACATACTCGTTTATTTTTTCATTTTTTTTGAACCAAACATACTCGTTAGCTCATTTAAAAAATTAACTTGAATACACGACCCGTTATAATATAAACCCGTGAACTATGCGAACTCGTCCAAACTCATCTATGTTATAACTTATATGTGACGGTCAATTTTAAGTACATCTTATTGTCATCCCTAGTAGTATTGATCATACCCTTCTTTATTTGAATGGTACAAAGTAATGTAACGATCTAGTATGGATTATGTTGATACGATACAGTGTAATATGATCTTAGTTTCGATTATACTAAAATTCAATAGGTACCTATTGTAATTTAGGGATTGAAATCTTTTATTACATTTGATGTTATATCTCATATTCCAAATTAATAACCACATGTCACATGTATCAAATGATATCACTAATTAACAAATCACATGTATTAAATATCGTGAACCATGATATATAACATCAAATGTAATAGAAGATTTAGAACGATGTGTCATAAATTAAAATAAAGAAAGATACAGATATCTAAATTTAGTAAAATGTCATAACATCGAAGAAGGGTTCAAATCGGGCTGCATTTTCAAAACTAAGCATCGATTTTAATTGGATACATAAAAAGAAAAAGAAAAAAACAATCCTAGAAACATATAGTTTACATTTGGGCCTAGTGATGTAGCTATCAATCCTTGTCTAAATTAGACCAGGTCCCAAATGGACCATACCAAAACTGTTGAGAAAGAATTGGGCTTCAGGGCCTACCCCCAATTATCCAACCCAACCTAAAGCCATGTTTGGGAAATCAGATTTGCCATAAAATTTTAATTATTTTTGTATCAATTCAATAGTAAAGTCCAAATATCTGCACACAACTCAAGTACCAAAGAAATTCCAGAAGCCAGCCAATACTGAATTGCAGCACTGATCAGATTAAGTTAATACCCCCCCCCCCCCCCACCAAAATCCCAGATTTCACCATCTTCTTCAATTCCCTCATTTTGGCCCTTTCTGATTTTCTTCCAAACATCCCCTTCTTTCAATGTGTGGCATAAAAATATAGGGTGACAGAGACCCTACTTTTTTCAATGTTTTAATTATCTATCCAATTTTTGAAATTTTGGGTCCACTTACAAACTGTGAGAGAATAAGAATAAACTTTGAAAACATTGGTACTTAATGCCATACATTATGATGTATCAGTATTTCAAATATATTTTGATAGTTGGAATCTTTATGGCCTTTTTTAATTTTATTATTTAAATCTAAGTTTCATAAATTGAGAAATAGAGGTGGGAGAAGGATTTGAATGCCAAGTCTTCTACTTCTAATAAACAAGGTTAAATGCCAAGTCTTCTATACATATTTTTATTATATTTTATGTTTCTTCCCATATTTTATTTGATATTGATGTACCATCACTTTTAACACACATCAACATTTATTGACAAGAAAAAAATAAAATTGACCCATTCTATGATATGGGTATTGGGATTTTTGTACGATTTCCAAAATTAAGGGGTGTAAAGGTAAATTAATTTCATATTTTATTACACAAATTCGTTATTTCTTATCTTTTGTTGTAATTTATACTGTGCAAAATTTCCAATTTATTTTTACACAACACAATAAAGATTGCACAAATATTGCAGTTTCAGTCATGCAGGATTATAGTTTTATCCATTGTAGTCCGAAAGAGGTACTTTGTCTCACTCAATTAAAACTAACATGAAGATAAAATATGTAAAAAAAAAAAATTTAAATTATATCCTCTCACTATTTTAGATATGGCATAGAATTATTTGAAATATTATAGTAAATGATTGGTTATCAGCTTGAAAGTATAAAAAGCAAATACATTTATTCGTATTATTGGAGATTACAGAAAATTACAAGAATGTATATAAGACAAACATAGGCATTTGAGTTTCACTTTTACTCGTATATTTAATAGACATGTCTCATCAATTGACATTCTGAAGATCTGAAATTGTTTGTGTATCAATTTACAGGCATAGGGTAAAATAAATTTCTCCCTCAAATCTATAGTGAAAATTCAAGTACAAAATACAAGTGAAATTAATTATTAGTGGAGTACATAATTTCATTGCCAAACCCAAGAATAATCATATCTGAAACTTTTCTGAATTCTCATTCAACCTAGAGGCCGTACACGATTCATACATTAATAATCACCATATACGGACCTTAATAAATCTAATTACACCACTGAATGATGTTTAACATATATTAAGTCAGTAAAATATAAGATGAAATATCAAAAATTACATAAAATATATAATTATATGTTCAATCGACACTGTTCTAGACCTTTTTCTTTTTTCTTTTTTATGAATTTCAGCGATACAATAAGTGGTTGAATCAAAAAATTTATGACCACTTAAAAAAAAAAAAAAAAAAAACTAACGTTCTTCTAAGCTCCACTTAACTCATTGAGTTATAACCTAGAAATTAATCACACCAATATTTAGAATTGTGACAAATGAAAATCCAAGATATTTTATCCTATTGAAATATAATGTGTAAATATTTGATTTAAAATAAGACAGGGATTAATTATATGCCTCGTGTGATGTCGGTCTCCTTAACAAATATGAATCTTTTAAATATTAATTACATCTAGTAAAATTCACTAGACAAATATTCATCATCATTTCAGTTACAAATATATATTGAGATATGTACATGATTCTAATTTGTTAATTAATTAACAAATAAAACGTAAAAAAATTAATTATTATTAAAACACTTCACAAATTAATTAATTTCATGAGATAAATCAACTCATAATTCATAATTCAAACACGAATTTATAAAAATAAATTTGATTAATTGTGAATAGTGAAGCTCTGTCTCACAAATTTACATCCTAAGAATGTTTTATATGAATTTTTATTTAAAAAAAATGGTTGTGAATGAGAGTAGAGGGGAGTAGGTAGGGATGATTAAAAGGGGTAGAAGCAGAAAAGTTAAAAAAATGGTAGAATTAATGTATGGTGAGAAAGGATGTCAATGCCCCGCTTTAAATGCGGGGTACACAATATGCTCACCCACTTTCCTAAATTACCCCCATAAATAAATAAATATATATATATATATATATATATATATATATATATATAAAAGACAATAATCGATTAATTCTATTCTGCCTATATTGATAATGTCGTAAGCGTACTAGATGTGTAACATGATATATTGCTCTTGTGAAAATTTTAAAAAAATTACTATTTATTTTTCAAGATATGTTGCATGACCTATATCATATTACTTAATTAAGATATTTGTTATATATTCAAACTTCAATAATTTGATTTTTTGAAGAATTTTTTTCATGGACCCTTTTTTTTTTTTTAAAGAACTCAAAATATGATTAAAATTTATTCCCTTCGACTTTAGTATTCAACATGTGACCACCAGATAAATGACTTTCTTATTAGAAGAGTGCTGTGCACAGATGTAAATTTGCCAAATCAAGTCGAGTTAAGTACACTATAGTTTATATTTAATTTGTTCAAATTTTTTATAAAAGTATAATTGACTTATTTTTAAATTGAACTTTGTAAAAAGTATAAGTGAACTATCAATTTGACAAAGCCAATCGATGTTTAGATAATTCTTGATTTGTACTGATTTTTTTTTTTTACCGATCAAGCTTGGAACTTTAAATATTGTAAAAACATAGTAAGAAATATATTAAAGCTTGTTCGTACATCCAAGTATTAATAAGAAATCAATTTCAAATAAATGTGATTTGATTATCAAAGAAATTCTATCTTTAAAATAGTGTAAGTGAGATATTGGGAAATAAATAAAGAATTGGAAGATGATGGTGAGTAAAGAGTGTAGTGTGTCCCCATCTAATTGACCTAGGGCAGTGAGATATATAGGCAATAAATACAAGAGCAAAGAAACCAGAATTCTATTCTCTCATAAATAATAAATAATAATAATAATAATAATAATAATAATAATAATAATAATAATAATAATAATAATAATAATCATAGTGGCATGATGGCCTTGTGATGGCCCCCTACCCCCCCCCCCCCCCCCACCCACCCCACACAGGGTCTTAACTTTTGTCCTTACAAAAAGTAAAGAGAAACCCTTTCTTAACACCTTTTTTTTCTCTTTCTTTTCTTCTTCACACTCATCACCAGTCACCACCACCACTTTAATATCTCTCTCTCTCTCTATCTATCACATCTACGTGTGTATACAAATACAAATATAAATAGAGAGAGAAAGAAAAGAAATTAAAGAAATATATATAGGGGAGAGAGAGAGAGAGATGCATGGGGGGTTGAGTTGATTCAATGATAAAGCAATCGATTACGAAATGATTTACAATCTTCCAAACACATCCATCTTTTCTGTTCTGCCAAAAAAGTAGTGTACTCTTCTGCCTTCTTTTCATTTATTACTCAGTTTTCGAGGTTATATACATATGGGCCATCTATATCTATCTATTACTCTATTTTAGACATCCTTCTTTTACCACCCAAACGTTAAATTAATGGTTTCATGTTGACAAAACACTCTTGAGTCTTGATCCTGTATCAACAAACTAACAGCGAATATTCTAGAAATATTCAAGAATAGATAAGAGCAAATCTATTTCAATTTATTTTTTGAATTGATGTAAATCATTCAGTGGTCGCGTGTTAAATAGTCTTAATACGCAAAATGATCGAGGAATATTATAGAATTTCCCACTCGAAATCCATATTTAATTCATTTTCCAGTTCATCTATTTCTACTGTTATATACCATGTACTGGTTAGATTTCTATATTTTTAATTTGTTTGAATTTGTCTCACACTGTATTTGAACTTTTAGTAACTGCACAACGCACCCAAACTAAAACATATATTCATTAGAATGATTTTTTTTTGTTTCTTAACGTGGTTGTGGAAAATGATTGAAGCTAGTTATATCAATGTCTTTTTAAGTTTGCATATGTTCCATGTGATTAAATATAAGAATCCAAACTATTAATTCATGGAGGATCCTCAAGTTTCCTGTTATATTTCATTGATTTTTAATCTGTAAAACAACGTGATTAATAAATAACAAACAATATAGTAAAAAAATTATGATATAAATAAAGAAGAGTTATATTTACCTAATGTACAACTTTTTTATTTATGATCCAATTAAATGAAGATACAACATTTTATAAGCCATTAATTATCACTTATAAGTCCCTTATACCTCTATTTTTTCTTAGATATATATGTCATTTACATGAGCATATTAATATAGCATTATAAGATCATGAATGATATATTCGAATACATAGCCTGTATTATATATTTATATTCCTTCCTTTTAATTCCTTGCATTTGGCCATACACTGTCACCGAGTTAATGTCTGACCCCAACCCACCCTGTGACAATGCATACACACAACCACTTGCATGTTTCTTATTAATTTACTTATTTTATTTTGTCTTAAATTGCGTTGCTATTGATGCATGATACATTTGAACTATGGATTTTATTATAAATATTCATTGTGTTTACAAGAATTATTATAAATCCATAGCTGATCTTGTTTTGAGAGATTATTTTTTTGAGTGATGTTAGGGAATATAAAATATATTAGAAATTAATTCTTCCTTCAAATCAAATGCCTAAATCCAAAAAAACTATTTTTTTGTTTTTTGTTTTCGTTTGACCTTGATCTGGTGGTGACAGTGAAGATATTAAATGAGCAGTAATAACTCATAACAAAGATACTAAATTAGCAGCAGCAACTTTACACTGAGATTTTTTCTTGAATGAGATTGGTTTGGTCAAATACTTTCATGAAGAAAATTATATATATTTATACATATAAGTTTATGAAGCTGCTTTTATTGAACCTAAAGTAGTTGATAGACAAGTACAAGAAGAGTGTTTGTGTAATAAATAGGTCTCAATAAAGTTGATGAGACCTGAGATTTACAATTATTACTATTATTAATAATATTTATTACGCCTAATTCCTTTATCTCAAATTTATTGTTGTTATTTTTCTAAATATCTTACAGAAAAACAAAACTCATTACATGAAAATTCATGATATATATTAACCTTGATTGTAATATAATCAAACGTAGTATTTAGTTGTAAGTTGTAACCTACTCTTGATAATCATCCGATATGATTCATGTGAATAACTCCCTAACTGCAGTTCTTTTTTAGGACAAGAACCTTGACAAGCCGAATAAACTAATTATAAGTAAATTATATATTTCTTTAAGTAAACTTCTCGAACTAGTCAATGAATCTTTTAATTATTTATTGTTCCAAAGAAAATGTTCAAGAGAATTACAAAAGAATAATAATTCCAATTACCTCATGCCAACAAATTGACAAGAGATTGGAATCGTTGAGACAATTAGATTTATTGTTGATCTCATGATAGCTAATGCGAGATTAATAATTACAGACTTGATTGACATGAGATTTATTTAATTGTCTAAAATTTGGATGGACTTGGTTATAGTAATTATTAAAAAAAAAAAAAAAGACATGGTTGTTGTCTTTTATCCATCAAACTTTTTGATTTTATCATTTGAATTCTTTAATTTATCTTACTTTATCATATGAACTTTACGATTTATTATGTTATCATAACAGATTACCTAAGATCTGACACATGTCCAAAATTCTAGCATGTGCGGTCAGAGATTGAATTTAAGTTGTCGTTAAATGAAAATGTATATTTAAACTAGAAAAATTCAGATAATAAAATGCAACCCAATAAAAATACTCCCATTAAAAAAAAAAAAAAAGCTAAGTTGAATGAACACAAAAAAAAAAAAAAAAGTTGGGTCTATTTTACTAAGTGAACTTTGATATACTACATGTGGAGTATAATCGTTATCTTTAACACTATTCACAATGTGTATGGATACTAATCATTAATTAAAAGTAGATGTTGACTCATAGTCACCATGTTTTTTTTATATGGAATTAGAGAATGTCCTAATTATATGCCATATTATTGAAGCCATTGTAGTATTCCAAGTTTGTTGTTAATTTTATCTTCCAAAAAGAGTGGGTCATATATCACCCAAAAATATGATGGATTGATATACTTCACTAGAAAAGAAATGTATCAAAAAGAATTCCTCGTAGCTAAGAAAGAGAGAAAGTGAGAGAGGACATAAGGAGAATTAAATCACTTTACAAAAAGGTGATAATCAATTTGCTTTATTAGTAGTATTGCTGTCACCTTTCAATAAATTGGACATACACAAATTTTCAAATCAACGAATTCATGAAACGCCATCATATTCTTTCCCAAATTAAAATTCTCAATATTTCTTTTGAGCCAAATTAAAATTTTCTATTATTAATAGGATGATTATCATGAAAATTAAATAAGACATCAAGATCAACGACGATAAAAATTATAATAATCACATGTGTCTTTTCTACAACACAACTCATATAGTACTAACTTGAATTAGTTTCACTAGTTTAAGAAAAACAAGGTTCATAATTTGAATTATTTATTTATTTATTCAGACATGCAAATTCATATATTCAGACAAATCATGTGTGTCTCTGTCACTATTCACTGTTTATAATATACTACTCTATATCTCTAGATAAATCAGACAAATATATCATCTCTTTGCTACAGATATTAGATAAAAAGTTTTATATTTTTTCATTTTTAATTCGATTTTTAATGATAATATTGTTGACATTAATACTGACAATGCAGCCATGATACTTTAAGTTGACATTTTGGATGTATGGATTTATTTTATTTTATTTTTTGATAAATATGACACTAAATTGAGTAATAAATAATCTCTGTGTCACGAATTCGAGATTCAATTCAGTATCACGTAAAATAATTTTGTCTTTTTCCAATATATATGTATAAAATTGTAATGTTTTACATCATATAAGTTATGTTTTTCTATATGTAATTTGATAAAGAATGATAAATTGGACCATCTCAACCACTGCACCCTAATTTATTTTAAATTTGATACTATTTTAATGTAACATTTGTCATTGATCTCCGACGGTTCTCCTTAATATATCATAAAATATAACAACTATATAATTGATATCGATATCCAATATAAAAATGAATATATGTATAGATAGTTCCATAAATCAAGGTTGCTATATATTAGCATTGTTAATTATACCGATATCAATTACAAGTCAGAATTTTAATATCGATATATGCATCAATATTTTCATTGATATTCAATATATTGATATATGCATCAAAAATCATTTCTGATATATAAATTGTGATATGAACAAATTTATAATATTTAATAATACTCAAAATAAAAGGAAAAAAAGAATAGAAAAAAAAAAAAAAAAGAATAAGAAAGGAAAAATAAAAAAGAGTAACACAAGAGTTGATCGCACAAAAATAACGTCTGAAATGATTTGACGCAATCATATGATGCACTACCAAAACAACCATCAAATTTTGATAAAATACCGCAGCGCTTCATATGGTCTTATAAAATGAGTTATTATCATAATTAACCATGAAAAGGAATCTTAGCAAATTAAATATGAAATTTAATTTAAATGACAATATTAAGTTGCCACGTAGCATTATGCCGCTTGTGACAGTTCTGATCATGTCACATGCACCATTAATTATTAATAACTCAAATGAATGTTCTCTTTTTCTAAAATTTAATATTTTTCAAATTAAAATGCGTGCCTATTGCTATACTAAATATATGGATACAATTGCAATTGGCATGGGAAACTCTATCTTCTAGTGTATTTCATTTTTTATAATTGAATTAAATATAATTTATAATAATGATGTTTTATATGTTTAAAATTACTACAATTCGAAACACAATACGCTAGGATTGAGTACATTATTTATATATATATATATATATATATATATATATATATATATTCTTTACATCTAAAAAGACGTTATATTTTGCATATTTTTTCGGAATGTCTTAAAATAAAGTTTGACTACTAAATATAAAAATTGTTTTCCTCTGTATTTTATTCAATTTCAGTTATACTGTAAAACTATATATTCGTAATTCTCCAACCAAGAAAACACACATATATACATATATAACCAACAACAAATATGGGGAAAAAAGAAAAGAAAAAAAAACTGGATTAAAATAAAAAAAGAATGAAAAGCTGCGGAAACACGGAGCTTCCAAAAAGTTCCTCTTGGATTTTGTAATCAATAAAGGTGATTTTGGATCTTTATATGTCAATTATATGAGTATGTCATGTTTGTTGATTTTTTTTTCTTTTGAGGAAATATTTTTATTGACTTTTACACTATTTGTTTTCTAAATTTTTGAGATATAGATATACACACCACACTCCATCTAATTCAATGTAAATGATTTTTATTAGAGTTTTGTTTTAAATTAAGAATTATTAAAATTGAAATTTGATTTATTCCATTTTATTATTTCATCTTATATTTCATTGTCATTAATACACAATATGTGTATTAATTAGTAATGTCGTTTACACTTTACAAACATAACTCTATAGTGATTATTTTGAAATAATGGATGAAATACCAAAATAACATAAAATATCTTATTTGATTAATATTGGACAACAACCTCTCTTTTCACTAATTCCCTAATTTAGCATATAGGATAATTAATATAGTAAGTTAAAAAATATATGATGTTTTATGGATAACCTAGCATTAGCATTAAATTTGAAAGAGAAGTTGGAATATAGCTTAAAAAATAAATAATTTAAAATTAAATTTGACGTTAAAACTCATTTAAATAAAACTAGAGTCTAGACGTAGTATACATACACAACACATAAACTACTACGCGTATTGGATACGAGTTTCACCAAATCATGTGTGAGTTTCACTTTTTTTTTTTTTAATGAGTTGGGAGGGAGTGAAAGGGAGAGAGACAATAAAAATTAGAAATCTTGCATGATTCAAAGTTCAAATCATGATCAACGAACAATATACATATTTTCTAAATACGAAACTATGATAGAAATATAGATGAATTTAATATTCAAAATTGGATTAAATAATGTGGTTTTATAAAGTGTATATATCTCTTTTTTTTCTTTTTCTTATAAATATTGGGTATTCCCTGTTCGTGCTTAAAAATATCTTTCATATAATTTTTTTAATATTTTTTTATATTATTAATTTATAAAAATTCATGAAATAAAAAACGTAAATGAACATAGACATAAATCACAATGGTCGAGTCATATCACTATGGTAGTAGCTGGCAATGTGAGCTAGCTTGCAAAAAACAAATAGACCACGAAGCTCATTCCACTGATATGGACGTAAATATTGGTATCGGTAAAAATATCAGTACCTTAATTTTATGGGAATATCGATGGATATATCAATTTCGGTGGAGATATCGGACATTTTTTTTTACATATGAAAATTTTGTAAAAAAATTGAAAAATATATCTAGTAGTTTACAGAATATTATAACTAACATTAATACATATATTGAACTTAATTTAGCCCTTTCCAAAAATGAATTAGCTGAGCATTTATGGTGTAATAATTCTTATGTTTAAATTTTAAGATTTTGGACCACTATTACTATTCGAGCGACACTTGTGTGCCTCTTGGGCACGAATCCTAGGATCCGTGCCCCTAATCCGCCCCGACCCGACCGACCTACGCATATATATATATTTTTTTCGTGCATATATCCGCGCATATACTTTTGAGGTATTACAGATTTGTTCTATAAGTATTACAAACATGAACTAAAGGTATGTGATATCTGAAGAGTACATGTGTGATACCTTTAAACCTGTCAGGTGTGCGTGCGGCGTGAGCGCTTGGCGTGGAGCGGGTTTTGATATATTACAGATTTGTCCTATAGGTATTACACATGAACTAAATGTATGTGATACCTGAAGAGTATATGTGTGATACTTTTAGAGCAAATGTGTGATACAAACAGGTGCGTGCGGCGTGGGCGCACGACAAGGGTGCGTGGGAGCGGCCCATGCAACAGGTCGGGTTGGGGGCACGGATCTAAGATCCATGCCCCTGGGGCATACAATTTTTTGCCTTACTATTCTGTGTTTCAAAAATTATGAATCAAATTTCACAAGACAGTCCAAGAATGAAAATATCGATATCGCAAGTGATATTGCAACCTTAATTTTACGGATATATCGATATCGTAAAAAAATTGAAAAAGTGACGGATATCTTATTAAAATTTTGGAAATTTAATATGAAATTTGAGGGATTATTTTAACATATCATTACACATATATTCCACCCAAAATCACAATAAAATAATATATTTAAAACTAACTATAGATAATAAGTTTTATAAATATTGTACTTCATAAAAAAAAACTAACAATATATTACATAATACAATACAAAATTACTAAAATTAAATGATACAATACACTAGAACCAAAAAGATGACCTATGAGGTTCAAACATAGTAGATGGAATGTCATTTTTGTCCAGACAATACTGATACCAACTCATCACATTAGAGTACTCATGGATATAGTTATGCACATGTTATTCATAAGTTTCTCTATCTCACCCAACTGTTTCACCATGAATTGGATAGTGTATACTTGTTGGGATATTTTTGACTAGGTTTAATGAGACAATGCAATTTTAGATGATCTTTTAGAGTACCTATTTTCCACGTTTTATAAGTGGAGTTTAGTATGTTTATCTTATCTTTTTAAGTTAAGCTTTGAGAAGAAGCATATATCAGAAAGATAGAGAAAACTGATGTTAGCAAGATCCTGGACTTAAAGAGATCTTGAAGACTGTTTTTCAGCATGGAAAGTCAGAAAGCCTAGTTGCTGTTCAGAATCAGGATGCTGGAACAAGAAGTAGAAAACAGATAACAGGAAGCTATCCACAGGTTTCTTGAACAGGAAATTGTTCAGGAACAGGAAGTTGAAACAAATTAGAAAGAAAACGCAGATCAGGTAGTTGACTGCAGGTTTCAAGAATAGGAAGTTGTTCTGAAACAGAATCCTGGCGCAAAACAGAAAGCGGTTACTACAATCAGAGCAGCAAGCAGTAAGTCTTTCTAACATATTCAATGCAGTACGAGGAATATACTGGATACAGTACGAGGATTGGTTCTTGTCAAGGTTACCAGTAGATAGAAGTTTGTGACGAGCCAATGAGGTGTTGCCACCTGGAAAGCGGCTTTGTAAAGTACTGTAGCTGGAGTATGGCGTCATTAATGCGGATTAAAGTAGGACATGCTCTGAAACCCTAATCTTCCACGATGTATTAAATGCGAAGATTTGAAGATTAATTTGAATTGCAACAAGGACCATGTCTCTCTTAAACAGGCATTTTCCAAAAACTATATATATAGAAGGATTGAGTGACCTTGAAGACTACTGAACAACTGAGCATTTTATCTCTCTAAGCTATCATTCTTTCAAGCTAATTTTCAAGCCTTCGAGTTCAGTCACTCAACCTTCAGAAGCAGTCAAGTCAAGCATTCGAGCTCTCTAGTTCAAGGCTGTCTTTGAGCTGCACCAATTGAAGAAAACAACATATCTTTTTAACCATTTGTTGTGTGCTAGGTTGTTTTTGTTTGGTGTCCTTAGCTGGAAGGATTAGATCCTCGCTAAGTGTTTAAGTCTTGTGTAGGTTTTATAACTCTGTGTGAGTTTTTGTACCCTGTGTGGGATAGAGCCTAGGAATCTCTGATTCTAGTAGGTGTAACTTGTTAGGAAGAGATTTGTAAAGCTGAGGCTTGTAAATCGAACTGACTTAACAAAGTTCCTCCTCTGAGAAGGAGTAGAGTGGACGTAGAAGGATTACACCACCTTCGAACCACTATAAGCCATAAGTGTTTACTGTTTATCTTACTTGCTGCATTGCATTGTTGCATATCTATCTTGTTGCATTTGTCATAAGCATAATGGTCAAAGGATTGTATTAAAATCATATTTGAAAAGATATATGGTTTTCATATAGAAACTTTATCTTAGTTTATTCCGCTGCATACCGTGATACCGAGTTAGAAACCTGAATCAACATTCTGCCAGGTTTCTGAAGTGAATCAAGTTATTGCATTCTCTGTAGAATCAGGAATTTGTTCATAGAAAAGTTTTAAAATGCAAAATCGATAGAGGTTCATTCACCCCCTTTGAACCTCTGACCACTTGGGACCAACAATATTAATTCAATCATATTGTTGATATTCATTTTGATCTCCATACGACATTTCTTGAGGAGATGGGTGATGAAAAATATCTTGAGTACTCCAACCAAATTGTGAACTTTCAAAGGTGTCAGGAACATATGAATCATGAAACATATCACTACGTTCATTACTACCCATATTCATGGAATCAAAACTGACTGAAATTTGTTCAATATCAATAGATGAACTTTCTTCTTGATTCCATATACGTCTTCTAATGTATTCTTTTTCAATAGCCCCTATCCTTAGACCTTCTTCTCTACTTTCATGATCCATATCTTGTGTTGCATGACTAAATTCGGCCTCATCGGTGAATGGACTCAATAACACTTGGTTTGAAACATAATCTTCTTGATTATATCCACCATTGTCATCATCATCATTGTCATCATTTCCACCATCACTATTTCCACTATTTCTTCCATCAGCAGAGCTATTTGATTTTGAACTAGAAGATGTATGACCAACTTCTTATTGTAATACTTGATCTATATCAATGTCATAATCACGAGCCATAGCAGCTACTTTTGGATCAGGGTTTCCTTCATTGTCATCTAAGTGTGCTGGTCGAACCCATTGAAAAAATGGATCATCTTCATCATCATTTTCTTCTGCAGTTATATCTAATAGGTCTAGATATTCATACTTTGCAACCTTATCGTTTTCAGCTTCTATATCTCAAATCCTTAACTTCATATTGTAATAGTAAAAGACAAGTTGTTGAAGTTTCGGATATGCAAGACGATTCCGCTGTTTAGTATGTATTAATGCAAAAGTGCTCCAGTTCCTCTCACATGCCGAAGATGATGCCGTTTGGGATAATATTCGTATTGCTAAATTTCTTAGTGTAGGCGATGAATGGCCATACATAACCCACCACTCAGCTGACATATACTAATAAACATAAAATGCATATTAATTTTGTTGAAAACATATAATATTTGAATTATGAATTTAACTCATCTCAAAGAAATTTCAACTAATAAAACTTACAAGAAACCATTGTATTTCAAGAAGCAATGGCAGCACGATCAACAAATCATTTTCTCCCGTCACGAAAATATGTAAGCTACACATTTATTACAATTTTATATTTTTTTTACTTAAAACAAGTATATTTGTATATAACAAATAAATAAATAAAATTTATATCACCTCATTCCCAAATTTAGCTACACCATAAGAGTTTGGGTCCAACTTGTTAAAAACTTCATGAACCGCTTGAATTAACATATCATCACCAACTCCTGAACGATATTGGAATCACGGATTCAAGTAATAAGCTACAAAATTAATAAAAGATTGTTAGAGTATCGTGTAATTAATATAAAAATACTTTAAATTCATGTAAATGACAATTGTTACCTGCTGCATATAATGGATGATAAAACGTATGATCTCACCTAGATTCAATTATTTTCAGCATCTATCGTGATCCTTTTAAGCGTTCAACCTTGTCTTTCATAACACGAATTAAGTCATACACGAATTAAGGTCTTTCTACCTTGTCTTTCATAACACGAATTAAGTCATACAATATGGGCATAGTAGGAACGACCTCAGTGTCCACTACTTGAAGAACTTGATATAGGGGCTCATAAAAATTAACAACATGTTGTACACCATCCCAAAATGTGTGATCAAGAACTTGTCTTTCTAACTTTCTGTCAAAATCTGTTTTACTTAATCGGTTATTTCCCCATTCATCACTCGTAAACAACCGCTTCAAGCTAGACTTCTTCTTTAAAAGGCTGTCCAACACGATATAATTCATCACAAAATGTGTAGCTCCTGGTCGTACAATATCGTCTTGACATACCTCTCGCATTAGTGCAAGTAACCACCATGATTATAAATATAGTTGGTTAATTATCTAGCCTTTGAAATGACCTCCGCAACACTCTCTCTTTTTTCAATATCCTCGAATATTAAGTCGATACAATGGGCGACACATGGAGTCCAATACAAATTATACTTACTTATCAGTTTTTTTCCTGCTTTAACAAAAGTCGACCCATTATCAGTAACAATTTGTACGACATTCTTCTTCCCAACCTCAAACACCACTTCTTTTAGCAATTCATATATGTATTGATGATTCTTGATTCTGTTTGAAGAATCAACCGATTTAAGAAAAATACAGTTCTGCCTTTATAGTAGACCATGAAATTTATGACGGACAACTTCGTCGGTCCTATCCACCCATCTGACATGATAGTGCACTCATAAGTCTCTCACTTCTCCTTTTGAGCATTGACATACTCACTCATTTCTTTATACTCCATATCGAGGTATTTATGTTTGATCTCGTATGGACTTGGTGGGGGTACTCCCGTACCTATTTCTTGCATTCCAACAATCATATTTTTGAAATCATGTGAGGATACTTTGTTGGGTGGTAAATTCTCATAAATAAAGAACTTACTCACAATTCTGCCCAATTTTTCTTTGAGGCTGTCAGGGGAAAATACATCTTTGATCTTCTTTTGTTTTGTTCTTTCTGATTTGTATAAAGATGGTGCAACTAAAGGTGGTTCCACACTTGATTCTCGAATACTATATGTTCGACGAATTTGTGAAGGTTCATCAACACTTAGACTTGAACTGCCCCTTTTATTACTATTCCAAGCCTGTTTTTGTTGTCTTTCCCATTCACTAGCCTTTGAAGCTTCCATGACAACCCGATATGATTTTCGTTCTGATCGATCAAGATCAGCGGGATACATGAACACATCATCCTTATCTTTATCTTCATCATCATCATACTCATCTCTCAAGCCTTGATGCAGTTCTGCTCGAATGTCCTTTATTTTTTCAACTTTCTTTTATTTTGTAATATTTTTCATTTTTAACAAGTTACGAATCTCTTGTTTAACTTCAGAAGGCACATTTAGGCATGTTCGTGATTTTTTTCTAGGATCTGTATGGCTCAAATGATATTTAAAATGAGTAATGCCTCCACTTTGAAGTACAAGACCGTAGAAATTGCAAATAGTTCCATTTTTGTTATTAGAAATGGCTCTACAATATTTCCAAGCAGGATCAAGTCTTGTATTGTCTAATGCGCCACTACCACTTCCCGTTGCCATTTAAAATTGTTCTACACAAATTAATAAAATATTTAATTGTTATCATTGCACTTATTAAATGACCACAATACTTTTTGAATACTAAGAGATTGTAATATTAGTTATAAAGTATCTGGTAAATGAAGACCAAACAATGACAAGTTTGGAAGAATATTAATAAATCTTCTTGATAATTCTTTTTCGGTATAAATTAATTAATGAATTTAGATATGTGCCAACTAGATTTATTTCATTAAGTTCCATGAATTTTTAGAAAAAGATTTCACAAGAGGTAGAAAACCTCATTTATGTAGTAAAACTGTAAAATTAGTTTTTATATTTCATCAAAATTAACCCATCAAACCCACTAAATAGATCGGCCAATATTTTTATAAATTGTCATTAGTTAATTTTAATAATAATTATCATTTTACATACCATGTTTCACCTTAACATAATTAATTGTAAAATTATTATTTTATAATAAACTTCTAAAAGTTAACTATTAACGCTTCACCCAACATATACATAATTAGCACAATTAAGCATATCAATTTACAATATACCAATAAAATGCTATTTTTATCAACTAAAATGAAAAAAAGAAAGATTAAATTTACATACCAATTTGTAGTCTTCGAAATGACAATTGAGAATGTTTGATATATATAGTGGTGCAAGTATTTCCTCTCCAATGTCACTGCCCTCTATCCAGAAAAAATGAATAAATTAGATACATTAAAATAGTCATAATTTAGAAAGTAAATAATTGAAATTAATTTAATCAAAGATGTTGGGAGAGAGATACGAATATCATACCTTGAAACTCAAAATGCATGATAGAATGTTCATTTGCATCTATCCTATTATATAGACAAACATATCATGCAAAAAAAAATTACAAAGAAAAAAAAGTAAATGAAGTAATAATTGGTTAAAGGAATGGAAATTTCAAAAAGCCACAAAACATGGTTATATATATGGATATGAAAGATTGATGTGATAAGAGAATATATTCCTTCTACTATCAAACAAAATACACAATACAAAGTAAAAAAAAAATCACATATTTCAATTTTTTGAATCAAAATCACGAATTTTGATATATATGTGATAATTTACGATATATCCGCGATATTTCCCGGTATGCATCCAATTTTGTACTACACTGAACCGATATCGATACCGATAGCGATAATTTATGATATTTTGCAATATATCCGCGAAACCCAGGAAGAAATACATTAACACCCAATATCCATATCGCAATATCCGTATCCGCGATATTTCGCCATATTTTCATCTTTGAGACAGTCTCACAATTTATTTATCAAAATATTATGTTTGATAATTTTTTTTATAATTACCATACGTGTTTATAAGGATTGATAGCAATCAAAATATGATAAAACGTTACCACAATTAACGTTTTTCTTGTATATGGTAAAACAAAATTGACTTATGTTAGTGATAGTGATTTCTCTTCACTTAGTTCATAGGTTACCATTATAATTAACTTATGTTAATAATACTAAAAAACAAAATTGCACAAGTACATAAGTACTAAATATTGCATTACATGTACAAAACAATAAATAAATATAGATCACAACATCCTTTGAAAAAATTAAATATTTTAGTAAAGTATTTGAATAACTAACCTTTTTATTCTCTAAAAATCTTGAATCCTCTTGATGTAAAACAATACTTGTAGAAGGGGAATATTTGTGGAGTGTGATTTTGCTAGTTGAAATTGTTATGGAATGTATAAAAATATATCATACATTTACAGATAAAAAAGGTAGATAAAAAATTCATGAAATGACTAATTTTTGGATAAGAACTCTCATCTCCATTTTAATAAATGATGTGGAAAGTGGTTCCATGCAATAAATTCATTAAAAAAAATTAAAAAAATAATAAATAAATAAAAATACCGACATATACACAAAACCGATATATCGGCGATATACCGCAATTTTATAAAGGGACTCACCGATATCGACATTTTATCGATATATCGCCAATATTTTGACAAAAAAAAATGCTGCGTATTATTATTTCGGTACATCAATTTTAGCGAAATTTCGCAATTTTTTCATCCATGTTGTGATCCAAAGACGACCTAGATCTTTTCCAAAACTACATATCATTAAAAATATTTATTTTTTTTAATAAAATAATTGTCGATTTACAACAAAAAAACACAGATCTTGTAAGTTGGAAATATGACGTTATTATATCTTCTTTCGAAAAAGAATTAAAACGAAATATCCACAAACATTTGAACTACATTTGAACTACAAGAAAAATAGGATACAACAACCCCCAAAGACAACCCTTTTGTATGAATTTGTATAGACTTTTCAAAATTTACAACCCTTTTTCCGAAAAGCGTTGTCTTTGTTCAAAAAATTCGCTCAAAGACAACCAAATAATGGGAAAGACAACGCTTTTTTCATAGGGTTGTTAAATGACGTTTTTTTTTTAAATAGACAACGTTTTTTTCAAAGGGTTGTCATATAGCGGATTTTTAAAAAAAAAGACAACTCTTTTATGCAACGCTCTTTATGAGTTGTCGTATAGCGCATTTTTTTTAAAAAGACAACTCTTTTATGCAACGCTCTTTATGCGTTGTCTTTTAGTGGAATTTTTTAAAAAAAGACAACCCATTGTGCAATGTTTTTTTTATGTGTTGTGTTAATATTAATTATTTTTTAATTAAATTAAATTTGAAAATTTTAATTATTTTATGATGTTATCTTATATTATTTGCATTAATATTATCTTATATGAAAAAACTCATAATTTTATAAAAATAGTATTTTTATAAAATATATTAAAAATATGCACTAGTATATTTTATAATTGTCTTAAAATGAAATTAGATTAAATATTACTAAACATACTAATTAGTCATTAATCTTCCAATTATATATATATATATATTGTTAACCTTTTAAATATATTAAAAATACAAATAATATTGTGATTCTTCAATAATATTTTAGGTATTGAATAAATCTATGTACGTAAAAATATATGTAAATAAATCTATGTACGCAATATGACAAATAGTCCAACAAATTAAAGTAAATAATAATATTTTAATTGAGTCACATTTATATTTTGTATCGTGAGTGCATTAACATTTTGAGTTTTGAACATTCATATGTTGGCCATTGAAATCGAGTTAAATACAGTAATATATCAAAATTGGAAATCAATGACTTATATTAATAAGTATTAATGGTACTTTATATATAAAAATTAACAAAAAATATGTGATAATATTAATTATTTTTTAATTAAATTAAATTTGAAAATTTTAATTATTTTATGATGTTATCTTATATTATTTGCATTAATATTATCTTATATGAACAAACTCATAATTTTAAAAAATAGTATTTTTATAAAATATATTAAAAATATACAGTAGTATATTTTATAATTGTTTTAAAATGAAATTAGATTTAACATTACTAAACATATTAATTAGTCATTAATCTTCCAATTATATATATATTTTTAACCTTTTAAAATATATTAAAAATACAAATAATAAAAATTAACAAAAAATATGTGATAATAAAAAATTGAAAAATATCAAAAATTGAAATAAAAGAAATGCATGTAGAATATTACTACATAAAGCACTAGTGGTTGGAGTACCATCTTATCACTTGGGTTCGAATCCCAGACAACGTGTCAATATTTGACATGATGTGTTAGTACTAGCACGTCAAAGTTTATAATTTTTTTGAATTTGGATTGAAGTTATTAGTCAACGGATTGAAGTTATTAGTCAACACTATAAGAATTTCAAAGTTTATAATTTTTTGAATTTGGATTGAAGTTATTAGTCAACACTACAAGAATTTCGCCATTTAACAACGGTTCCAGCGTTGCAAATTTTTTTTCGCTATCCGTTGCACGAAAGGGTTGCCCTTTTTTTAATTATACAACACTTCAAAGTAATGTTTATCTTACTTATATATTATGAGCCTGGAACCGTTGTTAAATGGCGAAATTCTTGTAGTGTTGACTAATAACTTCAATCCAAATTCAAAAAATTATAAACTACATTATACAACACTTCAAAGTAATGCTTATCTTATATATTGTGAGCAACAACTAAGAGATAAAATTTCAACTGGATTGATTCTATTGGAGAAGTGGGTGAATAGATGAGGGAGATGAAATATATTTTAAATTTGCATGAGAGAGATGAACGAACTGTAGAGATGATGGGTGAAATCATTAAAACGAATAAGAGCATTAAGGCATTTAGAAATATTTTGGATAAATTTTAATAAAAAACTTGTTTTTTAATGAACTGAGTAAAAATCATGCTTTATTACGACAATCAGTTAGGAAAACATATTTTCACTTTTAAAAAATCCAATATAACGATTGCGTCCCAAATCCAACAATCAGCAGTAAATATATTAGAAAAGGAAATAGAGAAAAACAGCTGGGATAGAGACCATGAACATTGTGATGGACCCATACGAAGAATGTAGCACATGATAGCGTAGACTCAAAGAGTTGATTACATTCTTTTAATTTGCATAAATTGAGGCCCCACCAAACTAACTTATGATAAGTCAATTTATGTATTTAATTAGCATATGACTATACTATACATATTTCAAAATTATTATAAAATGAATTTAGTATATTTTAAAAGTATTATATTATTTATTTTGGAATTACATATTTATAGTTTTAGCATTCCTACATCTACTTTAACAATTAAATTTAACACAGTCTGATTAATATATTATTTAATTATTGAAACATATGTTCATTTGTAAAAGAATATAATCTTAATTCATATGTTTCTTGTTACATTAGTTATTTTTATTTTCATTTGTTTATATTTTACAAAGAGCGAATACTCAAAGATTTCCAAACAAATTTCATAGTATATATTTTTAAGAACATGTTTGCTAACCCACTTTTTACTATAAAAAAACACTAACTCACTTTCGTTTTCGTATTTTCTTTTTGATATTTTCTTTGAATTTTTCAATAATCACTCCCACTATTTTCACAGCTACTATCCTATATATATATATATATATATATATATATATATATATATTATATTTTAAAACTTAAAGTAAAAACTAATAATCAAATTTGAGAAAATTTAGCATTAGACCATAAGTCCTCTAACCGTCTTACTTTTATGCATATTATAATAAAACATTGAAGTAAAGTGATTTTTATATTTTAACAAATGCGTATTTAATCAGCCACGAATAATTGTCAAGTTTGCTCTTACCAGACATCAAATTGTACATTCCACCAAACATTTGGGGAAAATTTCCCCATGTTCATATATATTCTAATTTTCTAATTAAAAATAGACACCAACATGTTTGTTATAACAAAGAATGTAAAGATACCCTCCATGGGTAAATAGTGGATTCCTAGTTTCGAATTTAAGAATTTCAAATCATGAAATTAGTTTATAATGTGGATTCCCTGAATAGCACACATCTCAAATGGTCTTAATTTATCTAAACAATCATGAAAATGAGGGTGAACAAAATATATTTTGTTTTCCGGATAATTTACTTAGATGATAAATGAGATAGTTGCAAATTATACTGACTATTGAGGCTGATATTGTAAATTTGAATTTTGAGAAAACGAAATATATTTTGCTCTCTTTTAGGATAAGGAGTTTGTAGTGATATCAATGAATCAAACTTCAAAAACGGATTACTTTATTTAAAAAAAAAAAACTAGACCCATCATTATAGCTTGAACGAGAATAATAATAATTAATGATTCTCGGTGAGTACTCTACATCACCAAGAGTGTTTATGTAATCTGTTTACTCTCGAATTTTATTATTTTATTTTATTTTTAAATTTGCTTTTTCGGGTACACCTTATTAATCAGATTTTTCTGATCAACTTCCTTAATTATTTATGATATATGAGTCAGATCAAATACGAAGGGAGCTGTAACTAAAATATATAGAAATGTAAAGGAAACAGTAAAAATGTTCATTAGAAATTAAATACTGTTCCACTTCTCCATAATTTAAGTTGGGAAATTTTTTATTTTTATTCATGTTAATTAGATGTCGTTCGAAAGTAGCGTCTAAGTTAAAAATATCAATTGTAGCCCTATAACTTAAAAAAAATTCAATTTCAGGCATTTTTTTCACTAAAATTTGTAAAGTTCATCCAAAACTCTCACATATTTTAGAAATTTGGGAATTTCCAGCCACATAAATAATGCTCAATGTTACGCAATTTTGTTAACTTGGAAAACTATTTTCCATTTTCTTTTTTCTTTTTTACAAATTCCTACAACAAAGTCACTAAAATCACTCTACATCAGCCAAATGACTTAAACCTCAAATTTCCGTATCATGTGCAAGTCATGTTTCAATATAATTTCAACGAATTTTATAAATTTAGATGAAAAAATAATTGAAATTGAACAAATCACAAAAAATCGTGTAATCATATTTCAGGATAAATTACTTTTCCCAATTTATGCTGCTACTTACGAGATGGAAATTCATTCAATCGTTAATTACTTTACTCAAGTCAAGAAGCTTTGGTTGATATGCTATTATTTTCTAATAATTTCTCCTTTTTTGTTACATCACTGGATAGAGAGATTTGGAGGATAAGCAGACAAAATAAACCAAACTTCAAAAAAATCACAGCAGCAAAATTCTTTGTTTGAACAGCATCCATATAGCTCGAGAAAAACAAGGCTTAAAATAATTAATAATAGTGTGCATGATTTTGCTTACAATGGCAGTAATATTTTATTCCTTAATATCATGTTTTCAAAAAGTGGAACACGTACCCAAACAGCCACACCATTAAACAATACCTTTAGCATTAATTGCACGAGCCAAACAACGTCTAAGAACTTTGTGTCATCACTGTAACATCGTAGAAGGTGTAACGCTGAATTTTTGCGATATATATACACTTTTTATATAAATATTAAAAAGATATCTGAATCCGTACATAATTTTATGTTTTAATATTAATTAAAAAGAAAATGTACGTTAGTGACCAAATTATATGAAAATTACTGAAAAAATAAATGATCGAAATGAAAGTAGATAACCATTTGTTGAATCAACAAATATTCAGTGATAGGCTAGGTGCAAAGAATATGTTGAATAAGACCCCTAGAGCATTAAAAGTGGTAAGAGAAGAAGGATGCCCACAAACAAATATAAAAAAATAAAGAAATTAATTAATAAATAAATAAATATCCTTTGATTGAGCCTAGGGTTTTGAAAAATAGAAGCCCTAAAAAGAGATTGAAGGAGGGGGAGGACATAATAAAACCTAAGATGGCAGACAAAGTTGTTGAAAGATTAGAAGGGAATATTTGGGAGTGTGGAAGAAGAGGAATTAGAAGGTAATGTGGGTTTATTTTGGTTGAGGCACATGCTAAATCCACTTCCACTACAAAACAAACAACCCTTTAATTTGTGGCTCTCTCTTTCTCATCCTAGTCAATGCTCCTCTCTCTCTCTCTCTCTCTCGTACACATGCTTATATTCTTAGTTAATACGTATATTTAGATTATGACCTTCATTATTTTAGTGTACCATATCTATCGTTAGTTTTAATAGTAGCGAAAAAATAAAATTTTATCCTGATTCATAACATCTATCTTATGTTACATAGTTTTGTATAATTTAAAAAAAAAATTATTGCAAAAATCACAAATTTTTTCAAAATTGTAATTTTAACATGACTTTTGGTTATTAGTAAATTTAACAGATTTTCAAGATCTTGTGCATCCATAACTAATCGGCAGACTTCAGGTATTTTAGAAATCCCTAATTTTTTAGAAATTATGAAGAAAACCCCAAGTTGATGCTACTACATATAATAAACATATATTAATTGACCTAAAAATACGAATATATGGGATTAAAAGAAGTTCGAAATCTAGTTGTTGGTTATGAATGCACAGAAAATTGAAAGTCATGTTAAATTTGCTAATAACAAAAATATATGTTACAATTACAATTTTGAGAAAGTTCGTGATTTTTGTGTAAAATTATCCTATTAAAAATTAAAATTTTAATGAGTTTGAGAGAGTGGAAGGGAGGGAGACGATATAGACTAGAAAATTTGTTTGATTAAATTTGAATTTTGATCATCACAATCCCCACTTTTATAAAGGTGGAGTGTCAATTAAGCTACAAGACTCGGTGGAAAACTAGAAAACATTCATTCTACAAAAATCAACAAAAAAAAAAAAAAAGAACTAAAATTGATTTTTTGAATACTACATGAATAATTTACACATATTATTTAGAATTTTGTTTTAATAAGTTAATTAATTTTATAGCTCAATAGCAAAGGTGAGCAGACATTACAAATCCGACTATGAGAGGGTATTTAATTACTTCGATTTATTTTCAATATGCTTTTAAATTTATTAAAGTGCCAATATATAAAAGAATTAATTTATGGCAATCTTTTTTTTTTAAGTGCCAATATACAACATAATTAATTTATGGTATTCTTTAAATAAATTAGAGTATTACTTTTACTTTTGACAAAAAAGGATAATTAGATATTGCCCCAAATGTTGATATTGTCTTTGGAGGGTTTCCAACATTTTTAAAAAAGAATTACCTAAACATTTTGAAATTCATTCTTAACCACTAATATCTCTTTTAAATTGCCATAACTTTTCAGATAGTGGTGACCAATGACCAATTGATAACGCAAGTTTTCCAATCTTTATTATTCCCCTCATTTCCACCCCTCCAGGCTCATTATATATATATATATATATATATATATATAAACATTAAAAATTAAATCACAGTAATAACCACCGCTAATATTACAAATCCAAACATAACTAATCAAGCCAATTGATTTTTCATGATAAGATTTTGACTTTTTTCAGGTTTGGTAGAATTATAAAGATGATTTTAGGATAAAACGAATTAGACAGGGTAAAAATTAAAATAAAGATATGATACACCAAACTTAATTATGATAATATATAAAAGCTAGAAACAGAAAAATAAGTACAAAATAGTGTGATTGAAAAGCACATTGATTTTTCAACAAAATGTAGCACTGTGGTCTGCCCCATTCTTAACATGAAAATGGGATTTCTTTAATGAGCATCCAAGTTGGAGTAAACATAAAAGAAAAAAGAAACAATATCGTGTGTTCGTGTGTGTATTTTTGTGTCTGTATGTCTATGCCTTGTATGGGTAAGAGAGAGAGAGAATGAGAGTTAGTTTCTGTTTGAAGAATTTTTAACCCGTGGTCTACGGGGAAAGAAATGAAAAAGTAGCAATTTATCTTGTTATCATGTAATAATATAGTTTCTTGTTTTTATTACATGAATTTAGTGATTCATTGCGTGTTTTGACTAGTGAATGTGAGCCCTCTCTTCTACTGTCATTTTCCGAGATATACTCTCGAGGAATTACACCAGACACACCAAATCCCCCCCCCCCCCCCCCCCCACTTCTTCTTCTTCTTCTTCTTTCCATTCATTTCTGGAATTCCTTTCTCTCTCCTCTCTCTCTCTCTCTCTCTCTCTCTAAACACCATTTCTACTTGTTCTTCTTCCTTTATCTTTTCAACTACACAAGAAAGATATTGTCTTTTCAGACTTATGAGCTTCTTTCTTCATGTCTCTCTGGATTCTCTCTCCTGACATCAAATTTCATTTGGTGGTGAAGCTGATAAAGTAGTGAGAGAGAGAGAGGGAGAGAGGGGGTTGTACCCTTTGCTTTACTCATTGTACTCTCCCTCAGGTTATTCAGTCATCTTTAGTCCTTTATAGAATACCTAGGTCTTCCTTTCAAGACTTTTTATTTCTTATTACTACAAATCTCTGTCTACTTGAAGATTTGTCAATCTCTGCTCCTTTTTCCACTTTTCCAGATTGTAAGCAAAAAAAATCAAAAGCTACTAATTAATTTGATTTCAAGAAAATTCAAGAAAATGCCCTTGGAAGGGATTTTCATAGAGCCCTCTTCAAAACCAGTCCCTGATCTCTCTTTGCAAATCAGCCCCCCTAATAATTCATCCTCGACAATCTGCAACTCCATGAGTGAACTCGCATCAAGCTTCGATCTTTCCACGAAATCGAAGACCTGCAATTCCTTCTTCGACCTCTCCTTAGCTCATCCCACCAGCCACGAAACCCGGCCTCAAAACCCTTACCACCATATCTACCATTCAAACAGCCATCTCAATCAGATCAACCATGGGGTTTCCGCGCTGGATGTATCGGACGGCTTGAGACCCATCAAGGGCATTCCGGTGTATCCCAACCGTCCATTCCCATTCTTGGCTAATTCGGACAGAGTCAATAAGGATCCAAAGATGTCCTTCTATCAAATGCCTTCTCCTTCTTCGCCCTATTTCGCCGCTGGGTTTGATCTTCAGATGCCGTTTTTGAGCCACGGGGGTAATGCTTCGTCCTCCACGGCTGCGTACAGATTACCCGGCGGCGGTGGTGGGAGGTGTAATGGCCTGACGTCAGCGTATCAGAACCACCACCAGCACCACCACCATATGAGTCATCAGTATATGGGGCCTTCTTCTCATGAGGTTTCTCATCATGGGATTATGAGATCAAGGTTTCTGCCCAGGTTGCCGGCCAAGAGGAGCATGAGGGCTCCGAGGATGAGGTGGACGAGTACGCTTCACGCGCGCTTTGTTCACGCTGTTGAGCTTCTTGGTGGACATGAAAGTACAGTCTTTTTCTTTTGATTAATAGTTACCTTCTTTTTTTCAAATGTTTAGTAATGTTTGTTGTTTTTTGATTAATTTTTGGGATTGATTATAGGGGCGACTCCGAAGTCGGTTCTGGAGCTCATGGATGTTAAAGATCTCACACTTGCTCATGTCAAGAGCCATTTACAGGTAGAGAGAGAGAGAGAGAGAAAGAGAGAGAGGATATATGTGTATGTGGGCTTATGAATGGGGGTTGGGTTGGTCTGGGTCTGTTTCACCGGCACAATAGCCGATGAATGCAGACTGAATGAGTGAATGAATTAAAGAAAGGGTGGAGAGAGAGAGAGAGGAGACAAAAGAAGGGAAAGTGATGATTTATCAATAATACAGCTCATTACTACCTTCTCAAACATCAACCTCGTGATTAATGATGAAACCAAGACATGACGCAGAAGCCCAGAAACCAAGTCTTACACTACTACCCTCTCTCTACTACACTCTATCACCCTACCTACACGAAACTAATATATATATATATATATATTTCTAGAGAGAGAGAGAGAGAGAGTGTGTTTGTTTGTATTCAAATTAACTTTTCTTTGGTTCCATTATTGTTGATTTTAATTTCCCATCTGTTGAATTCTCATAAATTGCGTATATAATTCCCAATGCAGATGTATCGAACTGTTAAAACCACTGACAAGCCTGCACCTTCCTCAGGTACATAATTCTCATTGCTCACTAATCTTCTCTTTTTAACTAAACACCTTTTTTATCTAATCTAATCTAATTACATATCCACATTGCTCACACTACATACAAAGAATTGAATTAATATATAATTTGGGTTATTCTTGTGAATAAAATTCTTGAAGGGCAATCGGATGGATCTGGAGAAGACGATCTGTCCACAATCGGCAACAGCAGCGACCGGGCCGGGCTTCGGTTATTCATGGACCAGAAAGGCCCGCCCGATGGATCTTTGCACCAAGATGTAGCTGATAATTACCCTTCCACCGCCACAACCTTGTGGAGCAACTCTTCCAGGTATGTTTATACCTATCACAACACATAATTACATACACACATTTCCACGTGTTAATTCCTATGTCTGAATATATATATACATACATATATATGTGTGTGTATAATAAATCAAGGAATAAGCGTTGAATGCCGTTGCTTTTCCTTTTGCATGGTACTGAAACTAAGAATTAATGCAAACTCACGTCCACCATTTTTGAAGAATAAAAGGGTTCTTATATGGCAGCTTTTGCTTTTGTTCTGTTTCTTTTTTTCTTTTATTTTTTATTATATAATCTTTTGTTTTTGCAAGATTTTCACCTGAGATATTAGCTTACACATATCTTTAATGAGTACTGGAAAAACAAAAGTCAGAAACATAATTAAAAGCCAAAATTAAGATAAGATAAAGCAGCCTGCGCTGTACCTTTTCTTTTGATTAGTACCTTTGAATTATTTCTTTAATTGTGTTTCGTAAACTTATTTATTTCCTAAACCCTTGTTCTTATTCTCTTCACGAGGAAACAAATCTTGAATATTGGACCAAAAAAGCAGCAGTTTCTTTACTTGATTCATCTTTAATTCCCTTTGTGAAATATTAAGTTTTATATGTATGTATCTATTATTTTTTGTTATTTTTACTCTCTCTCTCTATATATATATATATATATCATATATCATATATCATATATGTATGGGACATGCATATTTGCTGGCATTATCTGAAACTCAGAATATTCACTTGCTGTGTAAAAGAATTTTAGGACACTGTTTAAAACAACTTAATTCTTTGTCATCTTCTCTATTTGAAATCATTTTTTGTTTCCTAAATGGATTTATTTGTACTCATTGAGTCATTTTTGGCACTAATTTATGGAAAAGGAAAGACGGCTTTTAAATAAATAAATAAAAATTTGTAAGAAATACAGTTTTCTTCTTGTTAATGATTCTTATAAAGCTTTGTCAAGCGAGATCTTTAATTCAATGTGTTTTATTTGATATTCTACAATAATCACCATACAGACTGTGTATAAAAGACATAATTGTGTGTATTAAAAAAAAAAAATTCAAGATAAATTATCAGCATGTCATGGATGATCTAAATCTTAGTTGTACATTTAATTTCAGTACAAGGTGTTCTTTTTTCACTAGCATATTGTCCTTTTTGAGATACACTTTCCTTATTTAGAGGTTTGAGTTTTCACCATCTCTAAAGTCTGAATTCGGGGAACTAGTTTTCATATCCATAAAATATTTCCACTTTTATTTTCAGAATCAAAGATATTAAATGGCCTACATTTTTCAACTAATGGCCAAATAAAATTTAGGTGTGCGTTTGGATGGAAAATATTTGATTTAATTGACAGAGATAAATACATGGAGATGGACGCTTCTATCTTAAGTTTAATAAACTTCAAAATAATTATCATGAAATAGCTTAAAGTGTTATAGTTTTGAATTAATATTAAAACAAGATTGACAATTTCATTATTATATTTTAAACTCAAAGTTGGCATCTCAAATGCATTCCTTAACGAACATTACTATATTTGACCTAAGATTCACAATTTTATTTATCGTATAAATAGCCAAATATCAAATTGATATAATTATATATACATTGCAATGATCTAACTACTAGTATATTTCTTGCATCGATTATATTACAAGATACACTTCCTTTAATTAGTAACTTATATGTGTGTGTATACAGTCCTTTTTAATTTGTAGCTATTATTTTCTGCACTTGTATCAAAGTTGCCTGATGATACTACATTTTATCCTTGTACTAACAAAAAATATGTTAATCCTAATTGTTCTCAGTAGTAGAGATGGTTGGATACAAGCTAATAATGGTGGTGATTCAGATGGGCTCATAAGATCATCCTCCTTTCCATCTGATTCAAATTCGGGTCCTGTGATTGAGGTAAATATTTGTATGATCATTTTTTGATCTTGCATTAATATTTTTCGTACTTGATTTAATAATCTACACGATTTAATTTGTTACACTTTGTCATCTAAGCCGACCTGTCTGGATTGCCAGATATATATGTCTACGTTGCAATGTGAAAATATTATGATAGAATGCCTAACACACACACACACACACACACTATATATATATATATATATATATATATATATATATATATATAATTGAGCATTTTTGTGTGGATGGAAATGAAAATGTTGTGTTATTATTATTGAGTTGAGACATAACATTGAGTTGCAACGTAGGATTTGCAGGAAAGTGAAAGTTCATGTCCAAAGAGCTATTTGATGTCGGTAAATGAACACAAAAGTCCGAGCTTGGAGTTCACACTGGGATTGAACAGACCTAATTGGGAGGAGAAATAGCAAAACCTTTATTCACTGCTCATATAAACATGCATGCTTCTTTCTATCTCCATTTTGGAAATTAATTTTATATATTTATATATATATAGTGTTCTTTAATTTCTCTTCAATTTGTGGAGGAAATCCAAGGCAAGATTACATGTAAAAATGAGGTAGTAGGATGGCGGGCAATCGATAAGATGAAGTAATTCTAGTTTTTTTTAGAAAATTCGTGCATGTTTACTCCCAATTTTTTGCTAATTCATTTTTTTTTTTGGGCCATGCATTTTTTTTTTTTTTTTTTTTTTTGAGGTTTGGTGTGGATGATATATGTTCCTCAATTTCTTTTGGTATTTCTTTCTCATGTATGGATTGGTTAATCACTGGAAGCGAATCGAAATTGTCTTTTTGGTTTGAATCGAAATCAAAGGAGAATCTCAATACAGTGTCAGGTTCTAAATTGGGGATTTCATACTTTTTGTTCAGTTATTGTTTTTAAGGTCGGTAAATCTTCTATAATTCGCTAGACGATATTCAAATGCTACGACGTCCCGTTGGTGCTTAGGTGGCATCTAAGCAATTAAACATGACTCCTTATTTTAACTATTTTTTTGAAAAAAAAAAACTAATATTTATAAAATATTATGAACTCTTATTTTGATTTATTTTTCAATTTATGTTAGAGAGTAAAATCTTAATATCTTATATTAAATTATAACCGTATATGCCATTTTCAATGATTAAAAAAGATGCATTTCTCAACAAAAAAAAAAAATTGGTTTTTGTATTATCGTCGAAATAATAATAATTTCACATAATCATATAATAATAAATGCAACGTTACACTATTCTACTAAGCAGTTAAAAAAAAGGAAAGAAAATGGCGCCTTATCTGCCTAGCTCGTCTGGTGTGTGAAGTGGTTTGAAAGAATAATAAATACATACAACATTTGGGACCGTCCAAGATCAAATAACTCAGCATACGATCCTTTAACACATAAAGTGGCTGAATAGGCTAAAATCGATGTAGGTAAATATACCCTGGACCGATTTTAGAACATTGGATTCAATTAACAGAACTACACCAAAAACGAATAATATATAATTATTTTTAAAAAATAATATTTCTTAAGCAACAATTTCACATTTTGTACAGCTTCAATTATATCAATAGACTCGTATTTTCTTGAGGACCAAAGCATATTCGAAGCAGGACTGATTTTCTTTAGGCCCAAGGGAGAATATTTTCCAGCACGGTCCATTTTCTTAAAGATGGTTGGTATTGGGCCCAAATACATTTTCAATAATGGGCTAGTACAGCCCACAAGGAAGAACATTTTAATGGAACTCAAAAACCCTTTTCAGGTTTTGCCCTGTCTTTGTGCTCTGTTCTCGCCACGAGTATCAAACAACGTAGTCATTTAGTTCCAAATTCCGGGTAAGTTACCTCCTTTAATCGCTGCTAAATCGTCAATAGTTGAACGGATTCGAATGAATTTTTCTGCCATTTTTATTGATCCAAGTATTGCTATTTTTTTGAGATGTAAATGATATTTCTTCTTTATTAGTTCATTTCTCGTGTTTTGCGAAATCGAATTACTTCTGTTTAAGCATCTTTATCTCACGCAATCCTCTTCTCTTTTGTTTTTAAGCTCGATTTGGGAATGTCAAATTATCTGCATTAAATTCTTATACATTTTCCTTTTTATTTGTTTGGCTTGGAATGCAGGAAATTGGACGGAAGATAGTCGAAAAGGAAGAGTGGAAAAATGGCTCTAGGGCTTATATTGGGGATAGGGAGGGTGTTCAGAAGGAAGCGTACGTCGTCGCTTGATATCCTGACGTCTAAGAGGGCCCCCAAAGGTTATTACAAGGGCAAAAATTGCAAACCCACTGGTTTTCATACTCGAAAAGGTAAAGTAATCTAAACGCGGTGATACATAACCATGATCCAGAATTCATTTCACGGTTAAAAATATGCTGGAATTGGTTTATCGTGGAGGCACTAAACTGATTGAGTATTGGGTGACCTTTTCGTGGAGGCACTTAAGTCTATTTGGGTGACCTTTTCTAACAGATAGGTAATTTATGTTTGTGTGAAAGAGTTTTTGGTGTTTTGGTCTTTGAATTGTATTGTTCCGAAAAAATATGTTAGCCAGGGTTTTAGAAAAAAATGATGTTAATCTATGTGGTAGAATGGTTTGGAGCAAGAATCGGCAAAAAGACCGTGATAGCATATATAATTTCAAAATGTAATGTTCAGAAGATGCAAATCTTTCTAACTTAAATATATCTTCTGTATTTTAGTGATGATTGAATTATATAATTCCGTATAAATATGTTTGCCTGGGTTTTGGCTGATAGTACCCATGTGCTAGACTGGTTTGAGAAACAGAGGAAAAGACCATGACAAATTATTTGCTTGATAATAAGCTTAAAATATAATTGGTCTGAAAGATACATTTCTAACTTCATTTGTATGCGGAAATAGATTTTTTTTTTGTTGGGGTTGGTGGGGGGTATTAGACAATGTTGAAAGCTCATCAACCTGATGTTTCTTAATTACTTAATCACATTTTGTTTGTCTACAGGTGGTTATGTAGTTCAGCCTGAAAAGTTGCCAAATTATGTGGTACCTGATTTGACTGGCTTCAAGGTATGCAAGTTCAGTAGTTGTGCTTATGATCATGAGCAATCACAAAATATGTTATTAATTAGGCAATCTAGCTAGGTTTCTAAATTCGTTCATGACGTAGCCTAATTTTCTTCATGGCCTTGTGCTATCGTATTTTTGTTTCATTTGCTGTTGTAGCGGATGCCATCTTTTGTAATGTGATATCTTATTTTCTTCTGGTATTTTATCTGAGTAGTGGACAAACGATAAGGCATTTTGCTAGTATCTTTAAATGCCTGATGCCTCCTCGTCTTTCTCTTATGCCAGTTGGATATCATACACATTCCATTCCTTAGATTCAGTGACTTATCATACATCAAGTTCTTGCCTAGTGTTATTAATTCCTTGAAAGCATAGGTACAGTGAAACTCTGGAGACACCCAATGCCAGATAAGAAAATGGAATATTAGCACATTCTCATATATTCTCTTTAGAAAATTACCACTAAGGTTTTAATGGAAGTAGGGTAACCACTAACAAATAGTGGGTTTGTTTATCTATGTCTGTTTATTCCCATATTCCTTATGATGGTCTTGATATCCAACTAGTACCATCTTAAAGTCGTCACTCGTCACCCTCGAATTGATTCCAGGACAGTTTGATTATCTGTCAAATTTTGTTGATATATTCGATGATAACCGTTTAATTTGTTGAGGTGGTTTCTGACCAATTTCTCTGCATAACAAATTGAAGCAGCTGACGCATTTGTAAGCCTTCACTCCTTAGAATAGTAAAACAACTGGCACCGTCTTAGAATATATTCATCTAAAGCATCTTGTTTATTAATGGCCAGTAACTACTTTCTAATATTGTGTTTATAGTCGATTGTGTTTTACTCAAGGCTTGTTTTAATATGTTTATTACTTGTGTTTTTCAGCTGAAACCTTACGTGTCTCAGTGCGCAACAGAAGCTGCTGGCTCAACTAAATGAATGGTAAAATATTTTCATTACTAAAGAAAAAAGTATGAAATCTGAAGAATCCTCTTCTGTAAACCCCCCCCCCCCCCCCAAAATCCTTGGTCAGCACAGCATTTGCACATTGTTTGTGTAACACTTTTAACATTTGATACATGAAGAGAATAATCAAAATTTTCAGATTGATTGAAGTCTGAAGAGCAATAACCGTAAAAATGATAATGGATTGGGTTAAAACCCTAACCCCATCCGGTTGTGTTTAAATCTTGTCAAACGGGTTCCTTGATGGTCCAACCGGATCTCCGGAGTTCCTCTAAATCCTTTTCATGCTCAGGATAAGTTTCTTTGTGAAGGCGATGGTTTGATTTTCTTGAAGTTGTCTCGTAATATTGAGAACATTCTCTCGTGCTAGTCCAACTACTCTCTAGATACATTTCATAGACGATATGATAAAAAATACGTATTTATATTCCCTTTTAAAAGCAATAAAAGAAAGAGGAAAAATTAGAGGGACACCCACCAGAAAGAGATGGGTGGGGTGGTTGGATGATTGTATCCTTGTGATTTGGTTGTTCCTACTTAAGAGGAGGATATTCCTTTTCCAACTTCTCTTTTGGTTTTCTTTTTTTGACTTTAAATGTGAAGCTATGACTTGTCTACAATACATGTCTGAAAGTGTAAGCATCCTGCGCGAAATTTTGTGTTCAAACTCATGGGTCGAGCCCATAAGATTGAATGTCTATGTCAAGTCTGAATAAACATTTATGTCGATATACTTTTGCTCAAATATAAAACAATGCCTAATCTGTAAATTTTTGCAATTGAAAACGATGAAGCTAGAACATGTTTCTTTAACCCTAATACCTTTGTTTGGGATTGTTGATTTAATATCATGCAAACTATGATGTATATGGAAAAACACAAGATATATTTTTAGAAAAAATAATGAATTTAGCATGGATTTTTTTGCATAGATAATCTAAGAAAATTTACAAAAAAAAAGGTATTGAAAATCTTTTTTATTTTATAATTTATGTGAGATAGCTTCCGGTGTATAATCTCATGATCTCAATTCATTTTCACTTCACAAGCAAATCTATGTTGTGTGGGTGGTTGATTGTGAATTGATTCGTCTCATGGTAATATCCTACAAAAGTTAAGATTTAGCATAAAATTTCGAATGGGTTCAAGAATTTTGAATGAATTTGTTATTATCTAAATAAAATTTAATTTGTTTTAGCTCCAATCCCGTTTCAAGAACAACCTAAAAAAGTGGCCAAGACGAACCTAGTTAGTTTACTTAAGAAATCATAAGTCGACTACTTTATTATTATAAGGTGGATTAGCTAATCTTGAACATGAATAAATCATGTTTTTAGTTTCCATATTTTTTAAAAGTGGATTGTATAATATTTGTACAGAAAAGTAGCGCAAGACTTCAACGCCGCCAGCACAAGCAAGAAGATCAACCTTGACGAAATTATTTTTAAATAATATTTCCATAAAAAAAAAGTAGCTCATACAGAAAATTGGAAATAGAAATATATAGATGGAGCCCACCATAGGTACACATCCAACCGTACGATTTCCTCAAAAATACTTTTCAAACACAAAATCAAAAAGAAGCCATTTTGTGAAGCACCCTTGAACCTCACATGAAACGTCATGGAAATTCCCCATGCATCATCAGTTCATCACATACCTCTCTCTCTCTCTCTCTTATATAACACACATACACACAAAAACAGAGAGAGAGAGAAAGAGAGAGAGGCATGGACTCTTTGAAGCCAAAGGTAAATAACTATGATGTTAGATCCAAGGCCAATGCACCCTGCAAGAAACATCCCAAGCACAGACAATCACCAGGGGTTTGTTCAATCTGTCTCAACGAAAAGCTCTCACAATTGTCGGAATCCTCTTCAAATTCAAAGGCTGCAAGATCTACATCCTCTTCGACTTCTTCCTCTTCCTATGTTTCTTCTCTGTCCTCTTCAGATGTCTCATCGTGCTCGTCCCCCGTGGTGAGTTACACGTGTCGTGTGGACGTGGAAGGTAGGAAAACGATGAGGGTTTTCAAGAAGAGTAGATCAATGGCTTTCGTGTCGAGAAGGCGAAAAGAGGAAGGTGAGAATGGGAAGAAGATTGGTGGTGGTGTTAAAGGAGGGTTTTGGTCCAAATTGTTGCCAAGAAAATCTACTGGGAAATTGATGCACTCAAGAACTATGGTAGAAAGGGTTATTACAGCAGTTCATTAATTGATGATCATCATATTTTTCTTCTAATCTTTGCAGAAAGGTTGTTATTTTTTTGTTTTTTTAATTCACTTTTTGAGTTTGTTTATCAGGATCAAGAAAAAGAAGTGATATTGGATATATAGATGAAAAAAATCCAAATATATATGTGTATAGGAAAATCCCACATGAATTATTTATTCATTTTTTCTTTGTTAAATTTGTGTTTGCTTACTTTACAAATTCATTCAATTGAAGGGTTGATTTGTTCTCTAAATTTTTCTTTTTGTTATATTTTTTCTATTTAGTGGTTTTTTTAACTCTACAATTGGTAATCTAATTTGCATCTGAATGTTTATTTTTTATTTAATTTAGCAGTAATTAATTAAGCAAATATTCCAGTTTTGCAATGTTGGAAATGGCAGGTAATTAGGTCAAAATAAAGACTTATCAATAAATAAATAGTTGGTCCATGGAATATTGAGATCAAATAATTCCAGAGAGCACCAGATTTCTTTTGTGTGATTAAATAATTTCCTGAATTGAGATATATACAATTGAATAGTACTGCAAAAGTTTTCTTCCACAGCTGGCAAAAGGGTCTCCAACCACATTCCTTGCAGTTTCTTTGGATCTAAATTAACATTTATTTTTCATGATAATAGGAAATTTTAAAAGCTGACCCCGCTTAATCATAATGAAGCTACCTTTGTTTCTTCTTGTTATTTGTTGTTTAGTAGAAAAGTATTATTTCACATTAAAAGGGATAGTGGATACTGAAAAGAATTTCAAAAAATTATTAAAAGACACATTATGTTTAAAACAAATGAGAATAGGGATACCGTCCCTTTCTACCACAATGAGAATATGTGTTTAGATTGAATACTGTAGTGTGATATAATCGGTGTGACTAATGATATATATAAAGGTACTTAGTGTTTTTTTTTATAAATAAAATAGCGGGATATTTGGATATGTAAATAGAGCAATCCTCTTATTTTCTTAACTTATTAATTTATATTGAACATGGGATTTTATCTCTAACCTAACACATGTCAATTAAGGTACAACTATACCACTGACACTACTCACAACCAACTCTTCTTCTTTTATTTATTAACAAATAAAATAAACTAAGAATATTATTTTAGTTCACCTATATTAATATTGTTAATATTATAAATGATCAAAAGTACTAGCGTGTGCATCTGTACATGCATTCCTGCGTTATGGTAAACCCACATGCAATGTTCACAAACTCATAGCAATTAACTATTCCTCCCTCCCTCCCTCTCTGTGTGTGCAATGATATTGCGAACACTGCACCTATTGCACATGTACAAATGCATGGTAGGTAATGCACCAAATAAGATTTAGTTTAAATTAGGTAAAGTATATATATATATATATATATATATATATATAACAAATTGCTCTTTCTACCGACAAACATATAATATTGTATTTCTATCATCAAGGGATAGGTTTTTTATCCTTTTTGTGGTCAAAATTATCCTTGGTTGTACATGTGAACGAAGTGAGGGTATAATGGTATTTTTGTGAGATTTATAAAGTCTAATCAAGTACAATAAATTAAAGGTGTAAATGTGTTTGTATAAAATTTCTAGTAGTTTAGTAACAAAATTATAATTGGTGATAAAAAAGAAATATTTTATATATATTTGTGTAGTTTAGTTGGCAAGGCCAAGTTAACCAAGATACTTAAAACACACACACATATATATATATGTGTGTGTGTGTGTGTCTTCCAAGCTCGTGATTACATATATTAGTTAATTAAATAATCCTGACAAAGTGGTAAAATTGCACAAAGGCTGTCAAATCATATTTAAATTGATAGGTTCAAAAGAATTGAAGAACGATAGTAAATTTTGGATTTGTTGGCAATCAAGCGTTTTAATACATGCAAAGGGTCTTATCATCACAAACTACAACACAAAATGCAAATCCTGACAAAGAAAATCTGGATGTCTTTACAACAGAAAAATGTAACACTAAATAAGGAAGAGCATAACAACACAATCCAGGCACAACAATCTACTACCACGTACATGAGTAGATGCTACCTTATATACAGAACACAACTCAGTATCATTATTGGCATCTACTTATATGCAATATCATAACTCAAAGCTAGCTTCAATCCGATTTTCTTGAACCATGGCTGCCTCGAGCAGACGAGTAAGCTGCAAGTGTGGATGCTGTCATCGAAAGGGAATGTTTTGCCAGACCTATGCTTTTCTGGGCTGCAAACCATATGGTCCAAAAGAATCCAATCCAACCTGATTTGGGCATCAACAATGAGCATTACACATGGTATATATAAGACCACCTCAAAATTCACTTGTATGTTGATTGTTATCATGCCTATAATTTTCAATTTTTGCTGCTCCGACAACAAATACAGACAATTCAAGAAGGATGAGACTTGCTTTTTACTAATATGTGTATTTTGGGAAATTATCAGAAGAGTCTCAGCATGCCAAAGAGAATCAAAGTTATAAAAAAAAAAAAAGGGCTCAAAGTAGAACCTGTAGCAATAAGAACAGCAATGATACAAGAAACTGTGGCAGTGGAGATGACAAATGCAGCTAGAGATAATGCCCCAACATAAATGGCAGCAATGAAGGCAAAGAATAGAGCCAAGAATCCTCCTGCTGCTGCTAAAGATATGAGGAGAGAAATGATAACAGCATTGACTGTTGCCGCCACAAAGAAAAGAATAAAGACTAATAATCCCGTCAATGTAAGAAAAAGAATTGTCCCTACCTGCAACAAGTATCAGCATCATGAGAAGACAATTCGAAAAACAAACCAAAAGATTAAAAGGAAAATTACATGATTATATATCAAACGTACTGGTACAGCATAAAGATGAACAATAGAGCCTACCATGAACCTTCTAGTCTGAGTGATCATTATTGTTGTGGGTGAGATTTAGTGTAAATTAGTGGGTCAGTGACTGCTTCATCAAGATTATCTCAACCATAATATCAGATAAATTAGAATATATGAAAGATAAAACACAGGAAAACAAAGGGTTGAAGATTCCAGATGACCATCCAACTATATTAACAAATAGCCAAGCGCTTAACAAGCCATTAACAGGATAATAGCCAAGAGCTCATGAGCTACATTTTAGCAACCAAACATCCCAGTTAACTTCAAGAAAGCTAATAAGCGAGGTTTTACACTAAGTTATCCTCTTTGAAAGATATAAAAACAAGGACATTTCCTCAAATCTTCCAATAAGCTAGGACAAAAGAATGTCTGTTTTCTTCTCCTCCATAGAAAGAATGAGTTAGAAACTCTCAGAGAATGTCATTACAGATGGCCTCTACTGACTACATCCCCTAATTATAGAAAACCATCTTCCAAGCAACTGCCACTCTTGTCCTCAACCACAAAAAAAGGATGGCTTGATAGAGAATTTCATGCCATCATCATGATTCAATTGATCTTGTCTTCAAAAGAGCCCCTCAAAGGCTGAATACTCAAGTTTCCTGGCATTCTCAGTTCTACGAATTAAATGGAAAAGGCTCGTGATATCAACAAACTATTCTGAATGAACTTTGGTTTCAATAAGCAATAGTCAAATTGGAGTCTCCCAAGACTGCCAGTTAAGAAAATTCCTGGATTATGTTTCTCACTGCAATTGTTCATGCCAAAAAATGCAGCTTCATGACTGCCCCGTGATTCATTTTCTACTAATAAAAAATTCATATATATATAATATAGCATAACATCACACATAAAAGAGGAAAAATAGCATTTACAGGTTCTAATTCATCTTCCTGAGCAATACAAATTCTTTTAAATAATAACTGAATAAGCTTCCCTCTGAATTACGGCCCACATAACATTTTCTAACCATAAACAAATATGAAGAAAAATAAAATAGCAAATTCTAGAGCAATCCTTCGGAATTTTCTTCCAAAAAATAATAATAATAACAGTAAAATAAGACGAAATTTTAATTTTAAATACAGTTTTCCTGTATAAGCCCAGATCCAAATAATGAGCGACGAGTAAAAAAAGACTCACAGAAACGACGAGAAGAGCGCGAAGAGGACTGCCGCGGCGAGTCCAGAGGAGAACACGACTACCAGTGTTTCTAGAAGCATCGCGAAGCAGAGGAATATTATCGGAAAGTGAGGATTTTATCCTCTGCAGCAGAGGAGCAGCAGAATTAGGACCGGGGAAGAAAATCGCAGCGATCAAACGGTAGAGGATGGTGTAGAGAGTCAGTTCTTCACTGTCATCGCCGGGCCCCTCCACGATCACTCCGTTGGGCTTGCTGGTGGCATCATCCTCCGCCATTTTTTCCTGACTCTCGGTTGTGATTGCAAGGTGCTTGACTACTAATGGTAAAGCTGCTAGTGGTCGAAGATCATTGATTGCCAGTGATAAAAACGGAGAGAGAGAGAGGAGTGCTAGTGGTCGAAGATCATTGATTGCCAGTGATAGAAACGAAGAGAGAGAGAGAGGAGTTTGACGCGTGGACAGAAGATCTGCCATGTTGGATGCACACCAACTAATTGATATCAGGGCATCCACATTAATGTTTTTAAGTGTGTGTTTTTATATAATTAATGTGTGTTAATTAATGTAGTATGTTTTTAAGTGTGTGTTTTTATATAATTAGTGTGTGTGTTAATAGGGCACACAAACCAATTCATTTTGAGATGTTATTAATAAAAACATGTGTGGTGTTAATTAATGTGGGGATGTTTTTAAGTGTGTGTTTTTGTGTAAGTATGGGTGTGTTAAGATGTTTGAATAGCATTCTTGTCCCCTTTGTAATTATTTGTTAATGATTGGAAAGAGTGTGTATTTTAGTGGATAAAAATAATAGAATAAAATGTAGTTGATAATGGGACCCACATGTAATGATTGCATTTGTGTTAAAAAATGTGTAAATTTGTGATAAATTGATGTAGAGATGTGTTTTAAAATTGATAAAATTTAGTGGCATGTGGGCCCCATACTAAAATGGTGGGCTAAAAACACTCAAAATGAATCAATGTAGGTGCCCTTAGGATTCTAATTAATAATAATATAGTTTTTTTTTTTTAGTTACGAATAATTAGTTCTTTCCTTTAAATTGCAATTACCCTCTAAACTATCTCATTCTTAAATTTTATTCTTTAAACTACTCTTTTGTTACACTTAATTAACTAAACTATGCAGTAACTACACTTTATCTATGAGTCCTTCTATCTTAAAAGTGTTTGTATTTTAATTTTACTTTCATAATATCCCTATCCAATTGTAAATAAATATGCAAATTCATGTTTAATTTAAAAAAAATATTTAAATGTACAAATTGATGTTTAATTTATAAACTAGTATTTCATATTTATTAATCAATAAAATTAATATGAGTATGTAATTCCCCAAATGGTGGGGATGAAATTACCCATTATATCCTTTTGAGAGAGAGAGAGAAAAGTGTAACCTTGAGAGAGAGATGTGAAAGAGAAGTACAAAAACGTAGTGGGGGGAGAGAGGGTGGGAGATGGAGGAGGAATCAATATTATATAGAAGGATATTTTAGCCAAATTATACAAATGGTTGTTTTTGTCTAACAAAACTAGTTCCATTACATCTGCAATTCAATTCTCTTATTTTGAGCAATCACTTTAGATATAGTAATTGAGTTGGTAATTCAATTTTCTAGCAGTGCTCATTTTCTTTAGTTGCTTGGTTAATGAGTTGGTAATTCAATTTTGTGTCCTATAAAACCAATTTTGTGTAGTTAAACTCATAGAATCTCACACACACAAACCCACAAGAACATGATGGAAGGAGGAGGAAGTACTTGTACACCGAGCTCAAGCAATTAGGCTTTGCTTCAAATTTCAAGCTCTCTCTCTCAATGTCTTCTTCTAGAGAATGGAGATGAAACTTTTTTTAAAATTGATGAAAATAAGATATTACAATCCATGTTTCAAGCTTACTGTAGTGTTAAACAAATTAAATATAAATCAGATGTTTTCTTTAATGATGGCAAGCCTCTTCTTCGCAGTTGCTCAGGTAATTACTTTAATTATTTCATACATTGATAATTCTAAACTCGACTCCATAAATGAGTTTGAGCTTATTTGATTTGTATAATAAAAGTTGTTTTGGTGGATCAACAACAGGAGGCTGACCAAGTAATCCAGTAGTTGTTATCTTGGTTGCATTTGATGCTTAATATTTTAAATTAAGGACAGAAAATTGAATTACCAGCTCATTACTACGTGGAGTGATTGCTCAGAAAAGGGAATTGCAGAAAACAACATCAATTGCCCATTATGCGCATTCAAATCTACAACCCAAAGAATTCAAATGGTCAAAATTTTCAAAGGAAGATAAATACTCTGCAAGATAGAAAATAATGGATATTTGGGTCCCTCAAATTTTCAAAATAATGTCCCAAGTTTCATACATAAAATGCCCATTCGGAATAACAATAACAATAATAATAATCCAATCATTGAAATGTAATCTTTATTGTATATCTACTCCTATATATAAATTATAAGATAGTTTATTAAATAAGAAAATTTTGAAATTTATTATGTGAAATTAATATTGTAAAATATATAAAAAAAATATTTTTTTTCTTTTTTTATTATTAAATAATTTGGACGAGAAAATGACAAATAAAAATTTTTGTCAAACTTTTCTATTTTTATATATCCACACCCCCTCATTTTCTTTAAATACCCCATATACTAAAATAACCACACCCGATATATCTCAATTTTTTACCCTTTAATTAAAAAACTCAAATCAGATTTCTTTTTCCTCACTATCTTTCATGCTTTGGCTTCCACCCCACCCACTACAAAAAACGAGAAACCCACCTATATAAGCTTGATTGACCGAGAGATATCTTCATGTTGTTGATAACAGGTATGAGAAATTTTGAAAATGGTTGTGTTCGGCCCTGGTTCGCCGATTTCATTATGTTTATTTTCTGTATATCAATCTTTTCTTATTTTGATGAGAGTACATCAGTTTTTGCGTGAAAGTTTGAAATTTTGAAGATGAGTGTAATGGAGTTTTGAAGAAACTGAGGGTGCCTGCAATGGAGGTTTGGAAGTTGTGAAGAAGATGAAGATGGAATATTCACAAGAAAAAAATAAATTATTACCAAGGATAATTAGGTCTTTTAATATATATTCAATTTTCATATAATTTAAATGTGGAGTGTTTAGGAATGGATGGGGTGTGTAGATTAAAAGGGTGTACTGGATAAAAAAATGGGGTGTCAATAGCACGGTCCTTCCCCAAATTCTTACAATTCGGTATAGGTTCGCTTCCCATATATTTATGTTCCTCCCCAATTCATCGGTAAGAAAATCGTTCCAAATTTCAATCTTTCTTCCAATAATTTGTGGCGAGTTATTCAATCGAGCATTAATCACTATATTTCAACCGTGTTTGGTTGTGTGAATTTATGTGGAAGTTCACTCTTCTTAACTTGGTAGTTTAATCTGTATGTACTTGGGAAGAATGTGGCTCTATCCATTTTTAATCTGAACTCAATGATTTGAGCTTTGAAATGGAATTTGGGGATTATTATCTCAAAAATGAGACTTTTTTTTAAAACCATTTTATCTTTATCTCACATATTTTTCATGCTTCAGCTTGTTTTTGTGGTACTCACTGGAGAAGTCTGGGGATAGTTGTTGATTTCTTCTAGAATCTGATCGACAATCAGACACCATTAAAGGGCTTATTTTGAGAATGATTGAAATGGTATTTCTCCTGAGCCACTTTTTTTTTTTAAAGATTAATCATGTGGATGTATGCAATGTCACAGGCATTTGTTTCTAGAGGGAGCTTCATGTGCAAAATTGTATGTCAGCTATAGTGTGTTTAGTGGGAAATGTTATGATGCTTGATAAATCAAGTCTTCAATTGTTTTAGTAAACTTTAGGATGAAAAGTTCAATAATACTTGGCGTTTGTGTGGGGTTTAAATACTTGAAATTAAGATGTGTCGATGGTTCATTATGATTGTCCATGCTTGACCAGCGCAAAAAAGAGAATGCACATAACTAACCCATCTCTTTCAGTCCCATCTTGTTCAGTTAGCCTGATTAATGGTGAGGGTCTATTTTGTGAAATCATATTTGAATTTCTAACTCAATCAGTGCTGAGTAATGATACCTAAATGCTTTCAGCCATTTTCTTGCAGAAACCTATTAATTACATGTTTTTGGTAACATCTATTATGATAAAATCTTTTGGTTGTGCTTGGTTTATATCTTTATTGGGACTGTCTTGCAGATGCTGCTGAATTTATTTTGACATTGTAGCGGACAATCAACTATCACTGAACATGTCATTTTCCTTGCTTTCTAGAGGAACCAAGTTCTTTTCCTGTATTAAATTCCCTCATCATCAAGTCCACATTTTACCCAGGTATTAAAGTTGAATATATGTTTATTTTGAAGATTTCAAACTCATATATGAATACTTAAGTCCACTTTTGTGGTTATTGTATTGTTATGAAATTCGCTTTATATTTTTCTATTCAAGGAACCAACTTGATGCTGTGAGTTCAAGATACAGTTTTTCTATTGGAGCAAGTAATAAGAACATATATGGGGGATCATCTGGTTATGATTCTCGGGATTTTATGTCAAACCATGGATACAAGTTGAGGAATTATAATCTACAAGACTCATGTTCTGTCAATCTTGGGCGGCACTATTCTACTCATGCTGCTACGGAAAAGAAATCTACGAAGATGCTTATATACTTGACTGGATTGGTCTTTGCTATGGTGGGTTGTAGTTATGCTGCAGTTCCTCTGTACAGGAGATTTTGTCAAGCTACTGGTTATGGAGGTACTGTTCAGCGTCGGGAGGTAACGGGAATCGGTCTTACCAGCTTTCATATGCCTTACGGGTTTTTGTTAGATATTCTGCTTTATTGATACAAATGCAATGTCTACTGTTTTATCTTCAGAGTGTTGAAGACAAGATTGCTCGTCATGCGAAGGATGGAACTGTCACATCCAGGTGTGAGTTAATAGCTTAAAGATGTTGATATGTTCTATTTTATCATTTTTTTCATGACAAGGTTCAGTTTTATTCATGAAATGTTCTTGAAATCTTCTGCATAGCGAAGTTTTAGGGTCAGTAAAAATAGTCATTTTTCAACATCGGCGGGTTCTGTTTGTATGACCTTTATTTCTTGTGCTTACAGGGAGGTTGTTGTGCAGTTCAATGCTGACGTGGCTGATGGGATGCCCTGGAAGTTTGTTCCAACACAGAGAGAGGTGCTTAATTAATAGGACAAGTAATTGTTATTTGCATTTCAGCAAGTCATGCTGACATCTTAAGTACTTTTACTTTTTTTCATGATACTGTGCTATCTAACTTACAGGTAAGGGTCAAGCCAGGGGAGAGTGCCCTTGCATTTTATACTGCTGAGAATAGAAGCTCAACTCCAATAACTGGTGTATCCACTTATAATGTTACTCCAATGAAGGTATAGACATTGAAGCTTAAGATATTCCATTTAGTTTCTCTCAATAAATTTATTCTCAGTTCTTTTTCCTTTTCTTTTTCCTCTAATATGTGATGTTTTAACTTAATGTTTGTGTTTGGTACAATCGAGACATATATCATACAATGTAGTCTGTTAACACAAATTAGATTATTTTATCTGAAAATCCCCTAACATAGACAACCTAGTTGATGAAGAAAAAAGAAAGGTGAAGCATGGTTGTTAAGACTAAAGACCACTAAAGTTCATCGTAGGCAAATGATACTGTTTCAGCTGTAATAGAGCTCTAAACCAAAATGAGTGTTCAAATGGTGTCTTTCAAGAATATTAGAGTGTTGGTTTGAAGAAACAAATGAAGGGGAGTAATTATGGAGTCGAATTTAAGTAATACTTTTAGGGACAAGGTCAATTTTATATCAACTCATGGGATCATCTATAATAAAAACAGCAGAACTCTTTCATGATATGGCATTGTGAATGATGTGATCTTCAATTGAAACAATATGATAGAAGGATGGCTCTTTTTTAATGGTCCCTTTTCTGTTTTCTTTTTATTTCTTCATTTTTACTGTTTCCTTCGTTAATTATTCTTTAGACTAATGTTTCAACTGATGAAACTTGCAGGCCGGGGTTTACTTCAATAAAATACAGTGTTTCTGCTTTGAAGAGCAACGACTCCTCCCCGGGGAACAGATTGATATGCCGGTAAGTGGTGGCCCGGCCCGGCCCTTTTCTATTACTCCTACCAATGGTTGTTTGCAATCTTGTTATATAACTTACATGACATGAATTATGTAGGTGTTCTTTTACATAGACCCCGAGTTCGAAACAGATCCAAAAATGGATGGCATCAACAACTTGATCCTCTCTTACACATTTTTCAAGGTTTCTGAAGACAAGTAGTGCTGCGTTTTGAGCTTTAAACGATGGTTCTTAAGATCTTTGTTTTAAAGTCTTTGAGTAAAGCATATTGATTGCTTCATTTTTTTAATCAATAACAAACAGTATTCATTATATATGAAAAACAGTGATGAAACAGAGGATCTTATGTGAGATGCTACCAATGTACTTTGATGAAAATAATGGGGTTTAATGCATGAATCCCCTTTGTGATATGGAAAATCTGCGTCGCTTCCCCCCATGTTTTCAAAATGACAAGGATTACACGTGTGATATTGAAAAGTCTGCATGTTTTTCCCTAAATCGTTAAACATCACAGGAGTGTGGTGCACGCGCCACATGTGCGAAATTTGTTGGTTTTTGTTCACTTTTTAAGTGTAAAAAGACTATAATAGCCTTACATTTTGGTTTTATAGTCTTTTTACTTCCTTCCTTATGGAATTTCAATTTTTTATTTCAATTTAATTTAATAGCCTCACTTTTTATTTCAATTTAATTTAATTTAATATTATTTAATTTAATTATTGATTACTTCTTATTTAATTACTTGTTTTTATAATGTAATTTTATACCAAATATATATCATGTGTATACTTCATTTATTACAATTTTTGTAGGAGAAATATTTGGAAATTTACTTTATTTAATAGAATCCCTCTTTTACTCCAAAATTTCTACTCTATTTAATTTAATTATTTCTATTATTACTATTTATTTATATATTTTTTGAATATTTTACAATCTTAATTTTAAAATGAATTTATGCTCAAACTATTTTTCATTTGATTAAATTTTTCTTTTAAACTTTGTATACATATAATTTATTTTTTAATTTATTTTAAAACCAATAAAATAAATATTTGAAAAAATAACATAAAAAATAGAATAACTTCAAATTGTGGGTTCCTTTGACACAAAAAATAAATAAAAATCTCTCAATTTTTTTAAAACATTTAATTAAACATTGTTCAAAATTAATTGAAATCAATTAATTAATTAATTAATTAAACAAAAAAAAACTAACAATTTCTCCCCACACACTGTTCAAAAATATATAATATAAAGAAGTTGAAATCAATTAATTGAAATTAGCAAACTAACAATTAATTAAACAAAAAAAAAATCTGCAACAATTGAAATTAACAATTAATTAAATAAAAAATAAAACAATTCATTCTGTTCATCGTCTTCCCACAAACAAAAAAAATCCTTCCCACACACTGTTCACCCACAGATCCATCTTCATCCTCCACCGTCTCTCTCGACTGCCTTCTTCTCCTCTGCAACAGCTGCTGCCCCGACGCCGCCTCCGCCCAAGCCCCGCCCCACCGCCATTTTCAGCACCACCGGCCATCTCCTTCACACAGCAGCGCCGCCCTCGCTCGACCATTCACAACTAAAATTTGATCTCAAATTCAAAATCCTTAAACTCTTTTCCCCAAATTACTCCATTTCAAAAAAACAATTAACAAATTCAGAAACAGATTCCGATCAGAAAATGTTCTTCTTCTTCGTCGGGATCGGCGGCGGAGGATGAAGATGGATCGGGGAATCGGCGGCGGATCTGGTGGAGTACGAGAAAGTGCTGAAGCTCTTCTTCATGCCGGTGTGGCGGTGGTCGGGAAAGGAGCCGATCATGAGGTAAAGATCGACCCGAGAGGGCGAGGTGGCCGCTGGTGAACGGTGGCGGTGCCACTGCCATCTTTTTGGGAGAGAGGTATTGAAAAAGAGAAGAAAGAAGAATAGAGATGTAGAGGGAGAGAGGGAGGGATTGGTTGCTGAGTTGAGAGAAGAGGGAGAATGAAAGTTGCAGAAGGGAGAAGAAAAGAAGAAAGAAGAAAAAAATACGTGGGGAAGAGGGAGAGAGGAGAGAGAAAGAAAAAAAAATGGTGTAACTTTATTTTCTGAATTACATTGATTGAGGACATAACGGGGCATTAAGGATAAAATTTAACGCCGTTGGCTACAATTTAAAAAAAAGGAGAGTGTGCAGTGTTACTCATATCAGACGTGTAATTCTTGTCATTTTGAAAACACGAGGGGGAGCGACGCAGATTTTCCATAACACAAGGGGGTTTGGTGTATTAAACCCGAAAATAATGTGATGGAGGTTTATAATCAACAGAACCGTGTTATATTTATGACAAAGTTTTATCATTTTTCTTTAAAATAACCGTTTTTATGGATATATTGTGCATGAAAATTATATGTTGGATTTAAAAGAAAATAAAAAGGTTCCAATTGATAACTTAATAAAAATACACTATGCTATACATTATCTTATACTTTGTCCAAATAACAAAAAGTGATAATCATGTGGAAGTGAATTGCACAGAGAAATTCATTAATCAAATAAGCAGAGATTTATGATAATTTTTAGAATGAATTTTGTAAAAATTTATACAAAACATGAATATTTTAAAAATTATATTTATACAAAAATAAGAACTGAAAATGCATTAATCAAATTAATATATACATAAATATAGAATGAATATTTATAATAATTTATACAAAATATTACTTCTTATTAAGTAGCAACCTCCACATATTGTGCCAATTATAAGCTAAATTATAATTTTTTTGAATTTTAAGCTTTATAAGAATGTCACTTTAAGTAATAGAAGTATGTGAAATAAATAGAAAATACATTATCTTAAAAGTGGAATTAGGGTGAGCAAAAACAAATCGGAATTGAAAAACAGAACCGAAAGTTATGATTCCGTTTGGTTCGGTTCAATTTTCGGTCGAACCGATTGATTGCTCGCTCAATTTTACTCTAACTTTATCCTTAGTTTATAAATTATATATTAATAATAATAAATTATATGGTTAATTACCAGAAAAATCACAATTTTTGCTCGAATTGTCATTTTAACCAAATTTTTCACCATTGGTCAAAATAACATAACCTTATATGTATAGTATGTTTTTTTTAATAGTGAAAAAAATAAATTATTATCTATTGATATACAACTTTTCACCCAAGTTTTTTAGTCTTTTTTGTCTCTCTCCCTTCCACTCCACTCCCTTCGAGCTTATTTTAAAAAAATACAAATTTATGAAAATTAATTTTAGTCAAAAAACATACTAAATATATAAAGGAGCGTGCTAAAGGCACAACACCCTTTACTAAGGGCACAACACCCTATTAATATGTGGATACACACCATATATAAAATTATGTTATTTTAATCAATATTGAAAAGTTCAGTTAAAATGACAATTTAAGTAAAGATTCGAACCACACACACCAAGGACAAGCAAGTAATTTCACTATTTTGTTCTTTGGCGTTCAAATAACTCAATAATCGTTAATCAAAGGTCCCTCTTACAATTTGAAGCCCCAAATTCTTACAATTCCCGTCTAGGGTTCGCTTTCCATATTTTTCTCCGAATATCAAGGTAAGAAAATCGTTCCAAGTATCAATCTTTCTTCGAATAATTTTTAGCGAGTAATTTAATTGAGCATAAATCACAATTTTTACCGTCGTGTCATTGATTTTTCAACCGATATTTTGTTGTGTGAATTTATGTGGGCGTTAACTCTTCTTAATTTGGTGGTTTAATCTGTATGTACTTGGGAAGAATTTGGTTTCACCATTTCGATCTGAACTCAATCATTTGAGCTTCGAAATGGAATTTGGGGCAAGTTATTTCCAATGAGCTTCAGGTTGTATGAGTTCTTCCAGTGCAGCTACGTGTGATAACAGTGCTTCATTATTGGTATTTCTTGGTGATTTAAATTTTGAAATTGTCTGTTAAATTGAAATCAATGGAAAGTTTTAGAATTGAACGGTTAATATCTATGTGATGCGTGTTTTCTTTTTAGTCATCTTGGCATGAATCTAAAACCTAAATCAAGATTCTTTTTTCTTACGTTTTTAGTTAAAAGTTTATTAATTGCTTTTGATTTATCTGTTTAAGGATATAAGTTTTTGTTTATCACTTGCAATCTCCTGTTTAATTTTGGTTTGAATGTCTTTGACCTTTTATTTTTTTAGGAATTGGATGATTTACATTAACAATGTCTGAGATAAAGTCATCTGGGAGACCAATTGATCAATTATTGGAGAAAGTACTCGTTGTGAATATTCTTTCTTCTGATTACTTTCGAGACCTTTTGAGATTGAAAACTTATCATGAAGTGATTGATGAGATCTATGTTACCATCACACATGTGGAGCCATGGATGACTGGAAACTGTCGAGGCCCTTCAACTGCGTTCTGCCTTCTCTACAAATTCTTTCTCATGAAGCTTACTGTTAAACAAATGCATGGCTTGTTGAAGCATCCAGACTCTCCTTATATCAGAGCAGTAAGAAAAGTCTTTGTAAAACATTTTATCAAGATGTTTGCGGTTCCATCAGTTATATTTCCACAACACTTGGTTTTTGCTGTGGAATGGCAAATGCTCACCTTTTTTTTTTTTTTTTTTTTTTGCCCCTTTTGCAGATTGGATTTTTATACTTAAGGTATGTTGCAGACCCAAAGACTTTATGGAGTTGGTACGAACCATACCTAAAAGATGACGAGGTATGAGAAAGGTGCCTTATCCACTTCATTCTTTTAAAATGTTTGTTCGCAACAGTTCATAACTGGTTTGTCCAAGTTCTTATCATATAATTTGAAGTAACTATATTATTATATTGAAGTTTTAATGGGACATTTTGTGATTTAGGATGGTGTGCTAATCCTGAAGTCAGACCAGACAAATAGCTTACATGATACCTTAGTTTTTGTTTATGGAACTAGTTGATGAGCTTTAGTACCATAGTCATCTAGTGATTTATCAAAAAATCTCTGGCAATGTTTGGTTTCATTGTCATGATTTCATCTTTCCCTTTTTCATTGTTCCAAAGAAAACCCAAGTGATACTAATATTCCCCCTTTGTTATTAATCTATTTTTATTACATTTTTCATCTCAAGAATAGGGTCCTATGGTATGATTATTAACATATTAGTTGGGATTTGATCAAAGACACCCCTTGATAATTACCACATCTCACAGCACTCTTTCCATGCTTCCGATGTTAATGTTGGATGTTATTTTCATCCAACATATTAAGTTATCATGCTATCTTTCATTGGCTGCAAGGAATTTGTGATTGTTCTGCGTGGGTTATGTGGTGGATGAATCTCTTGTATAATCTGTTTTATGCTTCTGATACTTGATAACTCAGGAGTCAGCATGGAAGGATTTACAATTCTTTGGTGCGTCAGCATGAATCTGTGCAGGGGAACTGCTTTTGTGGGAATGAAAAGTAATTGGAAAAAGGTCTTGTTATATTTCAGGATACAGTAATGCATGTGTTAGGATCTGTGAGTTCTAGTTGTGTTTCTGTTTAGTTTTTTGGGGGTGGCTTATGATTTTTTTTTTTTTTTTAAATAATAATGATGCCATTATATTGTGTCATTGGGAACATATCTCAACAAATTCTCAAGTTGTATAATCAATAGTAGCTTCCGAGAATTTTTTTCTTTGTAGACTGCATAGTTTACACTCATTAGTTTTTTGTTCACTTACCAGAAAAATTCTATCTGTGAAAGTCTCTAACAGATATGCCTATCTTCTGATTCTATGTAGGAATTCTCTCCTGGGTCTGATGGCCGAATGACGACAATGGGCGTGTACGTGCGGGATTTGCTTCTTGGACAGGTTATGCTTAGCCTTATTTTTTTTATTTTGGGAATTTTCAGATGGTTGTCTTTTTGTACCAGCATCAGCTTGGCCTTCAAACAAGTTCTCACAGATTCTTTTCTGCATGCAGTATTACTTCGACACACTTTTTCCTCGTATACCTGTTCCTGTGCTTCGAGCTGTTATAGCCAATCTTGAAAGTATGAACCTGCCTTCTAAACACTGTGGAGTTACTGGTGAGACCACCCGCGGTTCTGGAGAGACTGCAAGGAGACCACCTTCTGTCAAAGCTTCCCTTTCTGTCTCCTTTGGTCAACGTGCCCCTCATCGTGCATCAACTAGGGACTCATCTCCAGTTCGGTGCACTGTTGCTCCCTCTTATAATAGAGACGATGGCTCAAAACGCTCTCCCAACCGCCCTTCGAGCCGAAGTCGTGATTTATCCGATCGAGATTCAGAAAGGGATAGAGGAAAGGGAAGAGACAGACACCAAGACAGGGGTCACTACAACGATCGAGAGAGAATCAGGGACGGGGACCGAGAAAGAGATAGAGATAGGAGGTATAATCATGATAGGAGGGGTCATGAAGAACGCCACCGTAGAGAAGGTAGTTCATTCCGGAGCAGGAGCAGGAGCCCGAGCTGGACCCAAAGTCAAAGCACCCGTGAACCGAGCACACACAATCTAGATCGTTCCAGTCCATCCAGGTACGAAACTAAGCAAAAGATATCAGCATCGAGTAATTTAGCCAAGCTCAAGGATATGTATGGCGTCTTGAGCAATGAAAAGGAGGGTGCAGGTGAGGACAAGGCTCCTAGCAGGCCTAGTGGCACCGAGGAAGTGATCAGATTAGGTGGTTCTTCGTGGAGGTAAATCGGGATTTATCATTTGAACATGAAAGTTTTCTGCTTGTCTTGCAACAACTCTCTTCAGTGAGATGCAACACTTTTCATCTTGATCCTTTATTTATTCTCTGATATTTTATATCATATTTCAACTAATTGACTGAAGTGCCTTGTTCATGGCCATGATGATGATGTGCAACGAATGAAGTGATTAGTGTATAATATATATTGAGTTTAGTTGCAGTAGATTAGTCACATATTTGCTGGAAAAGAAAACAAAAAGGGGGAGATGCGTGTACAAATCTGATTATGTGATATTTCTCAGCTTTGAGGGGTAAATTTACACTCAAATTTTAATTTTTTTAATTTATTCAATAAACTGTAGAATTATAGAATTAACCTTCAGTTTTCTTTTTTTATTCAAAATTTTAGAACTATATTTTAGAATCATTTTCATGAAAAATTCTACATTTATTTTGAATATTAGAAGTTTAAGTAAAGGAGGGATGGAGGATGCACTCATTAAAGATAAGGCGTAATACAATTCATAAATTCATGTATTCATCCCTTGTTTCATTTAAATGAAATTGGTGAATTCTAAATCCGGATTCAAATGATTCAATCCAAACACAAATTCCATCTAATTAAGCCTTCATATCTCATTGATCTCATATATTTCTCAGTATCTAATAATGCTTTGTGCTTTTAAGTATTAATTAACATCCATTTGAATATCTCGTCCAAACTCAAATTAAGGAACAAAACGAAACAGATATAATTGTGTTAACAATTCAACTCTTCCAATTTTTTGTGATTCCAAAATCTTTTCAAAGATATAAACAATAGAAAACTGCAAAATCCTACGAACTAGTATTTTTGTTTATATTACTTATTATGCTCTAGACAATAAACTACTTTGAATCAGAAAATGCTTCCACAAGTACACACTAATGGAGACTTTCCTCTGGATTGCAGCCATAACCAAACCTCGGAGACGCCGTTGATGCTACTTGGTCGATCATATGATACACAATCAATTTTTCCCATTCAACATTGCTCTGTGAAAATGGAGAACACATCTTTCAAGTAATGTTTGTTTAAACTAGGAATGTTAGGCTACAATATAGGTTAAATTGTGAAGTTTTTTCTTCGCAGAAGGAAACATACCAGTCAAACTCGCACAGAATACATATAAATCTGATTTTTATTCGCACTTTATAGAGCGATAGATGTGGCGCACGAAGAACAAAGCAGCACGGAAGCCTACAGCTCCAAGCATTAGGAAGAAAGCATAGCATACACAGGCCATGTACCCAAAGAAAAATGAGGTCTGCATGAAGCCTGACATGTCTGACCGTGCATAGTAGTAATACAGGCAGTAGCCATAAATAAACAAGCCAGTGGATCCACCACAAAGAAAAGACCTGATAAGATAAAAAACCACAATAAAGGATAAGTGAGGCAAACATCTATGGTTGGACTTCTACAGCTTCTAGATGCACAATGGGAAGAAGATATAATGCACTTATTCATTGTTCACCAAACTTCTTTAAAAAAGGTCAACTCCACAGAATGAAGACACACTAATGTATTCATCACTTTTACAAATGTACTCATTCATTGAACTCAGCAAAATGGTAGCAACAAGAAAGAAAGAAAGAAAAAAAAAAAAAAAAGATCTTGGGGTCCTCCAAAGTCGCATTAGGAAGATTAAGATCAGGAGTTATGAAGAATTATGCAGTCAAATGATAAGAGTAAAAGAGATGGCAAGAAAAGTTCAAGAGTAAAATGATTCAAAAAATTGGTTTGAGCTTTTATGTAGAATGAATAGCATGCTATTTCGTGAAAAGACCTAAAATAACTTCCACTCATATTGCATACCCTTCCCCAATCAGAAAAAGGGGGCCACAAGAAAAAAAATTCTTGCGTTTCAGCAAAAGCCTGATATGAAGGCATAAAGCAAGCAATTTATATTTTGAATGTTAAGGTAAATGCAGGAATATAACATACCTCCACCACCATTCATGATCTTCAGCAGCAAGTTGGAAATATGTCAATGCCACAGTAATAAATGCGGTCACAATCAGGAGAATAATGAAGACAATGAACAAGATACTGTAAATGGTGTAAATCCTGTGACCCCAGACACTCGCAAATATGTAGTAAAGTTCAATATAGATGGCACTGAATGGCAAGAAGCCAGCCATAGCCATCTGAGGCAAGGTTCCACGGTACCATGGTAAAGGTGGAATCTCTCTAGGATATTTTGTAGTACGACAAGGAGCTTGAAACTCTGCCTTGCTATTCTTTCCTGCGATCCCTCCCAATACTAATAGAGGCGATGTCACAAGAGCCCATATCAGAAATATCACTACAATGGTACCAAATGGAAGAGCTGCAGTAGCATGGTACGCAATGGCCACAGTGTTAAGGAAGCAAAAGGTGAGAAAAAGTGGCCCACAGAACAGGGCCCCAGTCAATAATAAATTTCGGACCTGTTGGAGGAAATAAGTTAAAATCAGTCTAAAAGGTACTCACAACATCACGTACAACCAGAGTTTTCAAAATAGTAACCAGGATAGCACACATTCTGATCACTTTGATGGATATGAGAACAGACAATTTGTTCAAGCATCCTCATGTAATGAATAGGAAATAATAATTAATTCTGGCACTCAATATACCCAAATATCTAATCCAGAACAAACACTCCCAAATAATTTGCAATTCTCTCCTAAATACTGGTATAATTCCTTCAGTGCAGGATGTCAATATCAGATTTAATGCAGCATCAACTTAAAAATACAACTGAAAACTCTTGGCATACACAACTCAAAGCCCAATATCACAAAACATACAAGGTATTTTGGGGTTTCCATAATGCCATAGACCAACATTCAACTGTGAGGATCAGAAAAAGGCTCAATAGAAACTTCTCATTTTGGACACAGTTAATGCATGGGTGACAGAAAAGGCAACATAGAGAGAAAAACAGATTGTGTACATGAACGATAAATGAGATCTCACTACATGTGAGGCCTACAGAAGAATCAAAGAATACTATACAGGACATGCTCCCACGAGCTAATTTCAGATGAAACTCACGTAAAGTGTTTATTTCAAGCTAATTACCCAATTCGATCCTTCTAACTGGCAATAGAAAGAAGCTGATGTATAGCCTGCAATGCCAGATGTCAGAGCATATATGACCACAAGTGCGGTAAAGAGAGCTCCTCGGTTGTAGGGATAAAATACACCAACAATAGCGAGTAAGAAGATAAAAAGGGCCCTGGGAAGGAGAAATATGGAGTTAATTTTTTCCTACATATAGAGTGATAATCCACAACCACATAACTATCAACATAATTTGCTCAAAAAACTTAAAAAGAAAAAACTCCGAAGACATACTTACAAGGTAAAGAGCTGTGTGCCACTTCCTAGGGCAGCAGCAAACACAGATTTGTACTTCGGGAACCTGAAAACATCACCATGGATGTATTTCCACCCAGTTTCTTCTTGGTCCTCTGCTGTCTCCTCATCATGGGCATATCTTTTTAGAGACAAACAATAATATCAGTTGGGATTTAATGTACCATCACTTTTTGAATTTTTGAAGAATGAAGAAGTCCTTACTTCACAAAATCATTCTTGAGGACTCGCATCAAAATGGTAGCAAGAAATCCCGTAAGGAGGAGAACAGTCACACACGAATTGATAATTGAAAACCAATGGATCTCCAAGTGGCGCGGAAGTGAAGAAGAATGAGAGTACTTCTCCATCCTCTTATCAAAAGGTACATTGGTTTCCTTCCACTTGGCTGAGTACATAAATTCCACATCAACTTCCTTATCGTCAGTAAGATCCACAAGAGCATTGGGGTCCGTGCGAGCATTGATCTCAATCACACGATCCTTGTTATAAAATATTTCAAAATGGAGGTGTTTAAATAGGTAATATTTGTATTCGCTGGGATCAGATTTGCCATCCTTGTCAACCTTTCCCAGGAAACCCCATATGGGCAAGTCATCGTAGTACATTTGGAAATAGTAGTCCTTTGCAACAGCACTTCGAAACACAGCAGCTTCTTTCTTTGAGAGCTTCTTTTTGCAGATGACTTCAGACTCTCTATCAACTAAAAAGTCTAGCTTGTATGGAGCACTGACCAAACGATCTCCATTTAGGACTTCACCAAGAGCTTCACTTTTATCTTTCACCTCACCTGTTAGCAAGAATGTTAATATGAGCAAAAGAGCTTACTTGACCAGAGAAGAACAAAAATTGAATATTTACCTGTTGAACAGAATGGGAGATCGAAGTATCTGTATGTTTCACTGGAATCAAGCACAAATAAACAGAAAATAAGTATTAGATCAAAATAAAAATACATATAAAATATAAAGACCATAATGCAACAATTCTTGAAAAAATGTCATTAGCTGTTCCTTTGAAACAAGGAGTTGCATACATATAGCTAACCAAAAGAAGCAGTTAGTCACCCTACATCTGACAGAAATCAAAAGCATCTTTATAGAAAAACAAAATGAAACTGCTATCTACTCCCCTTCTCTTAAACTTCCACATAATCCTGAAGTAGTATACACATAAATTAGATGGGGCCACATTCATTTTAAAATACAAAATGGTGCTGTTTATTTCTGCAGACAAAGACTTCTTTGACCAGTCCTACCAGCTTCCACCGAGTAAAATCAAAGGCGAAATCTGAATCTCAAAACCTTCCCCAAAAATGCCCATCACAGAACAGTTAAAAAGGCGTTCTCAGTTCAAAAATGCAATCAACTCAATCTAGCACAAACAAATCCTAAATCCTAAACAATACCTAGTAGCAAAATCCACAACCCCAAAATCACCCGATTACAAGCAAAATTACTCAAAATTATAGCATTTTCGAGTAAATGATCATTGCCCTAAGAAAATGGAATACTCACCTAGGGTTGTGAAACGGTCCGACCTTGTTAGCATATAGCGGCACTGGATCTCTGACCTTGTATTTGTGATCCGATGCATCCGATCTCACCCCAATCGCAGTGCACGCCAGCAGCAAAACGACGATATGCCACCATCCTCCTCCTCTCGCCATGCTTTTACTTCGGACACCGCACACTTAACTGAGTGAGGCCGTTTATAATTCTCACTGTAATATAGTACTGAGAGACGTCGATGAGAGAGAGAGAGAGAGAGAGGAAATGAGAAGCACTGAGAGTCGGATCTGGATCTGATTGAGTAAATGAATTTATGAAGGAACGGTAGGCCCACGCGCGGTTAGGAGAGAGTGGGGATATCAACTGTTGACATGGAATTGAGACTTTATAACGGATTTAGGCAGGGGATTATGACCGCCTACCTGAAAACCCCCTCCCATTTTAACCCATCTAATTACAGATTTACAGTTGTTTAATGGGCCCATTTTCTAACGTGAGGCCCAGCCCATTTTAGTTTGGCTGAGAATGGCCCAGCCCAAAATCTGTTCTTAAAGGTATCGCATTAGTTATTTAATCCCTCTACATGGGTTTAATAACACTCAACCAGTAGTCCATGTATAAATATATATGATAGAATATATATTATAATTATTTAATTAGGACCTCAAACATCTTGGGCATAATTAATTCAACAACATTCAAAAATAAATAAAAGGGAAAATGTGCAAATAGCATTTATGTAAAATTGCCGTCCAACATTTATTTTGTTTATAATATCACATAATCAGTATTTTTTATGGCCCTAATTAATTCAACACCATTCAAAAATGCCTAATTAATTCAATACCATTCAAAAATAAATAAAAGGGAAAATTGTGCAAATAGCATTTATGTAAAATTGCCGTCCAACATTTATTTTGTTTAAAATATCACATAATCAGTATTTTTTATGGCCCTAATTAATTCAACACCATTCAAAAATAAATAAAAGTGAAAATTGTGCAAATAGCATTTATGTAAAGTTGCCGTCCAACATTTATTTTGTTTTGTTCAAGTTTTAAAAAAAAATTAAAAACGTTTATTTTTTCTTATAAAAAATTATTTTGTTCAAAATATCACAATTCACAACAAATGATCATGTTTTTTTAATAAAATTAATAATGAATGTCTTTTTTTTTTTTGCGCAAAACGTTAAAAAAATCCAAGAACACTTTGAACACGAATTTAACCCCAAAAAAAAAAAAAAAAAATTAACAGATAAAATAGAAAATTACATTCAACCAAAAAAGGTTTTGCAATTAATTCTTACACTAGTCACAAAGACACATTCTTCCGACAAACCAAATACCTTAACATCGTTGCAATTGCATTAGAATAGCGCTTCTAGTGTAGCATAGCTTCAACACAATAATGCCCAAATTAAGAAACATAATTTCAGAAAACAAAATAACAATAACAATAATGCAAAGTTCTGAAATATAAATCAATGATCGTTACTATAATCAACCAATCTAACAAGCTTAGCAAACCCCATTGGTCTTCTTCTTATCAGCCACCATTTTCCTCCAAGCATTAGTGATCTCCCTCTGCACCTCAAGTGTGGTCTTCTTTATCACGTCACGGTGGGGCGACTCCGGCTCCGCCAGCTTCGCAGTCACCATGGCTGGAACCAAGTCGAGCTCACGCAGAACATTCTGAATATCAATGACAAGCCTCTCTGCAAGGGTTCGCGAGAAATCCTCTCGGATAACAACGCGCAAAACGGTGACATGTTGGGCGTTGGGCGGCATCGTGTAGGCGGGGACGATCCAGCCATAGCGGCGGAGCATGCCGGAGATTTCGAACTCGTTGTGTTGGCTGTGGTCCTTGAGGCTGAAAGCCACCAGTGGTACACCCTCGTCTTTCGACACGATGTTGAAACGCCCTGTTTTTTCGAGGCCTTCTTTTAGGACCATCGCGTTTTCTTGGCAGTTCTCCATGATGTTACGGTATCCCTGCATGTATGGTGTTCGATAATGAAATAAAATACGAGATTGAAATGGGAGAATATTAAGAACCTGGTAATTGATTAATTAATTACCTCATGACCCAAGCGAATGAGTTGGTAGTATTGAGCAATTACTTGACTAGAACCTGCAAGAGATTTGAAGTTTAATTTAAGTACATCATTCTTAATTAGTGTTCCTCGATATTGAATGTTGCATGTTGTGTTTCATGTGTTGCTATATGCCCCATCCGATCTAAATAGATGTTGTTTTAGTTAATTTTTTTGTGTTCTAACGTAAGTATTACTCAAGAAATTACATTCGTCAAGATGTTACTAATAGTGTCATCATTTACTATTGTCAAATTAAATGACATATGAAGCAATAATTTGAAATTTACCTATAATGGTTGTATTATTTAAATAAAGTTGGACACTTGAACCGTCTTTTTTATCAATTTCCTTCATTTGTGTGTAAAATTTTAAAAGAACATTCATTTTGGGACGGATGAAGTCATTTGAAGATATTTGAATATGTATAAGATGGAACATCATTTACAGCTAAGAAATTCTACAAAGTAAAATAGATAAATGTGATCATGAATATTCACTCTGATTTCAGTTAAGTGTTGTATTAGATATCAAATTTTGTTTCTAATCAGATGTCATTTTAGACTTTTCCCTACTAACTTTCTTTAGCTAAATATGATATTTTTCATGTAATAAATTTTATTATCTTTCAATTTTAAATCCTAAATAGCTCGATCAGTTAAGATTTATCCAATTTCCATGTTCCTTAATTTATAGTCAAAACTCTAGAACGACACTTATTAAAATCAAAATCAAAGGGAGTATAAAGTAGAAACTAATGCATATCACATGTACAATATGATTTCATTGCTGCAAACGTGACATATGTATGAATTAAATGACTAAAATACAAAAAAGAATGTGGGACTTGTAAGATGAAAAGTACCTTTAGAGAAGTTGAGAGTGAAAGTAGGTTGATCAGCTCCAAGATAGTTGATATGGAAAATGAGCTCATCAGGCAAGTCCTCCTTGTTCCTCCAGATGGCCCACCCAATACCCGCATACACCAACCCGTATTTGTGCCCACTCACATTGATACTCTTCACCAACGGTAACCTGAAATCCCACTCCAATTCCGGGTACAAAAACGGTGCAATGAACCCACCACTAGCCGCGTCCACATGAATTGGTGTGTCCCACCTGTACACATCCACCAATATTAATACATAATCAAATAAACCAAATGTATCGTTTACTAACACGTTAAGCTAAGTTGGAAAAACAACTAACCCTGTTTCCTTGTTCCTTTCGACCAAGAGGTCGTTCAAAAGCTTAACATCTTCAAATTCACCGTTAAGAGTGGAACCCAAGATAGCAGCGACACAAATAGTGTTCTCATCGACCAAATCCACGGCCTTTTGGGGGTCCATCACGTAGTATCCGTCGCTCAGTTTGACCTCCTTGAGCTCAACTTCGAAATAACGTGCGAATTTCTCCCAACAAACTTGAACGTTGGCGCCGGTGACGATGTTGGGCTTGTCGAAGGGCTTTCCGAGCTCTCTCATCTTGTTTTGCCATTTTCTTTTGAAAGCTAAACCAGCAAGCATTATGGCTTCTGATGATCCAACTGTTCCAACTCCACATGCTGTCTCTCCATCCGCAAGTGGCGCGTTGAATAGATGTGCAATTATGTTAACACATCGGTTCTGTTTTTGGAAATGTTAACTTCGTCAAAATTTGAACAAGGTTGATTCGTGCAAGAATCTATTTCATCTTGTATTTAATTTTAGTACGATTACAACAAATTCATTATAATATGACATCATCAATAAACATGTAATGTTATAAAGGATCTCGTATGATGGTTTCCAAGTTATTTAATGATGAAGAAAATCAGTTGATTTTCGCCTTTCTGTTGAAGAGAGGAGTTTCAATCAAAAAAATTGCCAAATATCATATTAGATCATCTTAATTACTATATGAAATCGAGTAATTAATTACCATATGTAAATTGTAATATTTTAATATTATGTGACATATTCTACTATTAAATATGTAAGTTAAATCATTATCACCAATATACAGCATATGGATGTATTGGAGGGAAACAGTATTTTGACATCCCATTTACGGAAATTGACCATAACTTCGAAAACCGAAGGAATAAAATTATGAAAGTCATTATCCTCTATTATTAAAACATTTCGCGATTATCCCTTTTTAACCAAACATCCCTTACCAAATTGTTTCTATATATATTATTATTTTGTCGTTTTCCAATCAAAATTTGATGATATTTCTGTTATATTAGCAGATATTTTGGTTTACTATCTGGGAAAGATATTAAAATTTTCTTTTTTTGTTTGATTATGTGTTTTATTAATATATATATATATATATGTGTGTGTGTGTGTGTGTATAACCATAATATTATATTGTATTCATGATGGCCATTCGTAATAGGAGAGATCACATATAAACTCCTCAATTAAAAATAATAATCGAAGGTTCAGATTCAATCCGTCTCATCACTGATTCACTATTAGTAAAAGAGTATCGGTAAAAAGATTAAATATAATATCTACTGATAAATCATCAAATTCATTCTCTCTAGTTACCAGTTAACTTAATTACAGTCTCACTCTATCCTTTATATTTGTTACTTAAGGTTATTTCACATAGTTTAGAAAAAATTAGTAGACATAATTTTGCATATGAAATAACCATATTACCCTGGTTTCATTGATGTAATTATTGTATTCTATGAATTAAGAGTTGCCCTACTACAAACATTGTCGAAAAGAAGATTTTAATACGTGTTGATAACTCGATTTTATATTATAAAATGATTGATTGGAGCAGATTATAATATAATGTTGTCAATTTCAGCTTCCATTTAAGAGATTAGGACCACAAAGAAATACTTCCCCATATGTCCACTACTATGGGGAATAAATAAAGAATATTACATATTCGTTTAGATTATTTTTTTAAGGAGAATATAGATTAATTGATCTGAAGCTCTCTCTCTCTCTCTCTCTTTTTTTTTTCCTTTTAAGACCTCAATTATTTGATCCACTACCAATATTCAACACCGAGTACTATGCATGTTAAAATAAACTACCCAAAGTGGAATTTTTAGAGCTGTTGGTAGGTAGGACGGGCAAAAGTCTAAACTAATAAAAAACCATCACTAATTTGATTTTGCTCAATAAAGTTTTTGATATAAAGCAGTGGACTCATCATGTCATGGGTGACCACCCAAATCAAATTAATTATAGTACGACTTTAGTGAATTAGTTTTATATAAAGCGCATCTGATTTATTGAAACGAATCAATCTTTTACTCACATTTCATATATGAGTTTTTAGGTGGTAAGACTCCATATTATACACTAATGATTCTTGCAGGATGGGGTTCAATACGAAGACAAAATGACTCACATGCATTTTTCTTTTCTGTAAATTATTATAGAAACTTTAATATTTTTTTGAAAATTGTAAATTGTTTCGTAGCTCTAACGGTAGTTAGAGAATGAATTAAATATGACATAAACAATTAGATAATGAATCATAATGACAAAAAAACTTTATGTGAGGTTAGGGTTATTTCATCGCCAAAAATATAGTTATATGACAACATCTATATGTGTCAATTAATTATTGATTGATTTTTTTTCTCCGTTGTTTTTAGGTACTTGATAGCGATCATCTAAAAGCTATCAAAATTAAAGATTTTTTTTCTATATATAGAATTAAGAATATAAGATTAAGATAACAAAGGTTTTAAATAATTTTTAATCACTCTTCTACTATAGTACAAGTGCAACCATAGCCTAATAATTTAATATTCAATCAGAACCTGGGTTGGCCAGGTAGAAAAATAATAAAAACGTATTTCAATATTGCACATTTATTCAATGACACGTTAATATTTGGATAATTCGAATAAATCAATTGGGCCACTTGGAACGTGCTACCGAGTACCGACGGTGCTTGATGCATTATTGTCCGTTCTCCAAATTAAAGATGCTCGTAATATAAATATAAACATATGTAATTCTATTTAACATATATAATTATTTACATTATTTTGTTAATACCAATAATGGCAAACTAATTTACATTTGATTTAATTAAGGTAATCAACATTTACTATATGGAGTATATCTTAGTATCTTACCAAAGAAAAAGGCATTCCTTTTTAGATATTTTGAACAAATTAGGTACGTTATCCACCATGATTTTACATAAATTAAAAAATATATATGTCACAGATCATGCACGAATCAAATATGAATTTAGTTATTATGAGTAGTCAAAAAATAAAAACTAAACTATACAAGTTGAACTCAAATACAACATTCTTTTTTCCATAGTTTTATATTTTTAATTAGATCATTAGATCAAATCTTATAATACATTTTTAGCATATTAAACGACTACATGACCCTTCAAGATTCAACAAATATTAAATGAATACTATTAATCGCTAAACATTTTTAAATTCTAACCAAACCCAAAAGTCAACAAAAAAAAAAAAATAGAGGCAGGACCACCACGTAATTAACCCATCTAGATCGAAGACTAAATTATACCAAGAAGGATTAACCTAAACTTGCTAAGTCGTAAATTCGTATTATAATCTGTGTAAATCTCAATAATTAATTAATTAATCCTTCATGAGTGAGACAGCGAGAATCGAGATAATCTATTTAATTACAAATCAGGGGGAGGGAGGGAGGGAGAGAGAGAGAGAGAGAGAGAGAGAGAGAGAGAGAGAGCGAAGACTCGCCTGTAACTCAGTGGTGACTGGGTACTCATCCATGTCAACGTAGTTTTTGTTAATGGAGTCCATGATCAGCTTATTGCACTCCGGCTCCATCCATGTGGTGACAAACGAAGCCAGATTTAGCCTCGGATTTCCGTCGAGCATGAGCTCATCGTTGATGATCTGATACGCAGCTTCCTTCGGAATCGAATTCTCCGGAATCTTAAACCTAGATCAACAATCACAACCATTATAATTCCATCACCTAATTAATTAACCCATGGAAGATAAAGAAGACGACGACGATGATGAAGGTGAAAGGTAGATGACGATCTCGAATCTGAGTCGACTCAGACGAGTCGAAAATTAAAGCTAGTTACCTGGGAAGAGAGTCACGAACATATCGCGAACCGAATGTCGAGTGAACTGAGACATCTGACTGGGAGACAGTCTTCGAGAGAACCATGGCGTCTGAAGCTCAAATGCGAAGAAGAAATTGGGAAATTGGGAAGAGAGAAGAGAACTTTGATCGCACTCTAGATAAAGTGATAGAGCTTTTTATAGGGGGAAATGGGAAACCACGCACAATTCCTTTCTTAGATTAATTAATATCTTGGTTTAAAAAAATATATTCATATTATTGTTGCTTTCAAAACAGATATTTGTATAATAGCTGAATTAAATATATAAATATAGAAAAAAAAATATGAACGGGACAGGAACATGGGTGGGCTCCTATATCATCGGCCCTCCATGGGCAGCGTCCCCCGCGTTAACACGGGTCAAACTATGTGTCCCAATCAATCAATGTGAACACCATATTCTTTAAGTATAGATTATGTGTAATCGTCTTAAGGATTTTATCTGATATGTTTAAAAATATTACATGTAAAAATATTAGATTATAAAAATAAATGTATGTATTTACTTGTTAAATAAATCACATTTATCATATCAATCATGGATTTGGGATTTCCGAATCAAAAATATGATCTAATACATATGAAAGCATTATTTAGTACATATATACAAAAGTATTGAATTGTATTACTTGTTAATTTATAATTTTTCTAGAGTATTATTTGATAAGCATCAAAATATTACCTAATATGCATAAAAATACGTATTTATTGCACTATATAACTTGTCGAACGATAATTTCTAAAAAATATTATTTCATATGAACAAAAGTATTAGATGATAAGAATGAAAATATTACTTATCCAATTACAATTTTTTAAATCAATCATTGATGTCGAGTCTTGGAACTCAAAGTATTTATTACCTCATATATATTTAAAATATAATACATATAGAAATATTACATAGTATTAATTATTAAATTATAATTTCTCAAAAGTAATACATATAATACATATAATATGCATACTAGGGATTTATAATTAATCAAAAGTAATACATAGGGATTTCCAGACGGCTTGAACTGTCAAATTCGAAAATTTTTGAAGGATGAAACCAAAACTAAATCATGTTATATACGATTTTGGTTTCGATTTCAAAGAAGGACATGGATGATAGTTCCTTCAGTTTTTTTTTTTCAATATATATTAATTTTAATTATAAAATAGTCATATATTTTATTACCAATTAACAATTGTGTGTGAATTACCAAGTTAAAAGAGGATGTAGAATTTGAAAAAAAAAATGATATAAATTAAAATTAAAACTTACATTTAATAGTTACAACATTAAAAATTAAAAATTACAACATTAACACAACAAAATAGAAATCTCAAACTTTAAAAAAAAATTACAATTTACAATAATATGAATAACAATTTTTAAAAACACAACTTAAAGTTAAATATTACAATTCATAATATTATTTTTAGACGTTATAAAATATAATTTTCTAAGAAAAGTAAGGAAAATTCACCTTAGTCACGTTCCAAAATATTGGAACAGATGACGTTGACATCGATTCAATTATAGTTGTGGTTTCGATTTTTGAAACTGGTTGGACACATGATTGAAAAAAATTAGAAATTGGTGTGTGAGTTGAATAATATGATGAATATATATAATATATAATAAATAAAATCATATTTATATTTCCTTTACTAACATATATAATTATATTAATAAAAATTATATTATGATTGATATTAAATTTGATAGTAGATAAAACATGAAATCAAAAGTATATTTTATAATTTAATAATGTTTTTAAAACTAGTGTATTTCATAGGCAATATAATTTTAGTATAAAATAAAAGGATTTAAAATACCATCCAATAAAAAAAAAATAAGGACATGATAAGACATATTATTCGGGAACTTCCCCCATTATATTGCTCAGGATGTCTTCTTTAGGCAGCCAAACCCTCTTGTTTTTCAATTTGTATTCAATAGAAAAAAAAAAAAAATCAAACAAAATTATTATTAAATTGAAAATATAACCACAAATCATTAGGAAACAAATTAAAAAATCAACCAAACAACCATGCGGTTGGACAAAATCATACATCTAGTGAAACCTAGACATGTCATCTTCAAAATTAAATGTTCTTCAGTCTTCTTATTATTAAGCATAGACTTCATTGACAATCATTTTATTTGTCTGTTCTAAAATTATTTTTCATAAGAATTTTTTTTTATTGTTATAGTTTTAAAAGGTCGTGTTTGGCATTGAGGAATTTGATTTGAGCACATAGTTTTGGAAAAATAATTTGAATTTTCAAAATTTGACAAGTATTAGTCTTGAAATAATTTGAAGTTGAATGATAAATAACATGTATGCAGATTTGCTAGGCAGCAAGTGAATAACTTTGCGTTGGCTTCTTGTTCCACTTCTTTGGAATGTCGCTCCCTCTTTTATTTGTGAATTGCTTTTCAATAATTTTACTACTGTTTTTCTGATTATATAAGGGTTAATTCAATCCAAGAAAAACAAAAATAAAGAAAAAAAAAACATTTTTTAAAACATAATAATTTTTTTTTTAATTGCAATTTGATGCAAGAATAATACTCATACTCATGACACTAGATTTCAAATTTAACTCGCAATGATTGTTATGCTTAAAGATTTGAGATCAGTTTTCTCCTAACTACGTTATGTACATGGTGTCCATCTTGACATTAGAGTCGAGCTTCAGAGGCCAAGTAATCATCCATCGTACCGGATTACCAAAATTAGAGAAAAAAAATTATACATTAAATTGTAAATTTTAGAAAGATATTAATAGATTATAAAAAATCATTAAAAAATGTGTGAGTGGGATTTTTTTTTTTTTTAATTAACCCCTGATATAAAACTCCTATTATAAATAATATAATCCTCCCCTGGTTTCGATCCCTACATAAAGGTGAGCTCACATTTTGATAAAACAATGTACAAATTTTCACAAAAGCATCCTTTATTTATGATGAAATATATAATTCTAACCACAAAATCATACTAATTAATAAAATACAGACTATTGGCAACACCTCACGCTAATTACAATGAAACGACACTAATAATATTTTTATACTAGAAAATATATAGCTCTTGTATATATATTAAGTTAACGTTTAAATAAAACGACCATATAGACAAAGGTATATATTACAGGGCCGAACCTTAGATTAGTTCGTTGAGTAGATCGATTCAGGCTTAAAAAAATATATAAATTTTTAGAGGTCCAAGAATATTTTATATCTCTCTATATATATTTTGTGGTAAGAGTAAGTCTTATGTAAGACCGTCTCACGAATCATGTTACGTGAGACGGATCAACCCACAATCCACACTACATAATTCACATGTAAATTAATGAAAATGAGTTTTGGTTGTGGGTAAAAAGTATCTCTCACGTTTTTGTGTTGCAGTAAATATTAATCAATTATTGCAGTCAACCCAATGGAGTAGACATCTCTCCATTAAGTTTGTTAAAATGATTAATTTCTTAATAATTAATGTTTGTCAAAATTACGTTCGTTGAAATGATTCCTAATGAATGTTTGTTAAAATGATCCATGAGTTGTTAATTTAAGTTTTTAACTGTCCTTTATATTTTAGTATAGATATAATGCCTTTTTCTGTAATTATATATATATATATATATATATATATATATATATTTCTTTCTTTCTTTTTAAAATTTTATTGATAAAATAATCATAATTTGTTGATTTAAGTTTCTCAGTTTAATTTATAGTTTCAATATTACTGTATAATGTCTTTTTCTATATTTATGTTTCTATTTTAAATTTTTAGTAATAAAATAATTAATGGTTTGTTATTTTAAATTTCTAGCCCAATTTAATTTAAATTTTTAGTATCATTATATAATGCCTCTGGATATCAGAAAAAAGAAAAACAAAATCAAAGATAGAGAAATTAGTTCAAAAAGTCAATTTGGATTTAATACTTATTTTAAACTTAATTAATTGCTCTTTTTTTAGTTACGATAATATTAATATCTTGAATATTATAAATGTTTCAAAATATTATATTTTACTTCATATAATATAATCAATTTATATTATGGGCCTTGAAATTCGACTCAGTCCAAAATATCGGTAGGTTTGGCCCTAATATATTCTCTAAACTAGTATTACTATAGGACCCATGTAATACACAATAAGTGAATTAAACGAAATAAAATAAAACAATGTAAATATTATTTATTTCAGAAAAAACATAAATAAAACACATTAACAAAAATTATTTAATTTCATTTATAATAAGTGAATAATTATTCTTAATAAGCACAACTTTTTTTAATTTTTTATATTTTCCTGTCAAATTTTTAACTAAATTTTTTTGATATTTATAAATGATTTCTATATTTGAATCTACCTTGTGTTATTTTAAAAAATTAAATTAAAATTCGTGTATTATTTACTAATATCTATTATCAACATAATTAAATCAATATTATTATTTAGATACATTAATTAACTTTAAAATAGTTATTATAGATTTAATTTGTAAAATTAAAAAAAATTTATCTAAAATAAAAGGAAAAAAAAAACACTTAATGAGAGAATTTAATGTCCAAGTATTGTATAAATGTCACGTCTTACTTTTTTATATATATATATATACACACACACTAGTATAGAGCCCGTGTAATACATAGGCTTTAAAAAGAATTGAATTAAATATTGTAAAATTAGTTTTTACTATATCTATTATATTATTCAACTCACCCACCTTTTTTTTTTTTTATTTGCGTTTTATTGTTTACATTTGTAACAACCCTAAACTTTTATTTTCAATTAAATGATAAAAAATGAAAGTCAAAATTTCACAAATAAATTACATAGTTTATTTTAAAGCATATATTCAAAAAATTATTTGATTTCAATAATTAATAAGTTTGAATAATAATTTTCAAGTTGCCCACCTTTATTTTAGTTTTTTTTCTTTTATATTTATTTATATTTTTTCTTTACATTTTTTAATTTTAAAAATTTCAAATATATAATAATATCTATCATTGAACTTTAGCATATGTAATTTAGATAAATCTAATCAATATTTCTATATTATTTATTATTTAGTAATAATAATATTTCTTATCAACATTAAATTTATAGCAATTAATTAGTATATTTAATATGAAATATTATAGGCTTTCCATGAGAACTTTGGTCTTACTTTTATATGTATATAAAGATATATATATATATATATAAGGATGCATACTAAAATTCAATATCAAAATATATTTTACTTAAATAAGCATCTAAATATTACTTAAAATAATATAATTTATGTGAGAATAACTTACAAATGAAATCACAATCAATAAAATAGATATTGGTTTATAAAAATGAGTTTAAATTTAGATCCTTAAATCTATCTGATATAATTTTTTTGTCTAGGATGATAAACTGCATCATTAGTATATTCCTATAATGAGAATTCAGTTTTAAATAATTATAATTGTGGGACCCTCTCACATTTTATTGGTGGAAAAGAGGTAACGCGTTCTGGTATGTGTCGCTAACGCGTACTGGTATGTGTCGCTTTCCGTGTGGCTTCAGATTTTTAAAAAATGGCTTTGGCTTTAAAGTTTAATTTTAAATGCTCTTGTCGTCTTGAAAAGTAACAACAAAAAATAATAAATTAATAGTAATATTATATTATTATATAGTTCGTTTTGAAAAATATTATTTTTATTTATTTTAAAATTTCTGATTCAGATAAATTATTATCCATGTTTTTAGTGCATTTTTTGAACCTTTTAAAGTATATTTGTTTTTTCATACATTAATGGTCATAAATGTATAAGATAATTTAAGTTTATAACTTATCAGATATATTTATATTTAATCTGTATTAATTATTTATGTAACTAATTGAAAACATGGAAAACTATTTAATTCAAAATGCTAAGAAAATAAATTGGGATTATAAAAATACAGCTATACAGACTTAAAAGAGATTTGGGTAAATTTTTCTTGAAACATGGCAAAATGTGTTTAATTCAAAATGCCAATAACATAAATTGCGATTGAAAATACAGCTAAACAGACTTAAAGAGAATTAGGTAAATTTATCATTGAAACATGACAAACTGTGTTTAATTCAAAATGCTAAGAATATAAATTGGGATTAATGAAAATACAACTATACAAACTTAAAGAGAATTAGCTAAATTTATCTTTGAAACATGGCAAAATGTGTTTAATTCAAAATGCCAAGAATATAAATTGGGATATGAAAATACAGTTATACAAACTTAAAGAGAATTAGGTAGATTTGTCTTTGAAACATCGCAAAGAGTGTTTAATTCAAAATGCCAAAAACAAAAATTGGGATTGAAAATTACAACTATACAGACTTAAAGAGAGTTATGCAATTTTATCTCGAATTTAATCAATCGATATCGTACAAAAAAGGAAATAATTTTATGAATAGTCAAATATTTCCTGTCACAATTTTCGTACAATCCTTTTAAATGTAAATATATGTTGATACTTTTGAATCATTTTCTTTTATTACTTAAAAAAAGTATACAGAATCAAAAAAAAAAAAACCAAATAATCAAACAAACTATTGAAAAAACTAGTTTACGATTTTACTAACATAAAACGGTTCTATAAATAAATATGCGTGAGCGTGACGGAATTTCACTGACTACAAAACAAATCAAATTTACAAATTCAAATATGAATGGTAAATTATCGATTATTACTTAACTCGCGGTAAAAAAATGAATCGACCATGAGACATTTGGGTGATGTATTTAGACTTGTTTGGTGTACATGACTGGGTCCACGCTACTGCAATCACACACTTAGAGATAAGTCAAATTATGGGAAGAGGAGAATTCCTATATCAACTGAAATAATGGCCCCATCTCATAATCAAATTAAACAATTTTGGATTCCAAATAAATAAATTTGAAAAAGTATGCATTTTTCATCCAAGCTCACTTCTAATTGGTGGCTATACTTTTCTAATAGACGTCTTTTTCTCAATAAATATTGATATGTTTCATTAGAAATATTCTTACCTTTATTTTTTTTTGAATAAATATCACTACACTCCATTAAAATTACGTCACATTTAAAAAGATTTGTTCATGACATTTAAGGGACTCTCACGTTGAGATTTAATGATCTTGTTTCAATATTTATAAAGTATTATTATTTTTATGACTTCTTTTCTTTGATTTCAACAAGATCAATCAATTTAACATTAATTTTTAAAGCATCAAGTTGGTGAATCAATGAATGATTGGTATTAGTAGAGTATTACAAATAATAATAATATGTTTGTTTGTAGGTATTAGATATTAACGGAATTTAGGCATATCATATCTAATGTTTGATGATATTTATGTGAAAGAAAGTAAAACTTACCTTCACTATCACAAAAAGGTATAAATAAAAAAGTTGATGACAAATTTAACAACATAAATAGAGGTACTTTATAAGCATGGTAACTTACTTCCTGACACAATGAACAAAATACAAACATATTTTGATCTTAAGAGATATTAGTAGACAGTAAAATTATCAGATTTAAATTTAAACGATGCTTTAGTAATGTAACTTAACACACATATCTTTTTCGTCACAATAGGATCACAATGACAAATTTAGCAATGTAATTCACCATAATTTACATGCATGGTAATTTATTTCATAACATTAGTTGACGTAACTCAAATAATAAACCGACATTTGATTTTTTATATAGAGGTAGAGGTATTCGAAAGCGTCGAGAAATATTATTAATCTTTATATTCAATTATATGTTATATTGTAATCGATTTTAAAAACTGTTGTTACTTTGAACATCTTCGTATCGAGCTTTATATTCAAATATCAGCTATTATAGTCGATTTCACCATTAATACAATTCAAGCTTTGAGACATTATCAAAATTTAAATTCACTAAAGTGATTTTGACATGATTGTGTGTTAGAGAAACCGGGTCAAACAATTGAAGAACCCTAGAGATTGTTCATATTTTAATTTAGGGATAAAATCAAACACTCGGTGTTCACTAACACTGTTGCACTATAATTTCTCAGCTCCGGCGACCAAATCATCGTCGGCGTCAATCATTGCCTTACATGATGAGGTCTTCGTCTGAAAAATCACAGAGAAGAACGGGCAGAATGTTGAACCCATCGGAGCTGAGGTGTTCAAAACCAAACATCACATGGTCCGATTCCTACAGAAAGCCGCCACGTCGCCATCGAAACCCTAGCAACCATCTTCCCCAACCTCGCCGGCGTATTACCTCTCTTCTCTGTCCATTGCGCCTTCGATCGGGTTCGATGAGAGCGACAGAGAGTGTTCAGAGTTTGTTTACATCTTCAGAGAACGCAAGAACAGTTTGATTTTAACCTTCTGGTTGGTTACATTTCATAATTCGATTCCGATTATTCTGTTCATAGTTCTATGGATTTTTGTGGTGAATATATTTGAGCATTAATTTTGCCATAATAGTTAGTGCTGCCTGTAATTTATTTGTATTGGAAATTTATGGACATGATTAGTTGAATTGGTGTGCTGGAATTTAACATTAGTATTGACAACATTATTATTTGAAATACTGAGTTTAATAGTTTGGATATAATTTTGTTGAAGAAGTATGGTTATGGAGCGCTGTAGAAGCCAATTTTCGCTGCAAAAGTAGAGAACAGTAATTTTCATCAAAAGAGACTAAATTTGCAGTACAAGAAGTTCAATTTTCCTTAATACTTTTAATTGTAGTTTCCATATGTAAATCTTTTAGTAGAAATAAAATTGTGGAATTCATGAAAATTTGTTTTGTTGATTCACTATCTATGACAATCCACAAGACAAATGCTCAAGGATCTTTGTTGACAAATTGCAGATTGTGAAAGTAAATGGCCATATCCAAAGCATGATTTACTGCTCTACAAGTTGATTTCCTATTTATGGCTAAACTCCTTGCTGATATTTCTGAGGTAAATTAATTAATAATAGCGATTTCCTTACTTTTCCCTTCTGCTAATCACTTATTATATGTCATGTTCCATGTCCGTGTTTCATTTCATCCCGTGTATATGACTCATCATTGTACACATGACGCGCCAAAATAATAAATGATAAGAAATAAAGAATCCTGTGTACAGTTATTTAATATGATATACTTAAGCTTTTATTTTCAATCCCGCCGTCCTTAGAGTATTGCAAACTTTTGTTAAGTAATGAATTTTAGTTATTTACGGGCTACCTCATCTATTCTATATATCTGTAAATATTTTCATCTCGTGTTTTATTTTACTATTGTATACTAAATGTACAGTAACAATGCCCAAATGGTTATTAATTGTTCTATTCCATTTTTTGGTCACACAATCAAAGTGTTGATTCCAAATCATGGTAAGTGAATTCTGGCACACAAGTGTGATGCTTATATATAGCCTAATTGGCAGAAAACAACATATATCTTTTCAGATAGACTAATCTCCATCAGTTCAGAATTTCTGGTTTAGGTGAGTGCTGGCATTCAGTTTCTATCAAAAATTAATATAAGTACTCCAATCAAGTAAAATTATGTTGATATATATGAATTAGAAGGCAATGTTGTATCGTGTTTTTTGTTTGTGTTTTCTGAGGAAGAATTGCTAACTTTTCTGTACTCTCTGAAATGGCAGCAAGGTTATATACAACATAAATCTTTCTTGTTTGTTGGAACAAAATGAATTTTGCACATGGGGGAAGTGGATCGGGTGATGAAGAATCTTCTGGTTCGGGCAAAAAATATCATCGTCACTCTGCGCAGCAAGTTGAAAAGCTTGAAGAGTAATAGATCAATTTTTACAACTTCTGTATATTATTGAATCAGAATTGTTTTTCGCAAGGACTAATTTCCAGTCTTCCAACTGAATTTTTTTTTTTACAATTATGTCCTTGCAAACAAAAACATCGAATTTTTTTAAATTTTTTGTCTTCTACTACAAAAATATATGAAATTCAGATCTGTTGTTCATTCCTTTGTTGCAATTTAAAATTGTGTCAGTTGTTCATAGTCTCTTGTTTAATGGTGTAATTGGGAACATATTTACAAGTTTCTTGAATTTTTTCTTTCAATCTCATTAATGTTTCCTTTCAAAAAAAAATAAAAATCTCATTAATGTTTTTTTCCTCTATTTCCCTTTTCTGGTTAAAGATTTTTTAAGGAAGTCCCGCATCCTGATGAGAACCAGAGACAACACCTGAGTAGGGAGCTTGGCCTGGACCCTAAGCAGATCAAGTTCTGGTTCCAGAATAAGAGAACCCAGAAAAAGGTGTTCTATTTCTTACACACTCACAAACATATATGCACCTATAAATAATGATAGATGATTTCTGATGTAAAGTCTAATGGTGGGCTGTGAAATAAGTAGGTTCACTTCATGAGCAGCCCATTGTTAGGGTTTATATGTAAACTCCATAATAGATATCTTGTGGTTCGTATATATGTTGATTGTATCATTTTTTTTTTTTGATCTAGTAACGCTGTTGAGAACATATATGTATGTATATATATATTTCAGACTCAGAATGAAAAGGCAGATAACAATGCTCTCCGTGCTGAAAACGAGAGAATTCTGTGTGAAAATGTTGCGATGCAAGAGGCCCTTAAAAACATTATATGTCACTCTTGTCATGGCCCGGTTTTTCAGGACCACGATCAGCAGCAAAATTTAATCAGCTTGAGGACCGAAAATGCTAGATTGAAAGAAGAGGCCAGTGATCTTTTCCTAGTAATCTATTTTTCCGTATACAGATAATGATATACCATTTCTAGTTGATTTTATAACATAGTAATCATTGATTAAGATCCCAAAAAATGATCTTTTAGAGTCTATAACACGTGTAATATCTATTTTTTTATTCGCACGTATATACACGTGGGTGTGGTTAAAAATTGCAAACTTGGTTATGTGATTATGGGGCGGCATTTGTGGTCCATTGTAGTGGCAATTTAATAACAACTTTCATTTTGGCAATTCAGGACAACCTTCGCCGGAACCCTAAAATTTTTCCAAAAATTTGTACATGATCCATAGTGTGCCTTTTGGGATTTTTGGCAAAATTCCTGACAAACATTTAAAGTTCCGGTGAAATTTGTTTTTGATTGCACAAATGTATAAGTTGTTGGTAGCAAAAGCCACCCCATGGGTATGTGGACCTAAATATGCCACGGCCTAATAATTTTATCAGAAATGTGATTTTATTGTGGGTGTGTATTTGCGAGTTTATGGATAGTGATACTATACTGAGTTTATTTCACATGTCTGTGCGAACTTTTATGTTGAAAAATACACGATTCTGATGTTAATGTTGGAAACCTTCTTCAGCATGAAAGAGCACTCCGTTTGTTCTCTAACAACATTGAAAAATCACCTGCTGCTCCACGTGGAATTGATCAGAACAACTCATATATACCAGTAAACTTTCTTCCAAGCAATGGAATGGGAACTATGACGCGCTTTGATGCTGAACAAATTCCCCGGAATTCAGAGAATCCCTCATCACCATATTGTTTGAGTGGAATGCAAGAGATGGATAAAGCTACGATTATCGAAATGGCTGTTTCAGCCATGAATGAACTTATTGAGCTTCTATGCATGGAAGATCCAGTGTGGATCAGTTCTTCAACTGATGGGAGATATATGCTGCATCGCGATAGCTACGATAAGCTTTTTCCAAAACCTAATCTTTTCAAATCTGCAAGTGCTCGGATTGAATCATCGAAAGAGTCAGGCGAGGTGGCGATGGAAGCAGCTCAGTTAGTTGAAATGTTTCTTGATCCGGTATGAATCAATTCTTATGATGTTTCTTTCCCAAGATTTTATCTTCTCCTTTCGGCTTTAATATGAACATCCATCCAGTGGAATGTTAAATTTCATGTTTGCAAAATAACGAACAAAAAGAAAAACTGTCAATGAAATTTTATCAAATAAAACAAGTAACGTGTAGGCATAATATCTATTTGGTACCTCCGATTTTGCTCTGCAAGAACAAATATCTTGGAATCTCAAAATTTAGGAAGTAGAATCAACAACTTGATCTCTTCAAAAGATGGCTTCCGTTTTTTATAGAGATAAGTCAAAGGTTTATCACATAGATTTGAATTATATGCTATAAAAATTTTATCATTTGGCCTTCATGGATTCAACAACTTCTCGTCGGAGTTGATCTTCTGATCTCCTTCAAAGCTGATTTCACTTCTAATTCAAGAGATTTAGCTACTTATTCTCAGTTAAACAATATTCATTTGGGGAGGGCCCCTTCTGGGTATTCGTTACAAAGAACACCTTGAAATTCATTTCTGAACACCCTGATTTTTTTGTACTTAATCACTTGATATCAAATTTTTTTATTTTCTTAAACAACTTTTTTATTCGCATCTTGGTCTTTTTTGGATCACATATTATTTTTGTTAACATAATTTGCATATCAATACCGCAGAATAAATGGAAGGACATGTTTCCAACCATTGTCACAAAGGCAAGAACCTATGAAACTCTTGATATGGGACTCAATGGTTCTCTACATTTGGTAAAAAACTCTAATCCTATGACCCACCCAAGATTTGTTTGAAGAAAATGTTAGTCTAAGGTTACATTTGATTGTCACAGATGTACGAGAAAATGCACATTCTGTCTCCTCTTGTGGCACCTCGAGAATTCTTTTTCATTCGATTTATCAAACAGCTTAACCCGAAGACTTGGGTGATGGTCGATTTTTCCTACAATTTCATCAAACAACTCCAAGATTCCGCTCCAACTCGTACTTGGAAACTCCCCTCAGGCTGTATGATTGAGGATCAGTCGAATGGGAGATCATTTGTGAGTTCAATTGCATTTATTGAAATCTTCCATCCCATGTTTCAGTTTTATTTTTTTCACTAATGCATGCCATAAATACAGCACGGCATTATAATCCTGATCACGTGGACACGTGGCTATGTATACATATAATCCTGATCACATACCATGTCTAATCATTACAACTTGTTTGTCTTTGTGATAGATTAAATGGATTGAACATGTCCAAGTTGATGATAAATCATCAACACATCGTCTATATAGAGACTTGGTATGCAGTTGCCATGCTTATGGAGCGAAGAGTTGGTTAACAACTCTTCAAAGGATGTGCGACAGGATTGCATGTTCTATGGGGGTAATTACAACACCCAAACATGAACTTGAAGGAGGTATATATCTATATCTATATCTGAAGTTTTGTTATAAATTTAGCCCAACAGTGGGAAGCTTAAGGAGCAAACCTACTTGTTTGGAAATTCCTTTCACTCTCTACATCAACCATCATTTAAGTCCTTTTTGCAGAAAAGAAGTTTCCAAATTAGCAGATTGACTCCTTAATCAGCCCAATATTGGGCTGTATATATAAAATGCTCTATATCTTTGATGGCCTCAATATATACATGAAAATTGAGCATACGATATAATGATGGTTCTTGCATGTTTTTTCTGTTCAGTTATTAACTCATCCGAAGGTCGGAGAAATCTGATGAGGCTTTCACACAGAATGGTGAAGAGCTTCTGGGAGATACTGAGCATGTCGGATAGACTTGACTTTCCGCACATGTCTGAGATGAATAACAGTGGAGTTCGAGTCTCGCTGAGGAAAAGCAATGGAATAGGCCAACCTCAGGGTTTGATCGTCAGTGCAGCTACATCTCTTTGGCTTCCGTTCTCCATTGAGAATCTCCTCAGCTTCTTCAAAGATGAGGAGAAAAGAGCTGAGGTAAACTTATTCGCACATATAGGATTCAACTGTTTTAACATGAGACCTGACCGGCTCGACTCAATCTTTAAGTCGGGTTGATTTGAATGATCTCAAAATGTTGATTTGGTCAATTCACTAAACTTGAGGGTAATGTTCTTGGCTCCAACAACTCCGTGTTGGTACCTGGTCATTGTGATTTTAGCCTGATTTCACTTGAATTCTACTAGATGTTTATGAAGACAATATGTATCACACATTTTCCAAAATAAATTAAATTTACGTGTTCCATAATTAATTATGCATATAAAATCTCGCTGATATTTGGAGTATTTAAAATCTACCCAGCTTCATTCGCTACTAGTTCATTTTAATTGTAGCCTCGATTCACTTGAACTCGATGATGAATTAGGGTTACCCTAGTATACGGACATGACATCCCTCTTTTTTACCAATTTTCTCAAATTAGAAATTATGGTTTGAGTTTGAATCACCTCGACTTGATCAGAAAATCCAATTGTTTATGCACAAAATTATATATATTATTCAGTGGAAAGTACTGAAAACTGCATTTTCCATGCAGTGGGATGTATTAGCAAATGGAAATCCTGTTAATGCAATTGCGCGTATCCCAACTGGAACAGTTCCTGAAAATAATATCTCCATCATCCAGGTAATTCCTTCCTCTGCTACTTGTCTCTGTGCTGTATTATTTTCTGCCTGTATTATATCTTTCAGAAATATAATGATGTGTCCATATTCATCAATCATTACTTAATTATATGGGGTTTCCTGTTTTCTATTATATTTCATTTCATATTTTATATTAGTAGTGCTCACTATATGTACAACAAAATGTTAAATAAAGTACTAGATCAAGTACTCAAAGAAAACATGGAATGTAATTGATTATTCCAACATCATCTTTGAAATATTTTCTTCATTATCATTTGAGGTTCAATTAATTTGATGCATAGTCTTTAATCAAACCTGAAGAGCTTTTTTGAAAGCAATCATGTTTTAGTAATTAATTTTGATCGAAATCTTTAAAATACCAAAACAAATTATTGCATCATCACATGCAGCATATTATTTGTTATTTTCTTTGCAAATACAAATGAGAGAATTATTAAAAAATGTTACTATCTATAGTTGCACCCTCTATTATATTAATTAAGGTTAAGTTACTGTATTCTCTTACCAATCGTTTCAGTCTAAATCTACTATATGGATATCGCGAACACATGTTTTTCTCTGTCATCTCATTTTCATTTGAAGTTACTAAATCTTCCTCTCAATGAATGTTGTTCAGCCGTTTGTGCCGAAAGAGAACTTGCTGATGCTTCAGGAGAGCAGCATCGACTCCCTCGGAGCAGTCATAGTTTATTCGCCAATAAATTTGGCAACTCTAACCTCAGTTGTGGATGGGAATGACACCACGATAATACCAATCCTTCCATCAGGATACGTCATCTCTAGCGATGGTCGTCTGGACAAGGGAGTCCACGGTTCAAGTAGTAGCAAATCCAGTACAACTGGTTCGCTCTTGACCATTGCCTATCAAATTCTCGTCTCTTGCGGCTCAGTTTCAAAGCAGCTGAACATGGAATCGGTTGCTATTGTCCATAGCCTCATAAGCTCTACGGTGCAGAAGATCAAAGAGGCTCTTGGTTGTGGTGAGTTGGATTAAACAGCATTTTATTTCATTGAGTTGGATTATTAAACTGTGTTTCATTTCGTTGAGTTGGATTAGACAGTGGTTTATTTTGTTGAGTTGGATTGGATGATAACATTTTATTTTGTGTGATGAAACAATATCATTGGTAGAGACATCACTTTTTCTGGTACTGCAGTTGTTTTATTGATGTCATTTTTGGTGAATTCTATGCAAATGGATGATATTTAATATAACTGATAGGAGTGGGTATGGAATGTCTCATTGCTTTGGGATTCAATGAATGGTATGGGATTTATGCTTTTTTATGTATAGCTAGTGAAAGAATTTATTCTATATCATTGTTTCTCTTTAGGGGCGTAGAGATTTATACATGTTTTATATCCACTTCATAAGAAAACATGTTTTTTTATCACGTCATTCACTTTGATTTTACACCTTTTAGCAACTTTGAGATTGGATTGATTTCCCAATCTAGATAGCTCTTATGCATAAAAGTGTTTTTATATGTGTAAGGGGGAAAAAGTTTTTACCAACTCTGAGAAATCATGTTTTTGAGCACCTTTAAACTCAAATATATATATATATATATATATATATATATGTTTTGTATCCATTTTTTCCACTTTGCACCACCACCTTTTTGGTCGAAGCTCTTGAGCATTCAAGAACTAAATGGTCTTGATACTCCTCCTAAGCTTCAAGTTCTATCATTTCAAAACTCTGAAAAGAAAGCGGACCATACTTGAGAATTGGATAGAAACGTGTTTTTTATACAGGGTTAAACATATTTTCCTATAAAATGTGTAGAAAATATCTTCCCTTTGCATAAAATATATTTACACAATATCACTTTATCTATTTATTTACACTTCTTTCTCTTCACATTTGCTTTATGAAACTTTCTTTTTTGTTTTCTTTGAATAATGAGTACTCTTCTTTAATTTTCAGAATATTTAGTTATACAGTTTTTTTTCTTCTTGGTAAGACAATATCACCTGGGGGGGGGGGGGCATTATTGATACTGGAGATGGAAAAAGGATGGAATTTCAAGAAAAGCCCAACATTTGTCCATTCGTGTAACTGATCTCAGCCCATTACATGAATGATCATGATCATTCAAGAATCCCAAGATTTTAATCTCCAGTATGGGCTAATTTTATTTTGATATTGCTTTTCATATAGGCTCGAGCCTGATTCAAACTCTTATTGTAATTAAGGGCGAGTTTGATTAATTTTAATTCTGTAGAATTTGTGCAGTTAGAACTCGATTTGTATGTCTTATTTAACTTGTAAAACAAGTTTAATTTTAACTCGAATTCATTAAGCACACAATTGAGTTTGAGCTCACTAAGCAGATTTCATATTCAATAATTGATAAGGGATAATATATTTACAAAACGAATATTCAGATGATAATTCTATTATTCTTAATTATTATAATGATAAAAAAAAATGGTATGAAAATAAATATAGAAAAAAATAATTTTCACATATATTGTAATTTTTTTAGTCAAAATAGTGCAATGAGATAGATGAATAGTTGTTCCACTAATTTGAAATAATATTTAATTTCTTATTAACAGTACACATCAAGATTGTTAATTGAACATTGAAGAAAGAAACCGTCATGCTTCTACTTCTAAAAAAATTCAAAGAAAAAACTTGTATTTACGGTTTTAGCGGAGATTTTATATAGTGAAACAACATATAATTGACAATGACACCGACTATAAAAGTAATTATCAATAAAAATAAACAAAAGAAAATATATTCCAAGTCATTAGTTAAACACCCAATAAATCAGAATAATATACCATCACAAAGCATCAAAGCAAATCATGTGAAGATAAACAAATTAAGAAATCTATATTCACCTACCTAGTATAAACATATTAAAGTGATAATCAAATCCCTACAAATTGCATGGAGAAATCACCTTTTCACAATAAGAATAACATTATCGGGACAGAAGAAATATAAAACCTCGTGCAATGTAGTATAAATTCCAATCCAAAGATGAACTCTTCAAGTTAAACCATTCTAAATCAGGCTTATTGAAATAAAAACATTAAAATTAAAAATCAAACACATTCGCCACTAGAAAATAATTCTCTTTCTTAATTATACTTTAACATGGATTTAGAATCACCCATCGTTTTTTCAACCTCCCTTTTTCATTTTTTTTCTTTTCCTTTTTTGTGTGGGAGAAACGAACTATTGCATTGTGAATAACAGAAAAGCAAATATTAAGCAGAATACAAAACCATATATTCAATCCATAACCAAAATCTACAGCCATAGATCAAAACCACTAAGAAAAAGTTATTGCCTGATTTTCCAACCCTACTATTCACACCCCAACACGATCGCACCATACATCCACATTCAAGCAGCAACGCCTCTCTTCGCCCTCTTAGCAGCAGGCGATTTTATACTCTTCGGCGCCTTAGCCTTCGCCGGAGCTGCCTTCTTCGCCGCCACCTTCTTCTTCCCGGTCTCCGCCTTTTTCTTCGTTCCGGCAGTGGCGGCCGGAGCCTTAGCCTTGGCCTTAGCCTTCTTTACGGTCTCCGCCTTCCTCTTTGTTCCGGCAGCGGCGGCTGGAGCCTTCGCCGTCTTCTTTGCAGGCTTCGCGGCGGTTGCAGCAGTTTTCTTCACGGCAGGCTTTGCAGCGGTTACCTTCTCCTTCTTTCCAGATTCAGATAGCTTATAAGAAGCCTTAATTTTGATGAGCTTTCCCCTTGTAGCAGAGTTCTTCAGCTGAAGCCCTAGAATTTTCCTGAAATTCGCCGGTAACACAGCCTTGTGGTTCTCTTCCATGTACTTGGCGATTGCGTAGGGGCTCGATCCGCTCTTCTCCTTCAACGCCACCAGAGCTTCCTTAATCATCTACACAGATTCATGAAAGTGTCATTATTAATAAGCAAAATATACAACCAAATTATAAATGGATGAACATATAAATGAAGATATTATGATTTATACCTCAAAATAAGGGGGATGAGCAGCAGCTTTCGACGCCTTTGGCTTCTTCTCCGGCACCGCCTTGGTTTTCTTCTCCTTGGCAGGCTGAGCCGCCGTGGATTTCTGAACTTCCTCAGTCGCCGACATCACGATATCTCACAATCAACAATAAAAGGCTACGATTTTGAGAGAGATTTAATCTGTGAGTGGAGAGAAGTAGTTTTCGCTATATATAGCGGATCATGATCCACGTAATGTTGGATACTGAGCTCTGATTGGATGTCGTGTTTTAACGCAGATTGATAACTTCTGAAAGTGTAAATCCTGTGCGTCCATGTGGCATCCTTAGAGGCGTTGATCGCGGTTTGAATTGGATTCATGACTTGACTTCCTTTTTCCGGAACTATATCGGCGGTTCGTTTTATTTTGACGAAGAAGTGTGTTTTCTTGACTAATTATGGCCTAAATTAAATCATGTATTTAATGAATTTGATTTTGAAATTTTATTGGGATTAAAATTTAAGAAATTATGGTTGTAATGTGGGGTGGATTAGGGAAAATTGTAGTAATTTTGAAGCACGTTAGTGCTTCAAATTGGAAACTATTTATATTTCAACTTTGTATGAATTAGACAAGGTGATTCATTTGGGAGAAAGGAAAAAAAAAATGGAATTTTTATTAATTTAGAGTCTGAAAAATAGTAATTATCAATTCAAAATTCAAAAAACCTAATTCAAACAAAAAAAAAACTTCAAAAGGTTACGGTTGCGTTTTTAACCTTGTGTTTGGCAGCTTGTGGTTTTTTATTATTTAAAAATATTTTTAAGATAAATTCCATCAATCACATTTTTCAGAGATTGATAAGTATGTGAAAATATATATATATATATATATAGAAAAATATAATAAGTTATATATAACCTGAGGATTAAATTTTGAAATGTCAAACATGACTTTATAGTCATGAGTTTTTCAATAATAATTTCATTTTTCAAGCCTCCAGTATTTTTTTTATCTTTTAGGCCACTATCAATAGTTAACAAATATTCGAATTTTAAATTAATGATACTCCTAGATAAATATACATTATCAATAAGTATTTTTTAGTTGCGAATTATAGTGTATTTGACCATATAAATCTCCTAAATCAATTATCAATGTGGTGTTCTGATTTATCTTATTCTATCAATATATTAATTATATGGGATAAGTGTTCTCTAATCTACTTCCACCCTTTACCTTTTGGATCAAAATGGGGATTTTCACTATTCTAAAATGTACATTTTTTTGGAAATATGAGTCAAAGAAATAACTCAAAAGGTTTAAATTCTTTTATCAAGATGAGTGTTCTATAAACCACATAATATCAAGTTTCACCTAAGCTGGCCAGCAGTTATCCCAAAATAAGGGGAGTTAATACATTCCTCAAAAATTCCGATTCGTGTGGATTCTCTCCCCAACTATCTATTCTAACTCTCAAAGAATTCGTAGTGGTCAGATTCTATTATGAATTTATCTTATTTTATCAATATCTTTACTATATATAAAATGAAAGAAGTTGACAAATTTTACAAATTTGTTATTTTCCCTTCCAAACTATCAACCAATAGAAAAAAAATTCTAAATAACTTTTAGGTATCTTATAGAATAAGCTTCACATATATCTTACACAATAAGTTATCTTATAATCTATACTATACTAATAGCAGGTAAGTTGGAAAAATTTACCGGAATGTCATTTTCCCGCTCAAAAATGTCACATCACAATGCTAACTGTGTAAATATTTTTTTTTCTTTTAATGTTTCATGACTCAATAATTTTTAATCTATCTTTCTCTCCAAGCCTTTTGAATCAAGTTTACCCTACAAGCCATTAGATTGTCTTTTTCTCCAAGGATTTTAAATTAGATTTCTCCTACAAGCCATTTGACTCTTGAATCAAGCTTTCCCTACAAGCCATTGGATTATATAAGTAAAGATGTGCGTGGTTGTTTCAACAAAAACACTTTCACATATATGAGATGGTCTTCTAAATTTTCGTCGTTATAAATTTTAGTTCTCCTTTTTTTCCTCTTACTTTTTTCTTCTCTGATCTATGATGAAATTTTTGTACCTTCCCAATATCAATTGTTAGGAGTTTATGGTTGGGATGGATTCATCCATATGAAAATTTAAGTTATATCAATCAAGGTACATACCTCAATTATCTGTATATTCATGAATTTTCATTTTGATTACCCTGGAAAAATGAAAAAAAAAAAAACTACCAATTCAAAGAATTGAGAATAAAAGTCAAGTATTTATTGGGTTTCCTAGGAGCTTTTGGATGATTCTTCTGTAGGAGCACAATTAACTTTTGAAAATTCACAACAAGCCAACAATTGAAAAAAGAAATGAGCTAATTAAGTATAGTGCGAAGGAATTTGGTCTCATAATCAGTAATTTGACATTCTAAATATTGAATTAATTGAATTGGAAGTTGGAGAATTATATAAAAAAAGTTCTCCTCAAAAGATAGATACGGTTTTATACCTATTCCATGATCAATAGACATATACGTACAATTCCAAACAATAATGATTGAAATATAAAATCAGACATAATAATGAGTGAAATATAAAATCAGACATATACGGTTTTATATTGTACTATTATAAATAGTGTTATTCAACAGTGTGTATATATATAAATATATATATGATGCTCATATATTATGTAATTATGATTAAAATTGTACTATATTAAAGTAATTGAATTATATTGCAAGACGCGCAATGCGCGGGTACACTGCTAGTTTATATATAGTAGTAGAGATGAAACAAATAAACTATCTTAAATGATATGATTATATTTTAATGATATAATTAAATTTTGAAAATAATGAAATTTAAACGTTGTCAAAAATTAAAATTTTGAAAATTAGTTTATAATTTTAATATATAAATGTGGAAAATAGTTTTAAAATCTAAATTTCATTTTATGAAGGGTTGTAAAATGTTTAAAAGTTTGAAACTATTATAAAAATATTAAAATAATAATAAAATCTGAAATTAATAATAATAATAATAATAATAATAATAACAACAACGTTGTGAAATTAAGTCTAACAATCTTAAATCAACAAATAAAATTTTAAAAATAATTCAAATATATATGTAATATTAATTGTGTAAGATATAAAAATCAATAAATTGAATAAATTTTTTTAAATAAAAATAATAAAAATATTTGATAAAATTTATTCAAAATTATTTCAAATAAATAGATATAATTAATCTAAAAATTGTTTTAAAAAACTAAAATATGTTCCAAAAAAATTTGAAAAATGGTTTCAAAAATCTATGTAATATTGTTTTAAAATTTAAAATTAATTTGAAACCTAAATTTATAAATATAAACTAATTTTTTTTAGAATAAATATAATGCTTTTTGAAAAAAATCCATCTAAAAAACAATGCAGAAAATTATTTATAAATTCTAAAAATAATTATAAGATATAAAAGAATAAAAATATGAACAAAACATATTAGTTAGTATAATTAATCACTTCTTAATTATTCAGAAATTAAAACTCACCAACACAAAGCTATTATTATATTATGTTCAATTTTATTTTCATATTTAATTGTTGAATATTGATATTATCAATAAAAAAATATGGATTTTTACAAATTTCGAAATAATAAGATGTCATGAATAACTTTTTAATATAACAACTTCGCAAATCGTATATATATTGTCATAATACATAATAAACCGCGCATCACGCGGGAGTACTACTAGTATTTATTACATGGGAGAAGTGTTCTCTAATCTACTCCCACTCTTTACCTTTTGGATCAAAATGGGGATTTCCACAATTTTGAAATGTGAACTTTTTTTTGGAATATGAGTCGAAGCAATAACCCAGTTCAAATTTGTTTATCGAGATGAGTGTTCTATAAACCATACGAGATCAAGTTCACCTTAACTGACCGCCGGCTTTCAAAAAATAAGGGGAGTTGATATGTTCCTCAAAAAATCCGATTTGTGTGGATTTTTCCTCAACATAGCTATTCTAACTCTCATTGAATTCCTAGTGATCGTATTCTATTATGGATTTCTAACTGATTATATTATATAAATTATAATACATGAATATAACATTATACTGACATTATGTCTAGGCCAACCCATTATTATATATCCATTATCTTTTCCATGTTATCTTTGTTTTGATCATGATGATCAACTTTCAATCTCCATATGATATTGTCTGCTTTAAGTCAAACCTGCATGGATTTGTATTGGACTCTCCTAAAAGATATCATACTAATGGAGATACTTGTGTATTACTTTTTTCGTTCCAATATACATATATATATATTATTATAAGATTTGACATACATATTAACGAAATTGATAAATAGATAGATTGATATACTCTTGTTTAAGTACAATTATTATAGGCAAATTCTCAATAATCATTTTTCATCTCATTTAATTTGAGAGAAGTGAATGATGACAATTTTGATAGAATACAATACGACAAAACGTTTCTCGAAATTCTATAATGATATTTATTTTAAATTATATTATTAATTTTAACTAAAATGACATTTATTTTATGATGGATATAAATATTTTATATTAAAGATCTTTCCCATACCTAATTGACGCAAACCACTGTGTGACAATCCTAACATGTATAGTTACAAATTAAAATTACTTATAAAAATATTTGTGATTATATAAAAAATGAAAAAAATATTTATTTTTTTTGAAAAGAAAAGGAAAAGAAAAGTTACCTTCATAAATATATTTAGGGTGGGACTAAAGGCACCCATCAACTTCTAAGCCACCCCAATCATACAAATTCAAATTAAAAATAAAAAATAAAAAAATAATACCAATTTTAACATTTAAAAAATTAAACTCATCCTCTTTCTTTCCCTTCATTTTCTCTCTTTTTTTAATCTTTCTTGATTTTTAGACACTTTCTTTGAATTTATTGATGAATAAAATGTCAACATAATGATGAATATTTCATGGGTTAGTTAAATATATGAACTCATGAGAAAATCGTAAGAAAAAAATGTAAAAGAATCGATCAAAAGTCGACTTACTCCGTTCCGCCTGGTTGGCCGAACACATATAAATACATTCGACCATCCTGACCGAACACTCTTCTACCTGTTCGGCCACCGTAGCCCAATAAAGCGAGTAGAGTTTTTTTTTAATTTTCAAAAAGGTAAAATTGGTATTTTCTATTTATAATATTTTTTTAATTAAAAATCCTATAAATTGGTGTGCTTAGTAATCTTTGGGGTGCTTTTAGTCCCACTCATATATTTATCATCCAAATATGAAGATGAAAATACTCCATTTAGACTAGTATTATAGATACGAGGGAAAAAAAATCCATTAAAAGAACTAGTATGAAGAATTTATGGCACAAAAATACAAAGGCGATTGCAAAAAAAAAATCTCTTAGCCTAGGAAATAAGTCTACTCCATTAAGATAAAAATTAATTTGCGCCAGACCGTTCCAAAAATTAGACTATAGTAAACAACAATTAAACTCAACACAACGTTTTAATAATATATATATATATATATATATATATATCTCTCATCCATGTATACAACCACAACCCAACACAACTCCAACTCTTTTTATACTTTTTCGCACCATTTATTAATTAAAAATCATTTATAATAATGTTTATTCTATTTAAAAGGTGTAAGAAATATATAAAGATTATTTGATATTCTAAATCCATAATTATAATATATAAATATTTAACTATACTCTTAAAAATAAGCTACAAACACAATAACGGAATTCAAATTACAATATTTGGAATATTAAATTGAAAGAAATAAATCAAACTATAAATAAATGTGTGAAATATAAAATTACAAATATCGAAGACACAAAGTACGTACTTTGATATTAAATTAAGTTACAAATAGATGTACGAAATACTAAATCAAAACATGTCAATAATGAGCTATGTTTATGAAGAATTAAAAAATATGAATTTTCATTAAAAAAATTAATAAAAAATATTTTTAATATTAACAATTTAAATTCAATTAGAAAAAATCTGTTCCCACAATTAAGAAAGTGATAAATTTCACCACATGGATGAAGATAATAGGGTGACACCCGATGACTGACCAATCCATTTCACTTTATTTTTAAATTAAAATGAATCATTATATTTAAATATCTAAACATGATTATCTCAGATTTATGATACGATCTTATAAATATTTAAATCCATACTCCATTAAACATAGGTCTCAACAAAAAAAATCAGTCAACAGGTCAAATATACCGTGTGAATTCTTTACTGCAAAAGAAAAGATACACCAACTATATCATACTGATACCCTATATTAGTTATAAATTGTATTGATAAATCAGACCATAATCCCCAAATGAGAGATTTTTTTTATATACTTTCACTATCAAAAAAATTGACCATATCCCTAAATTAAGAGGTTAACATTTACCAACAGGGCAGATTCGATTATGTTAGGTTGATGTGTATCGTTTAGAAGAAACTGTATTTATTGTTACTTAATTATTTTAAATTATTACATATTATCACTCAATGTAGGTTTTGCTTACTTACTTTTAATTGGAATGCTTCAATTATTACTTTTGCCAACAAAAGAGAAAAAGGAAAATAATAATTATAGTACCTATCCTTACCACGTCCTCTTGTTCTAAAATTTTCAATACTTGTCAAATAAAGTCAAGACCAATCAGAATATGCCAGCTGGACCTTATTTACACGTCATCCAAGAGCAAAGGGCAAAAGTGTAATTACATTGTTGCCCCAACCGCATTGACTAGAATAGCAGGTAGCCTGTCAACCCAATGGACAAATACGCGAAATTCGGGCAGAGACACTCGGGTCTGAAAATGCACTTTAGTTTATGACCCGGACCGAGGCCCTTACCCGAGGAGATTATCCGTTCCAAAGCGCCGTCGTTTTGTCCTCCAAACTTTCGAAACGGCGGCGCTTTAATGGAATTGAATTCCCAATTCAAAAAGCTATGCAGACAAATAGGCATCTTTATTCTCTCGCCTGCAACTCGGCGGATAGACACACACTCAGCTCTCTTCTCTCCGGTAAAGAGGAAGGGGGGAGAGGGGACCCACCGTGATTGAAACTCCTTGAAGTGTTCCTCACTGGTATGCTCTGATTTTGCAAGTTTTTTGAATTTATTTGTCTTTGGTGTCTCGATCTGCTTGATTATTTCTCGTTAATTGTCTGAATTTTGATCCAGCATTTGAAATTAGCTTCTATCTTCTTGATCTTTAGCTAAGCATTTGCATCACTTGATCATTCTGATTATTGATCTCTGTTTTACAGCTCGTGATTTCTGGGTAGTTGACGCTAAGTTTTGCTGAATTTCCATGAGAGAAATTTGTGGACATTAGAGATTTGATTACTTGCTTTTACAACTTCGAACACAAGCGTTTTGGTTGGTACCTTGTTTTTTTTTTTTCTTTAATTTATAATTTTAAGTTTCAGTTTCTATTTCAGGTTATTCTCATTTTCTTTAAAAAAAAAAAAAAGTGGTACTAGGCGCTAGAAAATTGAGAAGAAAAAATCCATAGTAATATTTTCCCAATGATGCTCAAGCTAATGAGTTTCAACTTATGCATTTCTATCCTAATCTAGTTAAGCAGTTTGTTCAGAAGAAGCATTCGCGATGGAATTATGGAACTGAAGTCATGCAAGAACTTTGCAGCGTAACGCATCATGATGTCTTTTTGAAACATATGTTCTGTGCTGACTTTGTTTGAACTTAGGATTCAGAGAGTGAAAGAAAATCACAAATATTGATAAACAAATCATATGGAATTGTACCATTTGAATTAAGATACTGAAACTTAGTTATTTTCATAATTCAAAATTGCCAGATTCATTCTCATTGCGTGGATGTGATTCGGGTTTTGTTTATTGCCTTTAGCAGCTTGCCATTGATATCTGATATATCTGTTTATACTTGTGCAGGAAAGGCCACTTAGAGGATGGACTTCTGAGTCAAATACTGTTCTTATCAATGGTAAAGATATTGCAGTTTATGATGATCTCATGCATGTCTGCATTTAGTTTATTCTTAGTTATGGAACTCTGTGCATTTCATATACATACTTCGTTTGGAAATTAAATTATTACGAGTGATGAAGAGAAGATTCATATGAACAGTCATGTTGTAATTACTTTAGACCTTAGATATTTGGCTCAAGAATTGATTCAACTTGTCAGGCTTTTTAAAAAATTCCTGAAGTGAAAGAACCACTGTAAAGATTAGCAGGATATGCATGTTGAATTTCTGTTTTCAATTTAATGCTCATACTGTAAAGAGAAGTATGGACTTGACTATAACTATTTTGAAAAGTTTGTTCAACCATTGCGTTTATCTGAAAACATGGACAACCTGTCATTCTATTTACAATTTTAACCGAAATTATTAACAGCAGTCTAGCTAGACTAAAAGAACAGAGATAGATGCTAGTAACGTTTTCAACCTGTATTTGTTCACCCTCTCATTTTCATTAAAATGAAAATTAACTTTTTTTCCCCGATTTTCTGCCTTAATGAAGGACCACAATCACTTGACCATTAAGACCTTTATGGCCATCACGGCCGAGAGAGATGCTGCCATCCGCGAAAGAAACATGGCATTGGAAGAGAGAAAAAGGGCCTTTGCAGAGCGAGATATGGCGATGTTGCAGAGAGATGCTGCAATTGCTGAGCGAAACGCTGCCATGCAAGAGCGGGACGAAGCAATTTCTTCTCTTAGATATCGAGAGAGCTCAATGAATGACAATAGCAGTATCCCAGATTCACTTGGAACTGAACTTGCTAGTGGAGGCAAACGCATGCACTACCAACAGCAAGTGCGTGCAACTGAAGCTGCATACAGTCCCAGAGGAAGTTTAAGAGGCAGTGATATCAGTGTTCCAGAGGTTGCCGAGAATCCCAAGCCTAAGAAAGGGAGGCCGTCAAAAGATGGGAAAGCGACAAAATCAACCAAGACTTCAAGAACAGGGAAAAGAACAGCTGAATCACCAAGTAAGCAGGTAAATTCTGCAATGTATAATGGTTGGAACAACGAGCAGGGTTTAGAAAGCGATGAGGAGTACCTAGACAAGCAGGTTTCATGGAAGGATAATTTAGGTTTGAACCAGATTAACTTTGATGATTCTGCTATGCCAGTGCCCGTTTGCACATGCACAGGTTCACCACAGCCGTGCTATAGATGGGGCAACGGTGGGTGGCAATCAGCCTGCTGTACAACGACGATTTCAATGTATCCGTTGCCTCAGGTGGCTAATAAACGATACTCGAGAGTTGGTGGGCGAAAGATGAGTGGGAGTGCCTTTAGCAAGTTGCTCAATCGACTCGCAGCTGAGGGGTATGATTTCTCATCTCCCCTTGATCTGAAGGAGCACTGGGCTAAGCATGGGACAAATCGTTATAGCACTCTTAAGTAGCTTTTATATCTGAAAGATAAATTGCTATTGCACAGATGATTGAGTAAGCTGATGCTCTGTTCTATTTCAGACTTTAGGCATTTTATTTTTCTTTATAATTGCTACATCCAATATAATTGCCCTAATTGGATATTCTTGTTTGGAATGTATACAATGTGGTCAAGGAAATGTTTAGAATCCTTCAATTTAATTCTCGGTTTCCATTTGTTACATTTTTTTTTTTTTTAAATTGTGCCCCTGCGTAATAGAAAAATGAAGTAGATGTGATCTTAAAACTTATGAATATTGATGACGGTAGAAATTTAGGTGAAATTGTCTCACATGTTGCAAAATATTGATGACGGTAGAAATTTAGGTGAAATTCTCTCACAGATCACATTTTGTGATATGAACAATTCATTAACTTTATTATTAAGATAAACTAGATTATTTATATATAGTGTCACCATTTAAGATTTGTGAGATGATTTCTAAATGGCAGGCATAGAGACTTTATTTTCTTTCAACTAAAAAAAAGTTTAAAATCATAATAGTTTTAGTTCAAAACTTCTCTAGATTTATACATTAACTAATTTGTGTGGATTCTCCTAAAGATATGTTTTTTTTCCTTTCAATCCGTTATATAGGACATTGTTGGATGTTGAAACAACATATAAAAATTGAATTCGTATTGCAACTAATTAAACCCATAGAATATGGACAACAATGCAGCACCAAGTGGAAAAAAAAAAAAATACAAAAGTGTATATTACAATTTGATATAACCTAAAGGTGCAATTTATAGATAAAAATATATACTACTGACGGTTTTTATAATTTACAAACTCAAATAAATTTATTTTGTCATTAAGACGTATTTGAAAGACGATTCTTATACTTTTCCAAAATTTACAGTATCATTCAAACACAGTATTTATAGGTAGTGCTTACTACCTTGTTGAGAATTTTAATCCTCTGATATTTTTTTACATTATTTCCTTATTTCTTTAGAATGTAAGGAATTTCAGTCACTATCTTTTAACTATACGATGTATCGTATTATTAATGAAGCTATGAATCTGCTGGTGAAAAACAGTGTATTTCAATTTCAATTTTCTTGGGTTATCTACAAAAATACCACCTAAAACATTACTTAACTTCGTTAGAATCACTGGGCAGAGAGGTTGATCAAATCATGCACTAGAAGAATAACACAAATGGTTCAATACAATTTAGAACTAAATTTCAACAGTCATACAAATGTTGCATATCCCAAGATCTCAACATATAAAATATAAAAAATCGCATGTTGCTGTGTCCCCCTACTTTTAAAACAGAGGGGCTTGAATTTAATCAAAATCATAGTTTTATCAAATTGGAGGGGCCTAACTAAAACAAACTTAATACTAGCAAGACCCAGATATGCATTTTTTCAATATAGTATTTGCATACGAATACTACCATTTCTTGATTAGAACAACATTGAGTTCATTCCCAATATATAAAAGAATCAAATAATTAAGTAAACAGGGTTTCATGTGTATATGGGGGAATATAGGTAAGCTCATACTTCATTTCGAATGACCACACAACCTTTGGAAATCACCAAAATCACATAAAATATGTACTGAATCCCAGCAAGCAAAGTAACATAAAAGTGGAAATTGCAAATTGCATGATACGAAACGGAGAGTAATAGTAAAATGTTTGCATATGCGATCTCTTACATGATACAAGAAACTACACAAAGTTGCTGAAAGAAAATATAGAAAAAAAAGAGCTAAAGGGAGGAGAAACAAATGGATGGAGATCATAAAAGAGCATAAGTAGATTAGTAAATTTCAGGACATAATGACTAGGTACGAAGAATATCGTGCTAAGTTCCCAGGGTATTAGGAAATTTGAAGGTTATTTTCACACTAGATTTGGAGTAAACTTATCCTTTCCCACACCAACATGCTCCTAGTCGGGGAAATTGTCAAACACGACGAAATAAACGAAGAAAGAAATCAAAGTCCTTCAAAGCCTATCACCTAAGGCAAGGGTGTACTAGAAGACAATGATTTACCGTCACCAATTGACCTGCATTTGAGGAAAAAATTCAACTGTCCTAAACCTTTAATTAGAACGTGCTCGACCTTAAAAGCCTCGAAATCCTCCTACACCCCCAAAACTCACCAGAAAAAGAACATTCGAAGTTCATTTCCTAAGATCTGTGCCATCAGAACATTTCAGACAGAAAAAAAGGTCTGATCTAAACAAATCCTTCCTCAAAGCAGTGAAATCAGATCTTAGTTTCAAAAACATTACCTATATAATCTATAGCAATCCTACAAGTCATGGCTCAACTTGTATTGTCTTTTATAAGTAACATTGTAATAAGACCTATTGGAGCAACATATACCCATAAAGAAACCTTGAAGAACAGTATAAGATTCCCAAAGAAATCAAGTAAGCATGCAAATACTCGTTCAAGACAACTATATCTGGAATAACCAAGTTATTGCCCATATCAATTCCAACAGAAATATCAAATCACAGTGAGAATCCCATAAGAAAACCTTAGGGGCAATCAGCTTTTAGTATTCGGAAAATCCAGCTGACAAGCAAAATACCATATGCTTAAAACCAGTAAACTAAATCCAAACTCACATTTCAAAATTGCAACTGCCACCTCTGATTCAATGTAGATGGGATTTTCATACCTTAACCAAGCTACATTGCAATAATCTCCAAAATTCAACAATTTCCTCTTGAAAAGTGCTACTTCATTCATAGATCACTCACCTCCAAATTAACAAGTAAGTGGTCATACACACACTCAACCCACGAAGAAAATTATAGTAAAGGAATAAGTCTTCCTCATCTTAAAAGCATGCCGATGGCCTAACAATTAGCTTCAGCTTACAACTTTAGCACTAAAATCCAGGCATCTTACATATGGTTATCCACATTACGGTCCTTTCACAAGCCACATCCTAAAAGTCATGACCACTATACTAAAATCTAAAGTCTGAAAAATGAAAAAATGTTGAGGCAGGGAAAGGAAAGCACAGAGGATATGGTTGAATAGGAAGAATGGCAATATCATATATAACATGTAGATTGTAAGATAAGCGATTAGATATTCTTCCAACCAGCCAGACAGCAAAATCTTATCTTCGCAAAGGACAGAAGCTTCATTTCAATATCACCTGCAAACATCAATGGGTAAAAAATAGTAACAAAAAAACCATCATCTTGCAGCCCAAAGTGAGGAACATGGGAAATTTATGCTCATAAGTACCTGAACATCCTGGAGCCTAATAGTAGTAGCCATGCCCATATGTGTGATCATCCCCATAAAATGTTGAATATGACCTATCATCATACTGTACATGGTCTGAAAAAAAGAGTAAAGAAAGTCCCACATGAAACCTTAAATTGAGATAAAGATAAAACCATGATACTTACGCGAGGACCATAATAATTTTGGCGGTAGAGGCCTCCATCAGCTCCAAGACCCTCTGATCCTAACATAACAGGGATGATGAGAGTCCAGATATTGCAATCAACAGATGAAAAATAATGCACTAAATAACCATACCTCGGTATTTTGTTACACTTTGTGGAACGGCATGGTGATCTGAATGATCCAGTAGAGGACAATATCTACTAGGCTCTGCATGATTGGGATCATGTTCCTAAATAGAAAACCAATAACAGGTGAGCTACAACATTACTGCATGAACTTCAAGAAGATTGCTTCCCGATGAAAAAGTACCAACACTGAAATTCTCAGCTTACCATCATGTAATGAGGCCTCTTTATTCCATGGGCAGGTTCATCAAAGAGATATGGATCATCAAAGTTCCTTCCTAGCATTGATCTGTTGTAACCCTCTTCAAAATAATATGGATATCTTCTATATGAATCATAGTCTCCATAGCCTCTATCAGTTGCACCATGCCTCACTCTGTCAGGGTAAGGTCCTGTAGGAAATGGACTTTGATGGGCACCCCTGAAACTCCATCTCCCACCTACTCAAGAATTGCACCATTTCTTATATGGGTCAAAGTCACTGCTAATACAGTTTGTGATTTTCAGTGAAAATATTTGAAAAGAAACAATAACAAGAGAAGATAAAACACCTCGTCCAAAGTTTGGTCTTCCATGAAAAGGGGGATATGGATCATCAGACTCAGGTTCATTGGTCAAGCCCATCCTGCCACCATGTCCAGATCTATGAGGATAAAATCCATGCCCATGTCGGTTAAAAGGATGCCCACCTCGTCCAAAGCCCCTTCCTGCAATGAAAGTAATGCACCATACCAACAGCCTTCCATATGAAAAGAAAGAATCTCAATACACAGACACAGATGAATCTATACCAGAAAATCTAGGAAAAGTTCCACTGCTACGATGACCAATCCGAAATCCTCCACACATTCCACCTTTTACAGCCTGCATCTTGGGTAAAGGATTTGAAAGTCTTGCCCGCATTTTAACCTATGGACAAGTGGAAATAATAAAGTGAAGAAACTCAGTCAATTTGCCACTAGAAAATTATAAGTAAAATAGAGAGAGAGAGAGAGAGAGAGAGAGAGACTTTCTTCATAGTCCTCTCAATTCATTCATAATACATGATAAACGACTTAATACATGATAAACCATCTGTAACTTTATTTGGAACATTGTTCAGACACATCCGTAAAGCAAAACAAACATATTACATAATTTTCTCAGAAGACATCAAGAGTAAAGAAAGACCTACAATTATGTCAATGCAAAACAGCAATATACCTTAGAGTTACCATCATTCAATCCCTTACTGTTTACACCTTCAACACATGAAACTGCGGCTTCATGTGTATTGAAATCAACAAATCCAAAATCCTTCCTTTTGGCAGTTGTCATGTTTCGTGCCAATGTGATTCGGGCAATCTCCCCAAAAACTTTGAATTTCTCCCTCACACGATCTTCATCCCAATTAGGCGGTAGTCCATCAATAAATACTGATTTAACCTGGGCCATGACTTCTGGGTCTGGTTCACGCAAAGGTTCAGCAAAAGCCACTTTGGCAGTTCTCTCTGCGTGCCCAAACACAACATCAGACTTTTGGAGTCTTTTATAAGCCAACATAGCCTCAGCATGAGAGTAGAACTCAACAAATGCAAAACCACGACTCAACCCATCATGTCGGGGATCTGCTACCAAATTGATGTTTTCAACACCTTCTATGCCATAATCCTTCAGCTTTTGTTTAATCTGCCATTAAGTAATTATAGATGACATGAAGTAATGAACATAAATGGAGCTAAAGGAAAGAGAGGAATTAGCTTACAGCTTCTTTTGTCCACGTGTTGCAAATATTCCCCAAGAATATTGTGTCATTATCCTCACTTGGTGCAGTCCCACATCTCTTTCCATGTATCTAAGAAAAGCCAAAATCAGAATTGCACTGGAGTAATTGCATATCTATATTCACACACTAGAAAACAGATGCATATACACATAAACAGCATCTAAACGCTCAACATTTATCCATTAATTTAACTTAAGACAAACAGAGAACTTGGGCACAATTCATACAACAGGGTTCTTCATTTCTGACAAAGCACGACTTGCTTGCTCTTTTGATGCAAATTGGACAAAAGCATACCCCTTATTCTTGTTTGTTAATGGATCCACATGCATGCGGACATCCACAACCTCACCCGCATACTCAAATACCTTCCTAACATCCCCTTCCACAGCATCCCGATCCAACCCACCAACAAATACCTCCCTTTCTTTCCTTACAGTATGTTCTCTCGCAGCAGCATTCAACTGCACTCGCTCCTCTTCCAAAGTCTCAGCTTCTGCCTCACTATCTGGTGCATCATCATCAGCAAGATCTTCTCCCCCAAACTCTTCATGGACCTCTTGATCACTGAGACCCTCAATTTTTTCATCATCGTGTCCCTCTATTGAAGCACTTTCTCGCTTTACCTCACCTCTGGTGTCCTCCACTTCAATGGTTTTACCTTTAAGATCCTCTTTATTAATAGTTTTTATTTGGTCCTCCTTTTCTTCCTTTAGTTCCTCATTTTGATTGGTTACAGATGGTTGAGCATCCACAAGCTTTGCATCTTTAGCCATAGGTTCTATAGGCTCAGGCAACTCTTCACCTTTTTCCATCAAGTGCTTCTCTGGTTCACCAGCCTCTTCTTCTTTCTTTTCAGAAGGTTTTCTAGGATTACCAATGTTTCCATCCTCAAACACAGAGGTCTCTATATTTTGAAACAAAGGGTTATCATCAGTTGCAGGCTCTTCATTGCCTTCTTCTGTATTCTTTAAATCCTCCAGTATCTTCTCTTTCATGGTCTGTTCAGTATTTGCCTTCTGAACTGCCCCTGATGCAGTAGTGCATGCAGAAGCAGCTCCAGGTGGTGCAAGAGTTTTCTTGATCACTTTCCTTACAACCCTTTTCACCTTTTTAACTTTAGAAACAGGTTCTGCTACCTTTGACACCTGATTGACTTGTTCAACTGCAACAAATCAGAACAAAAATGCAACTCAGTAGCATATGAAGGCCATTTAAAAACAAAAGAAGGCCTAAAAACTAAAAAGAATTATTTATTTCCAGAAACACGCACATCTTGTCAAAGAGAGATGATGTAGCAGACCAAGGTTGTTCATTGCATGAAAACGCGCACATGTTGAATAAGCGAAGAGCCAAACCTTTTTACATCAGTCCAAGCATGGGTCTAAAAAATCTGAATACATCTCCATTAACCTTTGTTTCTAGAAAATTACGTTAGATTTTTAACTCCAACATGTGGCCTATATGTGAAATAATGTGTCAACCGTCACATAAAATCAAACCCATCTAAGGATAAAATGATTTGAGCAAATGAACTATGATTTATCTAGGGTGTGAGCAAAGAGGCAAAATGGTAAAATCATTATTCCGTGATGTACTCTATCTACAATATATATAGTGCATAGTTCCTATTAACATCAACAGTTAGATGATAGAGAGATTCAGAAGTCAGATAACAGTTATGAAGGATTCTCTTGGAAAAGCGAGTTTAGCTATTAAACTAACCGCAAGGCTTGATCCATTAAACAAATGGATTCAGGTATGCTTCTCATTCAAAACTTCAGTATACTTTCTAGTTGAATCCATATGAGAGTCCTACAGAGTTGGGGGCATTATCACACAAAAGATGTCACTTAAAGCCATTGATCAGCTATCAATAGAAAAACAAACACCCAACCCCTCACCCCTCAAATATGTGTGTGAGTCATAAATTCATAGTTCTGGATAATGAGAATTGGTAACAAGTCCTATATACCCATTTCAGAATAAAACTGATCACCAAACAAAAATTCGAAAACACGCGGATACGAAACTTCAATCAGCACCGATCCAACAACACAATTGTTATTACAAACCTGATGGTTCGGGCTCAGAATTGGGGGCGACGCCAACTTGTTTAGGCCTACCAGCAGCGGTACGCTTTGGTTCGACTGCCTTCGGCGTCGCCGTCGCCGTCGCCGCCGGTGAAGAACCAACCTGTACCCCGGCAGAGGACGGCGTCGTCTGCGCCTTTCCGGGGGATTCCGTGGCCGCCGGAGGTGTCACAGCGGCTGGTTTAGGGGTGCCAGTTCTCCGAGTTCTCATGGCAATCGTATCTGTATTATTCGACGATGAGGGGTGGCACCCCAATTTTAATTAAAAAAAATAATACCAATTTTACAATTTAGCTTTTATTCAACTAGTTCGTTAGGTTAGAATTGTGAGACCATTTCACGGAATTTTAATGTATTGCGTGATTCGAATCAATCCACAATCTAATTACCCACCATCTAAAACCTACAATTAACATGTTATTTATGTTGATGGGGCTCCGTCTCATGAAAATTATTCGTAAGACAGTCTTACATGAGTTTTTATGGTTCGGTTATTATGGCCAAAAATACTTTTCCGTGTTTGGTCAAGATAGCTGAACATTTTTCTATGTGTTGGCCAACCAGGGCTGAACGAAACTGAGTTCAATCGTTTTTTTACATTTTTTTCTCCAATTTTCACACATTTAACTAATCCGTTAAATGTTCGTCATTATGTTGGAATTACATTATTAAAAAAATTAAAAAATTTAACATAAAAAAAAAAACGCAAAAATATCAATCAAACCCGACCATCTCCGTTCGGCCCTAGTTGGTCGAACACGCAGGAGAGCGTTTGGCCACCATGGCTGAACACACCATAATATGTTCAACCATGATGGCCGAATACTCTCCTGCGTGTTCGGCCAACAAGGGCCGAATGGAGATGGTCGGGTTTGATCGATTTTTTGCGTTTTTTCGTTTAATTTTTATACGATTTTCGTATATTTAACTAATTTGTGAGATGCCCAACATGAATTTTGTATTCAATTCCTCACAAAAATTAAAGAAACAATACCAAAGAATAAAAAAAGATGAAAAAAAAAAGAAAAAAAAATTGCAAAAGAAAGAATATATATGTGGAGGGTATTTTAGTCTTTTAATATCTATTTAAAAAAAATGAGGTGTCCTTAGAAGTTGGTGGGGTGCCTTTAGTCCCCCATTTTTAAATCCTATTTTTTCACCGTTTCCTGTAATTTTGGAATTTAACAAAACAAAAAACTCTTTTAAAGAGAAAAAAACTTAAACAACACTTTTGGGATAAATAAAATAAGGGAGGAACTAAAGACACCCCACCCTTTTCTAAGTCCAACACAATTCATATATTTTTTTAGAGTTCTCAGCTCATATTACTCAATTTCATATAATGCAATACAATTCTATCCAACCTTATAATTTATTATCCCCAAATACCCAAAAATAATTGTGGTATGGATTCTCTGAAAAGATTGTACCATTTGTCAGCACATATATCATATATTTTGACGAACAATAGGGTTTAACGAACAATAGGGTATTATTCGTTAAACCCCAATAGGGTATTGTTCGTTTATACCCTACCCTATTGGGGTTTAACGAACAATACCCTATTGTTCGTTAAACCCTATAATTTTTAGGGTTTAATGAACAATAGGGTATTGTTCGTTAAACCCTAGAAAATAAGGGTTTAACGAACAATAGGGTATTATTACTAAATGAATAGAACACATAAGTCACATGACCTCTGCAAAAGTAAAAGCAATGATGTACACATTATTACTGTTTCAACCTTGTGAAGTTAAAAATTGGGTATTTGGGGGTAATACTTTATCTTGGATGACATTTGTTGAGAGAAATTTATTATACATGATATTAAAGTTTATATCTTATATATATATTTGGATATTTGGGGGTATTTTCTCTAATTTTTAATTAAAAATATTTAAAAAATAAATAATATCAATTTTATTTCTAGGTTTTGCTCTATTAGTTCCGTTCGGTCATCATGGTTGAACATACTTCTGCGTACTCGACCAAGATGGCTGAACATGTAAAAGCACGTTCGGTCAATGTGGCCAAACACTCTTCTATGTATTCAGCCAATAAGGACTAAACGAAACTGTTTGGGTTCGATCGTTTTTTTACATTTTTTTCTACAATTTTCACACGATTTTCACACGATTTTCACACATTTAACAAATCCGTGGAATGTTCGTCATTATGTTGACATTACATTTTTCAAAAAATTAAAAGATTTAACATAAAAAAAAAGAACGCAAAAAAATCGATCAAACCCGACCATCCCCGTTCGGCCCTGGTTGGCCGAACACGTAGGAGAGCATTCGGCCACCATGGCCGAACAGATGACCGAATGCTCTCCTACGTGTTCGGCCAACCAGGGCCGAACGGGGATGGTCGGGTTTGATTGATTTTTTTTGCATTTTTTCGTTTAATTTTCATACGATTTTCATACATTTGACTAATTCGTGAGATGCCCATTATTAATTTTGCATTCAATTCCTAAAAAAAATTAAAGGAACAATACGAAAGAATAAAAAAAAAATAAAAAAAAAGAGAAAAAAATTACAAAAAAAGGATAGGATTTTAAATAAAATAAAGGATAAAATGAGTATTTTTTAATATGTTAATTTTTTTAATTAAAAAAAATTAAATTGGGGTGTACTTAGACGTTGATGGGTTACCTAACTTGCCTTTAGAGTCCCTCCCATAAAATAATTATTTTTAAATTAATGTGTTCAGTTGTGATTCTTGCGTTTGATGATAAGAAGAGCAATTAAATACAGTTAATTCTCAGTGTTTGACCGTTTGTCCATGGGCGCTTCAGAATCATCTCTGACGAGCTCCAAGGTAAAAAGCCCTATCCCCAATTTCCATGGCAGCTGCTCTCTCTTTCTAATCTTAAGGATATTCACTTCCACTAGGTTAATTTCTCATTCCAGCTTTGCAATTTGTTTGATTTTTGGTACAATAATCAATTTATGTGTGTCTTCAAGAAGATTTCGGAGGATGGGATCACCACAGTGTCAGAACGTGCAGAGGGCGTAGACCCCATTTTACAAAGACTCCAATCTCTCGAAATCGTGAGTTTTCACTCACCATTCTCTAAATGCTTTCTTCTGAATTTGAGTGTGTTGAATAATTTCTTCAATTGTATATGAATTTTTGAACAGACGAAGCCGATATTGGCATCAGGACCTGCAGAGAGTACCTTAACAGATATCCTTGTCCGAAAACCATTTTCTTCTCCTACTTCTGGTAATAATTCATAATTTTTTTGGGATGGTATTAAGAGTGGATGTAGTGACATGGTGTTATGGGAATATTGAGTTATCTAAGCCAATATGCAGAATGTTAATACTGATGGGAATATTGTTTTTATAGCTTTCAATGCTGTTAATCTTGAATAAGAATATAGTTTCTTGCGTAGTTGAATAGTAATAGTAGCATATGGCCTTTCTATTGGAGCATAATCAAAGGCCCCTGGATTGCATTGTATGTTAATTTTAGTTTCCCCTTTTGGTTTGGGTGCTCTACCTGTTGACATTTTCATCAGGCTGTATAACTTGAGAATTATTTAGCTGCTTCAGATGGTCAATTGAGTTCAATGCAAAATTCAGGCAAGTTTCAAAGGTCAAAACTAAATTATTCAGGCTGTTTTAACCAGTTGGATGGAGGATAGTAGTGTCCTCAAGGACTCCACAAACTGCCAACCCCCAGTCCCACCCTGCTTTTCACCATCCAAGAACTAGCATACACTTGACCCTTGGAATGTTGCTTGTATTTTCTGTTTAATATGTAGATCAATGTGATTTAATCTGGTCACATGGATCTCTTGAAGGAAGTATAGACTACAGGAAACATGTCGCTACTCTCTAGAGCCACAATCAGGTCGATGGAATACAATAGAAACTACCAAGGCATTCGATAATAGTTGATGATGAGCTTTGCCCGGAAAAATATACTGTATGTAGGAGTTTGGGCAATCAGAAATGCGCTTGCTGAGGATAAATGTAAAATTATAGGTGTAATCCATGGGAAAAGAATCAGGTCTATATACTGTCTGAAATAGTATTCTCATGTTTCTTTTCCAATCTAGTTGTTTTGTATTGATAATTGCCCCATCGAATCTTGTTGACTGCCAATATTTTCCCCTATATTTGGACTAGGTACTGTAAATCCTAATGTGCTACTGGAGCTCTTCACAATTTATCGTGACTGGCAAGAGGAGAACGCCCGAAAAATAATTAAGAGACAGGTTGGCCTTTGCATTGTTGTGCATTTGAGTAGTTTTTGATCATAACCTTAAGTAGACAGATCAGTCAACATAGAGAATGGTGCATCTATGACACTTTTTGTCTTTGCAATGTGTGTTTAAAGTTCATTGTTCCATTATATCTGTTTGCATGGCATGAACATATGTCTAAAATGGAAAAGAAAATATACATTTGCAATATCCTCTTGTTTTATTACGCAGGAAGAGATTGAAAATAAAATAGAAGTTGCGGATGCTTTGGCTGCGAAGCTTCTCCAACGTTGCAATTACTCGGTTTCAGCTATAAAAACAACATCCAATCATCTATTAGAAGGTACGTGATGCATCCTTGAAATATGTGAATCTGAAAAAATGGGCCCATTTTGGCGCATGAAAGATGTTAATATTAGCTGTTGTATCTATTGTATCTGTACTTGATCATTTCTACTAAATTAAGCTGAAAACTATAAGAATATTCATATAAAACTTTTGGCCTAGTGGAATTTGGAGGGCAATCAGAACCCATAATTGAAAGGCTTATTGCATGCCATGTGGAGAGACCAATATATATCAAACTGCTGAAGAAAATTTGCTTACTCTGTGCTTGTGGTGGATCATCCAATTGACCTGATCTTGATCATCTTCAAATTGTCTCAGTCCATCCCTTGCAAGTGGAACTTGGAGAGTTAAAAGGAAGATTAACTGAGGTTATTAGCAATTGTGATGCATTATGCAAGAGAATTGCTAGCGAGGGACCAGATTCTCTACGATCTTCTGTACAGCCACTAAAGGTGGCCTCCACCGATCAAACTACTACAAGTGAGGCACCATCTTCGCCTTCAATGGCAGAGGAGAAATATCAATCACCTGAGCAGGCAAGTTAGGTTGTTTTGCCTTTCTTTACTTTCATACTCGGTTTTTGTACGTTCACTTGAAAGTGCATTAGAGTTAGAATCTTGCCACATGCTAAACAACCCCCATCATACCCTGTTAAACAGTATTCGTTATAGTGAAGTTTGTTCTTCTATTTTCCCTCTCATGTATTGATCACTCTCTATATATTCAGTTATATATAGATATAGATTTGAATCGTATGATTATAGTTCCATCTATGATAACAAAGTGACATTATAGCTCATACAATGACACGAAATGCATGAACAGCTAAACACTTGAGCCCCACTGTTTGTTGGTGAATAATGAATCAATGTACCGACAGAGAACGTGAAGAATGTGATCTAGTTCTAATGCCTGAATCTGGATCTGATAATCTATGGAGTAAACAAAAATGCAGAATTAAGAAAAATTGAGTAGAATTGAATCAATGGGATGAGAACACCAAATCCTTAATCCAACAAAAAGAGAAACAAATTTACCAATCAAAATGATGAAAGAGAAAGAGAAAGACAATGAGAGAGAATCTGTACTAATGCCTCTATAATAGACTCATTTAATCATAACATCAAAACCTTTTCCAGTGGTAACAATTTCGAATCAAATAGTATCATCTGTTTAAGGTTGCTGTTGAGCATCCATGAAGCCAGCATCAACAAGCACTTTCTCTCTCTTAGCCAATTCAATATCCTCATCCACCATCATCTTCACCAGCTGCTCGAACCCCACCTTGGGCTTCCATCCCAGCACCTTCTTCGCCTTGCTGGCATCCCCTTTCAGATTATCCACCTCAGTCGGCCGAAAGTATCGCTTATCGATCATCACGTGATCCCTCCAGTCGAGCCCCGCGGACCCAAACGCCACCGCCAAGAACTCCTCCACCGTGTGCGACTCCTCCGTCGCCACCACGTAGTCATCCGCCTTGTCCTGCTGGAGCATCAGCCACATTGCCTCCACGTAGTCACCGGCGAAACCCCAGTCCCTGGATGCTTGCAAGTTCCCCAGAAAGAGCTTGCTCTGAAGCCCGATCTTGATCCGGCCCACGGCCCGGGTGATCTTCCGGGTCACGAAATTCTCGCCCCTGCGCGGGGACTCGTGGTTGAAGAGAATCCCGTTGCAGGCGAAGATGCCGTAGGCTTCGCGGTAATTGACGGTGTACCAATGGGCGGCGCATTTGGAGGCGGCGTAGGGGGAGCGGGGGTGGAAGGGGGTGGTCTCCGACTGCGGCGGCGGAGTGGATCCGAACATCTCGGAGGATCCGGCCTGGTAGTACCGGATGTTGGTGCGGCCGGAGGCGGCGATGTGGGAGCGGACGGCCTCGAGGAGGCGGAGGGCGCCGGTGGCGACGACGTCGGCGGTGTAGTCGGGGATCTCGAATGATACGGCGACGTGGGACTGGGCGGCGAGGTTGTAGACCTCGTCGGGGTTGATGGTGTCGAGCCAGCGGCGGAGGGAGGAGGCGTCGGTGAGGTCGGCGTAGTGGAGCTTCATGTGGGCCTTGTGGGCGTTGTGGGGATCGATGTAGATGTGGTTGATTCGCTGCGTGTTGAAGTTCGACGATCGGCGAATGAGGCCGTGCACCTCGTACCCTTTCTCCAGTAGGAATTCGGTGAGGTAGGAGCCGTCTTGCCCCGTGATTCCGGTGATCAGAGCGATTTTGCGCCGCAGGGGGTTTGGGGCGGCGCCATTATCGCAGGCGGCGGAGGATTCAGATTCAGATCTGGCGGCGGCGGCGGCGGCCATGGGAGGAGGATGGAGTGGAGAAAGAGGAGAAATGGAAACTGGAGATTTATGGAGGTGGAATAGTCTGGGTCCGGGACTTGGCTTAGATTAGTACTCTATATTATTTTTCCCATAGTGTGTAATAATTCTTCATTTAATTGAAAAAAAAAAATGAATTATTCATGTGACACGTTTCACGAATAATTCAATGAAATTCATTTTATCTTTATAAATTAAATTCATTATTATTATTATTATTATTATTTCATTTTTTGGATTAATGGATTGTGGATTGATTTATCATGAAAATAAAACGATCGTAGAACAATCATATCCGAAGAATGGTTAAATTAGGAACTGAAAATTTTATGTTCGAAGATACGTCTTAGAAAGGGTTGTTCATATAATGGATGTTTTTTATTCTTGGTATTTAATTAAGGTAAATAATTCGATTTCTTTTTTTTTTTTTTTTTAAACTAGGTAAATAATTCGATTAGAAAACAGAAAACTTAAATTAAGGTAAATAATTCGATTAGAAAAACATAAACGTGTAAACTTAAATTAATTAATTATATAAAAGTTCTTCTTATTGAAAAATCTCAAAGCCTGTTACTTAATGATATTATAATGTACGGAATACGTCATTTTGGTTACAAATTGTTAGGATTTTAAGTGCAATTATGTAGAATTTGATATGAATGAAAAAAAATAATGAATCAAGATTTGTTGATCAAATTCGTCAAGAATGACTACATTTGGGGTACTGCCAAACCAGGAAATGTACTAATTTCGTGTGTTAACAAATACAATGAAACAAGGGTTATTTATATCCAAAACTGGACCGTAGCCCAAAAAGATCCAAAAAATTGGATCGTCGTGTTTGTGGACGTGAAATAGACGATCAAACTTCATAATCCAACATGAATGTACGTATATAAATAATCAAATTAAGGGGGCAAAAAAAAAAAGATGATTAGACTCCAGAACCCAACACAAATGTGTGTATAAATAATCAAATTAAGAGGGAAAAAAAAAAGGCAAACTTTTTTTTTTATTAACATTTATATATGAAAACTGATATAGAGATAAACTTCAACTGGTTAATTGCCTACATCTATGTATTATAATTCATCGTAGGGATAGGAATATCAATGTCCGTAATTTCCCATATTTAATCAATATAATATTATAGTATGTGAAAATATTATATGAAAAAATCTCAATGCCGCAAAATTTTCATATTTAATTAATATTAATATGATAATATATGAAATAGAAAAGGCAACCATCTTTATATATATATATAAGAAAGACAAAAAATGTCACATGACATTCATATAAAACTTGAACATTTATTTCTCTTATTAAATGTTATTTTTAAAGATAATCTATTATTATATATGTAATTTTTTTTTTATTATAAATATATATTATTCATATAAAGCTTGAACATTTATTTCTCTTATTAAATATTATTTTTAAAGATAATCTATTATTATATATATAAATGTTTTTTTTATAAATATATATTATTGAAAGAATACTTTTAATAATTAGATCATGTTTTTTAATAACCACAATATTATTTGAAAAACATCATGTATAAAATTTCAAAAATATCATGTATAAATAAATGCTACTGTTTATATTTTAAAATCTAATTTAAATATATAATACATTCTCAAATTTGGCACATTAAATTTTCTTATTAAGTATTTTTTTTTCTTTTTTTGCCACTACTATTATTATATATGTAAGCTTTTTTCTTTATTAGAAATATATAGTATTGAAGGAATATACTTTTAACAATTACAATTATCATTTTTAATAACCATAATATTATCTAAAAAATATCATCTATAAAACTTTAAAAATATCATGTATAAATATAAAAAATATCATCTATAAAATTTTTAAAATATCTTATATAAATAAATTCTATTATTTATATATTGGTTTACATATAAACTTTATAAATATACTTTTTAAATGTTATACATGATATTTTTGTTTACATATATACTTTTTAAATTTAAATCTTACATAATAAACTTTTTTTTATTATATACTTTTTATATTTTAATATACTAAATTTTCATATGATTGACTAGAACAAGTCAATTAATATTTAGATATGAAACCTACATTTAGTAACATGAGTCATGCCAAAAGAATTAATGTGATTTGATAATTAATGCTAAATTGCAGTCACACTTAAATCTTGCAAATCTATGATCATGCAATCATGCAAAAACTATAATCATGTAAATGATGGTTACTTTTACATATGCCTTATTTGAGAACTTCAATTTTATTTGTCATTATAAATCTCAACCTCTAACTATTATATTCTTGCATGTTTGCTTCTGTATTTCGTACAGTACCCCAACCCTTCTCAATTTTTGCATTGTATATTTCATGTGATATTGTATTTCAAAATTCAACATTACAATTTTCTTTATATAATATTCTAACCTAATCATTTTTTATGCATTTTTAAGAGGACAAGGAATACCCTGCAATTGCTGACATTGATCCATCCAAAGAGACATGTGCAATAGGAGTTCGAGTTATCAGATCATGGTTTGTACCTTAAAGAAATTATCCACCGGAAAATAGCCTCATGGAGATGGTTTTGATGGATGATAAGGTATTTTTAAGAACACATCATATTATTACATAAAATTGGTATATATATTCTTCATTGATGAGTTTTTTTTTTTTTTTATGTTTTTAAAATCTTATAATATACTTACAATTCAAATTTATTTAATTCTAACATTTTTTTCTCTCATGATTCATTTTCAGTTTACAAGGATCCAGGCTACTGTTGCACGTAGTCAAATTAGTGGATGCAAAAACATGCTAAAAGAGGGAGTAATTTGTTCGTTAAAAAACTTCAAATATGTCAAAATCAGGGAACTGTTCGGGCTACAAAACATGCATATCGATTGAGCATCCATAAATTTACTACAATCAAACTTTGTCCTAAAGTCCCAATCCCTATGTATGGCTTTGAATTTACTGCATTCGAAAAAATTATCTCATGTCCTGGTTTAGAAACCCATTTAGTAGGTCTGAATCTTTATTGTTTTTTCAATTTATGTTGTTTAAATTCACTTTTAATTAAAAATGTTTGATTGATGATTCTTAGATGTCATTGGCGAGACCTTTCCAAAAAGTTCTATTGAAGAGATCGTGAAGAAGGACAATGAAAAAACATGCAAAATAACCATAGAACTTGTGGATTTGATGTGAGTAAATATTTGATAAATTCACATGTTTTTTCTTATATTCGACCCCAAAATTTCCTTGAGAAAAGAGCTATTCTTGCACCTACTCATAGTGTTGTGGAAGCGGTGAATGATTACATATTATCCTTGCTTCCTGGAGAGGAAAAAGAGTTCTTGAGTTCTGAAAGCATTTGCAAAACATATGAAAACAATAATGCTAATGAGCAAATTTTCTCTACGGATTTTCTAAATAGCATTCGTTGTTCTGGAATCCCAAATCACAAGTTGCGTTTGAAGATTGGTATGCCAGTTATGTTACTTCGAAATATAGATCAATCTTTAGGATTATGCAATGGTACGAGATTGGTGATTACACAGATTGAAAATCATATTATCGAGGCCAAAATTCTATCAGGAAAAAATATTGAAAATAAGGTGTATATACCACGAATGAACCTTAGTCTACACCACGAATGAACCTTAGTCCATCTGATAGTAGATTGCCGATAAAGTTTCAAAGAAGACAGTTTCCACTACTCGTGTGTTTTGCAATGACCATAAACAAAAGTTAAGATCAGTCACTAGCTCATATTGGTTTATTTTTGCCAAAACCAATTTTCACACACGGTCAAGTATATGTTGCAATATCTAGAGTTAAAATAAGGAGTGGTCTGAAAATTATGTTTTAGACAATGATGAGAAGATATGTAATACTACAACAAATGTAGTGTACAAGGAAGTTTTCCAAAACTTGAGTTGATAAGGATAATGGTTTTAGTCCATAGAGATATTTTTTTGGTTAATTTACTACAATTATTACATCATATATCATTATTGAAAGGTTTATTTATTTTATGCATTTGAGATTTTTTAATCCAAAATTATAAAAATATACTTAAATAAAAAATTACAAAATTGATGAAAAAATATGATTAATGTGAAATGACAAATAAATTATACATTTATCAGCATATACATGTGAAATAAATAAATAGTAAATCATAAATTAAGATAAATACCATTCAAACTTAAAATTTAAAATAATATATATATAAATAATAAAATTTATTTATCATAAAAAATACCCCGTGTATTACACGGGTCTTACACTAGTAACTAAATATTAACGGGAATGGGATGGGAAATGGAATATTCAGTACTACATGATTACTTGAGGTGAATAAATTCCCAATATCTATAAATGAAAAAAATGAATATGACTCAATAAGTCGATTGTATTTAAATCCATATTATTAGTATTGCAGAAATCTCGATAATATCAGGATTAACTATTTTTCTATAATAAAAAGGAAAAAAAAAAAAAAAAAAAGCTCACGTCACGCACCACATCTCATTTAATGGATCATTAGTATTACAAAAATCTTGGTTAACTATTTTTCTATAATAAAAAAAATAAATAAATAAAAACCTCACCACCGCACTCTTATTTACTTAATAATTAGATAAGAGCTCGTGCAATGTACATTGTTTGTATTGAGCTTCCCTCTATATATGTTCGAGTTTTCATTATTTTATGAATAATACTTTGGTATTTGTATCGAGTATACATAGTTTATTTTCATTTTTGTAATTAAGTTCACTTTCTTTTTTTGAAAACGAAAAGGACATTGAATCTCATACATATTTGGAATCGTTATGTGTTACATTGCACACATTTTTATTATATAAAGTAACAATTGCCATGAACATGTATTGCTCATCAAAATGAATTTTTTCCGTCTAAACTACTACTCTTATTATTGTTATTTAGTATTATTTCTCATTCTTAACTATTACTAATCCACTTACAAATGATATAACTTGATTTTTTCTATACTTATTGTGTGATATATTATTTACCAACAATTGTTGATATTTCAATGAATTATTTGGTATTATACTATTATTTTCATAATAATTAACAATTCCCCATTATTATTAGAGTAATGTATTCAATCTACTTAATTCACAATTATATATATATATATATATATATATATATATATATATATGGCTTAATTGCCAAAAAAAAAAAAAACACCACTTTTTTTAAATTACAAATTTATCCCAATTTTTCAATAATTGCAAAAAAAATAAAATTACGATCTTTCTTCAATGTTGCAATTTAAACCACATTTATATTTTTTGGTGACTGGAGTCCATGTGCCAGACAAACATGCCACATCACATGCCATGTCAAATGCCGCGTCATTCTCCAAATAAAAACAAATTTAAAAGTCAAATTACAAAATAAAATCATCACCTTTCCAAAATTGCAATTTAATTTGAACTTTTATATAATAAGCAAAAAAAACCACAACCTTCATTCATTGTTGCAATTCGAATTTGTTATTTGGTGTCTAAGTTCATGTGTCCAAATAAATTTTTATGTGAGGTTAAATATTTGAATACTTGAATAAATAAGAAGGATACAAATTTTTTAAGATATACGATTTATTTATCTGCAAATTAAAGAAAGATATTTAAATTAAGATATACTTGAAACGACGTTGTTTTGAAGTAAATAAATTATTTTTTAAGATTGTGTGGCTTATGTGACATCTCACGTATAATTTTTTTTGGACACATGAACTTAGACACCAAAAACTAAATTTGAATTGCAACAATGAATGAAGGTTGTGGCTTTCTTTGCTAATTATATAAAAAAAGTTATGATTAAATTACAATTTTGGAAAGGTAGTGATTTTATTTTGCTATTTGATCTTTCAGTTTGCTTTTGTTGGGAATGACGTGACATGTGGCATGACATGTTTGTCGGACACATGGACTTGGGTAGTCGGAAAATATAAATGTGGTTTAAATTGCAACAGTGAATAAAAATCGTGATTTTTTTTACAATTATTAAAAAATGGGGATAAGTCCGTAATTTTTTCAAAAGTGGTGATTTTTTTCAATGACGCCTATATTATTTAGCCATGTTATATTTTTTGTTTGAATTAGACTACGGCATTCTTGTACCAGTATATTTATTTCGATTAAATCATTTGAAGCACACTTTTCTATCACAAAAAAGAAAAAAAAAAGAAAAACTCGTGCATCAAATGAGTTCTCATCCCACAAGATCGTGTATAGTCAGAAAAGAGGTAATTATTTGAATTTAATATAAATTCGATTATACTATATATTATACATTGCATGAGTGAATTACTAATTCATAATAAAAGGCCATAAAAAATAAATCCACAAACTATTAGCCCATATCCTTGACTCATATGACCTGTCATGATTTTACTAATTCTTATGACCTATAATATGAGCTACAATGTCTGCATACATCGATATTCAAAGACAGTGTGCACTATAAAAATGCTCGAATTGATTTTAACGCAATAAAAATACATTAACATATATAGTCAAAGTGGGTAAATGATATTATTACAAAGGAAAAACGCATTAATCATTTGAAAGTTTTCGTTTTCGCTGTTTGAATTATCTGTTGTGGTGTTACAAAAGCTTTTGTAATCTTTTCATGCTACCATTGGTGGAATTGATCTTCTATAGGACGAAACGATTATTACCAGTGGCGGCCCTGGTTGCGCCGCCGCACAGGGTCCCGTTCCGGCAAGGGCCCCGGATTTTTTTATTTATTATATATATATAACATATATAAACTCTAACATTGACTAATTTGATATAAAGTAGAGCGCAGATGAGTTGGTAGTCATATGTTCATTGAAAGAAATTGACGATCGACCCTAGAAAAGAATCATGTCTTTTCTGATAAGGTACTTTTAAGATCTGTTATTAATATATTTACTTGATCACTTCAATATATATGAGTTTCTTTACAAATTTATTTTATTATTTTGATGAATGGATTTTTATTATTTATGTTTTTTAATAGTTAATTGAGAAATTGAGATGCCTCCTCATCGAAAATATCCATCTGGATATAAAAAACGTAAGAAGAACGGAGCCGGTCCTGATATGCATATACTCATTACAAAAATCAAAATATTATTTTAAAATATTGCAAACTCGAACACATGTGCTCTATATGTACTCCATTTTCCCATTTCAAAAACATTAATAATAAACTTCTCCATGGAATGAACAAACAAAATCCAAAAAAAAAAAAAAAAGAGTAATAATTAGAGTCGGTCCTGTGATATTAGGGGCCCGGTGCAAAAAAATTGTTCGGCACTTCGTATTTTATATAAAAAATAAAAAGCAATGTATTTATTAATATAGAGATAGTTTCATATTTATACAAATAAAATGACATGTATAATTATGAAATATGTTATAAATGTTCTGAAACTCATCAACTCAAAACAATAAAAAGTATAACTCAATATTTAGAGAAAATAAAAATGAATAAACTAACTAAACCATTAGCTATGAAAAATTGATCTTCTTGCAGTTTTATCAGCAAAGTCATCAATCAATTTTTCATAGTTAATTGTCTCCAAAAACTCGCTCTCAATTGAAATCAAAGACAATGCATTCAAACTTGATTGAGTCATAGTTGATCTCAAACAAGATTTCAACAACTTCAATTTAGAAAAACTTCTTTCTGCTGATGCAACGGTCACCGGGATAGTCAAATAGTATCCTATATGCAATGAATGAATTGGGAAAACAATTCATTCTTTGCAAAAAGTTTAGTATCTCGCCGGCTGTTCTTGTTTCTTGTGGGAGAATATGTTGTATAATCTTCAATTCTTGATACATGTCATCTCCATCCAAATCTGAAACACGTTGTCCAGAACTCTCATTTCCTTGTAGTTTTCTCTCAAGATTCTTGCAACGATCCCTTAGGTCCTCATCAACCAACAATTTTAATTTATCAGCTGTGAAAAGAAACCCAAATATATCTCCATATTCCTCATATTGCTCAAACCTTTTCTTCAATGATCCAATTGTTTGATCAATTATGTATAAGAAATAATGAATTCGAAAAGATTTCTCTGCAAATTCTTGAGGCATTTGAGAATTTTCACCTGAAAGCTCATCAAAATGTCTCTTTCTACGTATTTGTCTCTTTTTAGGAAAAATGGGTTCAATGCCCATTTTCGAAGCTAGCTTTTTTGCACCATCCAGAGCTTATTTAAATCCAGTTTCTCTGTACTCTTCAAAAGAGACAATTAACCCTTTGACCTTGGTCATAGCAATATCAATAAGCATGTCTTCCGATTGTAAAGATTTGCTAACGATATTAACTCTACCCAATATGTCATACCAAATAACAATACCTACTAAAAATTCAAAATTTTCAAGTTCATATGTTGCAAGGGACTTTGCTTCACTTCTTATTTTCGAGTCAATGTCTGTTTCTTCGGCAAGATGAAGTAAAACTTCTCTAACTTTTTGAGCTTGAAGTACTATTGCTTTGACACTTTCAATACGACTTTCCCATCGAGTTGTGGATAAGGACTTGAGAGTTAAACCTTTTATTGTAATATGATCTATCAAAATCTTCCACCTCTTTGTGGAATGAGAAAACAATGTATAAATACGTTGTATCACTCCAAAGAAACCACGAGAAGATGACATTGGTTATAAGATGTGTTGATGTTTCTACAAGACCAATAAAAGTAGAAGAATATTTTTTGGGATTTTTGAAAGTTGATGATACATCGGGACAAAGATTGTTTGAAGAGCTACAAAACGTGTTGAGTAGTCTTGGACTTGATATTGATAATGTGAGAGGACATGGATACGATAATGGAGCTAATATGAAAGGAAGACATCAAAGCGTGCAAAAAAAAGTTTTGGATATAAACCCTCGAGCATTATATACTCCATGTGGTTGTCATTGTTTGAACTTGACACTTTGTGACATTGCAAATTCATGTGGAAAAGCGAAAGATTTCTTTGGAGTGATATAATGTATTTATACATTGTTTTCTCATTCCACAAAGAGGTGGAAGATTTTGATAGATCATATTACAATAAAAGGTTTAACTCTCAAGTCCTTATCCACAACTCGATGGGAAAGTCGTATTGAAAGTGTCAAAACAATAGTACTTCAAGCTCAAAAAGTTAGAGAAGCTTTACTTCATCTTGCCGAAGAAACATACATTGACTCGAAAATAAGAAGTGAAGCAAAGTCCCTTGCAACATATGAACTTGAAAATTTTGAATTTTTAGTAGGTATTGTTATTTGGTATGACATATTGGGTAGAGTTAATATCGTTAGCAAATCTTTGCAATCGGAAGACATGCTTATTGATATTGCTATGACCAAGGTCAAAGGGTTAATTGCCTCTTTTGAAGAGTACAGAGAAACTGGATTTAAACAAGCTCTGGATGGTGCAAAAAAGCTAGCTTCGAAAATGGGCATTGAACCCATTTTTCTTAAAAAGAGACAAATACGTAGAAAGAGACATTTTGATGAGCTTTCAGGTGAAAATTCTCAAACGCCTCAAGAATCTGCAGAGGAATCTTTTCGAATTCATTATTTCTTATACATAATTGATCAAATAATTGGATCATTGAAGAAAAGGTTTGAGCAATATGAGGAATATGGAGATATATTTGGGTTTCTTTTCACAGCCATTAAATTAAAATTGTTGGTTGATGAGGACCTAAGGGATCGTTGCAAGAATCTTGAGAGAAAACTACAAGGAAATGAGAGTTCTGGACAACGTGTTTCAGATTTGGATGGAGATGACATGTATCAAGAATTGAAGATTATACAACATATTCTCCCACAAGAAACAAGAACAGCCGGCGAGATACTAAACTTTTTGCAAAGAATGAATTATTTTCCCAATTCATTCATTGCATATAGGATACTATTTGACTATCCCGGTGACCGTTGCATCAGCAGAAAGAAGTTTTTCTAAATTGAAGCTGTCGAAATCTTGTTTGAGATCAACTATGACTCAATCAAGATTGAATGCATTGTCTTTGATTTCAATTGAGAGCGAGTTTTTGGAGACAATTAACTATGAAAAATTGATTGATGAATTTGCTGATAAAACTGCAAGAAGATCAATTTTTCATAGCTAATGGTTTAGTTAGTTTATTCATTTTTATTTTCTCTAAATATTGAGTTATACTTTTCATTGTTTTGAGTTGATGAGTTTCAGAACAATTATAACATATTTCATAATTATACATGTCATTTTATTTGTATAAATATGAAACTATCTCTATATTAATAAATACATTGCTTTTTATTTTTTATATAAAATACGAAATGCCGAACAATTTTTTTGCACCGGGCCCCTAATATCACAGGACCGACTCTGATTATTACTCCTTTTTTTTTTTTTTTTTGGATTTTGGTTGTTCATTCCATGGAGAAGTTTATTATTAATGTTTTTGAAATAAACTCAGGAATAAGTACTAATATGATTGCCGGTTGGGAAAATGGAGTACATATAGAGCACATGTGTTCGAGTTTGCAATATTTTAAAATAATATTTTGATGTTTGTAATGAGTATATGCACATAAGTTTTTCTTTTCTTTAATTTGTTTCTTCGAGAAATGAAAGAAAATTACATTTCATACTTATTATTAAGTCATACCATCTAAATATAATGCGTTTTATGATTTTTAAAAAAAAAAAAACAAAAACAAAAACAAAAAACACTTTTACATTGCACAATCCTAATTAAATTAGGATTATGCAATGCACAAGTTTCTATATATAATACAAATATAGTTAGGATACTTATATTTATCTTCCAAATTATGCAATATTATCACATACCGTCTTATGTGAGACGGTCTGTCTCACATAAGACTCACTCTTGTTTAGATATATTATATTTTTCTATAAACTTATTTTTTAAAATCTTTTTACAAGATCAATTTCAGAAATATGCAAAACGCATCAAAACATTCCCTTGGGTATATAGAATACGTGTCGGTGAAGTATAGACTTTTTTATGCTAATTTGGACAAAGTGCATCTATATTGAAATGACAATTTAGGTAAATTGTATTTGAAATTTTTGAAATGCCATTTAAGTATAACCTTTGTTGTATGCATTTAATTGGTTATCATTTATATTCTTACCTCTAAAGTTTAATGAATAATAACCAATGTATTTATTATTATTATTTTGCATTAATAAAATGAAATATATAGTTGGTTTCTTTCGAATAAGAACCATTAAATCAATCCATCAGTCAAATCAATGATATATAGTAACTTGACAACTAATTAAATTAGAAAATCTCTAAATATGATCATAATACATAAGCACATATTGCTAGAATTCGAACTTTATGCATAGAACATATGAAATCTTTTGTTAATTGCCAGAAAAGTTAAAATCATCAAATATGTGAGTATGGTAAGTATTCAAAAATAAATAAATAATAATAATAATAATAACAATAATAATTGGTGGAGATCACACCGGGGAAATATATATATATATATATATATATATATATATATTTTTTTTTTCCAAAATTGGAGGCTCCAAAGAAAAATTAAGAAATGATGAAATAAACTACATCGCATACAATATTTAAACGCTGATGATATAAATACGTACCCGTAAATTGAATGCTCTAAGTAGATGATAATAACGATTTAATGGATTCTCTATCACATGCATACGTACTTGTAGTGTACGATATATTTTATTTAACTTATGCTAAGTGTTGCAATCTATTAATCTAAATAACGTTTGATATTTTAGAGAAATAATAACCGGCTAATCGTAAGCACAACAAATACGCACAAAGTTGCGTGAAGACTAAGAGTCAATTTTATTTTGTTTTTATCTAAAAATGATGTGTTGTATAATCTCGTACTAATACACAACTTTACCAATATATTAAATTGTGCCACGTATCATTGTGTCATTTATACACACTATATTAATTTTTTTTTTTAAGACGCACTATATTACTTTTATTACACACTATATTACTTTTTTTTTTTGTGTCATTTTTTTATTACTTTTATACACACTATATTATTATATTACCTAAAAATGGTATATGTACCCATGAATATATATTAATGAGTCAAATGACATATACAAAATTTTGACAAGACTATTAACTTTCTATTTTGTAAATTTAACATATTATAAATTGGCAAATTAGCACCAAGTGATTATTCCAATATTATTACATAAAGGAAAAAGCATTAAATATCAAGTGTGTATATAAGACGACTATAAAGAGAGACCATTTGCAGTTCAAATCGCTCCTCAGTTGGAAATCGGTTTGCCACCCTCACTCCATAATCTGTGTAGGGTTTCGTGAATCATTTCTAGGTTTTCGTGCTTTTTCTGACTCAATTTCCTGCTGCGGCGTTGCAAAAGTTATCGCATACTTGCTCGCATTGGTGAAAGAACTGATTTAAGGTGGAGCCTTTGTTTTTGTTTTTTAGTGTTATTATTATTAAGTTTTTTTTTTTTGTTTTTTTGCGCGGAGTGTGATTGTTGTTGCATGACAGGGAAGATGAAGGATTCGAGGAAATCGAGAAATGTTTCAATGGCTCCCGTGGCCAACCTTCGTCAGGTATAACTGCATTTTCTCTGTTAAACTCGATTTCAGTTTTAATTTTTGAAATTTCCTTAAAGTTGGAGTTTTTTTGTGTTGAATCTGTTTCGTTTGATTGTTTAAGTTTAATTCACATTTTCCCCCTTTTCTTCTATTTTGGGTGAATGTTTGCTTGAATTTTGTGATGCGAGGATTTCAGAACATGCATGGAATTTATCTATTGAATTAAAGAACAGGGCAGATATATATACATAATGGGAGGGTTTATTTTGCGATTAAATGAGATGAAAAGAAGATACAGAAGCTTTTCTTTAGTTTATGGACTTCAATTGGGTAATGAAACCCATGGAAGAAGTTATATAAAATCTTTGTTGGATGGGGTTGGTAAGAGAAAATAATTGTTTCTTAAAAACTTAACACAGATGCTCAGAAAGTAACTCTAGAAATCAGCATGCAAATGGATATATGATACTAAAAATCAAGAAAAATCGCATTGATTGCACAGACATTAGCTTGAAGTAGTATCTTTGAGCTCGGCAATGTCTGTCAATAGGATATCAAACTGAACCAAGACTCGTTGCTTTTCCTCTTGATAGTAGAGATGGAAAAGACAAAAGACAAAGAGACGAGGAGAACACTGATAGTTAACCATATGGATCATTTAACATACTAGATGGTGGGCGATATTGATCAATGATAATTATAAAAGGAATCAAATATATCAAATCTGGATGGATTACTATATTTATTCAGGTCGGTATCCGACCTGGATATCATCTATTAATATTCATAGCATATTAAATGGAGTGATATAATAGTCCTGTCACTCGTATGCTGTGAAAGAGTTTAAAAGGGTGTCCCAGTCTCACAGTAGCGCGTGGATCACACTTCATCTGCATATTTCCTTATCTAATGTTTTTAAACTTTATTATAGCGCGTGGATCACACTTGCATTTGATGATGAGAAGGAGTTTTATGTGGCCTACAGTTTTAGGAAAGGGATTTCTTGCATATTCCCTAATCTGATATCTAAACTGTATAAGCTAATTCTGTACAACATGGGGAGTTTGCAGTTTTCACCATTACTTAGTGGATTTCATTTGAATTTCTAAAGCAAACTCATATTAGAAATCAAATACTAGTAATGTAGGAATCAGTGTGGAGAACTTTAAATGCTCTTAGCTTATAGGGCTTGACTAGCTCATGAAATTACTATAACAGCGATTGCCAGTTATGTTTTTGGTACTGTATGTACGAGTTCTAATATTTTCACATGTTCCCGTCGGTTAATGTTACAGATCAGTAGATATAAGATTACCCTTCTATTTCATTCCACGTGTCAGATCTATTCAAAGTAATGTAAATTCACTTCCTTTGGTGGATGCTTGGGTAATGGTATATAAACCAATTAATTCCTTTTTGCTGCCCTGAGTTTTATGCTTATTGCTAGGACGAAAGCCACATGGGTGATAAGTTGTTTATAGATGGTTTGTTTCAGAGTCCCCCACTTTTAGTTTGTCTCTTTTGGCAATCAATCTCCCAAATCCTTGCTTCTTATTGATTTTATGCTACTAACAAAAAATATTTCCTACTTAGCTTTTGTTACCTGTTAGAACCATATCAACTCTATTTGCCTATCACCTTTTTTTTTTCTCCCTCTTTTTAGCAATGTTAAATAAACTTTGGTTTATATTGGTGGGAACCTTGGTGCAGAAAATGTGAGTTCTCTGCCAATTTAAGGAAGTATACTAGTAATCACTTGGACTTCTAGTTGGTAACTGAAACGAAGCAATTATTCTGTTGAATTCCTCTAGTACATAAAATAAAGGTGGTTTTTTTTTTTTTTTGGTTATTGGAGGGCAATGCTTCTTTAATTTCTGAAGAGCTATAGAGGTAGATATGCACTTTCTTGTGAAATTGCTCAGTTCTCAATAATATCTGGTGTAAAACATGGTGCTTTAGTTCATATGTGGTCATCCTGAGGTTGAGAAAAGCCAACTTTTTGTTAGATTTTTATAAACTGTGAACTTTTATTCTCTGTTATGTTTGTTAGTTGAGAGGTATGGTCATTGTTATTATGTTTATTTTTATAATAAAAAGATCTAGGAACAGTCAAATGTTTAGTTTTATCAAGCACAATAATTGCTTGTGCTTTCTACGAACAAACAAACTTCAATTAGTAATTACCCCATGTTAGGGGATGGAAGATGATCTTGCTTTTTGGCTATTGGAGTAACATAGCTAGTAGCCATAATCAGTTGCCCTTTGCTGATTCTAAACTTATTTTTAATCAAGCTTTATCTTTTAAAAATGGGTATCTATTGTTTGTGGATATAACAATAAGGATTCACATGTAGTTTTTTTGCAACAGTTAAAATATATCATGACAATGTTTTTAAATTTTATTGAAAATAATTAGTAAGCGTTCCTTTCTTTTTACCAATGAACCAGGTAAAGACTTTGCCATCGAAGGACCGTTCTTCAAGAGCTGGTGTGCAATCAAAGTCACCACGAACTAATGTGCCACTCCCGAAGAACTACCTTTCTTGGTATGTTCCATTAAAACCAAAGCCATGTGGAGAGAAGATTTCACATATTCCTCAGATCAAATGGAACTGCCCTCCCAAAGTAAGTTGTTTTAGATGATTGCTGGTTTAGCCTATTGTAATTTTGAAATATGGTATGGTCTAACTTGCTGGCGTAATATTATTTTCTTTCGACAGTTTTCTTTGAACGATGGTTGGCTCATCGCTGCTGGTGAAGAAAGCCAGGAGGCAGAGAATCAAAAATACAGAGAAAAAGCATTGCTAGAAGCCGTTTATCGAGATCGCACTGCCATACCTCCCAAGTAAATTCATCTTGCATTTGATGCATTTAGGCCCTTTCATTAATAGTAAAAATGGGTTTTATGTGCCATCTTAGCATATAAGAAGACTAAGGCACCCTTACTGTAAAATACAAGTTAGTCTTCTCCACGCCCCGCGAGACCTGCACATGCTCAAGAAATGCACTGTCTCGAGCATCACACGTTCAAGAAAACGTGCAGGTCTTGTGAATTGTAGAGAGAAGACAGAAGTTTCTTTACAGAAAGGGTGTTGTGTTGTCACTGTCTTTTTACATGCCAAAAAGGCAATATTTTTCATTACATTGAACACGTGACTATAGCCTCGTATGTCTTATCTTAAATGGTTAATTGATTCAATCTGCAGCCCCTCTACTTCGTCTCATGTGGGAGGTGAATGTTGTGATGAACAGACGCCGATCATCCCAATGATCCCGATTGAAGAAGTAGCTGCAGAAATGCCACTTCCATCGGTATCTCAAAATCAGCCCACCCATGACATATTTCGTCGTGGGCTTGAGAATATCGATACGGAAGTTGCTGTGGCTGCAGCTGCTACTGTTGCTGCGGTCATGGAAAACAACAAACAGATCGACTCTGAACTGTTGATCAAACTTCTCACTAACCCAGAAATGGTGAAGAAACTGATGGATGGACACGGGTCAGCCATGGTTGAAAATAGAACTCCATCTGCACAAGAATTGCACAGACCTTGCTCTAAAGTCGAAAAAGAGACCAGCAAACATGTTCATCCTCGAGGGCCTGCTCGATCAGGCATTCATCAAGTTGCTCGAGAACAGCAGGTAAGGCCTTTAATGCCTTCCATAGACAGACCTGATGAGGAGACAATGGATAGACTAGTTAAGAAATATCTAGTCTCTGATATGTCTGTGGCCCCTCTTCGAGTTGAGCAGGTAAGCCCTCGAATGCCTGCCATAGACAGGCCAGATGAGGAGACGATGAACAGACTGGTTAACAAGTATCTAGCTTGTGATACCTCTGTTGCCCCTCTGAACCCAATGGCAAAGAAGGAGGAGATCAAGAAATTGATTCTTGAATATGGTGCACATCATGGTCCTTCTCCTTCGACTCCCATGGTCGTGCCACCTTTGATACCATCAGGTAATTTTCAATTTCCGTTGTTACCCCCAGTGGCAACCCCTCCCCCTAATAGGGACTTCAATTATTATGGAATCAAGCAACATGGGGAAAAACATGTAAGTGAGGAGCCAAAGCTCCTCAAAATGGGGCAGCCCACAAGGCTCGAATCTGGACATAAGAACACAACCCCAATTGTAACGAATAAAAAAATTCGGAAGCCTTGCAAATATTTCAGTACTGTAAAGGGGTGTCGGAATGGTGACAATTGCCGGTATCTGCATCTTGTGTCGAGACAAGGGGCGATTGGGGCAACGGAGAAGAGGATGAAGTTTATCGATCCAAAGAGAAAATTATGATTGATTGTTTTTATAAAAAAAATGGGTTTAAAGAAAATTCTTTCACTTACAAACCCCATAAAACATTTACAATCGAGCATATATATCTTTTACAAGATCCACACTTTGTTTCATTTTTGGATGGAGGAAATAATACAAAACTGAATCGAGCACTAAAAAAGCACATACTATCTTATACAGAATTTTGATTCTGATAGCACTAAAAGTGCACGTGCAATTTTATTACAAGATGAACACTTTATTTCATTCTGGACGGACGATTATAAATAATTATGATAGTGAATTGAGCACTAAAAATGCACTAAGAAACTTATCACAAGATGAAAAGACTTATTTCATTTCTGAAAACGAAAATTGACATACAATACCGTGACATGAAACATTGACAGCAGAACTGAACATGTTTTACAGTAAATCAGAGAAAAAGGAAAGTATAATATTTCAAGCCATTGAAGGCAAATAAAGTAATAATATATTGGTTGATCCCAATTGGAAAGAGAAATTCAAAGAAAGCATCAAGAGTTATATTAATTAGGCAGTTCTCTTGATGATATGAACTCCACTATCAGTTTCCACAATGTCACTAATCTCCCCAATCTTTAAAGCAAATGTTGCTTCTTCAAAAGGCTTCTGCATCTGACCCCTTCCAAATGGACCTGTTCCCATTGCACATTGCCAGAAATACTAAGTAAAATTCAGACTAAGATTGAAAATCATATCATGTTGCTAAAAACTAAATTCGACATCGTTTCTTAGATAGATATTATTTGACAAGTGCGTAGAATGTGCAGGTGCGTTCTTGATCAAAACTTTATATATAAGTTTTAACTATATCAAACAAGTGTGTGCTGTTTTTACAACTGATCAAAACTAAAGCTCGATTTGAGTTGAACACTATAGTTACGAAAAGATAAACCTGTTCAAGCTCGACGCCTTGATAATCAAACAAGTACAAACACAAGTTTAACAATACACACCAGTAATTCAAACAAGTTTGAACAGTGTGTTCAATCCAACTCAATTTATTTACAGCCCCATGACATGAACCACAAAAGAGAGAAGAACAACATGGTCTTACAGAAAAGGTAACATTACGAACACTCCACCTAAAGATGCATACGTACATAATATATATCTACATATAAGAAAAAAGACTATAGAATACTATTACCATATACGAAACGAAGTAATGTATGAATACTAACAAGACTACCTCATTTACTCATTATGCTTAAATCATTTAGTGGTATGCATGAATTTTAGCTAGGAATTATAGGATCTTTTGTAATTTAATTTGATCCGTTTAATTGAAGACTCAACCAAATTCTTTTCATTCAACTAAAATTTGAGGAGTTAAGCTTCTGACAATCACATAAATATTTATACGGAACAATTGCGAGTATCAATGTTTTTAATAGCAAAATTAATCGAATAAATCGCAAAACCAGATGCAGAAAGATAAATATAAATACAGAAATATTGAAATCGAAACGGACCGAGATCGCCGCCGCGCTTGGCGGAGTTGCAGTGTGAATGCTGAGTGGCGAGGTCCTGGAAAGAGGCGTCTTCGGAGAGGATGTCGCGGCGGAGGTCCTGGAGCTGAGAAATGGCTTCTTCGCGGGAGGTGGCGGAGATGAGGCTGCCGTCGGGGTCCTTCCAGGAGGTCTTGCGGCGGGAGCCCTGGTGCTTGATCAGTATGTGGGAAGCCCTAACCTTCTCCGACGAGGACATTTTGGTCTTTTTACTACTGCTGTGCTTATGCTTGTGGTGGTGCTGGTGGCGGTCGGCGCCATCCGCCGCCTTCTTCCTTTTCCGATCGGGCTCTATTTTTGCAGATTGGGGAGGATTTCTTCTGTTTTGATTCCGCTGCGGTTCTTACAGTGATACGATTGCGCTGTGAGTTTTTTTTACTATTTAAAATTTTTAAAAATCTGTTTTAAAGTAGCTGGTGGGGTGCCACAGTTATTATTGAAAAAAATCTTCTTCTTTTTTTTTTCGAAAATATCTGTCTTAAAGTAGCTTCTTGTCAAAAATTTCCATTCCATTATTGAATCACTTATTTTTCGAAAATTAAATTACATGTACTTTTGATGTACGAATGATGATGAGATTGTGAGAAAGAGAAGTATTCCCAAATATTTAATTTATTTAACTAACAATTGTTTGAATAATTGAAATTGATGTTGTTATGAAACAATTTATATACTTCTCAATTGTTTATAATGTTTTAAGTCTAGTCGTTAGATTTATGTATCTAATACTCAGAAAATGATAAAATATCTACCGTGTACAACTTTTAATATGTCCATCAATGATCTCATCCCTTATTATATTGAAAAGTGAAATTAATAGGGATATTAGATTTTTGATACATCAGCTGTCTAACGTGTCTATGGTGGGTAGGGTAACGGGGCTGTCTAATACTCATATTTTGTTGTATATAAAAAAGATTCATAATTTTTTTTTTCAATTATTTTTCCATAGAAAAAATATATAGTTATATCACACGGACAAATTAGACAATGCGTATATGCAGTATGCTAACTGTACAATGACATGGTGAATATTGTAGTTATACCAAATATTCAGAACAAAAAAACGTCATATACCAACTTTTCATGAAACAAGTTCAAGCCTCAAGGTGAACTTTTGTCCAAAAACATGGTAAATGTAAATATATTTCAAATATTAATACCTTACTCCTTAGTATGAACAAAAGTCAATTCTTTCCAATACTAATTTGCAAAAATAGGAAGGAAATTTTAAACCTGAATTATGATTTAGCATTTGAATATTTGATCATAGCCAAAATCACAAATGAAGATTACCTTGATGGGCATACAAAACAGTTCGAATGATTTACTATACTCAATATTTCATATTTATTTTATTTTATTTGTACACATTACAAGCACAACTCCACCACTCAGCCAACAATGAGTGCTCCACAATCTCCACAAGAGATCTTGCAACTCAAGAAGAAGAAAGAAGAAAAGCAAGAAATGGTATAAGATACGAGACGAAGTGTAAGCAAAGTAGCATGAGAGCAATTGGCGACAAGCGCTAGATACAACAAAAATAATATCTCTTGTAGTTTAGTTGTATTGAAAAGAATACAAACACTTACACAAACATTACAACAGATGATAAATTCAAGCAGTTACTACAACACCTGAATTAGCAGCAGATAAATGATGATATCGACAATGCTCAGTCCCAACTGGCTAGCTTTCAGCTATTCAGCTTTGAACAAGTGTATTGATGGTACAATCAACAAGGGGTACTATCAGCCGATTGATGTTGGCTCAAATTATGGCACTGAATGACTTGTATGATTTGTATCAACTAGGGCGAGCAAAAAGTTTAAATTAAATCTCCTTTAAGATAGGCCAACCTTTTCTTAAAATGTCGTTGATCTTAGCATCAATATGCCTCTGCATCCTCAGTGGACAAAGCTCTGCTGCATATCCGTTAAGCTTAGTTGATAGGCTAGACCTCTCAAGCTCTTCTTCTGGCAAGTTTCCGATCAATTGAAGAAGAAATGGATTCCGTTTAAGCTCAAATTTCTATAGGTTGAGCCAAACATATTTACAGAAAAAATTTCCGTTAGTCTATGATCTACCATTGCTTGCACCAGTTATGCGCTGAAGGAGGCCAATGGCAGTACTAGATGTTTAGAAAGATAAAGTTAGAAGTCTATCTTTTTATAGTTTAAAGATCAGTTAGTTTCAAAAACAATAAAAATTGCACCACTATATGAATAGAAGAGAACATTGAAGTGTCATTTAAGAAGAGCATGCTTGAAAGGAGTCTCAAGATCATACAAACTTTGGACATGTTTTAACTCCACCACACAAAAAGCATCATGAATCTTTTCCAAGCATTGATAATCCAAACATGAATAGCTTGAAGGTATATAAATATATATGTCAGAAAAGAAGGTTATGAATAATACCTGATGTTCAGGCTCCGCAGGGTAAAATGTTCCAAGTTGTTGGATTTGAGTGGTAACAACACTATTCCTTGACCGTGTTTGCTCCTTTTCTTTGCTGAGAGCAGCAAACCTAGATTCCTCAGTTCCATTTGTAAAGATTATAGACCTGCTCAGGTAAAAATGATGTACCACATCAGAGCACTCCTTTTTGGGGTATACTAGTACATGGAGGAAGTGCTGGAGGTGAAAATCGGTACCGGTATTGATCTCCAACATCTGGACCTTGCCCAAATACTTGCCTAGAATCATGACTACTCCAAAAGACATCAAGTAGTTGTCTGAAACTAATAATCCTGGGATTATATTCTACCTGCAAAGAATTGACAGAGCCACATATGGAATTTGTACCAATACCAGGTACGGGCAGAGAAATGGAGCAGGTACTCAAAGAAAACTAGGTGTAAATTTACAGTACATGCAATTTTTTGCACAAAACACATAATGGAGAACAATTGAAACTGAACAATTATCTAACTTTAAGCTAAACATTCAGGAAAAATTGGATGATGATTGTGAAATATATGTTTCTTGTAGGCTCAACATATAAACTACATATATAAGATTGGCAACGTACTGAAACATCTGAAATGCATTAATAAGACTGACAGTTCAGCTTACTATGAATCGGGTCAAGCTGATTATGAATCATATTTCGTTATCAGTAAGCTAGCCTACTATTAGTTCTTGCCTAAACCATACTAAGGGATGCACCATCAAGGCAAGCACAAATTAAATAGTTCTTGCACATTGTTTAGAGTAGCTGCCAAGTATAGGAGAATGACAATCTGGTGGAGATGGTGAGACTTTTTATAGAAAACATGTTATGAGCCTAAGTTTTTGCTACCCAGATCCTTAACCTATACCATTCTCAGATAGTTTTTATTCTTGAAAGCAATACCAACACACACACAAATTTAAAAAACAGTTGTAAAACGTAACACCATCTGTCCTTCACCATTCAGTGACTAGTATTTGATTACAACTAGTAATTCCAAATCAAAACATAATGCATACATGAAATGAGAAAAAACATTAATGTACAAAAAACACAATTGAAAACCTCAATTGCAATATCTCTGCCCTCCAAAATCCCAACTCCACACTGTCTCCGCATTTTATAATGCCTTTGATACACCTCCAGAAATTCATATTAGCCGAAATTAATTCCTAAAGCGACCTATCACTTCACATATCACTCTTCATTTCGATCCTCAGCATCGTGGATGACAAGAATTACTCTCAATAATCAATCAGACGCCAATTTAAACTATAAACTACGAACACAGCTAACACTCCAAAATTCCTAAAAAAACACATACACTACAGTATTGTAAAATTAAAAGTGCAAAAGAGATGATAACAACCTGCACACACTCCGCGTGGTCACCTAAGCTTCGGTATTCCGCGCTTGGTCTGGATCCACCGGCATAACCGGCGGCGGTCCGTACGACGCCGTCTAAGCACCCAAACGCGGCCTCAGACCTCCAAAAGCTGCCGAGGGCGAATACGGCAGTTCTGAGGGGCTGATCGGATTCTCCATTAGGGATTTCAGAGATCCGATCAGGAAATCTGATGCTGAGAGCTGTGTTTGCAATCCACAATATAAGGAAAATTGCAGCACTCACCTTCATTCTTTACAACTACCAAAAATGTGACTCATAGCAAAATAGATAAAGAAATTTTAGTAAAAGAAGAGGGGAAATTACCGCAGTGCCCTCAATATAGTTTTCTTATTTACATTTTTTATTTCATTCTTTTTTCACATTTTCAAAATTTGAGATAAATTTTATGAAATTTCACTTGTATTGTATAAACTACAAATTGGTTAAGAATTCATTAACTTTGGACCTCTTCTTACATAATTGAAAAATATAGATTTAAGATTGGAAAGATAGTAATTATTTATTTGGGTTTAAAGAGATAAAAACTATTGATTCGAGCCCTCAAAAAAGAACATTATTATTAAGATTTTGAAAAGTAAGATCATGTTTGACATCTTAAAATTATAGTTTATCATAACTATATATTAATATCCTTTTTTTTTTCATGCACGCAGAAGTTCATCACCTATATTTTGAAACTATTATTATAAAAAAATTATTTTATTTTATTAACAAGAATCATAAGGTATTGAAAAGTGTTAAATGTAGGTTTTTTTGAAGGAATCCATTAACTTGAATTGAAAACACTTTTTTTTGTATTATAGAAACAAACTATTAACATTTGTTTTGAAAGGTTTCCAAGAGTATCATCTATTTCAAATATCATCAAAGAAAACATAATGCTCAGATCACTCAATAATATTTTCTTGCAACTTTGGTATTTGGGAACTTCAACATAACATCTTTTAGTATTTTAGGATATATAGAAATAAAGTGATATTCTGATGATATTTGAGACAAATTTAATACTTTCGAGTAAAGTCTGTAATTATTATTTTCGTTGTGAAATTGGGTCATTATATGTACCCAAATTTCTATCAGAATTTCTCATCTCATAATCAATCATATATTGCCTACTATCTTATTTTATATATTGTCTGTACTATATAATTAAATATAAAATAAAACTTACAACAATTAGTTCAAACAAACACATACACTCTATACATACATACATACTATAGCTTGACCCCTCTTGTCTCATCATAATCTAATGATAATTGAAATGATCAATTGTATGATTAAATATAATGGCCAAGTTGGTCGATTTATATGTAATTTATGAAGCCAGTTGACATGTATGGCACATGAAAATATATCCAATAATTCCATGCAAATTTCAGGTATTATGATATCACCATTTTTTTTAAAAAAAATTCAACGATTAAAATTTTCCTATTTTAATTAATTGTCGAATAGGATAATCCAATCAAAATCAGATGTGAACCAGAATAAATAGTTGATGGGTCTAAAACATTATTGACGGGCCTAAAATCTTGTTGGACCTAACAAGTGTCTTAAACTGAATTGGGTTTTGGTTTGTATGTTTAATTTATTACCCTACCCATCAGAACTAAATATAATTATTAGGTGTTCTTTTTAGGTTTAATTAGGGAACAAGTAAATTGTGAAGTGCATACCTAATGTTAATTTTTGCAGTTTTGTGACAAAAATAATTGCACCATCATTTAAATCAACATCCTAAAATAAGGATAAGATGTAGATTTAATTTCAAATAGACTAAGATTTAATTGAGGGGCATCAATGGTAGTGGTTGCTATAGCAAATAGGACCATCCGAAGAGCCTTTTGAACTGCCAAAGTTTCTATTTCGACAAGGCACCCAATTTTGTCTACCTAATGATCACATCAAAATATTTTTTATATTAAGTTTATTAAAAAATGAATAAAACAATAAGAAGTAAATAATAATCTTACTTAATAAAAGGGTATTAAAGGTCAACTGATCTGTTCTTAAGGGAATTTTGGATTTAATTCATGGGTAAAAAAACACGAATTAATAAATGGGAAATAATGATTTAATGACTTTGTTATGATATATATATATATATATATATATATATATATATATATATATATATCTCGAGGGTATCTTAGTAATTACACATGCAAGATGTAATCAGATGGTATTGATGTGAATGAAAAGTACACAAGTATTATATATTCCGACGGGGGATTTGAAATGATAAGACACATAAACTAGCATTTTATTTGTTAATTATATATCCTTCTTAAAAATGGATCACTTTTTTATGATTTAATGTTTAGTGAACAATATCCGTCGGCATAAGTACTATTTAATATAATCTTTAATTTGATAAGTATCATTTTTTTAAGTAACTAATTATCATTTTTCAAAACCCAATTCAAATTTTTACTTTTTATTTTTGAAAAAATTATTAATCAACCCATCATAATATGAAACATAATAAAATACAGTTAAAATTGAACCAAGAATACTAGACTTCGTCTCATAAATTATGATCGGTAAAATATCTCAAATCTCTGAAAAGATAAAACAAACTCTGACATTATTATAGATGTTGTTAAATATATATGTAGAGTATATGTAATAAATATGTGGGGTTGAGATGTTGTGGATCGATTAAGGAGTTGGTCACGGGAATGCTTGTTCAAGTTAAGGATATGTCTAGACTCTAGCCTCATATTTAAAATATTGAAAGATGGAGTTGACCGACCAAAGGTGGACTTTGGTCTATTTAATTTTGTAGTTGGTATTTTAATATTTTAAATAAATTAATTTGTACATGGTTATTCATGTAAGTAGATGATCATAGGATCCAAATAGGAATGTAATATTTCAAATAGTTGAGTTGTTAAGAGGCCCCAAAGGGGAAAATGCATAAAAGATAGAAATGAAGTACAAATGAACTAAGAAAATCTCAAACAATGACTTGTTTGGTATTGGTGGAAAAAATAGGAAATTTGAATCTTGAAAAGTCAATTCATTAGTTGATGAGAACATCAAAGGTCAAAAGTGTCATATGATTAACAATAATCTTATGATAATTTCTTTTACTTACCTTTTAAATTACAATATGAAATTCAATATCAAATTGTAATTCTATAGGATTTCATGAGACATGTTAATTAATAGCCTACAAAATAGAGATTCACTTGTGAAATTGAGTTTAAATTTTGAGTATATAGAAAGGTTCTGTTTCATGAAATAATATCCATAAGGTGATCATATTAAATTTCTTGTGTTTTTTTTCTAATTGAGCAAAGTAGTATCCCACAAAAAAAAAATATATATATATATAGATGTAATCAAGGTTCTCCATAATAATAATAATAATAGATGAAAATTTTAACTCAATTTTCCACATAGGGATATTTTTGGTATATACAAATTGAGACCTATCATAACCAATTAAAAGGGCTTGCTGACTATGACTATCTCATCAATTCACGAAACTTTGACAAATTCCACGTAAACCCTACTCATTATCATTTGATCATTGAAATCAAAGAGCAAAAATCTTGTTCATCACAAGGAAGAGTGATTCCCATATCATGATGAAATCCAAACTCTTCTTCCGCTCGTTGCAATAATCTTTGAAACATGAGATTTCCCAAAAACGTCAATGGAACAACATATCTGCTCCTGTTTTCGCCCACGTAAACTGCAAAATGCCCCTTAGGAACATCGTTTTTCCTCCCAAAACTTGAACACTTGTTGAGAATATGCTTAAGGGCTGCAGCATTTGTAGTAGCAACACTACTAGTGTTGTTCTTGTTTGTTTTCCATATAGCCATTGCCTTTTCTTTTCTTTCTTGTTTATGTTTTGGTGCTTTGAGATATTGGAAATTAATGTGATGAGGAAGAATTTAGGGGACTAGATCAGTATTTATACAATGGGGGAAATGAGAATTTAGGAAGAACAAAAACATGTGGAGTGTGGGGACAAAGAACTAATTGTTGCATGGATGTTTTTGGAGAAGTCATGTTAAGAGTTCATCAACCATTCCTAATGTGCCCTACATTGTTACCCCTCTTAAGGACAATAGGACCACTCAATTCTTATATTCTCATTTCCCTCCTTACCTGGCCCCATCATTGATGTTGGATCTTCTATCATAAAAATAATATTTTATTTTAACACTTTTGTCGATTTAAGGTTCAAAAAATATATCTCGATCTGATACCTAAATCATTTAATTTACCAATGAAAAAAGACCCACAAATCTAATATCATGTTCAATATCTTGCAATTCCTAGTTACTCAAATGTATTTTCAAAATGATCCCATAAAAAAAAATCTAAAAAAGAACATGATAAATGAGTTATCACTTATAAAGGAATTGAAGATACTAAATAGGATAGATACTAGTTTTGTTTCTAGGTAATTTATCTTATATCCTAAATGATTGGATCTCAAATTGATGATTAACATTTATTTTGACTCTTGAACGGATTACGTTTTTATTTTATTGATACATATCATATATGATTGATAAATGTTGTTTATTATAATAAACACATAATTAAAAAAATAAAAATCAAAAGTATGGCAAACCTTACACCATCCACAAAAATAGGCACACACAATGTCCAAATTTGATTTTAGTTAAAAAGAGGAAAACGTAGCCAATATTCATGCAAAGGTTACGTGTGATTGTAAGGAACTCAATGAAACAGAGAACTAATGGTCACTAATTGGTATTAAATTGTCTTTTAAAAGGTCTAATTATTATATGCTTTTTCTTAATATCAACTCAATTAGTGAACCAAAACATGGTTTCTGATATTTCCAAAATTAATTGCAAAATAATTTCTTTCTAAATCTGAACTAAAAAGTCTTGACTAATTTAGCTACTCTCTCTGTGTAATAGGCAAAAAAAAAAAAAAAAAAAAAAAAAAAAACCCTTTTTAATTTATTTATTTTTGGCTTAGTTGCCTAATTATATCTCAGCCTTTTGAGTTTCTAACAATTTTATCATAATTTTTCGAATTTTATCAAATCAGACACAACCTTAAAAAATAAACATATATATCCCCATCCAATTTTCTGTTGAGTTTTGTCGATATAACAGATAGAAACTTAAAGTGTGTCAACATTTTTGCCCCAACTCAGTAAAATTTCCAATTTTTTACAGTTTTAGCCAATCTACTCAGATTTTTGATAAACTAATAACATTATACTTAATGTCAATAAAAGTAAAATATCAATTTGTACAAACAAAAATGTATGACCCAGATTTAATAGACGATAGTACAGATAAATTTATAAATTCAACTAAAAATAAAATACAATTTTTTGTTTATATCATCGTAACTTAGATGTCCATGCCTGAGTTTAACTGTTTGAAAGTAGTCATATATCAACAACCTTCAAATCCTGTTTCTATTTTCATTAATCATTTATATTTCTTTTGTCATTTTATAGGCCAAATAAACCATGTTATTCATAATTAACTCATAAAGATCATCCCCATATTATCTATTTTCGTTGTTGCATTGCATAACTGTTGCCGTTTTCAGAATAGATAATGGATTAAAATCCTTTGTTTATTAGCGACTTTTTTACAAAATTACTATACACAACAATTGGGATAAATTGTCTTTTTTAACCATAAATTTTTAAAAATACAAAATATTATGTCTAATAACAGTATACATTTATGTATATTACAAATTTAATTGTAGAAAAAAATTTATACAGTGCTTACAAGTTGAAATTAAAAAATGAAAGAGTTCTATCTAGTTTCAATTATATAAGAATGTATTATAACTCTTTTAGGTAACTATAACTTTTAAATATTACATTCCAAAATAATGACACTCTACCACTATGGACATGTCTTAATATATCCATTGTTGATGTCTCCTTAAATACTGTGATTTGAAATTAATGATTGTTTTGGATTTGTAACATATCAACGCATTGGACAAACAAACCTGTTACATCCTATATTAAATGGGGATATACAAAAAAAAAAAAAAAATTATTTGGAAACAAGAGAAGCCATAATTTAGAAAACGTTTGTTTTCAATTAAAGCATTGTCACATTACCAATAAACACATTAAACTATAAATATATCATGCAGTAGGTAAAGAAATATTCATGCCTAATGCGTATTGATATTTAAAAAAGAAAAGAAAAAATACAATAGTATTTACAATAGGAAAGGCCAATTGCTTTCTGGGTACATTTTAAGTTCCCAGATATTTAAACATTTTCAATCATGGAAAATGTTATGATATTACTTTACAAATAAACTTGGGGTGGGACTATCCACACCCCAAGTATTTCCAAGCAAACCCCAACTTTTTGCTTATTTAATTAAAAAAATTTAAAAATAATTATATTCCAATTTTGTCCTTAAAATTGGAAAAAAGAAAAAAGAAAAAAGGAACTATCCACATCCCAATGTCTTCTCAACACATCCCAATTTTTTTAATTTTCCTTTCCTTTCTCTCCCGTTTTTTTTTTTTTCATTTTTCTCACTTAGATCTTTTAAGTAATAACACAACAATTAATAAAAATCATATCATGGGTTAACTAAATATGTAAAAATACTTTTAAAATCATGTAAAAATTGTGTAAAAAACGTAAAAAAATGTACAGAATCTGATGGCTCCGTTCGACCCTGGTTGGTCGAACACACAGAGGTTATGTTCGACCACAGGCGTTGAACGTTCTATAGCGTGTTCGACCACCAAAGTTGAACGCGCTATAGCGTGTTTGACACCTGATGATCGAACACAAATGTATCAGTTCTGATGGTTCCATTCAACTTTGTTGGTCGAACATGCTATAGCGCGTTCAACTTTGGTGGTCAAACATGCTATAGCGCGTTCAACTTTGGTGGTCGAACACGCTATAGAGCGTTCAACGCCTGGTGGTCGAATACACCTCTGTGTGTTCGACCAACCAAGGTCGAACAGAGCCATCAGATTCTATACATTTTTTTACGTTTTTTATGCTATTTTTACATGATTTTAAGAGTATTTTTACATATTTAATTAACCCATGATATGATTTTTATTAATTGTTGTGTTATTATTTAAAAAATCTAAGTGAGAAAAATGAAAGGAAAAAAAAAGAAGAGAGGAAAAAAAAAATGGGAGAGTTTTCAATTTTTTTTTTAAATTCATAAGGGCAAAATTGAATTTTTATTATTTTTTAATTTATTTAATTGAAAAATAAAAAAATTGGGGTGTACTTAGAAAACTTGGGGTGTGAATAGTCCCACCCTAAATTTGATTCGACATTGATTGTTCACCAACACTATTGTCCCAACTACATTTTTCATTCATTTCAAATGCAAATGTCAAAATATTTAAATCCTTTTGCAACATTATTGTGTTTGGATTTTTACATTTTTGATGGCAGCTAACGTTATTTCAAAATTGCACAAACTCCTAACCGTAAATCCATCCATTGTGTTTGGATAGATACGAATTTGAAATTGACCACTTTCATGTTGAACTAATATAATCTTACATTTATTCATCATCCTAAACATTTTGTTTAATATAATAGAGGTGCTAAAGAAATTTCACCATTCAAACAAAATGTTTGAAAATATGATTATTTTTATGGGATGATGGAAGTACTTTAACATATGACCTTGTTCAAGGTCAACAAACACAATGAATAAACCCATCAAATTTACTCTCTTGCAAACAAAGTATTTGCTCTAATTCTTACACCACCAATATAAAAGAAACCAAAACCTAAATTGTCACAATAGAAAGGAATTCAAATGAGGTAAGCATTAAATACCTGGTCAACCCCCAACCCCACTCCCATTAGCACCATAGAGAGCCTAACCAAAAATGCCTCTAGATGAGCTGCATAAGTAATTTTCTCAGAAAGCAATGAAAACTACAGTGTATCATTCCCATAAATGCCCCTCCTCTCGTCCCGGGGGTTGTCCGGCTGGATGAAGAGAAGGAAAGCGATACCTGTTTGGATAAAAAAACATTTTGCAAGAAAACACACATCATAATCAATAACAGTTGGAACAAATCAAACAACCTTCCGTAACGTACCATTGCACCACCCACATCAGCTCTATATCCATCCTGTTCAAATGTATGTTCTCACCTCATTAAACACATAGATATAAAATAATATGCCAAGCATTTCGAACTGTCCATGTGCTCATGCCAAACCCTAATAAATCAAACCTCCTAAACAGTGTTGGCCCCCAACCAAAAGCACCATCACTTGAAATTCGCACGTCGTCTCGTTTTCTGATGGTGGAGAATGGTTTATGGGACTGGGGACCAGGGAGCCGCTTTGTTGGCTCTCTATTTCTCCCAATTCGCCACGCAAGTTATCTATATGAACTTGTCCAATATCAAGGAGCAAGAAACAAAGATCAACTACATACACTCATGTTCTGTAAACTAGAACACATCCCTTAGTCTGTATACGGAGTTCAAAATTACATGTTCATTTAATAGGTCCCATTTTACAAGAAGACAAGTGTGATCATAGTTAATTACGCAAATGCATGACATAACTCATAATTGGTGAAACTGGACACCAGTTTTTGAAGTTAGCATGTGGTGGCATGTTACTCTTGCCTTGAGAAATTTCGAATAAGAGACAAAATGGTACAAGGCTGTTAAGAGCATTCCCACGCAAAGACATCTCCCCTACATATATACCTTCTGATAGAATAGGAATCCGCGTTAAATGCTATAAGTCAAAGGGTACAAACTATCAAGGATTCCTCTTGGAAGAGATTTCCCAAAAACATAGTAGTCAGGGAATTAAGTCAAGGCATAATGTTTTTCAGAATTATACAATCTGATATAATACTACCAGCCTAACACTGTTTCTGGAAGACAATCATTTGCCCTCTAATACAAGAAGACAACAGTCCTCAACTCCAAATGCAAATGGATTGCATAAGGAGAAATAGAAAAGGGAAGAGGGAAGGATTATCATACTTAAATAGTTCCTACTCTAAGCTACTACATATACACAAAATTCGTGAATGTGTCAAATTAATACCATGATGTTATCGTGTCTGTCACTAACCAGAAGCTGGTTTCCATGACTGTAATGGAGGCCCATCTATGACGCTCAATTGCCTTCTGAGCTTGACGATATGAGCTTGGACCTACCACAATTTAAACAAAGTCAGAAGGGTTGTCCAGAAAAGTCCAAAATCTGAAAATCTACTCTAATGTCTGATTGTGATGAACATGAGCAGCAGTAATCCCAAGTAATGTTAAATAAGATAAATTTTAATCGCAAAAAAAGTCTTCAATTTGTAAATAGAGCATAGGCAGACCAAACCACTATTTCAAGTCCAGCCACCAAGAATCAATTTTTCTTTTACTAATTGGAAATTGAAAATGAAAGAAAATAAAAGGAGTGACTTTTAAAAAGGAAAACTATCATGTTACTGTCTAAATTCTCCATGAACATATAAGTTACATTCAACGGTAATAATTTGATAATGAAATAAGTTACTATCATTACCATCAACGTTTAAAGCATGCACAGGTACCTTATTAGTAATAGGTGTGCAAATGAATTAAAAATAAACTCAAGGCATGTCCACGTACAAAAATCATCCAGTTAAAATGTCACAAAAAACGAAAAAGTCTTACCTGCTGACGAGCAGCAGCAAGTTTTAATAGCTCATCTGCCTCTGAGAAGTTGACAAACCATTGGCTCAATTGGTGATTTTTGGTATCACCTTTCTTTTCATTCAGATCATCTATGTTTTTACCAAGAAAGATTGGGCAGAAAATAAGAATGTATAAAACCATGCCAGATAAAGAAAACAATACAAAGAAAGGGATAAAAAAGAACCATTGAAGTTTGTTACCAGCAGGCAGGTCCAACGTGATGGGAAGTCGAGGCACAATTACAGCAGGATGCTTCTGGACACGAGCATAGAAACCCTCAGAAGGATCAGGAAAGACTATCTCGTTGTATGTTTCCATCACGACAGGTTTTTTCGTTGACTGGGGGCCACTTTCATCCTCAGCGTACAACTTGAGATGGTGATACCTTAAAATAAGGACAGTATTAAGATCGTGTCAGACATAAAGTGGTAAGTAAATTAAGAAGCATATTCAAAGCCAAGCCCAATAGCGACTTACAAATCCAACTGCTTTTCACAAACATCATTGTGGAAAAACAGAGAAATGGCAATTTCAAATTCACCCCAACCACATTCTGATAACTCAAAAGGTGGTGATTCGACAACTCTAACAGGGTTACTGAAACTTGGATGCAATTGAAATACAGCGCGCTTTATCACCACCCCAAGATCCTCATTTGTTGCTCCGCGTACATAGACACTCCACTTATGTGACTGAGCTCTGGTAGTCAATATCAACAATTAAACTAATTGTCAGAAAGGGTCCCAAGGCCCATCTAAACAAGAACTTCTCCAAAAAAGCATGTATTTTCAAGATTCAACTTACTCTGAGGCCTTTCTACCAAGCCAGAAGGCAATTGTTCCATAGACTATTGGAACGCATATTTCAACATCTTTGAGTCTCTTCTGCAAACTCTGCAGGGCATCCATGAAACAATCAAGTAAATTTACATGCACTGCCAGCTTTATAGTAAGAGATCATCTAAACAAGTTTTCTCCTGGAATTATATCACAATATAACGACAGATCGAGATAAGTTATGAGAAGACAGAAAACTTATAAAATCTTTTTTGACCTTACACGCAAAACACTGCATCTAGAAATAGTTGAAATAGATATTAGACAGAAATTAACCATATAATTTTGTAAATGTCACGGTTCATTTTGTCTTAGAGAAGATTTAAAAAAAAAAAAAAAAAAAACCACTATATAAACCAAATAGGTCCATGAAAACGATATATATATTCAAATATATATGAATGAATAAGAGTTCTCATATTGTAATATCCGTTCTCATAATCACAGTAACTGCCTTTTAAATTAGTGTTGCTCAAGATATGAACGGTTTATTTGCGTTCCTTCGACATCTCATGGTGCCATCCAGTTTCTGAAGGTAACTTTACTAATCATATATCTCACTTATAAGTTATAAATCATCCTTCTATCACAGTCAACTGCAGTAGATTGTGCTTCTTCTATACGAATCAAGTTGATGCTTGAACAAATTTTTGATCATTTAAAGGCATTGAGTCAACTTGAAAGGTCTCAAGTTTGAGTCCCCTTCCCCATGCCAATTATATATATATATATATATATATATATATATATATATATATAAAGTTCATCTAATTTTATAAAATTCCATTAAACAAGGTAAACTTTTAATTTTGCATCCACATGATTATCCCTGGTGGTTGGTGCATATCTCAACTGGAGTAAGATCTCAGTATCAAGTCTCGTACCCCATTGTAAAAAAAATAAAAGAGTATGGGAAGATTCCCTCAACTAATTGCAGAATCATTTAAAGTAGCTCCTCAAATTTTAACTAGACAAAGAGATAAAAATGTTCAGTCAAACTGTGAGGCAAGTTCAATAAATCAAAGCATGCATGTGTTCTTTTTTTTCCCTTCTATTATTCAATCATACAGACCTGTGTGCTATGGCTATGCATACGAGTCCACGTGAGAGCAATGAAGGTAGGAATCAAAAGCACACCAAATTTTGTGGAATCCGATAGCTTTATTTTAACCGAAACATGAATTTCAGCAACCCAAACTAACTATAGAAAGACAATTTCCGTTAAAATTTCAGAACACATCAGAACTACTGCATGCTTGTGTGAAGATACTTAAGACGTGCAGTCTGAGAAATATCTGTGAAATTTATATAGCATACGAGAGCTACCTTTTTGTCGCTGTCATCAGAAGCTCTGGTGATTTTTATCCGCTGTGGCTTGAGGGTGGACTCGCTGGCATTTGGTTCCAACTGACTGTCACTTTCTGCTGTTTGAGCCATTGCTAAGCATCTGGAGAAGAGAAGAGAAGAGAGAACGAATTTCGTGATTTTCAGTTGTATGATATGAAATTAGGGATTTTGACCAGAAATTAGGGTTTATATTTCGGTATATTAGTGCGTCGCCTCTGTGGCGGTTCCACTTCCAGGCCTCTTGCGCCTAAGGTTCCCCCCCCCCCCCCCCCCCCCTCTTTTTATAACTAAATTAAATTTATATTTGATTAATTTAAATATAGCAATTTAACTTCTCTAAATTACTATTAATCATAAGATATACCTAAAATATTTAATTTTGAAATTAAATATTTGCAACCATTCATTGTACCAACCATGCTTGGGGCAGCAATTAGATATATTTGATCTAAAAGTATAGCATATATATATGAAAATAATTACAAAATTATCAAAACATTAAAAAATGAAATTTTATACATAATAAGAGATGTTAAAACTTTATTTATACTTGTTATAACATAATAAGAATTATTCAAAAAAAAAAAAAAGGAAATGTAATATTGTATATAGTTTGTTAAAAATAGAATTAGCAAAAATAAAATGCCCCGAATAATTAAGTACATATTCCGAAACATTTCTTTATATCTAAAATATGTAGTTGAATATTGATCATTGTTGTTGCATGCTGTCTTTTAATAACTCTTAAACAATCGTATATAATTGTGTATAATTAAAATATTCACCTATATTTATTTATGAACCACTAAGATTTTCTAATTTATTATATTATATATCTTTATGTCTACACAGCTAATGAGTTAGGTTTGTGTTTTTTTTTTTTTTTTTTTTTAATCAAAGCTAATGAGTTAAGTTGGTAAGTAAGAAAATTTAGAATTTATACAGTGCAACGGTTCAAATTTTATATAAAAAATGTCAAATTACGTCTAATTTGAAAGAACAATTTTTTTTTTATACTATAATAATCGATGATACAACATATAATAAGTGATATTTTAATAGAAAAATAATGCTTCAAAAGTTCAAGTTAACCAAATAAAATTTCTATACATGTTTGTGTAATAAATGCTTAAGGTTAAACACCAGAATAAATTCAATAAACAAATAAATAAGACCATATCATTCATAATTGGAAAAAAAAATATTCTGATAAATATGACTATAATTTCTCTCCCAATGGGTTGTACATGTCATTCACAAATTCAGTGTATTGTATATGACATAAATTTTTGTGTACCTGATGCATAGATCCTAAATCTGTGTATTTGGGTCAACCTGGCCCACTACGCGCCCGTATACGTCCGCACGTGCCATTAGGTCGCGGACAAAATCCATTCAAACATGCTCCCAGGTGTTAGACCTTTATGTTATGTTAACTATATCTTTTAGTAGTGTTAGTCATACTTTTTAGTTATGTTAGTTATACTTTCTGTAAGGCTAGTTGTAACTTAACATTTTTTTTAGACAGACATATTAACCTTTCATTCATTTTAGTTATAACAGTCATACTTCATTCATTTTAGTTATATCAGTCATACCTTTTAGTTATGTTAGATAGATCTTTTAGTTATGTTAGTTGTACCTTTAAATATTACATAAATGTATGACTATGTTGATATAAATGTATAATTAATATAACATAAATGTATGAGTATTATCACATAAAGATAAATATGTACAAATTGTGGCGAAATTAGAGTTTTTTTAGAGTTAAAAATATTAAATAAATGTATGATATCTGGACATAAAAATATAACTAATATAACATAAATGTATGACTAATATAATATAAAGGTATAACTAACATAAAATAAAGGGCTGGGATAAAAAAAAAAAGTAAAAGTGCGCGGATCTGGGTCAACCCGCACCCGACCCGAGTGCATATGTGCATTAGGTGCACATGAGTGCTACTCATTGTATATGACAAAAAATTTTGTACACTTGGTGCATGGTGCACTTACTGTGGAAAAAAAAAATCACCTGAAAATTCTGCCCACAAACCTTCATGAAAAACAAGATTCCATTATCACGGAAAATGAAAGTACCTTAGAATTTCGTTCCGAAAGTTTCATGAGAAGCGAAATCAAAACTTACAGTGAAAAACAAAAAATTACCTGAAAATTCTGCCCGCAGACCTTCACAAAAGACAAGATTCCATTATCACGAAAAACAAAAGTACTTCAAAATTCCATTTCGAAAGTTTCATGAGAAGTGAAATAAAAAATTACCACAAAAAATAAAAAATCATCTGAAAATTCTGTTTGCAGACTATCACGAAAACGCAGATTCCGCTACTATGAAATTAACATGAAAAACAGAAGCATCTTAAAATTCCGTTCTAAAAGTTTCATGATAAGCGAAATAAAAAATTACAACGGAAAACAAAAAATCACTTGAAAAATTCTTCCCGCAGACTATCACGAAAGACAAGATTCCATTATTTAGAAAAATGGAAGTAGCTCTAAATTCCATTCTGAAAGTTTCATGAGAAGCGAAATAAAAACTTTCCATGAGAAATAAAAAATCAACTGAAAATTTTGCCCGCAGACCATCAAAAAAGCTAATATTCCGCTGCCATGAGATTATCAAGAAAAACAGAAGTATTTCAGAATTCCGTTCTGAAAGTTTCATGAGAAGTGAAATAAAAAATTACCACGAAAAATAAAAAATCACTTGAAAATTCTACCCGCAAACTATCACGAAAGAAAAGATTCCATTATCACGAAGAGTGAAAGTACCTCAGAATTCCGTTTTGAAAGTTTCATGAGAAGCGAAATCAAAATTTACCATAGAAAACAAAAAATCAATTGAAAATTCTGCCCGCAAACTATCACGAAAGACAAGACTCAATTATCATGAAAAACAAAAGTACCTCAGAATTTTACCATGAAAAACAAAAAATCACCTGAAAATTCTGTTGGTAAACCATCAAGAAAGCCAAGATTCCGCTACTATGAGATTATCATGAAAAACAGAAGTATCTCAGAATTCCGTTCTGAAAGATTCATGAAAAGCGAAATAAAAAATTACCACGGGAAATAAAAAATCACGTAAAAATTCTGCCCTTCACAAAAGATAAGATTTCATTATCACGAAAAATGAAAGTATCTTAGAATTCTATTCTGAAAGTTTCATGAAAAGCAAAATCAAAAATTACAACAAAAAAAAAATTACCTGAAAATTCTGTCTGCAGACCATAAAAAAAGTCAAGAGTCCGCTACTATGAGATTATCATGAAAAACAAAAGTATCTCAGAATTTCGTTCTGAAAGTTTGATGAGAAGATAAATAAAAAAATACCACGGAAAATAAAAAATCACTTGAAAATTTTGCTCGCAGACTATCACGAAAGACAAGATTCCATTATCACGAAAAACTAAAGTACCTTAAAATTTTGATCTAAATGTTTCATGAGAAGCGAAATCAAAATTTACCATGAAAAACAAAAAAATCACCTGAAAATTCTATCTGCAGACCATCAAGAAAGCCAAGATTCCGCTGCTATGAGATTATCATGAAAAATAGAAGTATCTCAGAATTCCGTTTTAAAAGTTTCATGAGAAGCGAAATCAAAAATTACCACAGAAAAGAAAAAATCACTTGAAAATTCTGCCCGTAGACTATCATGAAAGACAAGATTCCATTATCACGAAAAACGAAAGAACCTCAGAATTCCGTTCTGAAAGTTTCATGAGAAACGAAATCAAAATTTATCATGGAAAACAATAAATCACATGAAAATTATGTCCGTAGACTATCAAGAAAGCCAAGATTCCGCTGCTATGAGATTATCATGAAAAAAAGAATAATTTCAAAATTCCGCTCTGAAAGTTTCATGAGAAGCGAAATCAAAAATTACCACGGAAAACAAAAAATCACTTGAAAATTCTGTCTGTAGACTATCACGAAAGACAATATTCCATTATCACGAAAAATGGAAGTACCTCAGAATTCCGTTCTGATAGTTTCATGAGAAACGAAATCAAAATTTATCATGAAAAACAATAAATCACATGAAAATTCTGTCCGCAGACCATTAAGAAAACCAAGATTCAGCTGCTATGAGATTATCATGAAAAACAAAAGCAGTTTAGAATTCCGCTCTGAAAGTTTCATGAGAAGCGAAATAAAAAATTACTACTGAAAATAAAAAATCACATGAAAATTTTGTCCGTAGACCATCACGAAAGCCAAAATTCCATTATCACGAAAAACTGATGTACCTCAGAATTTCATTTTGAAAGTTTCATGAGAAATGAAATCAAAACTTACCGTGGAAAAAAAATCACTTCAAAATTCTAAACGCAAACCTTCACGAAAGACAAGATTCCATTATCACGAAAAATGAAAGTACCTCAGAATTCCGTTCTAAAAGTTACATGAGAAGCGAAATAAAAAATTACCATAGAAAAAAAAAATCATCTGAAAAATGACCATAGAAAAAAAAATCACATGAAAATTTTGTCCGTAGACCAACACAAAAGCCAAGATTCGAATCTGAATTTTGATCCTACGGTCGTGATCAATCAACCGTTGGAGATGGACGACCAAGATCGTTCGAACCGGCGATCCAAACCGGCGGTTCGAACCGCCCGATTCCAAATTTTTTTTTTTGAATTTTCAATTCCACATCTATAAATACCCCTACTCCATCCCACAATTTCTACACCAATTTGATTCAATCACTCTCTCAATTCTATTCTCTTAAGCTCACAAATTCAAGTTTCAATTCTACTTCAATTCATTCTTTATTTTTGTAGTTCTTCAATTTCCAAATTTATTTCAATTCTCTTTCATTTCATATACAAAAAAAAAATGTCTTGAAGAGGTTCTTCTTCCGCTGGTTCTTCACGTGGAAAAGGAAAGAGTCCGATGTTGATGCCGCCACCATAATCTCTTCACGACGATGCCAACAACGATTATATTGATTCGTATCAACATAATCAAGAGGATTTGGAGGAGACTCTAGGCCCTAATACCACCGCCGCCTTTGTCAAAGTCGAAGAAGTAGAGGCGGCAAGAGATACACAAGAAAGTGGTAATACTCGAAACACTACCTCTCGTGATCCTTCTACTCTTCGTTTGGATATTTTCTCCGTTCACTTTAAAAAGGAGAAAGTGCCGAATAGCAACGTCGACTACATAGTCACGTGCAACCATTGTGTAAAACCGTACAAATTCAAGCACGGAGGAGGCTATAGGACATTCACCAACCATATCTTGAAGAAGCATCCCAACAAGGTGGGCATCGAACGAGGGCAAATGCAACTTCGAGGATTTACCGGTTCTTCGACGCAATCAGAAGGTATGGATTCTCTAACTTTTAAATTTAGTCAATTAAATAATAGGAAATGCGTAGTAGCATTGATTACCGAGAAACATCTTCCATTTAATTTTCCTACCGATGATGCTTATGAAAAATACACTAGCAATTTTTTACAACCGGCATGTAGAAAAATAAGTAGAAACACTATAATTAGGGATATAGAAAAAATGGTAGGAGAACATAAATTGAAATTAATTGAAGATCTAAAAAAATTAAAATAAAAAGTTTCTATATGTAGTGATGTTTGGAAGGATCCATATAAAAAGAACCATTATATGGGTATTACTTGTCATTGGATAGATGATGCATGGATTGTTCAAAAACATTTAATTGCATACATTGATTTTAATGAAAAACATTCGGCTTTAAACATTGCTAAAAAAATTAGACATGTATTAAATGATTATGGTATATTAAGAAAAATATTTTCCATGGGATTTGATAATGCTAGTGGTAATACCGCTAGTTTACCTTACTTGATTGATTTTTGTCAACCTCCAATTGGAGGAAAAAAAAATTCATATTCGTTGTATGTGTCATTGCATAAATTTATGTGTTCAAGATGGATTAGAAGAATTAGATAGATTTATTAAACCTATTAAAGATGCTATTTATGAAACACAAAAACTCATATACACATTGTGCATGGATCTGTGATCCATGCACCACTTTTGATCCGGCCCATCAAAGGCCCGTCACGCGCTCAGCTGTGCCCGCACGCGCCTCCACGCGCTTCTAGATCGTGGATAAAATCCGCTCAAATATGCTCCTAGGTGCTTGACATTTATGTTATGTTAAGCATACCTTTTAGTAGTGTTAGACATACATTGTAGTTATGTTAGACATACCTTTTTATGTTAAATTAACTATACTTTTTAGTTGTGTTAGACAGACCTTTTAGTTATGTTAGTCATACCTTTAGTGTTATGTTAAACATACCTTTTAGTATTGTTAGATATACCTTTTAGTAGTGTTAGACATATCTTTTGTAAGGCTAGTTGTACCTTAACATTTTTTTTAAACAAACATATTAATACCTTTCATACCTTTTAGTTATATTAGGCATACCGTTAGTTATGTTAGTCATACCTTTTAATAAAGTTAGTTGTACCTTTATATATATTACATAAATGTATGTTTATTTTGGTATAAATGTATAAATAATCTCATATAAATGTATGAGTAATATCACATAAATGTAAATATCTACAACTTGTGCCAAATTAGGGTTTATTATGCCGAAATTAGGATTTAGGGTTTAGGGTTAAAGTATGAAATCTGAAAATAATGGTATCACTAATATAACATAAATGTATGACTAATATAACACAAATGTATGACTAACTTAACATAAAGGTCAGGGCAAAAAAAAAAAAAAAAACAGAAAATGCGTGAAAAAAAAAATACGCGGATTAATTAAAAAAAAAAGAAGGTATATATATGTGGGCTGGTCTAGGCCGGGTCAAATAGTGGTACACGGATCTTAAGATCCGTGCACCTTGTTCATAGCAGCCCAACTCTTTATGAAATTGCTAACTCTACGGTCTATCATAAAAAATGGGCTAGGTTTTGTAAGAGACATGGTTTAGAAATTAAAAAAATTGTAATGGATGTTAAACATCGTTGGAATTCTACCTATTATATGCTTCAAGATTCGTATGAATATAGGTCTATGCTTTGTCAATTTTATATAGAAAATCCACATGATGATGTAGTTTTATTTGAAAATTCATGGGATGCATGTTTAAATTTAATTCAACTTTTAAAAATTTTTGAAGAAGCAACTAGAGAACTAAATGAATGTTATTATCCTACTTCTCCCTTAACTATAGATCATTGTGTGAAAATTGCTCTAATTTTAAATGAATATTCAACTTGTGATTATTTAGGTAATACTTGCTTAGTAATGAAAACAAAATGGTTAAAATATTTTCATGAAATTCCGGATATATTTTTATGTGCCAAGTTATTAGATCCTAGGCTTAGAGAAGATGGCTTGGAAGAATTGCTAAACATGTATTATAATGCATGTTCCACAATATGATATTAAATGACTATGATTTATGTGATTCTATTCCTAACCTTAATGAAGTTGTACGTATAACTAAGACAAATTTATACAATTTGTTTAAAGAATATAAACAAATTTTAGGTGATTCTAGTAATGATATAATTGATCAAGATAGTAGTCAATCGACACAATCATCTAGTCAATATGAAGCTCCGACACTTAGTAAATTTTATAATTTTTATGATGTAAGAACACAAAAACGAGCTAGAGGTAGTAACCCTTGTCAAGAATTAGATAATTATTTAGGTGCCACATTTGAACAAATTAGTTTTGAAAATCCTATAGATTTATTGAAGTGGTGGTCAAGAAGGATCACCACTTATCCTATTCTAATCACTATTGCTAAGGAAGTTTTTACAAGTCCCGCCTCAAATGTTGCGGTCGAACACGCTTTTAGCAAAGGAGGACACATGTTGAATCCAAGAAGAAATAAGTTGATGAAGGAGAATGTACAAAACATTACTCTCCTTGAAGATTGGGTAAGAGCAAACAACCGTCAACAACATCTCGATTTCTCACATTTAGACTCCGATGGAGATGACACTTATGGATACGATTCAAACATGTCCTCCTCCGCCGGAACCAACGAGTGAGGGTAAGTTTAGGTGAGTTAGAGAACTACGTGAGCTTTGATTCCTTCGTTTTCACAAGGATACGTAGGCAATTTCATTTTAAGTTTGGAAGTTACACTTTCAATCTTAGAATGAAACTCAAGTTCTTTCAAAAAAAATTTCCCTCTTCTTCAATTATATTGTATAAAAAAGTTGTAATATTTTAAATTCAAGTATTCAATAAATATTGTAGTTACGACCTATGTAGTATGATTCAAAAATCATGATTGTAATTTGTAATATATTGCATTGTAATATAGGATTTGGATTTTGGAACATATATTGTACTTGTATTTATACATTATTAATATTTTATTGTAATTTTAAATTTGATTGTATTTTATTAATTTTCACTCATTTTGCTTTGTTAAAAGTCTTCAAAACTTTATATAAAAATTACAAGACTAAAATTACAATTCATGCAATTTTTGAACATTCTGCTTCTCGGTACTGCGGTACTGAGAAACAGAATGTTCAAAAAAATTTAAACTGCTTCTCGGTACCGTGATATTGAAAATTCAGTACTGCGGTATCGAGAAGCAGAATGTTCAAAAAAATTTGACCAAAAAAAAAAAAAAAACCGAAAACCGAACCGCCGGTTCCGGTTTAACCGACGGTTCGGAACGGAAACGCAACCGAAACCATCCCGATTCGGTTCCGGTTCCATGGTGGCCGGTTTCCCTAACCGCCAATTCGGGTTCGTGAACAACACTAAGTGGGAGAGGAAGAAATTTTGAAATGACACGTATAAAAAAGGATTGTAAATCCATCCAAATATAGCTAAAATGGTCCAAAATTAAAATTTTGAAGTTCATCCAATTAAAAAATTTGATTTCAAAGTCCATTCATTTATTTTTGGGTAAAAAATATGAACTCATCCCAAGTATACTCTACTTTGCACTTTACAATATCATTTATAAATGTTTGTAGTTTACTATATCATGTACACGAATTTTACAAAATACAATAAATCCGACTTCCACATAATCAAATCTCGTTGAAAACTTTTCAAGTGCATTTCAATTTAGCATTTTGTTATATGAACTTTAAAAGTTTTCATTTCACTATATAAAGTATAAGGTTTTTGCAGGTTATAATATTTTCAACTACCACATCATAAAATACTATCGAAAACAATTCATGTGCATCGATTTAATTTTTAGAGGGATAAATTTTTCTTCTTCTTCTCAAAATTTGGGCTTAGAAGAAGAAGAAGAAGAAGAATAATAATAATAATAATAATAATAATATTTAATATAATAATAAGAATAATAATAATAATAAATAGATTAGGTAATGAAAGTTCATATAGTAAAGCACAAAAACTTGCGTAAGACGATCTCACGGATAGTGAGACTTGCGTGAGACAGATTCTTTTTACCCATAACTCTAACCCATTTTCATTAATTTACATGTGAATTGTGTAATGTAGGTTGTGGGTTAACTCGTCTTACATAACATGATTCGTGAGACTGTCTCACATAAGACTTACTCATAGTAAAGTGCAAAATTTAGATGCACTGCACTTGAACAATCTCCGGTGAGATTTGATGACGCGAACAATCTCCGATGAGATTTGATAGCGTGACAACCGGATTTATTGTATTTTACAAAATCCGTGTACATGATATAATAAACTGCAAACATTTATAAATGATATTGCAAAATATAAAATAGGGTATACATGGGATGAGTTTTTATTTTTTACCCTTTATTTTTTTATCCAAACATATATGATGGATTTGGAGAGGAAATTTAAAATCCACAGCTCAAATACATCAATCCAAATGGATAGCAAGTGCAAATAGTTAAAAGGTGGAGGGGTGGATAGCAAAAAAACAAAAGGCGAAGTACCACCATTCGTCTTTCCTTTTTTGTTTCTTTTTAATTTCAATGTTTTTCCTCATTTAATTCTTTATTTCGTGACCTGTTTTTTGACAATTCGTGTTGCAGACCTTCTTCGTCGTCATTCTCACCCGTTGGAAGCTCCACATTTCCAGTTATTGACAAGGTAACTAACACAAATTCTGCTTTTTTGTTTCCATTTTTCTTCCTACAAATTGAGTCGATGATCTTTGATAAATTTCTGTCTTTTCGAAAAATTTCTGAAAACGTTTGCTTTTATTCCTTGAATTGGTTGAATACGCTAGACATTTTCGTAGGCTCCTGTCAAATTTGTTGGAAATGTTGGTTTCTGATGGATCTTACTGTTAATGTAACTTTATGTTGTTGGGTTCTTTGCTAGAGATGGAAAATCCCTTGTGGATTTGTGTAGTGTTTGTAACTTTTAAGAATTGAGATACTGGAGACTGGGATTATGAATTTCAGACTTATTTTTGTGTTCTCTTTGATTAAAAAAGCTTATATTGTGATTTGGGTTTTAGGTAATTTTTGAAGAATTTGTTATCTCTTCTGTTGGCTATGTTATTGATGCGTTGTTCATGTGCCTTTTGATCCTTTGAAGCAACTAAAAGTTTTAGGAAAACTAATATGCTTGGGGTAAAATTTAAAATATACGGTTTCAAGCAGAACCTGATAATTTCTATATGGGCTGGTATGAACTCTTCTAATTGCTTCAATACATTGATAGAAATAGTTTCTGTGCTTAACTGGACCTGGGTGTAGAAGTGTAAGCTTGGCGGATTAGTTTTTTACTTTCTTATCTTCACAAAAAGAAATAGCACTAGAGCAAGCACCTCGTCTTCATTTATTGGATTAATTGCTTAAAAATGTTCTCTAGGAGATGAAACACACGGTCATTGTTGAACTCTACTGCAGTCATCTAGTATTAAGCACTACGAAATTGTCTAAGGCCTTGGTAATCCATTATCCATGTGTGATGTTCTGAATTTAGGCATTGATGTATTGAAAACCTTCGTTTATATCCTAATTGATTCTTTCAAGATTCTCCATTTTTTTTGCACTGGGGTCCATGCTGAAACTACATCTGTTGATGTCATTCATTTAACTTTAATAGAATGACGGGAAGCTTTATTGTTGTGCAGGATGCTGTATTTTCATTTGTTTTTGACATGTATAGGCTCTTGAAAAGAAAAGTAGATTCTAGGTTTTGTTAAAAAGTACATTCAAAAGATTTCATAGAGTAAACCTCTGTAGTATGTTAAACAGCATACTCTTGGGTGGGATAAATCATGAATTGAACTTGTATAAATTCCTAAATTATTGGATTCATTGTGACCATGAATGAAAAATAGCTTTTAGTTTTTGCCTTAAGGCAAGCTTTTTTTTGCCGGTTCCTTTACTTGGAAGACAAGCAATTTATTTAACTTTCTGTGTTAAGTGTTATTAGCATGCATCATGATCCTGTTGTGTAACCTTGTCAACAAAATCTGCTTATTTTTTTGAAGTTATTTTCTGTATATCAGTTTTCATCACTTTAAAAGCTACGAATTTTGTAAATGGGTCACAAGAATTTTATACACGAACTACTTGCGATTGCTAATTACCTATTATCAGTTTTTCAGGTTCCTTAATAGACATTATCTGGAAGGTAATGGCAACGGAGGAAGATATTGATGTGCCAGCTGTGAAATCACAGTTGACCCAAACACAGACCAACTGGAAGCAGGAGATGGAGAGAAGCCAGTCCCAAGTGGATGCCTTGCAAGAGAAGCTTACCGATGTAAAGGCTTGTATGCAAGGGTCCGAGGCAGATGCTAAGAAGGAACTAAGTGTTCTGTGGCGTAGAGTCAAAACATCTGCAACATTATTAACTTACTTGAAATCCAAAGCCAGAATCATGGCTGTACCTCATTTGGCTCATACCTCTTGTGGTATCAAACAATTAGATGGTGTTGGCCTTGTAGATAAAAATGGTCTACCATTTTCTAGATGGTCAAGGAATGTAGATATTTCTTCCTTTGACAATGCAGATGAAGAAACATGGACAGCACTCAGCAGTCAGGAATGTTCTTTTGACGAACATGATGGAGTTTATATTAGTGAATTACTCAAAAGTGTACAAATGGTTACAGATGTAATGGAATCTCTTGTCAAGAGAGTTATCATGGCAGAATCTGAAACAGCTGTTGAGAAGGAAAAGGTAACTGTAGGGCAAGAAGAAATTAAAAAGAAGGCAGTACAAATTGAAAACATGTCTGTAAAATTAGAGGAGATGGAACAGTTTGCAATGGGCACAAATAGCATTTTGAATGAGATGAGACAAAGGGTAGAAGACTTGGTTGAGGAAACTTCTCGACAAAGACAAAGAGCTGCTGAAAATGAACAGGAGCTTTGCCGTGTTAAGCAAGACTTTGAATCCCTGAAATCTTATGTTAGTACTCTGATTAGTGTAAGGGAAACACTTCTTTCATCAGAGAAGCAATTTCAGACAATTGAAAAGCACTTTGAACGGTCAGTGTGTTCTAACTCTATGATTTGTTTCAGTGAACTAAATATTATTTCTTTAAATATAACAATAAACATCAAAAGAGTTGGTGTACTTTTTCATTCTTCTCTTTTACTTACCAGTTCAGAAGTATATTGAAGTAATGAACCCTCCATTTTCTGAGAATTTTCACTCCCACATTTGTTCATTGAGTAATGTTGAGTGTCTTGGGCTGAATTCCTATTTGGGAAATTTACTTTGTTTACTTCTGTTGGGTACCACTAGGCTTGTTGCAAAGACCTCACAGTTGGAAAATGAGAAGATGCAGAAGGAAGCTGAGGTCCAGAAACTCATGGAAGAGAATGTGAGGCTGAGTGCTCTACTGGATAAAAAGGAGGCCCAACTCGTGGCCATGAATGAGCAGTGCAAGGTTATGGCACTGAATGCTTCTAATATTTAGTTTGACGTGCTTAACTCCTTTAACAGACAACCCTCTCTGCTGCAACTCCACTCATGAGATGCGGCCATTGCCAGCAAACTGGGCGAGTGTATCACTTGAATTTCACATTGGCTTTTAATTTTCGAACTGCCATTAGGAATATATACTATCTTGTTGTATTTCCTCATTGAGAAGTGTTCATTTGATTGGATATAAAGCTTGTACTGTTGAGACCCTTTTATAATCTGATTGGGTGCAATTTGTGATCATTGTATATCTCAATATGTTAAACTTGCATTTGTTCTTTGTAGTAACTGTTTGACTTGTTTCCTTTTTAAACTTTCTGTTAAAGAGTAATACAGTGCTTGGAGATGCCAACAGTGTATTGATACCCTACTATGAGAAGGTTACTGTCAGAAAAGGTAGATTAGCTCGTATACTGAATCATTTATGAGAATTTACTAGCACTTCTATACTGTACAGTGCTTGCAAAGCAGTATCTTCAGCTAACTCAATCGAAACCTACAAGAAGGAACGTGCTACTGAAGAAGTGGTCATGAGCCCTGAAAGGAGACCTACCAAGACTGCACTATTATAAGTGGTTGGTTCATTTTGTATAGTGTTGTTCCGTGAGTCGATGAATGTATCATTCAGGAATGGCCCTCCTACAAGTGCTCCAACAGCTATATTCGGGTTGGGATTTGTTGAATTCAGCCACTTGAATCCACTACTACAGCCTGTGGTTGCATCTGTTGGGATTGAAGCACCCCTGTGATGTACATACTGTGGGTAGTTGCTTCCATAGCCAACAAGGTAGCTCATCTTCATTGGATTGTTTCCTAACACGTAATCTGCCTGAAAGATTATGATAAGGTTAGCAGAAATGAATGGTTCTCCTCAAAGATGGTATCTAGTAAACTAATCTAGCTTCTAATGTTACTTCTAATGCTAATATTTTGAACTGACATTGTGGATGTGCATAACTATGCAGGGAAATGGTTTCGTTATGGTTCTAAGGTGTTGATCAACTCCAAGAGGAACCTATTCCCAACTCTGCCACCCCCTAAAGACATAGTTTGACAGGTTAGTACGATATAATTAATACCTGCATAATGGCGAAATTGCGTACGTCCTTTGGCCTATATAGCTTTCCATCACAGTATAAGTTTCTTGTATGGGAAGTGAGCATATAATCACTATAAACAAGTGCCAGAAATGCAGATGCGACTGAGTATTGTAGAGCACCCCACTGATTCACCCATATTAGCCCACCTGCACCAATATGACATGAGATAAATGGATTTTGAGATGCAAATGTGCATCAATGTGAATTTGTCTTTTCATTGTGATTCAAATACTTAGTTCATACCTTTTGTTCTCTGAAATGTTGCTGATGAAGAATCTGGCAGAAGTCCACAGATAACAGCTTCAGCAGTTTTTCTATACAGCTGCAGAGCTATACTCTCTTCACCTTGGATATCCTCTGACCCAAAAACGATCACTCTTGATAACAAAACCTGATTATTACAATGATCAATGGACAACACAACATTGTGATGGTAAGTTTGAGCCTAGAAAAGATCAGTGTTTTAGGATACCTGAGTTCCAGCAAGTTTGTTGTCCCAAGAAAACCATGTCATTGCTCCCCAATTAGCATAGTAATCTCCTTCAACGGTCACATATCCAAGATACCTCTCGTCCCCTGTAGCATGATAAAGCCAAGCAGCTGCCCACAAGAGCTCATCACCATATCCACTCGAGTTATAGAAATTCTGCACTTGTGGGATACTGCTGCTATAAGAACCTCTGTAAGAATCTGCAAACGTAAACAGTTGTTGGGCATGCTTGAGAAGCAGTTTTGAATACGCAGAATCAGTTGAACGGAACACCAACGAGGCAGATGCCATAGCTGCTGCAGTTTCTGCTGCCACATCCGAACCCGGGTACGATTCATTCACTTGTGTTAGAGGTCTACTTTCTGTCATAACTTCAGGTCTTTCCCAGCATTTGTGGTCCAGTTCAGGATCTCCCACCTTCAGACAATAGTATCATAAAATTTAGAGTATGTTGGGCCAATGGGTGAACCCAAGCCCGACAGGCCACTTGGACCGGACCAAATAGGCTCGATTATTTTCGGGGCCGAGCTCAAATTTCCGGCTCTATCTACACTAGTCCGTATAGTAAACACTTTAAACTAAAGGAAATTTAAGAAACCTGAACATAGAGAACGTTGGGAGATGGATGAGCGTTAATGAGAAAGTCTGTAATCGATTTCAACGAGTCCTCAGCATTCTGAAGCTCCTTCGTCTGTTTCATGTGGTCTCCATATTCAAGAATCGCCCATGACAAAATCGAGGCAGTGAATGCCATAGGAAATCCAAACTTGATCATATCCCCAGCATCATACAATCCTTTACTAAGATCCAAATTCTCTTCTTCCCCATCTCTTACAGCTGAATCACCTCTCCAACTGATCCTGTTGTTCTCGAGCTTACCAGCTTCAAAAACAAACAAACATGTCAATAGTTCATAACCTCAACCTAACATCTAAAACAGAGATCAAGATTTCTTACATTTCTGAACATCAAAAAACTGCATGGCAATGCTTAGAGCATCAGCATACTTGTCGACTATCTCTACCCGTCCCTGTCTACGAAAAAGGCTCAACGGCTTAAGATCCCTCGTAAGAGTGATGTAAGAAGCGGACATAACTAGAATGACGAGAACCAGTACGAGAATCCAGCCTCCCCATTGTCCAGGCTCTGGCTTTTCAGTGTCCATTCAAGAGTGCAGAATTTTGGACAACTATAAATAAACTGATGTGCCATTTCTGAGATGACATTTGGAGAGAGAATGTAGACAGGCCGGCAGTTTATACCATTGATTGTTTCAAGGTTATATATGCTTCGTTATGAGTTGATATAAAACGAATCCCAGATTGTCGTTTCATTGCATATAGACTTTGAAGCTGTATTCAAGTATGTATAGAATCAGTTTGACAATATTGAGGAAGGAATCAGATTCTACATGTAGTCTGATTGCTAGTTTTGTCTCTTAGCATGAAGACAATGTCGACACTAACTTGTATGTATTTCTTGTCATATTTCTTTATAATTAGTATCAATAATCATAACTTTATCCTCTTTTGTGCAATTGTCACTGTAATTTGGTATTGTTAAAGAAGAGACGAAATGCTTTTTTTTTTCCTATATGATGTAGTACATACATTATTATGTAAAAGAATTTGATAATTACTAAAAAAATATTTAACATATTAAAATAATAATAATAATAATAATAATAATAATAATAATAATAATAATAATAATAATAATAATAATAATAATAAAAATAATAAAGCCAAAAACTCAAGTTTAACACATTATAATTTAAGGAATGCACCCTTTTGTACATAGTGAATTATTTTTCTACTACAATAGATTTTTTTTTTTTACCATAAATATAAAAAATTACAATTTTTATCCAGTTGATAAGACATAAATTACATATTCAACAATCTTGTATTGAACACATATGAGTGTAAGGTTTATTTTAGACTTTTCACCCATATTGTGGTATAAAGATAACAAAACTATATATTATGATAGAAAAGTTAATTTTATTTGATTTTGTCGTTCAAAATGTTATTATACCTTATAATTTATCAGTAATATTCACATAGTCAAGCAAGGGTGCACAAGGTTATTAATGAAACGGGCTCGGCTATCCGCACCCCGGGATTTACTAAACACACCCCACTAAATTAAATAGAAAATAAATGATTTACTTAAACACATTTATACCCTTACTATTAATTTTTTAAACTCATATCAATAAATCAAAATTCTACTATACACACCCCACCAATTAAAACAAACCCCATTTGCAACACACCCATTTCACAATCTTCTTCTTCCTCAAAACAAAAATCTTGCAAAACCTCAACACAAAACCCTAATTCTCCAAACCCTCAACTCACTCTTCGTTTGTACTAAAAAAACATCATGTCTCAAGAAAGAACACCGGAGATGGACAATGTAAGTTGTTTAGATGTTTTTTACCAATCATTTTTGAGTATTTTGTGAAAAAAAAATTTTGGATCTTGCGCGATCGACCATTACAGGCTGAACGTAACTGAGTGTGTTCGACCTGTAATGGCCGAACATGTTGTAGTGAGTTCGACCTCTCCTGACCGAACACGTGTGTAGTAGTTCAACTAGTGGTCGAACATTATGCTATGTGTTCGGCTGTGATTGGTCGAACAGGTCTGTTTTTAGAAGTTTTTTTTTTCAATGTATTTACTCGTCCATTTCATGCATTATAGGAAATCGATTCAAATGAATCTAGACTGAGCATTGTGAACGTTAACGTCATCGATCCCATGTATGAGCGGATTGATTTTTCTGAAGAAGTTCGAACGAGTGAATTATTTGATGATCGTCAAGCGTTGGTGAATTGGGCAACTAGGGTTGGAATTCGTTTGAACATGGTTGTGTTGGTAAGAAGATCGGATAGTGGAGGCAGTGGTAGGCGAGCTAGGATATTTTTGGGGTGTGAGCGTGGTGGTAAATATCGTCCATCGAAGACAAAATGTAAAGTAGACCCTTCTGTCGATGTTGAGAGGAAGTCGTTTAAAGGACGGAATACCGACACGAAAAAGTGTGATTATCCTTTTATGCTTAAAGGGTCAGAGGTGAAAGAGACTAGCCAGTGGTGTTTGGTCGTTCTTTGCGGATCGCATAATCACCCAATGGGGGTGAACTTGGTCTGACACTCATTTGCCGGACGACTAACAAGTGTTGAAGATCAGCTTGTTCGTGACTTGTCTATGAACAATACCAAACTGAAGGACATATTGAGTACTGTCAAACTTACATTTCCGGAGAATTAGTCGACCTTGAAGACCATTTATAATGCTCGACAGAAGCATAGAGTTGTCGAGCATGGAGGTCGTAGTCAATTGCAATTTTTATTGGGAAAATTGGAGCAGGAGAACTACTACTACTTGACCAGGAGATGTGGTCAAACGGATAGTGTTACCGATCTATTTTATGCCCATCCGACCTCCGTGGAGTTGTTACATGCATTTTCTTGCGTTATATTGTTGGATTGTACCTATAAGACGAATAGGTATAGGATGTCATTGTTGGAAGTAGTTGGTGTGACATCCACAAGCTTAACTTTCTCAATTGCGTTTATGTACCTGTCCCACGAGCATGAGGACAACTACAAGTGGGCTCTAAGTACGTTGAAAGGATTAATGAACGAAGGATGCATACCGAAGGTGATTTTAACAGATCGAGAGCTTGCACTCATGAATGCTATTTCGGTTATTTTTCCCGACTCGAAGTCGTTGTTGTGTCGGTGGCATATCAACAAAAATATCCTGAGCAATTACAAGACGATTTTCGGCCGGAATGAGAAGTGGGAACAATTCAACCACTCTTGGAATATGTTGGTATTAGCCGAGGATGAACACAGGTTCAATGAGTTGGCTAGGAGACTTGAAATTAACTACAGAGACTATCCTAAGGCTGTTAACTATGTCATGAAGAATTGGATCCAACCGTATAAAGAGAAGTTTGTCTCCTGCTGGACTGACAATATCATGCATTATGATAACACCTTTACTAGCAGGTGCAATCTTACATAGATGAATAACTACAGTTATTGAAGTTTTGTATTATAATTTATGTGACTTATGCATTATTTTATTGATAGGGCCGAGAGTGCACACGCCAAACTGAAAAAATAATTGGGATCAAGTCAAGAAAACTTTGAGACGTCGTGGGAAAGAATACACCATCTGCTTATCACGTCGTATACGAATGTGAAGGCCTCTTTCAAACAAAGTCTTCATGTGGCTCCACATAGGTATGTTTCTCCTTTGTTCAAGAACGTTCGAGGATTGGTGTCTTATCATGCACTTAGTAAAATGTTTGAGGAGATGAGTGGCGTGGATAGTTGTGGTGTAGATCCCCTCATTTGTGGATGTGTGTTGAAGAGGACGTGTGGCTTGCCTTGTGCCCACGAACTGGGGGAGTTGATTAGGGATGGACAAGTTGTCCAACTTGATATGATTGACTACTTCTGGAGAAAGTTGGATTGCGAACCTGCAATGTTTGAAGGCTCAGTGAATGTTGATGTTGTCAATCGTTGGGTAGAGACAATCGGTGATATCAACGACATGTTCGGTTCGGCGTCGGAGTCTCAGAAACTATTGATGCTTAAAAGACTGCGTGAGATATTCATCCCGTCAACAAGTTCACTGCAAGAACCCCAAACGGTCACACGTCCCCGTGGTAGGCCTAGCAAAGCGAAGTTGAAGAACGAGTCATCGACAAAACGTGATCCTAATAAGTTTGAATACGTTGAATCATTTCACGACAGTTGCCCCTCACTTGTCGACTCAAATACTTACATAGGTGACTCCGCTAAGGCCACGCCACTGTTCTCTGTCTTGAAGAGGAAACTGCAGCCCATGAGGCGAAAATCTGTTCGCAAAGGTGGTGATGAAGTCCTCGTTGAACAACTGTCTCCTATCATGCGAGACCACGTTTTGAGAATAAAAAATCCATTGGGAGACGACCATTGTGGTTTCAGGTGTATAACATACGGACTCGGATTGGGAGAGAACTCATGGGCACAGGTTCGTAGCGATCTAATCGATGAGATAACAAATTTTGGATGGTTATACAAGAATATCATCGATATGCACGACCGGCTTGATCAGATAACTACGAACTTGACTTGCTACGAGAAGCCTATTTACCAGATCAATCATTGGTGGGCATTTCCCGAAATGACTTACTTGGCCGCCAATGCTTACAACATGGCCATTGTACATCTCTCCAGAAACCTATTTGTAACTGTGTTACCCTTGAGGACACAAATACCAACCAAGCCTAGACTTCTTTGCATGACCCTGGTTGCCAACGATCATTACGTTCAGACATGTTTAGCTGTTTGTTTTGTCTTATTTTACTTGATGGTCAGTTTCAATGACCGTGCCTCTTACATAGAGTGTTTTTTGCATTATTTTATAGGTAAAATTGGCTGTCGACGCTCCCTTACCACCAATTATTGATCGGTGGTTCGAAACTCGTTTACCAGCTTCAAACGGTTGGTCAGAATTTTTTAAAAGATGAATCATGGACTATGCTCTTCAAAGTCGTAGTGGAAGCTCGTCGATGGGGATTGCGTCGATTGACATAGATGATGACTAGACATTTCGAACAGTTTGTATGAAACAATATTTGATACAGTTTTTTGTTTTGCAATATTGATCGGTTGATCTTTGAACACTGGTTGATATATCTAGCATAGCATACAGGTTTGCATCATACTTTGTTGTTTTGGAATGTAGTGTGCATTATTATCCGTTTGAATGAGGATATTTTTATCCTGTTCGACCAACACAAGTCGAACAATATATGTAATGTTCAACCAGTGTCCGAACATATTGTATGAGGTTCGAACAGTCGTCGAAAGAATCTGGCATATTAAAATCCAATTTTTCCTACTATTCGATCACAAATGTTCGAACATTATTCAATGTGTTCGAACTAGGGTCGAACAATACACACTATGTTCGCATGATGGTCGAACAAATCACCTTATGTTCGAATAGGTTTCGAACATTTTATAAATTATTCTATCGGTTATAATCGAACATGTTGATTAGTGTTCGATTACAATGCGTCGAACAGTGACTATTAGGAGCTGAGCACATTCCTTTCGTGACGTTCAATTAATTGGGACTGAGTATACAAAAGCATATCTGTTGTTCAAATGAAAATTGTTTTCCTAATCACCAATTTGAATCAATGAAGTAATGGTCGAATCAATAAAAGATGGTATAATTTGACGCTCAATTCAACAAACTATTCAAAATCGAACAACAATGAGTTAACTAACAAATAACAATGCAACAAATTGTTTTCTCAGATAGTTCACAAGCCAACAAGTACGCGATATTTTAACTTCTACGACCCCGGCAAGAAGTCCTAGATACGGCCCATCGTGACGACTTAGGTTGATCCTCATTATCGATCCTTAATGCACGATAGGCCAATACAATATTTAGAATGTAAACGTTAGCATCGAGCGCCTTCCTGTTGTTTAGCCACTGTTGGTAGAACGACTCCAAATATCCGACGGCTGTTTCAATCATCTCCCACGGTTGTGGCCCCCGAGGTCGAGGAGGTGGAGCACGTTGATCGACAATTAATTATAGGTTCTAGATCCTCGGATGCGAGACCAAGTTATACCATTCCATGTAGTCATCCGAGCACTCCCATGGTGGACTACTACGTCTCCCTCGACTATCCGGCGTGAGGACATGGTTCCTCCAAACTTGAAAAAACGCTCTGAGGGCGTCCCAAGTAACTTTGTATTGCTTGTCATTCTTTTCCCGTCGGGCAATCAAAGGCACAAGTGGTTCATCAGGAATGCGTTGGACGTAGCCAAACTGGCGAAGCACATGATCAGGATGATACGGCTCTACCGTCTCGAAGGATCGTATACACCCTTGATAGAAAGTGACTTCATCCAATGGATGGTGATTCCTCACGTCACTGTTGGACATCCAATTAACCTACATACACCGACAAATATCATGACTATTTAACTATTCATAACTCAAGGGAAAAAAATGAACTTCAACAAACTATTAAATTAAAGTTTGTTTCACGTCTGATGCCGACATGTTGTCCAAAACCTCTCGAACAGACATCAACCGATCCAGATTTCCACTGGCGTGGGATCACATCTCCATTTATTGGCCAACGGCTCATGCGGTTGATAGTTCACGTTGTGTGTTGGTCTGAAGACTGGAAAGTACTCGTATATCCAACCCTGAAAGAATTTAGAGGAAGAATGGTTTAATAAATCAATGCAAGGCCAAAATGAAGCAAATTGCAACAAACGAAATTAAATGTACCTCGAGAATAGTCAAGTAACCACTCATTTGTCGAACCCCACTTCGAGAGGCGAGTCCGAGCTGTCGATACAAATATGCCAACGTAGCTGCTCCCCATGCATATGTATGGACACGGTCTAGACGGTCTAGAAGTCGAAGGATCTTCGTATCAGCCCTCATTCCAGTCTTGTCAGAAAAGATCGTGCATCCCAACACAAACCATAGATATGCCCGAGCAGAAGAGGCCAATGTGTCTGGATCTTCTGAGGATGTCTGTCCTTCAAACCGAGACCAGAACCACTCAAATTTAACGCTGCTTCCTCTAAGACTAGAAAGGGCTTGCAATGCGACTCTTTCCTCAACTCCTAACAACCTTCTCATCAAGACATGGGCAAGTTCAGGTTTATTCATAGTCGTAGGTAACATGACCGAGTGTCCACTCACCGCGAGACCGATGATACAACGTACATCATCCAAGGTGATGGTCATCTCACCCCATGACATGTGAAACGTGTTCGTCTCCGGTTGCCAACGCTCCACGAAAGCACAAATGAGGTTCTTGTTCGACGTCTTATACGACAACCACCTCAGATTTGGAATTTTCAAACACCTAAGCATTAACCTCCTGAAATCCTCCGACACGATGTTGAAATTTCATGTCTCCATCTTAGTCGTGTGACACCAACACTTGAGAATCGGCCTCTCAAGTCCATGCCAAATAGCATACGCCACATGTGTTTTGAAACTCGGTATGAGTGTCTAATCAACAGGCCCTCCGGGACATGCCTCCGTCAGACGCTCACCCTCCTCCGATTTATCCCCTTGTGCATCCCCTTCTGTTTCCACTTCAACCTCATCAATTTCCGTTTCGTCTTCAGTCTCCTCACCTGTCTCCTCACCAGCCGACTCTTCTTCCTGGACTTCCGGCTCAACATATTCAACTATTTGAAGACCGGGTGCAGGTGCAATCGGTTCCTGTTCAACAGGATCATCTGTCTCCTCATTTCTACGTCTTCTGTTCGAGGCAGTAGGTCTCCTCATTCCATAAACTCTTTCTTGTCCTGCAATATTTGGTAAACTTGAGTGAGTGAAAGATACAACAGAACAATATAAGACTTGGTGAATTTTGTTCTAGGCCTGTTCGACCAACATAATTCGAACAAAACATGGCCTGTTCGACCAACATAAGTCGAACAAAACATATATTGTTCGACCACTATTCGAACAAAACGAAGACTGTTCGACTACCATTCGAACATAAAGACTGTTCGACCACAATTCGAACAATGTACAAGGTGTTCGACTACTAGTCGAACACATCCTATAAACCTCGGCCAACCAGGGTCGAACCGGTGCGCCCAAAAACTCCTAATCTCAAAATCGCGATTTCGGTTTTTTACCCTAAAACTACAATAACTACACATGATTTCAACTAAAATGCATCCTAAACTTGATTCCTAAACAATATTGCTTAATATCAACCAATAAAACAACAAATTTCACCAAATTAGAGATTGAAACTTTGGAAAAACGAATTGCAAACTTACTTGGAACTTCACCTTCGTTGTAAGGATCCATTGTATGACGATGCTTGGTTGAATGTGATAAAACGTGTTCGAACTTAGATGGAACAATTTGGTCGAACAAATCCGAATTGGGAGTTAGGGTTCTTGGATTGAAATGGGTTTGGGTTTGATTTGGGTGTGAATGATTTTTGGGGTTTGTTTGATTAATGTGGGTGTGTTGAGTAAATTTGTTTAATTTAGGGTGAAAGGGTATTATTGTAAAGTGTTGGGGTGTGTTTAGAAATTATTTAATGATGTTGATTTAAATGTGTGTGTGTTTAGAATCTGGGGTGTGTTTAGTAAATCCTGGGGTGCGGATCGCCGGCCCTAATGAAACTTATTGCATGTTTTTGTTGCTCAATTACGCATATTACATTATTAGGGGTACAAAATGGAAACATCAGAATATTGAAGGGTCAATGTGTAAAATCTGGGAAAAGGATGGCTATTCCTTCCCCAAAACTAAGTTACACTTTGCCTTGAGCTTCGATTGTTCGAAATCGCAAATCGGGTCGGAAAAAACGAAATGGTCGGCGGCGGAGCGGGCGTCAGCGGCGGAGGAAAAGAAGGCGACTGGGAGTGCGGTGGATGCCACAATAGGAACTATGCTTTCAGATCCTTTTGCAATCGTTGCAAGCAGCCGCGTCTTCTCGTTGACACCAAAACCCCTGCAGATTCCAAGTGGCTTCCTCGGATTGGCGATTGGATCTGCACTGGTATATTTTACATTTCTTTCAATGGCGGTTTATTTTGTGCTTATATCTATCAGTTGAAAGAGATATTTTGGGTGGAATATGATTTAATGAGTACATAACTTTTGTCTTTCTTCATTTTTTGATTTTACCTTCCGAAATAATCACAACATATGAGAAATTCTGATTGTTTTATTTACTAAGCGTTGCTCAATTTAGTATCTCTTTTGTCATAATTAAGAATTAAGAAACTTGATTCCAATTAGGTTGAGTTGTTTCATGTTTTCTGTATGTGTATTTTGGTATTGGATGGCGGGTTGGCGTGCGTATTCTTCGCTTGTATCTTCTTCGTGGCTGCATTCTGGGTTGGGTGTGTGTGCAATGGATCATCAATAGGTTGCACTAACAACAATTATGCATCAAGAGAAAAGTGCAAAAAGTGTGGGCAACCTAAGGAGCTAGCAGCAATGCCGGCAATTGCAATCCCTGGAGCTTCTGTCTCTACTCATCCAACTTATTTTGCCAGGGCTCGAGGAGGAATGGAACAAATGGTGAATTTCGGATCTCTCCAACCATCAATGCCTTTGAGCTCTGGTTGGGCCGTTGGAGGGACTGGTCAGTATGGGAACCAATCTACTGATCCATATGGATTTCATCCAGCTTCCAATTGGTCCTTGGGGGGTAGCAGCATGACTGGAGTTTCATATGCTAGCCAAACTAATCAACATCCTTCAGTTCCAAATGGTAATGGATGGCGTTCTGGTGATTGGATGTGCTCTTGTGGCTTCCACAATTACTCTTCACGTGTGCAGGTATGGTCAAGCATCGGCTGAAAACTTTCTCCAGAGTTTTGATTATAATGTCAAATTTGAAAAACAATAATAGGAGATGCAACAGGTTCTAATTAGCTATAGTTGCTGAGATTGAGGAAGAATTTTTCTTTAAATTTGTTAACTATATGATGGAAAATGAGAAAAAAAATTGTTCTTCAGGCTGTCAATAGTCACATAAGAATTATGTTTTTTTGAGGTGTTTATCTGATTCAGGTTTTGGGCATAATGAGGTTGTGTATCTCAAGAATAGTGGTAACAAGAAAAAAAAACCTAGAGAATGTTTAAAATAAACTTGCTGGATTTTGAAAAATATGGGTGACCTGACCATGAAAATTGTATTCAAGGGTGTGTGTATCACTGCTGTTTGGTTGTTTATGGTATCAAACTTGGGTTCTCTGATTTTTCAGTTTTCTTTCGTATAATTTTGAGTAGGAAAGAGTTTAAATTTCAAATTTTGGGTTTGCATTTAGGAAATCCTTATAGGTCTCAGAAAATGATTCACATGGATTCACCTAGAATCTTGTTAACTTTCATTGGATGTGCTATCTTGTGAGATTATTCATCTTTGGCCGTTGCATTTGCAGTGCAAAAAGTGCAATGCCCCTGCAGCAGTATCAGCACCTTCATCTCTGGTCAGCTCTGTAGTTACAGGTTTGTGTATTAGTCATATCTGTATAAAGTTAAGAGTAGCAGCTCCCCTTGGCTCTAATATATTCGTTGCTATCATACTTTTCCATTAATTCCTTCAAGGGAACCTGATGTTGTTTTTTACTTGGATGGGTGGTATACAAGATGAATATCTATTTCTCTTACTAATTATTTTACTTTTTCATTGTACTGTTTGATTGGACAACAATGCATTTAGCATATCATTTCTTTTTCACTATTTGTAAATGACTTGTGAGAGCAGGCAACTTCCACCCAAACCCCCCCGGGCCTTGCTATTTTTCTCCATTTCTTTTCTTCTTTATCTGTGTTTCAACATAAAGGAGCATGAGAACATTTGGTTGGAAACTTAGAACTCAGACTTTATGACTAAAAATGTTATTGGAAGAGAGTAAGTATGGCTACGAAGTGTGTAAAGGCATTGGAGCTTACAATTTGTATCATGAAGAAGTGAAATCTGATCCAGAATCCTTTCGCTGTACCTTAAGGGAACTGGGGCAGTTCTGAATTCTATTGTAGCTTTAGTGGTGGAAGAGAGAAACTGGCGAGAGATTCGCTCTGTCTCTTCTGAAGTTCAATCTTGAGAATTGGACCTAAAAATAATTAATTATGAAATCCTTTATGTTTTCGACAAGACTGATTTGGCAGGGTGTTTTACATGATTTAATAACTTGTACATAGGTTACAAATCTGGTTTCCTAATCAATATGAAATTTTCATTGTAGATATATGTTACCACAGTTGAAAACTATCATTCTGACCACAAAATAATATGTGTTTGATGAATAGAGTCTTGGCTGGCAATTTTTGGTCTTGTTGTTTTTCTTCTAACCTATGTTGCCTTAAATCAAGTTTGTAGTTGTTATATTCTTTTTCCTGCCCTTTGTCTGGTCTTTGCCACATTAAGTTTATTTGAGATAAATTCACTTTGGTTGCTGAACTACATATATAATTGATAATGTATTAACTAGCTCAAAGCTGAATGATTTACTGAGACTAAAATATTCAGCAAGCATGAACTGTAAACTCTAAATTGTATAACCGCATAGACTGTCCCCAAACCTCCGTCTCTGACAACTATTTTCATTGTGTGCCACCTTAAAACTGTGATTGTATCTGAATGTCCAGATTTACTATCTTAACATGCCAGTAATATTGTGTTTTCTCTTCTGTTGAAGCTCTTGGAACAAAACGTTTGGCCTCTGAAGAATTTATTCGTAACTTGGATAATAAGAGGCTGAATGCCGGACAAGTAAGGAACTTTATAAAACATGACATTCAGATTACAGCAATAAATATCTTTGATCTTCTTTCATCTCTCTATTTAATTTGTTTTGGGCTTTCACTTACCACAGATAACTGAAGTGCATTTATTCTGCAGCAACCAGTTGAGCCATTCCAAAGTCCTGGTGGCAGTCAACTGAACGGAATCTACCCTGCTATTCCCAGTGGAAACACATCAGTCCCCGCAAATTGGCAAGTCAACCTTCAAGTATCACGTGTACCAGCAGCACCTACACTCCTCGGGAAAGGGTAAAAGAAGACTCGCTCCTAGATACAGCAACCACTAATATCAGATTTTATGTGCACTTTATGGTGGCGATTCTTTTTATGTAGTTTGTTTTCTGCTCCCATCTCCCCCTTCCTCTGAAGCTTTATCTTTCTGTCAAATAGTGTTTTTCATGTACTTCTGTGTCATATTACGTATACTGTAGCAATAGTTTAGAAATATTGAAGCTGAATGTTTATGGTAAACCATGAGTATCTCATGTTTAATGAAGAAGAAGATGCCAAAACCTAGGTATTCCCAAGAATTACTGTTGAGTATTAATGATGGAATCATGCATGCCTAATCTGTTGTCGTCAAGATTGAAGTGTCTGAATTCTACTTGAACATGCATGCCCACCTCACCCTATTTTCATATCACCAATTTGTCCCTAAAATACTCCTGTATTGTGCAGAGCAAAGCAATGGCGAGATGGGGATTGGATGTGTTCAAATTGCAACAATCACAATTATGCCTCTAGAGAACAATGTAATAGGTGAGTACTTGAGGATTATGTTGGTTATCATTCTTAGATTAGTAAATTTTCTCAGTAGTTTTATGAGGGCAATTCAATTGATGATGTGATGTGTTGGCTCTGCGGACATGATACCATTACCTTGCGTTTGATTGCAAAAGTTCTGCTCAGTATCAAAAAGTCAGTTTTCTCTGAACTTTCTTGGGGGTGAAGTCATGTTACTTCCAAGAAAGTTGCATATTATATTCTAATCTCATTGTTGAGTAAAATATGTATTGCATATTAAAAAATAACTGTTCCAATCCTCAGTAAATCCATGTATTTCAACAATGTATTTTACCTTGAGCTAATTTAATTATTTGTAAATTTCCTTGGGACACACCAACTGAAAATGCTCCATTCCCTTTAAGTCTACTTTCCATGTGGAAAAAAATAAAAAAAACGAAAAAATCGAAGTGAAGCTTTAAGGTAGAGCTAGGTTTCCTGATAATACTTGTTCATATCATTTCACTATATTATGCTTGGTGAAAACTTGCTTTATTTTCTGGTTGGATTGGTCAAGTACATTCCACAGTTAGTAGTAACTCTGGTTTAGGAAGAAGTATAATGATACTCTAATGCAGATTTGCCTCATTAGGAGAGCATGATCCTTTGTCGTTGTACTGCTAGCTCGAGTCAGTTAATTTCTTGTATTTGCAGGTGCAAAAGCCAGAGAGAGGTGCCGGCTCAACCTGTAAGTGTTGCTTAGCTCAGAAATCCCGATAGCTTTTAATGGTTAAGCACTTCTTTCATCGTCGAGGTGACAAGATTACAGAGATTTTAATGGATGTATCATTGCAATATGTTTGGTTGTAACTTAGTAAAATCTTTTCTAGGTGAGAACATAGACTGAATGAGGATGATCCTTTTGCAGGATTCAGTCTTTTTTTTTTTTTTTTGGTCTAGTACTGCGGTTTAAGTTTCAGGATGCCCATATACAGGGTTAAAATGGTGGTATTTATTTGTTAAACTGTTTTGTTCTTATTGCCACTTGGCACTGAGTGATTGGTTGGCGTTATCCATCGTGGATTATGATTTATTTTATTTAGAAAAAACTGCTTAGCAAAAAAAAATCTTTTCAATTTTGTATTGTGTGAAAATAGAAATTATGTTTTTCCAATCTTATTTTTTGGAAAAATACCAATTTCCAAATGGATGTAGTTAAAATATGTTTGATTTACAATCGTTTAGAAAAGATTTCACATTTTCACACATCAGAATATCGAAGCAAACAAATTTCTAGTTTCAATGAGTTTCAAAATCATTTCATTTAAACATATTATATTATTGTCATTTTCCACAAAAATCAGTTAAACTTCGTATTTCAACTGTCAATTAAAATGATAACTAAAATCACTAAATTATTATTAAATTTACACTTTATTTTATTTTAACGAAATATTATACATATTCATGTTAAATTTTATATGTTATATTTTCTACTAGTCTCTAAAAGTCAACAATTTGAGTTCTAAATGATGAATTCTCAAAAAAAAAACTATATTTACATATACACATACATATTGAGTTTTTTTAATGCAGCTAGACAAATAATGTGACAAATACTATCATAAAAAATTAAACTGAAACAAATTTTAATACGGATAGTGATAGTAACTACACATCATTAACTCAAACTCCATTAGATCCAAATTGGTTTATATACCTAATTAAATGTTCATTAAACCAATTGAAAATTTACAGATTTTACAAGATCTAACATTGGATTATATTCCAATTTAATGTACAATAGACGAATTGAAAATTTTCAACCCTCTAAATATGCATAATACTCATTTTTCAATTTGGTTTGACTCCTTAAATTATAATTGTGAGAGGATAAAGATGATTTTATGTAATTAAATTGATATTTTACAATTATCGACATGCTAGCTCATTAATGTACATTTGTGCTCAAAATGTACAAATCGACACATAATTTTATTATATTATAATAAATAAATAAAAATCAAAAGCGAAAGCGAAAGCGCCAAATGAGTAAACTGCAATATTTAAATTAACTCTCATTTATTATTTAATTAATATTCCACAATTTTACCTTTTGTAGATCGGCAAAAACTTTTGTGCACAAGGTGCATGAATCCAAATCTGTGTATAACAATACTATTATATTATATGAAATAATACTGTTATATTATATGAGTGATATTGTTATATTATATATAATTTTAATAATATTACTCATATAATATAACAGTATTACTTCATATAATATAACAGTATTATTGTGCATAAATCTAGATTTGTGCATCTTGTGCACAAGAGTGTCACTCTTGTAGATAATATTTATACAAAAACCCTATACATTCCTTAGTCTGCTCTGAATTGGTCTCTCTCTCTCTCCCCACATATACGTACACATACATACACACACGAGTAATTTTCTCTCAAAGTCTCAAGTTTAGAGCCCTTCTGTCCCTCTTGGCGACTCTGCACCGACTTCTCCGCCATGAGTGATTATCCGAAAGCTCAGAAGATGGACCCTTTCCTCCTCAACTTCGATGCCAACGAAGTTCGGATCGCTGCTGAATTTTTGTCCAATTGGTTGCCTTTTCTCTCCCGCGGTCTCTGCAAATCTTGCACAGAAACTCTTTCTCATGGCATCCGATCCCTCCATACAGGTATCTAGATTTACAATTTCTTTTCTGCCTATCCTTCATGCTAAATTTCTGTATCTGACATCTATTCCTCATCTGCTTTATTTACTTTTTCTTAGCAATTTCCTCGTCTAGTAATTTTTCTTTATTTGCTTTATTTCCTCGTCTAGTAATTTTTCTTAATCGTGTGTTGATTTTCAAGAAAGAGATGTAATTCGCTTCAGAAAGGTTTTAGCTTTTTGAGTGAGCTATTGGAATTAGGAACTCTTGCCCCTGTTTTTTTGTTCTTTAGAAAAAAGTCCTCTTTTCTTATCATCACCAGACCTCTCTTAATTTCTTATTAAGTTTTTCTTATTCTCTGGGTTCAACATTAAGGGTTTTCTGAGGGAGCTTTGAAAATTTGGATTATAGGATTCTTCAATTTGTTGTCTGCTTTTAAGGATTGATTTCTTTATTATGTGATTGATTCTGACTTAGTTAAGATTTGAAACTTGTGAAAATAGTCGATGAATTGGATGCTTCTACTCAAAGTGTTTCGGATCTGAATCACTGCAAAGAGGATCATGGTAATTGCAGTGCCCATTCCACTGGGAGTACAAAAAACAGTGTAGATAACAATGATAATGCAGATACACATTCATTAGGGAGTTGGAAAGATGAAGCGGATGGGTTATCAGAACATGCTGTGGAAACATCATCAACCAGCGAAATAGTTAGCTCCTCAGCGCAATTTGCAAGCCCAACATTGAAAAAGTCTTGGGCAGATATGGCTCTGGAGGATGAGCTTGCTGCAGAAGAAGGTAATGATGAGAGTAACGGAGTTGTCAATGTGAATAACTCATCTACAGATGGAACATCTACAGTTGAAGCTAAGCCGAAGGTGGTATTGTCGAGGGATGAGAGAGAGTATATTCGATTTCATAGCGTTCAAAGGAAGAAGGATTTCATATGTTTAGAAAGAGTCGGTGGGAGAATCATGAACATATTGGATGGGTTGGAGTTACATAAAGGTGTTTTCAGTGCTGCTGAACAGAAGAGGATTGTTAGTTTTGTTGAGGAACTACAGGAGATGGGAAAGAGCGGACAGTTGAAAGGTGATTGGTTGTTATGAAGTTAAACTGACATTGCAATTTTAGTTATTCTTCATAATACCTAATTTTGTTTCACTGAGATCGATTGGTTAATTTTGTGGTGTATGGCTATATTCATATAAGTAAACATTTTTGACCGTTTATTATGTCTCAAACTAGTTATGGGGATATTATATAGTATTTAAGTTACCTAGATTATTAAGTTATTTGGGCAGTGGGAATATAAAGGGTAAATTGCTTATTACAGCATGTTTTGACATTTCAATGGTTTCATTTTTGTGAGCACTTGCATGAGATAGGTCTATATCTTTTGGATTTTTTATGATTATGGTTGATTTAGACTGTTTTATATTGTGTAAAAGATTCTTCCTGAAGTTGTCATTATTGGGAAGGGAGATTCAATTTTCACCATCTGTACAAATAACATCTTTTGGAATAGTGAGTGTATGTGTCAGAGAGAGAGAGACAGAGAGAAGGTAACGAAAGACAGTAAAGAAAGAAATATAGAGTTGATCTAAAACCACCTGTTCGTAATGAAGTTTTATTTGCATCTGTGGCACTTTCTGGTTGCACGTGGTATTTTATTGCTCTGTTCTGAAAAAACTGAAGTGCTTCTCTTTTTTTGTTTTCTCTACCTTACCTATTTGCGACATGTGTAGTGTTTGCTGGTACTTATTGATCCATTCATTGATTACTGCCAATTTTGATCTATAGTCATCAATTTATCTTTGTGGATGCACTTTAATGTTTGCTGATACTTATTTCAAGGTTTAAATTGGCAGAGTATATTTCCTTTTGCTATCTTTGAAAGTTCATATATATAATTCACCTGAGCCATTGGACTAAAATAATTCTCTCTTGATAATTTAATTCTAGAGCGCACTTATACTGCACCCCAGAAGTGGATGAGGGGAAAGGGGCGTATAACTCTTCAATTTGGCTGCTGCTACAATTATGCTAAAGTAAGTTTCCCTAAAATCTTGCTTTTGAAATGACACTTCCATAATTATTCAGCAACCAGCTACCAGGTTTCGAAGTTGAGATGTAACGGCTTCAATTCTTCTATATGTGGGTGGCAGGATAGAAACGGCAATCCTCCAGGCATCCTCAAGAATGAAACTGTTGATCCTTTGCCTCAACTATTTAAGACCATGATCAAAAGGCTTGTCAGATGGCATGTTCTACCGCCTTCTTGTGTGCCAGATAGCTGCATCGTGAATATCTATGACGAAGGGGACTGTATACCGCCTCATATTGATAATCATGAGTTTGTTAGACCATTTTGTACGGTCTCATTTCTTAGCGAGTGCGACATACTTTTTGGGTCAAACTTGAAAGTACTTGGTCCTGGTGAATTTTCTGGTTCTCATGCGATGCCCCTGCCACTTGGGTAAGTACTTTCCGCTTTTAACGATTTTATATTTATAAAAAAAATTCATAGAAGTGATCAACTTTTTCATATTTTCAACCAGATCTGTTCTTGTTCTAAATGGAAATGGAGCTGATGTGGCTCAACACTGTGTCCCTGCAGTCCCTTCCAAAAGGTACTGCTTGAAAGAAGGTCGATTCTTCTTTTATCATCGTTTGGCAGTGCTTGATTCCTACTTGTTTTACTTCCAGGATATCAATTACCTTTAGGAGAATGGATGAACTTAAACGGCCACGTGGATATGCTCCTGAACCTGATTTACAAGGGCTTCAACCATTGCCCGTTGAAGCGGACAGATCACATAAGCATAGTGCTTCAAGATCCAGACGTTTTCAAAGAAGTCCCGCTGGAAGTGAGGATAGAATGGACAAAGGGAGATCACCAGTTTCAGAAGATTCCTCTCCCCGTTATTCAGGCCGAACCAGACAAAGTTCTCAATATAGGAGAAGGTTTGAGTCTAATCTGGAAAATTGATGAGCATAACATGTTTCAGTGAGGTAAGTGTGGGTACTTGACATTTCTTGTGAAAAAATGGTGAATTTTTTGGCATAATTTTGCTTAAGACATGATTTGTGTGCTTTACATCTAGGTATGTTATTCGAGTAATGTTTGTACTTTAAAATCGGAAGTTGGTGGTTTGATTTTGGATGAGAGTTTTGGAGTTTATGAAACGGTCGTGTGCTTCCTACTTTGAAGAAAGAACGATTGTCTGATTGGCTTTCTTGCATGGCCCATGCCAAGCTTATTGGAGAAAAAGATCACTCAAGCTATTTATGAGGAAATTCATTTGGAGGAATTGTTTCATATATTTTTTGGCTGCTTGCACTTGAGGAACAACTTGTATATTATAGTTGAGTTAGTTTTTCCTTCATTTGTTCTTGTTGATTGAGATTCCAGGATATGAGATTCTTGCTAAATAAAACACAATTTCTTAACTCTTTGTAACTTGTAAGCCCCTTTATATTGATTGCAACTTGTATAGGATTCATGACATGTATATGTGATTTTAAACATAAATCGTTTGAATATTCTGAGAATACTAGGAAAAATGAAATAGAAGATGTATGAGTATCGATTTTTACCTGATATTTTTTTATATCTATTTTCCTCTTTTCTTTAGATTCTTCATTCCTAAATAACTATAAATTATTTTGCTATTTTAATTTATATTTAGGTGTAATTATACTTTATCCTCTCAAGTATTACAGAGGTTACACTTCATACCTGCTTTTTTGTTAGTTGATTAAACTCCAAGTTTAGGTAAGAATATATTATACGATTATTTTGATATATAATTTCAGTAAGTGTAAAGATAGTGATACTTTTCCATTATATTTAGTCAAGTGTCAATTATATTAAAATAGATGGGAAAGCAAGTAATTTTTTTTTTCTTTATTTAATTTCATATTGACTGGGCCCTGCTTTAAGAACATAAAAACTTAAAACTAATTTTGTCATCCTATCTGAAAAATAGCAGCATATGTGGTAATGTTCAACTTTTAGGCATTGTGGACATGGGTAGGAGTCCGTATACGTGGGTCACATAATATTTCTAGGGCCCAAAAACTTTTTAGCGTTTAAATATTTTTAAATTCATGTATAAAATGCTATTAAGTACTGTTGAATAACTCAATTTTAATTAAAAGAAAATCTTACTATTTATCTTATTTAGTATGGTCCATATTTGAAAATTTAATCGTACTGTTCCATATTCAAAACAATTAACCCACTTGAAATCTTGAAGAAATTAATTAGGCCATTTCTTATGAGTCCATTTAAAAAGCTCTTCTTTTCAAAATTTGGAGCCCATTTTAATTGTTTTTTCAATCTCAATTGATTGAGTGACTGTTTACATTATATAGAGGGTCAAAACTCTAATAAATTCTTGATTTATGGGAACAACTACAAGAAGAAGAAAATAAACTCCACATATGGGAAAGAAATACAGCACAAAGAAGATACAAATAAAACAAAATAAAAACAAAGCAAAAGAAACGAATAAAAAAAAGTAGTTCCCCATAGCCATAAAAATTGCATCTATTTAATTTCCTCATCACCATATTGGGTTTGTAAAGAAATATATGTGGAAAAATAGCATTCAAGTAATTGTGCAGAAAGAATTAAATGCTTTGTGGTGCAGTCCTCTATTAGAAACACATTCAAGTCATCAAGAATATTCAACAAGAAAAACTAAAAATGTGGCAACTTTGAATGAATTTTTCAAACTCAAGAACCACTTTGTGATTTGTTATCCACATATATACTTATATGTATATATATGAGAGAGATCAATTATGGGTCCACTTGAGGACTGATGATCAAGAAAGTGGCAAAATCATAAAGTGGATGAAAGCAACAACATGATTTGGTGAGGCCCATGCTATATTATAATACACTTTCCAATCTAAGTAAGTTGCTTCACTTTCTTTACTAGCATCAAACTCTACATTTGTAAATTTTTTTATGTTTTGCTGCAATTTAAGTGATCAATTTTTTTTATTTTTTTTATATTATGCAATTATATATCTTTCTATGAGGAGGCACCCATTCTATTGAAGTCCAAGATTTCTTTATCATACAATATTGTTTTCTTATTTTTCTACTACAAATTGTTTTAAAGAATATTTTTCTGCCACGGAATGTCTAAAAATCTTTCTTATCAGTGTTTTAAATTTGAGGGTAAAGTTGTCATTTTATAGGATTGTGATAGAAAAATATATGTTTTATCTTGTGTTGTAGAAAAGTAAACAATTATTATAGTGGTAGGAAAGGATGTTATATCTTTAAGAAACCCTAAAAAAAATTGTTTAAATAGTAGTGATTGAATTAGTTTTAGCAGTTTCAACTGTTGAAGTCTAAACATTTAATACTATGTATATAAGCTATAATTATGACTACTAAATATGTAAAGATGCATGCAGTGAAGTAATGGTGAGTAGTAGCTAGAATTTTCTGAATATGGATTGGTGGTCTCTTTCTTGGTATTAAATTGCAGAAAAGCAAACAAGAAAATGAGACTGCTAGAGAGAGAGAGAGAGAGAGAGGGGCAAATCTTTTGAGATATGGTAAAGAAGAAGATGATTACACTTAAGAAAGAAAATGAATTTTTGAGGATTGAGAGGGGGGGTAGGTAGGGGCATTATATATCTAATGAGGTAAGCTGTCCAAGATTTGGGATTTAGGAGGACAGATTTTTGAGCTTTCTACTGCCAAAATTAAATCAAAGATAGCCCACAAGACTACTGATATTTGATGGCTAATTAGACTCAGAAATGACCACATGCATGTGTGTGTATATATCTATATATTTAATTATATTTATATATGAATATATAGGTCATTCTAATGATAATCAGGATGGATTCATTTTGATATTAGAAAATTATTTGATTTGTTTTTTCAGAAACATAAATATTTATACTTTAAAGAAACAATATATATATATATATATATATATATTATCTTAGAACTAAGTTATAGTTTGAAACTGTTATGATGATAAAAAAAAAAAAAAAAGTGAATTCTTTATGAACCATCCTGTGATATTCATATAGTTTCGAGTAAAATTATCATAAAAATATTTAAGGTTCAATATAGAAGATTTTATTTGCCACATCATAAGGAATAATTGTTTGGTTGGTATGAAAACACCGTACATAGACGTAGGTATGTATGTTTGTGTATATATATAGAGAGAGAGAAAGAGAGTGTAATTGCATGAGATATATATATATATATATATAGAGAGAGAGAGAGAGAGAGAGAGAGAGAGAGAATGTAAATGCATGAAAGGGAGGGGGAAAATATGATTATGCTAGTGTCAAAATCAAAGAAACAGAAAGCAATCTTTAAAAGTTGATCAGCTCCCAATGAGAGAGAGAGAGAGAGAGAGAGAGAGAGAGAGAGAGCAGTCAGAATAATTGTAGAACAAAAAAGTGGAATTAGAGTGTGGCAGGATGAATTCAAGGAGGGACTCTGAATATTTTTTAACTCAGTTTAGCCTGCATCTACTTCTTCAATATAATATTCTCACCTCTTTTTAATTTATTAATTTTCTATGATTAATAAAGTGTATTTGTGAGTGTATGTGTATTTACAGAGAGAGAAATAGAATTGTTAGTGATTAGAGCAGAAATAATTGGGGTTTTGATGGGCTAACGTATTGGAGCCTACATTAATTATTGGGCCGCGTGCTTCGTTTTGCAGAAATCATACCAACATTATTCGTCAATTTTTCTACTCATCCTCCATCTTTTTCTTTTTTACCTTTATGACCCCCAACTAAATTATAACAACAAATTTCCTCCAATTATAAGATCCATGACTCCATCTACACTAATACTCCACTCCTCCTAAATATATCTCGTTTTAGGTATTTTCATACAGATTAAAAAATATGACATAAAGATTGATTTACACTTATTTAAGTATAGTTATTATGAGAGTTTTTTCTCTTTTTTCTTAACAACCCCTCTTTAATTTGGTAGGAGTAAATGAGAGTATTTTTGGTAGACACTTATTTTGGGACAATTTTTTTTTACTAAAACGACATTTATTTTGGGGTAGAGGGAGTATTAGTTAGTTATCATTTTTATTATTTCAGAAGTTAGACAATAATAATACCAATAATTTTACAATACGAGGCTATTTATAAAATTTAACTCATTAACATTACAAATCAGGAGCACAATTTAAAATATTTCACTGATATAGAAACATATTATATACTTTCAAGCACCATTATTTATTTATATGACCTATATATCCTACATATTTCTTCAACTAATTTTACGGTTTGTTTTTCTTCCTTATTTTTTTTCATATGCCCATTTTATTCGGTGGTCTATTTATCTTCAATTTTCTCTAAAATGAAAATCCGAGACCTCTAATCAACAATCAAAATCAAGTCACTCAAATGGTTGAATCAAATCATCAAGTTGGTACATTACTCGATTCAAGTTCGACTTGATTGAAAAACTTGGAGTTCAAGCTCAATTCAGCTCGACCAAACTTAATTTCTAACACAAGCTTTATTTGGTGATAAGTTTGATAAACTTGAGTTGGCTCAATGACTTATAAAATTAGTTTAAAACATCATAAAAATTTAAATAAAAGTCTCGTAGATATAATTTCGTGAGACGTAACTTCACTATCCCTAAGTAAAATGATTTTTAAAAATTAATCTACATTCTATCGATTAACGTAAAAACTCATATGAGACGGTCTCACCGATAGTTTTCGTGAGACGGAGCCCCATCACCCACAAACAATATGTGAATTATAGGGTTTGGATGATGGGTAATTGAGTTGTGGATTGACCCGTCTCACGCAATGTATTAAAATTTCGTAAGACGATCTCACAAGAGATTTACTCATCGATTAATATGGATTATGGATAAATTGATCTAAGTACCTTAATTTCGTGAAACGATCGTGTAAGGATGCCACTTTCAAAACATGCATGTGCGTGGGAATTCAATTTAAAATGTCGGATAAGACGTAACTTTATTGCTTATATATATAAGCTTATATATATAATATGAGTAAATAATTAAATATGTTAGAGATAAAATAATAAAATATTTTTGGTCGGATAAGGCTTGTGATCTAATCTAAAAAAACTCATGAGCCGTCACTCAACTTGGCTATACCCCAATTTCAGAAGAAATACAGAATCATCAGAAGAACATTATTTAATTTGATTTTGTCTAATAAAAATATTCTGACACTCAAATTAAGGAACAATTCAACAAAGACAATTATCCTAAAAACAAGAAATAAAAAATTAACAATTTGATAAATCAAAACAATCAATTAATCAGCTGCTTTAATTTGACTCTAATAACAAATTTTGTATATTAAATAATTTCATAAATATTATTTCTCACCATTCACAACTCAAACTCGTTTTTTATATTTTATTGTACTCATAAGTCATAAATGTATTTTTCAGTACGTATACACAAAAATTATTTTGTATACTCTAATGAATGAAGTATGATATTTTAGATGAGATACATTCCACTATATATTATATTGTTATGATATTAGATATTTCCTCACATAATTTTTTTAGGATTAAAATTATAATAGTTTTGAAGTATTTAGAAATAAAATTTAGAGAGAAGAGCAAAGTATATATTAATAGTTGAAAACAAAAATCTTGAAAAGGATCCTCTTAGGTAGGATATATGCTATGTACTTTAGGGGCACAAAAGGATATGCCTGCCAAAAGTATCCAACCTTATGTCTCACAGAATAAATGTCCTCCCTTCATTACACCTTTGAATCAATCAATTTGGATATTGTACAAATTTAATTTCATAAAATTTTTATTTTTCTAATCACTTCTCATCTAATATATCAAATACTCATCGCATTAAATGGTTTAAAGAATGTTTTCTTATATTTTATTAAGCTAAATTAAAAGGATATCTGTGTGACTGTGTCCTAAAATAGAAAATTACTAAAAAAATATGTTTCTTTATATATGCAGATAAATAACATCTTCACTCTCAGCACTAATCGAGTGAAAGTGAAAGTATATATGAAGAATGAAGAAAGATTGAAATTAGGTTACAAGGAAAATTGCTTAACATGTTAAAGTTTGGGAATTATAATTTGGTAATTGAGAGTTATTTAATGTGATGGGTCAAGATATATATTTGACTCATACTACCTTAATTTAGTTTCCTTCTCAAAACGTGAAAACCAATGCATACTCTAATTCCCATTTGAAAATGACATATTTCAAAATTTTCATTAAAAGTGGAAAAAAGATTTAGTATTTCTTATAAACTCTAAAAACAACTATTTATAAACATCGATAAGCCAGCCTAACACTACTTTAGAATTGGATGAATTAGATCAATTAATTATGTGGAGGTTTGTGACATAAATGCTGGTTTCTGAAAATGGATTAATATGGTCTCATATGTGTTAAACCATAAGTTGTTTATTACTCAAATGATCATACAAGTGAATCTAGGTAGGTAGGTATATAGCTAGCTAGTGTTCTTTTGCCTATATATCTGTTTTTATCAATGTCTCAGTCACATACTAATTTCTTGTCACAATTTTTTTGTGTAATAAAAATTAAATATGGTATTTATTATAGTTTATAAAAACCATAAATGGCAGGAGTAGTAGTAGTTCACTTATCAAAGTACAGAGAATATGTCTCTAAAAGACTCATCACACAAAGGAGTAGTACTATGTGTATCTCCATTAAAAGAAGAACCCGTCTTCAAAGTTTATATATATCACTTTGTTCTATCATTCATCATTCATTCACTTCATTCAAAAACTCACCCAATTATATAGATACATACATATATATATATATGTATATGTACACACACTACTATGATCATGTGATGGTAGACAATGGTTGTTTCTCACTTTGGTATAAGAGAGCTAGACCTCAATGTTTTATATATTTTTATTAACTTAATACATATATAATTTACAATGTGAATATTGATTTTGGAAAATATCAATTTTCATCATGTAACTTAGCTTTTGTTCATTTTTTACTAATAGTTTTACATATTCTATAACTGTAATTTTTTAATTCTGGTTTGATTTGCTAAAAATATTAATTTTTGCCTACGTGAAGTTGAAATTGAAAAGTCCACATCAACACGTTCAACATCACTTAAGCAAATCGAAATTTCAAGCAAAATTGGATGAAAATTGAAAAAAAAAAAAAGATTGATAGAAGATCAAAATTCAAATACGGAGAATTGATGGTAGAAAATTGATAAAACGTGAATCACGGGAGGAAATTTACAGATTTCACATAAACTTTAGATGATTTAGCTCCAAAACAAATTAAACCCTTCCAAAACTAAATGGCAATAATAAATAAGAAGAAGAATGAGAAGAAGTGTTGATGATGGATGGCTTTTGATCCAAGCAATAGTGTCTGAATTTCTACTTTCTAGTCCCTCTTTTGTCCCTTCCTTTTTGTTAGCCTTGCTCTGTCAACTTCAGTCCTTCTCTCTCAGATATCTCTCTCTCTCTCTCTCTCTCTCTCCATGTGCTCTGTGACTTATTAGTACTCTCTCCTCTCTATCTCTCTTTCCCCTCTTTATAATTCTAATAATATTCCTCTCTCTTTCACTCCCAACACACCCAGTACTACTACACCTAACCCCCCCCCCCCCCTCTCTCTCTCTCTCTCTCTCATTCTTTCCATGGAAGGGCAGCAACAGCAGCAAGGCAGTGATCATGGCGATCAAGGTGGTGGTGGTAAGAACACGAGCAGCAGCAGCTTTCTGTGCAGACAGAGCAGTAGTCGGTGGACACCAACAACAGACCAGATAAGAATCTTGAAGGATCTTTACTACAACAATGGTGTTAGGTCCCCAAGTGCTGAGGAGATTCAGAGAATCTCTGCTAAGCTGCGTCAGTACGGTAAGATCGAGGGCAAGAACGTCTTTTACTGGTTCCAGAACCACAAGGCTCGTGAACGCCAGAAGAAACGCTTCACTGCTGATCATCATATCCCCTCCATTCCCCCCATGCACACTAACAATAAGCCTCTCTCATGGAAAAACACCAATGATCATCTCCTTCATCACCATCATCTCTCTCCTATCTTCCCCAACATTCCTTCTTCTGGTCTCTCTCTCCTCCCTCTCTCTCTCTCTCATGCTTACCCTTTTCATCTAACATCATTGCCTATATAATTTGCAGGTAATTTCCCATCTTCATCAGCTTCCAATTCATCTGGCTTGCTCTCTGTTGGAGCTTATGGCTATGGATCTGTGGCCATGGAGAAGAGTTTTCGAGTGAGTACTGATTCTTTGTATACATATATACATAATCTGATTCTTTTTTGTTTCATCTTCAAGAAAATGAGAATAGAGAAGACACTTCTTTTCCAAGATTTCAGGAAATTTCAATAATTAGTCCCTTATTTTGAGAAATGTTATTAATTTATTTATCCATATGCTTGCATGGAATCAATTAATTGCAGGAATGCTCCATAAATCCAAATGCAAATGGGCAGAATTTTGCATGGATAGGAGTTGATCCCTACTCTTCACCATACCCTAATTTTCTTGAAAAGAGAAAATACAGTTGCAGCAACCATGGCGGCGATCAAACCCTAGAAATGGAGGAGGAGGAGGAAGAGGCGGCGGCGCCGGAGATCGAGACGCTTCCTCTGTTCCCCATGCACGGCGACATCAAGCAGGAGACTGGGTGGCACCGCCGCGGCGACGACGGCATCTCCGCCGGATCTAGGGCTTCGTTGGAGCTAACCCTCAACTCCTACGCTGCAAGATTCCCCACTTCTTGAATGTTATTAATTTAGGCAATATATGCAATAATTGTAAAGTTATTTTTATTTAAATTAGGGCCTATATATTATTAACCTATAATTATGGGATGATCCTTTGTAATTAACTTATTTTAAGCTAAGGGTGATATATGCCCCCAATTAGCTTATTATTGCTTACCACTAGTTAATGATCATGTCAGCTTATTAATTACTCATGACTTTGGTCAAGATTAATGTTTGAATAGAACTTGTGCTTCATAAGTTTCTTTCTTTAATTTTGTTTCCTCTATAAAATAGAAAAAGAAATCTTCCTTTCGTATTCAAGAGTTTAGAATAGACTATTGTGAGATGTATTATAGATTTAATTTTGGCTCTATCGCATATAATTATATCTGTATATCTTATATTAAAGAGTTTAATTTCGACTTTCTATTGTTGGATGAAAATTAAGTTCCACTATTGTAAACATGGTATAATAATCTATACTACTTCTAGTAAATCCGACGGGATATACTAATATAGCATAGTCTATTTTGTTTACATCCACATGATAATTGATATGTTAGCAATTAATTTTTGGGTAAATTTATATTATTTATTATTTTCAATATAATCCACATGTTGTGGTATGTAGGGTCTTACCACATTAATCATGATCACACGATTCTTTATTTTAAAATTGTGTTTCATTACATCTCATGAATATTCTAATTGTTGCTTATATCTTAAAAAAATTATTTGTTAGCATCCATTCTCCAATAGTGGGTGTCAAATAGAGGTTTTAACTACACATGACTGTAATTCAATGATTGAAATAATCGAAGATGGAACACTATTTTAAAATAAATGTATCTCATGTGCATCGATCAATGATTGGTCATGTGGAATTATAACGAATTTTTTAGTGTATTTCAATTTCATGTTTTATTGTAACATTACAAGCAAGTGCATAATAGTGATGTCATAATTAACGCATATTATGTAATGCAATGACAACCTACAATAAACATAAGAATGAAATAAATATGTGTTCAGAAAAGATTGGATGACAAATGAGATAATTGCAAATTATATTGAGTCCAGCAAACTTAGAAGACATTGGGTTGTTATCTTATCCCCAAATTAATGTGAGATAACTTTGAAATTGTGTTGTCAAAAAAATAGAAATAAATAGAGAATGTTTGATCAGAAATGATGGGATTCTGTAATTGAAGTGAATGGAATTTGAAAATGCTGAAGCTTTCAAATTAATTAAATCATCAAAATTTCAAATGCTGACATAGTATAATTCGGAGTATTTAATGTTTTTAGAAGCAACCTTTATAAGAATTTTGGAAGTAGTTGTAGTTATTCATTAATGTGAAGAGAAGGGTCAATGACAGTTAGCTGTGTACATATATATCTCCAAAATTAGAAAACTTTCTAAGCACATTATAAATGTGAACACTTTCCAATGGTGTGCCTCAGAAACAAATAAATCAATCACTTAACATTCGATTTGAATAATTTTAGCTACAATTGGGGTGGGTTTAAACTAGATGCATTAAATATAATGAGTTCAATTTAAATTTTAATTTTCAAGCTTGATTCAACATGACTTAAATTTATTAAAAACAAGATTTGTGCAAAACATATATCAAAATTTTTCTTTAAACTCTATTCAGTTAATAATTAAACTAGATAAAAACATAAATTCTGACATATGAAAATTTATGTAAATTTGAATAATAATAATAATAATATGGAATTCATTTATTTATTAGACTTCTGCTACAATTTTTTGAAATTTGTTTTATGTCATCTTCAATCAATATGAGCTGTTGCCAAGTTGGGATTGGTGATTATTTTATATATACATATAAAGTAGAAATCAAAGAGAATCAAAATCAAGAAATTTTAACAGCTCTGCATTTATTTATACATAAAATGTTGTAAGCTAATTATTTCTTGTAATTCTAATTTTCAATTATATATAGTACTATAATCAGTACGTTATCTCTATGAATAATAATTTGGTGGAAAACTCATTTTACAGATTTTAAGATGTTAACTGGAATAATTCATAGTACACTAAATAACCCGTGTATGATATATCAGACACAATAAATTAAGTGTCTCTTCAAGCAAATAAGATCACCTGTCTCATCATCAAAACGACATAGTTTTAACATCAATTTATATTATCAGTTGAAAATACATTTTTTTGAGACATCTCTCAAATACAATTCTTGGTGAATACATTATAATGTCGTCATGTCATCGTTAATTAGTAACCAGTCGAAGCAACAACGTGGTCGCAAATTGTCTATTTAAGATGGCACAAGTCACAATTTTATTAGCTAAAATAATTAATTTTTCAACTATTTAGTTTTTTAGTTTATTGTTTCTTAGTCCTAATTAAAACCTAAGTAGGTCGATTCTTGCTCTCTTAATAATGATAAATGGTTGATCGGTTATTCATCGTAAAATTTGTGTTTTTGTGATGAAAAAAGTAGTAATTAAATCAAAAAAAAAATAAAACTCAAAATCTCATATTTATACTTGTAAAACACATACTTATAGTTATACAACGTATATTTTTATACTTCAATCTCGCCGTACGTGAGACGATTTCACAAGAGACCAACTATTATTAAATTATAGTACGAAAATGGGAAGTAGTTTTTTTATTTAATTTGTTCCTTTATTTATTTTCCATTTAATATTTGTTTAATCTCTCTCCATGCAAGTTTAGTTTCCCTTCATAGCAATTTATGTATCCCCATGATAAGCATGTGAGTTTCTGTGGCCATAGTTCATATCATTATAATACTAAGCAATTATATTTTCTTTATTTAATCACTAATTCATTAATGAATGATTTTACATATATAAATAAGATTAAGATTAATATAATAAAATCTACAAATCAATTTACATATAATAAAATAAAAGGTTTAAACAATAATATTATATTATTATATTACATTACATATTTATCATAATGTATATATTTCATGGTCTCACATGGATCGGGGCGGGCTCATGATTCATATCCTACGAATAGGAAATTAAGAAATATGTGTCGTCCCTATTCATGAGGCTATAAATTAGGGAGATTTTTTAGATGGATCCTCGTCAAGAATGATGATTCTCCTTCTCATTGTAATCCCTCACTGCTAACTTAAAAAAAAAAAATAAATAAATAAATAAATAATAATAATAATAATAATAATAATAATAATAATAATAATTAGTGATTGGTTGCTAGCTAAACTCTAGTTCAATATAATTTTAATATTTAATATCCAATTCATTATAACATGGTATACAGAAACAGTGACGGTTTTTTAACACAAGCATTTGTAATAATAATAATAATAATAATAATAAATGAAACTAAACATAAAGAATTTCTTTCTGATGCGGAATAATAATAATAATAACAATAATATTAATAATAATAATAATAATAATAATAATAATAATAATAAATGAAATTAAACATAAAGAATTTCTTTCTGATGCGGTAATAATGATGGTGTTGAAAATTAGGACTGTAAAAAGCAGATGTGATAAAGCTGAAAGATTGAAGCAGGAGATATTGATTAATTGAGCCGTTATTTTTGAGGAAAATATATTTATCTATTGAAGTTTGTGTGTTTATTTGCATCGTAAATGCCACAAATTATTTGCATGCTTCTTTTGCAGTCACTCCTTCATTAGCCCTTTCCCAATGCCCTCCAATTTTACACTTTACTTTTTTTTTTTTTTTTTTTTATAACTCAAGTGAATAGATATTCGTAGTATGCATGACTCAGTTAAGTTGCTACTATATAAATTATTAGATTTGTATAATTTGCATTATAATTAGTATGATTATCGTAGATTAATTTAGATTTTTTTTTAAATTATGTAATTAATCCTGTGATCCTCAAAGAAGTGAAAGTTGTAGTAGTGTCAAGAAAATCATTTTAGATTCAAAAGATAGGTTAATATATTGTCTTAACTTTATATGCATTGATATATATGCTGTAGGTTTTGTAATACAATCATTTATTGTGTATATAAATTATAATTAATAATATCACCAGTTACAGCTAGTAAGAAATTATGTGAATGTAGAGCAAACAAAAGTGAAAGATTTATAATGGTAACATTTGATGAAATACCACTATATTCCTATAAATATATAAATTCTTGATAAATACTAATGTGGTTCCATACAGCTTAAATAAGTTATTATTTATGGACAAAATCGTGTGGGAAAAGGGTTATTATTTTGGCAGCTCTCTTTGATTATCGTAATAGGAGGAACTTTTAATTGATACAAAATATATTAAAGAATAAAAAATAATAATAAAATAAAATAAAAAGGCAGCTAACCTAACAGTTGAGATAGGTTCCGAAAGATAGATCCAGAAGAAGTTAATTCATAGTATTTGCTACGGATAACAGACAAGGCCATGTAACTGACAACTGGGCCCCATGATGTAGACTAAATGAGCATTCACTCTAAAAGTGAAATAACTTCACTTATTTGCAACTAAGTACTTTGCTTCTTCTTCTACTTCCTTTTATTTATTCTCTATCTTTTTTTTCAAGTGTATAGTAATGCCATCAACTATAACAAAATATAGAATTAAACACGATAAAGAATGTATGATCCAAAATGTTCTTTTTTTGTGTAATTATAATTATATTTTTCATTTATATTATAAATATATAAGAGTTCATCATCTTGCATCGTAAAAATCTATGAACTCTCTTAAAACATAATTCTAGATCAATCCATAAATTTATGGGTAGGACCTCAAAGGCTAGATCCCATGAGGGTTATTAGAAGATGGGGTTCTTCTAGAAGATAATGATCAATTTTTCAGAATATCAATGTTGAATGTGTATAAGCTACAATCACATTCAGCTATACGTATAGAATAAAGATGTAAAAGAAAAGGGTTCGCATAGGTCATGTATCCCAAGATTGATTGGAGGAAAGTTCAGTAAGTTGATTAGGGGGTAAGAAGAATGAGAAAGTGTCCCAATCAGAAAGATATTGTGTGGATGGTGTTTCCTTAAGTTGGTTTGAAAAATTGGGACACTTTATGGTAATAGATGAACCATAATCCCAAACAGAGAGTACCAAAAATGGGTATATGGTGCATGTGAATTTGTGATAGTAATAAGCAATGTATTGCTTGCTTACTCACTCCATATTTCAAGATTTAGTTTTATATATAGATCCATGTTCAAATCTTTTATGCTTTTCATCTCTTTGGGTACGTAATGTCCCTTACTAGCAAAAATATGGCAATCACTGCCATAATCTTTCATCTCTCTCTCTCTCTCTCTCTCTCTCTTGGTTTTTTGGGGAATTATTGGGGAGAAGAAGCTGCTCCACAAGAAATGATGTCATCTCTACATCAGGTAATGTATTTGCTGACAAACAGTTTACCAGAACGTGTGAATCAAGGATCTGAAATGCCAAATGCAATTGAATTTGAAACCCTAATTTAAAATAAATTTATAGAAAGGAATAAAGGAAGAATGTATTCGATCATAACTTACATCATGGTTGATTGGTAATTAACAATACTGGCTACTTTCCACTGCTGCCACATTGCATTCAACTATTTCAGTGTGTAAGTAATGAGTCATTTCCTAACTATGAATTTAGGAATAATGTACATCAGTGGGAAGAACAATTCTTGGTGCATCAGAGTCGAGGAAGTCATCGACGTAGAATGTCCTATAACCACCACAATCGATGTCAAAGAATAATTAAATCAAGAAATGGTTTGAAATATCAGGCACATTCATGATGAGTAAGTAGTAAAACGAACTTTAAAACACAAACAATTCATCATATACAATAAAAAGCTATAGTATAAAGGTTTAGATACAACCAATGTGTATATTGGAACATGAAATTTTTATACCCCGCATCAAACTAGACAAACGAGTTAAGTGTTCATGAAAAGTTATAGTTGCATACCTCTCTACAGAGACTCCAACAGAACCGTCTGCTTTCACAATTTTCATATGCATCCATTGAAGCTCATATGCAGACTTCAATAAGCAGCACACGAGGAATAATATCTAGGAAATATGAAGAGGACATCATTTCTTATATTCAAGATATGAGGCAATTATCCACATTCCCATCTCTTCATCTGCAACCAATTGCTCCTGCAGATCAAGAAAGCAAAAACAGTAGAGATGAATAAATGATTTTGGGCCATTCTATGGATGGCCATAAGGTGGAAAAGTAATAAAATAGAGAAAAAGCAGCACCCCATGTATCTGTGGCCAAAGAATGACGAAGTTGCCAGTGAAAATTTCTCACTTCCTTCCAACATAAGCTGCTAATTTAGATAAGTCGGGTATCCAAAAGGATAATTCAGAAGAACCGGTCACAAACATTAAGCTTCCTGGAGCCCATTTAATTACAGGTGGTTCAGCTTCAGTACTCATCCAACTGGCAACCTGACAAAGATTTAGAACCCAAAGAAAATATCAATAAATAAGTTTGATAGAACACTAGCTTAGCTATTAAATTGGCAATTTATTATAATCAAAGAGGCATTGACAAGCAAGGCTTTACTCATAAATTATAATTGCTAAAATACAACTTAAGATTCACAAAGTTCAGATTTCTAGCAATAACCATAGCTTTATAATACTAACAGGAACATTGAATGTGTGCAGAATAAAGTAGTTCTGTGGAGCTCATATGAACATGAAGTGTACTATGAATATGCATCTTGTATCAAGATATTAGTTTTTACAGTCTAAACAGAATATCTTCACTGACAAAAAGGCGATTATACTCTTTAATTGAGAATGCATTTTATTTGTATAACATAATAAGTTACATTGTTGCAACAAAATCTCCAAAAGTTTCAGCATTTCCTGATCAATTTGGACAGGTTAGAATCATTGGTTGTCAAGAAAGAATTATTTCATCAAGGATTACACTTGAAAAGTATGACCACGCTGTGTAATGAATCTCAAATAACCCTACACAAAATAGTGCTGAAACAAGATTCAAAATTATGTTTAAATCAACAAACTGCAATAAAAGTAAGCAATTTAACATACTTCTTTGCCAGTCCGAACACTCCAACCATAGACGCTACCATCTCCAGAACCTGCCAAGTAGCATAAGAATTTAAAAAAAAAAAATTAATTTCACTAGTCTGGATATATTTAGCTCTAGTAACATATTCTTCAGGGGCATCTGATGTGATTTCACAAAGATCGCAAGGGATGAAAAAGGAATTTCAATGTCGTGTCTGCTAAAACACAGCTGCTAATACAAGGACAACCTTGTAGTGTATAAGAAAATGCAATCAGAAAAATAAATGTGAACGAAGATTTTCTGGTCTATTCGCCAAGACCATTAACACTCTGTAAGTCATAAGCAATGGTGATTGAATTCCAATAAGATTAACATATACAATTCTTCATCCATTACAGGTAATCTTGAATCCCTCATTTTATGAATAGACTGTTACCAAAGAATCTCACAAGCATTTATACATTCACAGACAAATGAATTATCTTTTTTGATAAGAAACAAAAACTTTATCCGTTAATAATGGAATACTTACAAGATGTGGATAAGACATCCACCCAAAAAACCAAAACAACAAAAACTACAGTGCTAAACTCATATCTCCGAACACCAGAGAAAAAAAATTCCTGAAATCTCTATGCCCTTGGATCCATAATGTCACCCAGAACTTAATTCTACCCCAAACATCTAAAACAGGATCTTCAGACAAATCAATTATGCAGCTCAACTTATCTTCATAAACAGAGAAAACCCTACAGAAGTAAATTTTCAAGTAGCATTAAATATTATCCCTCTTGATTATCACACTTCAATACTAAAATAGCCAATATTAATCAAGAACTGGCAATCCTCAGTATTGCACAAGAACTTGTGATAAGTGTGCATAGCAGGAATTTTTTTGAAATGAAGTAAATTGCATTATTTTTCCCTAAAAGTAAATTTATCCACAAAAAAAACCACTTAAAACAGAATATATCAAGACATCTCTTCAACTGGATTCCTGCCCAAATCTACTTGATATTGACTCAAATCAATCACATAATAAAAGTTCTTATTATCATACACCATCTGGGAACATTCATCTAAAGTAGTAAATGATGACCAATAATTATGCTATGTATGCAGAAATATTTAAACGTTATTAGCGTTAAAGATGCGGCAAGAAAAAAGAAATTCAAGAAGTCAAATATAATCAAGCCAAACTAGAGTAATAGTAAATGTATGTTGAAAAGCTGCAAGTTACACAGACCTGACATGACAAACGATCCCTCAGGGCTGAATGACGCCTCCAGAGTAGAATTTCTTGATACTGGCCTGACATTATATGTCGATATCTAGCACAAAATATTAGCACAATTTAGATGCCCACTCTCATAAAATGACACTAAAAGTTATACATGATTATTTATTTTTAAAAAAACAGTGAGAAAGAGAGACAGCTCACAAGGGTGCCAAGGAATGAATCAAGCACATGAATATGCCCATTTGATGTTGTCAAAAGCATAAGTCTTCCATCATTACTGAACTTCACAACATTGGCTTCCGAAGTATCTCCCCCAAGAGAAAATATGTCAAAAGGGCCCTGTAAACGTTTAATCAATCAGTATATGCAGAAATTGCAATTAATCAACCTTATTCTCTGGTGCATTCATATTTTTCCGACCTTCTCATATTTCCTAGCATCAAACATTCTTACGTGTCCTCCAAAAGCAACGGCAAAAACAAGTCCATGATCATCATAGACTGTAGCTGGTCTCCCTTGAACATGTAAAAGACCCTAATTTCAGAGTATCACTTTTAGCATAGATCAAAAAAGAAAAGAATTTAGGTAATCAAGGATTGAATGTCATGGCCTCCACCTGACATTTATCTGCTCTTTGGTCCCAAAGCAACACAGTTCGATCAAGCGATCCAGAAATAAAACAATCATTTCTAGGGCAGAGGCTGAGCGAAACAACCCTGTAAATCCAATATTATATTGTCTCATTACCATGTAATTTATTTTATTTCAAATGCCAGAGAGAATATAAGTTTCAAGGTTCAGAAGGCGTGCCTGTCATGATGACCCTTGAAGTACCTCAAGTATTTGTTATCATGCAACGAGAGAAGCCTCAGTGATTCTGTTGTCATTGAAAAAAAATTGATTAGTGGTTGCATGTTTTACCTTGAAATGTTATCAAATCTAGTATTTTGGTATACATACCATCCCAGCCATTCTTGGAGGAGTAGATGACTGTTGTAGGATGAGAGGTAAAGGTAACTAGATCAACCCCATATTTTTTACTGTTGATTGTCTTCAGACATCTGCATGCAACAAGCAACATCTCTTAGCATATCATGCAAACACAAATATAGGCTAATAACTAAAGTTTATGTAAATAGCACTGTTTCTCTCTAATGCTTATTAAATACAACAGAAGATATCCAGATAGAAGAAGGGGAGAAGCCTTTGTGCTATAATGATTACTTGTGATCGATGACCATTAGAAGGTTGGAAGCAGCATAATATTTAAATAGCTGAATTCAACTAGATAATCAGTTCATAGATGAAGCTATAAACTTAAAGGAAATGGGAGAAGCTAACACACTTCTAGTAATTTTGGTTTATGATGAGCGCAATAGAGCTGTCAGGAGTCAATATGACATCTTCATAACATTGGCCCAGTTAGATACATGGAAAATATAAAACAATTGTATGTTGTGAGAAGAAGAGAACTATCTGGTGTTTGAAGACAGTTTTACTTGGTGGAGTGCGGCAAGAGTTTCCATGGGGAATCAAAGTAATGGAGGTGATACAATTTAGTTGATGTAGATTTTTAAAGTTGCTGCTCAGTTTAGAAAATCCCTCCCTAAAAATTCTCACCTTGTAAGAGAGCTACCGTTTTGCATTTTTAGGTCTATTTTCTTTGGCTTGCTGAATTGAGTAGTTTCATTACTATATCTGTCAAGGGCTTTCTGTAATTACAATTAACTGATAAAAAAAAAATTAACATTGCTGAATTACTAGTTCCGACAGAAAAAAAAAAAAGGACTGGTCCCAGAGTTTTGGCCTTTTCCAGACTACACTTCTTAGTAGACATATAATGAGGCTCATGTGCAGTTCCAAACCGGTATTGCTTATTGCAAACTAATAAGACTCAAGTTTACCTAAACGTGTCAGTAAGTTTCAAGCACATATCTAATTGATAAGCACTGAGCCAGAACTTATAAACTTCATCCCTTATTGCAGCCAATACATGGACAACTATGTATTTAGTTCTAGGCATATACACTGCCAAATTTTGCAGCAGTATAATATTAGAAATTCAGATTCAAATATTAAAAAACATTAAGCACCATACAAAATTAAAGTGTCAAAATATTTACTACTTAAAAATCACTGTCAAACAGCAGTAAGGGTCTTCCCTTCTTCAATTTTTCATTCTGTAAAGCCCTTATGCTGGGGAATTCCTATCAAACATATCATACTGCTTTATCGATATTTGAAACAGTAAAATCTTCCAGAATATGAAAATGTAAATCCACCATGAAAACTGGATTGCTAAATGAGAGGAAAAAATGAGATGCTTACGTTGCAGTAGCAACATCATACAGGCGAATGGATTCATCATCACTAGCAGTTACCAGATAACTTGATGTCTTATGGAAATCCATCGAACTAATTCTGCCATTCTGCAGATGGGAAGTATTAGAGATTTAGATCGGTGTGTAGCTAAATAAACTTCACCCATAGTATCATCACCAGAACAACTTCCATATTTGTAAAAAGAAAAGAAATGCAGATGACCTCATAATACTTAATCTGTATACACAAAACTCTAACAAAGAAAATAGAAGAATTTCCTCAGAAACTATCAATAATGTATGTGAGATAGAGAGAGTATGATGGAGGGCGATCACCAACTTAGAAAGTGTACATCACGTAGGTAAAAGTTACAGAAATCACCCTAGTTGTCTAGCGAATTACCATCAAGATTGGTTGTCACTGTTGCCATACTAATAGCATAACAGGCAACCACCTCCATCTATGAAGTTCCAAACACTTTGCCCTCGCTGCAGCTGCTATTATTGACCATCAAATGTTCAAATCTTTCATAATGTGATTAATTACAAGTTCCTATAACCAATAACTTGTTTCCTTCTCGTTACAGCAGAAAAAAAGTGTTGTCGGTTTTCTAAAACCTGGACTTGCACCAATGTTATTCCATTGGGGTTGATTTGCAGAATGTAATGATAAGATCAGACCTTGGATTTTGGTGAGGAACAAATAATGATAAGAAAAATATCAAAAAGATAAAGCACCGAGAAATATTATTTGAAGCAAGCAAAAACACTTTCCCCATAATTATCCTCACCAAAATCCAAGGACCAAGCGTTGGATCAATAACGCTGCCGTCCAAATATTACTTACTCACTCGAATCAAATTCTTAGGTTTGCAAAAAATGAAAGTAACACACACCATCACAGTTCACACATACCCAAACTAATCAGCTAAATGCATCTTGAACAAACTAGAGCTGACAACCACCCACCACACCCCAACATCAAGTTAAGTGTTCGCAGGAATCAAAACGCATAATGATGTCAATTAAGAAGAGAAGAGCAGAAAACACATACGTAATCACGGAAGGCCATTCCAACTTCCATGCTCTGAAGAATTTCCTCGGTGATTTCCAAGGATACTTTGTCTTCTCTCTCTGACTGACCTCCTTCGAAGGAGGAGAAACAAAAAACAGAGAAACCCGAATTAGTACTGCGATTAAGCTTGAAACTGCAATATAAATATCAGAAACTAGCTGCGGGGTAAGAAAATCTAATCGAACAGACACAAAATGGAAATAAATTCCATTAGATGCCTGTTCACACTACCCGCCATTGATGTTCCTTGGAGCTTCTCAGAATTCAGCAACAGCGAACGTCTTCAGAGTTCAGACCACGAGGGAAAAGGTGATTTTTCTCGAAGACCCAATTACTGATATCGGGTTATTGGATCGTTGGGCCTCTCAATTGGGTCGGATTATATGGATCTGGAATGTGGGATCTAACTAGATTTTGCAATAAATTAATATAATGAAATGTTTATGATACTTCGCCTTTTTAAATTTGACATTGCAATAAAACTATATATTATTCCTCAAAAAAAAAAAATAATAATGCAACATGCTCGCATATAGATTAATTGTGGTACTTTTAAAATAATTTTTTTGACAAATTCGAAATAAAATATAGGTGTCATTTCATCGATAATGTATTTTTCAATGTTAATTTTAAACAATTAAAAAAATTAATTACGATCTATATTAAATTTGTTAAAAGAGGTTGCGAAAGCCGATATAAACCATCAATCGTGATTATATTAGAGACGCCCAAACGGTTCGCCGGTTACGGTTCCGGTTCGAACCGCCGGTTCGGCGGTTTCGAATTGGTGGAACCGAAACCGAACCTTGTGATGGCCGGTTCCGGTTTCGGTTCCAAACCGCCGGTTGAACCGGAACCGGGCGGTTCGGCCGGTTCGAACCGGCGGTTTTGGTCGGTTTTTTCTTTTTTTTTTTTTTTTTTTTTTTGATTGATTTTTTTATAATTATAAAATCACAACTCCAAATTTGATTTTTAATGTTTGTTTTGAAATATATCATATCATAATTTATACCATGAGAAATTGAAATATTTAAGTGAACAAACATTTTTCATTATCATTATAACTTGGAAAATTATTATAAGTTAGAACTCTATATAATCTATGATCTAATATATTACAAAAGTTGATATATATTACAATTACAAAAGTCCATATCTATCTAAAAGAAATAAAAGTCTATCTTGAATTACAATTATCTATCTATCTTGAATTATATAATACAATTCTAAGATCTAAGTAGAACATTCTAACTAAGTAACATATGAAACAACATTAGCCAAAAGGAGGGGAAAAAAATTGAAAGAGCTTGAGTTTTATTCTAAGTTTGGAATTGAAATTCAAATTCCAAACTTAAAATAAAATTGCCTACGTATCCTTAATTCAAATCAAGTTAAGGAATCAAAGCTCACGTAGTTCTCTTACCTCAACTTACCTACGCCCAATCGTCGGGGTTGTTGATGCCACTACCACCGGAGGATGTTGTGTTTGAGTCGTAACCATACAAGTCCGGTTCACCTTCCTCAAAGCGTGTGCAATCGAGGTTTTGTTGACGTTTGGATGCCTTGACCCAATCCTCAAGGAGCATAAGGTTTTGGACATTCTCGGCGGCCAAGTTTGCTCGTCTCGCACTCAAAGTGTGGCCCGATATGCTAAAGGCATGTTCAACCGAGACCGTGGAGGCGGGACATGCAAAGATCTCCTTGGCAATAATTGTTAGTATAGGATATATGGTGGTCCTCCGTGACCACCACTTTAATAGATCCGAATTGTTCTCGAAAGCAATAGATTCAAAAGTAGCACTTAAATAAGAATCTAATTCTTGTGATGGGTTGGTACCTCTAGCTCTTTTTTGCGTTCTTATGTCATAGAAGTTGTAAAATTGACTAAGAGTTGGTCCAAAACTAGATGAAGAAGAAGAATAACTACTAGATCCTACATTTTGATCTCCTACTTCATCACTACTACTTGCATCACCATGAATTGTTTTATATTGTCTAAATAAATCATACAAATAATCTTTTGCCCGTTTTACTACTTCCCTAGGATTAGGCACATATTCTACTAGATCATATTCACTAATCAAACCACATGGAAACAATGCATTATAGTACATATTTAAGAGTTCTTCTAATCCATCTTCTCTAATCCTAGGATCTAATAATTTAGCACATAAATATAGAGGGGGTAGCTCATGATAATATTTTAACCATTTTGCTTTCATCATAATAATTGCATCACTTAAAATAGGATCATCTTTGTAAGAGTTAATTACCAAAACAATTTTAACACATTGATCTAAAGCTAAAGGAGATGTAGGATAATAACATTCACTAACTTCCCTAGTGGCTTCTTCAAAAAAATTTAACAAACCCATCATGTTTATACAAGAATCCCAAGAATGTGCAACTAACATAACATTATTATCACCAAATTCCATAAAAAAAGCACATAAAAGTTCTCTATAATTATACGAATCTTGAAGCATGTAAAAAGTAGAATTCCACCTATGTGGCACATCTTTCACAAATTTTTTTACTTCTAATCCATTCAATTTACAAAACGTGGCCCATCTTTTCCGCATTTGTACGGTGTGACAAATTAAATTAATTGCATCTCTAATTTTATCTATTTCTACTTCTAAAGTTTTTAATCCATCTTGAACACATAAATTAAAAACATGACACATGCATCTAGTATGAAAAAGATCACCATTTAATGAAGGTTTACAAAAATCAATTATTGTAGGCAAGCTAGCTTTATTATTAGTTGCATTATCTAAAGCTATAGCAAATACTTTTGTTAATATACCATAATCATTTAACACATGTATTACTTTTTGTGAAATATGCAAACCGGTATGTTTTTTATTAAAATCAATAAAAGCAATTAAACGTTTTTGAACATCTCATGCATCATCAATCCAATGGCAAGTAATTCCCATATAATCATTTTTATTATAAGGATCTTTTCAACAATCACAACATATTGCAACTTTTTGTTTAAGGTTAGCTAAATCGGATACTAATTTATATTTTCTTTCACGTACTCTTTTATCAATATCCCTAGTGGCCGTGTTCCTACTTATCATTCTAGCGGGTGGTTGTAAATACGTGCTCACATAATCTTCATAAAGGTCATCGGAAGCAAATGAAAAAGGTAGATGTTTTGAAGCAATAAAATCGGCGGTGCCTTTCCTAAGTTCTAATTGACTAAATTTAAAGGTTAAAGAATCCATACCTTGTGAAGACCCGGTGAATCCTCGTAGTTGTGTTTGAGAGCGATCCAATCCAACCTTGTCGGGATGCTTCTTCGTGATGTGGTTGTTAAACGTTCCATAGCCCCCTCCATGCTTGAACTTGTATTGTTTTCCACAATGGTTGCACGTGACTACGTAGTCGACATCCGAATTCGGCACGGCTTCCTTCTTGAAGTGAATGGAGAAAATGTCACTTCGAAGTGAAGAAGGTGCTCTATTTGAAGTGGTTTGAGTTTGATTCAAACTCTCTTGTGTCGGATGCACCTCTTCTTCATCTTCGTCGGCTAAGGCTTGAGCGATTTGTTCCCCCAAATCGACATTCGGATCAAGGTCGTCACACCATTGATCAATGAGTTCATCTTCATACGATGGTGGAGGTGGCATGGGACTCTTTCCCTTCCCACGAGATGATGAAGTTGAAGAACCTCTTCTAGACATGATGAATTTACAATAGAAAAAATAGAAGTAGAAATAGAACTAGAAGTTGATGACGAAGAACAAGAAATCGAAATATAACAAGAATTTGAGAGATTTTGAACTTGAAATAATTTAAAGTGAGCTAGAATGCAAGAATTGAGACTTGAGAGAGAGAGAGCAAGAGAATTGGTGTGAGCAAATACACAATTTGAACCCCTATTTATAGATCTTAAAAATTCAAAAAAAAAAAAAAGGAAATTGCTACGCTCCGGTTCGAACCGGCGGTTCGACACATCACAGCTGTCAATTTCCAACGGCCATTTGATCTCGGCCGTTGGATGCAAAATTCCTCCAAACCGCCGGTTCGAACCGGCGGTTTCCGGTTCGGTTCGGTTTTGGCCGGTTTGCAACGGTCATTTCATCCGAGCCATTCATCTTCAACGGCTATATTTGATTCAAGCACAGCCGTACACGTGGCATGGTCGAATTTAAAAAAAAAAAAAAAAATTACATAAAACCGGCGGTTCGAACCGCCGGTTAAACCGCCGGTTTGCCGGTTTGTTTAATTGAAAACCGAAACCGAACCGGTTCCCGGCGGTTCCCGGTTCCGGTTTGGAATCGAAGCCGGGTCAACGGTTCCCGGAACCGTTGACCGCCGGTTCGAACCGGCCCGGTTCCGGTTTTCCGAACCGTTTGGGCGTGTTTAGATTATATGGATGAATTGTGCATAAAAATTTGTAAAATTTGACGAATCAAGACTTGACAGTATTTAAATCAACAAAATATGAGTTTGGTTTATTAATAATTAACGAAGCAAACTGGACTTGAAATTAATTTTAAACTGAACCAATGTTCTGTTCAAGGGTCGAATTGCATTTTCTAATTTGAAAATGGACCAAATTGGATCAGATAAAAGTTCAGAATCACATTACTCCTTTAATAAAAATATTGAGGACCAAATTGATACTTTTCCAGTTCAAGCTAGGCTGGATCATAACCTCTCTGGCCCAAAAACAAATGGGCGGCCTTGCTGTTGTATGGATCATATTGGTTGGGTTTGAAATGTTATGGCCCAAGTTTAGTCAAGGTCAACATACTCAGCCTTTTTTGCTTTTTCTTTTTTTAATATTTGCTAAAGAAAATGTTGGTTTTCTAGAATACCCTAAATTTTCAAGATATTTAAGCATTACATTGACATATGAAATGCCTTCATGTAGGACTGAAATTTCTAAATATCATATCAAATGGCCACTTAAGATAAAATCTTTAATTGTGATATTGCATATTGACTTGAAAAAAGGATAGTTTGGATGGTATATAAGTAATAAAAGAGATCTTATCTACCAATTTTTAATTGTGATGTTCCATATTGACTTAAAAAAAGGATAGCTTGATTGGTATATAAGTAATAAGAAGGATCTTATCTAACGAGATCCTCATATGTTAGTTAGGTATTCTCATCTTTATGTTGGTCCTGTAGATTGAAAAATTCCTCTTCATTTAATTTTTTTTTTTTTATCAATGAAATCATGTTAAAAAAAAAAAAAGTAATAAAAGGATTTAATTGATTCTAGTTGTTATCCTGTATTTTATTGACTTTTTTCACACACTGTACAAGTTCGTCTTGACACATTCTTACGACGATGACTCCCAAAACATGATCATTGTACTATAAACTTACAATACTAACTTGGAATATAAATTAAACATTCTTAGATTAGAATAATAGAGTAGTACGTAACGTAATAATCACTATGCAAATGGTTTTTCTGATGTAAATTAAATAGATTTAAAATTAACAACCATACAAAACCAATAATGGAGAAAAGTAGAAGCCAAACAATATCTCTAATTTTCGCAGAAGCAATGGTGGATTTACGTAACCATTAATATTCAAAATAATAAATCTAAATACCAGAAATTTTCACAAAAACTAATCTATTCCTTCTTCACACACACACACACCAATTTACAAATAGTCGATTTTGTATGACACGTTATATAACGACCTGCGCCGCCGCCGCGTCGGTACCGGTGGTGGTGGCGGACTTCCTGATGAACTCGATGCAATCCGCGACGGCTTCGCTGTGGTGGGGATCGTTGAGGCTGTAGTAGTGATCGGACGGCGGCGCCGATGATCGGACGGCGGCGTCGGAGCCTTTGGAGAGGGCGGAGAGCATGATGAGGCGGAAGACGGCCTCCCGGAGGCGGTCGAGGAGGGACATCGGAGTGAAGCCGCCGGACTTTCTGGCGGCGACGGCCCTCTGGCGGGGACGGCAGAACGGGTTCTTCATCATGGTTTTGTTTGGTGTTGAAGAGAAATACAAAATCTAAGACTATTCAGAGGAATATAGCACATGCATTATGCGTAATTGCAATATATGATGGTATTCAATAAAAATGGGTGATTTTAGACTTTAGCTTTTTTAAATTATTATATTGAATGGGTGGTTTGGCTTGGCTTGTGTTTGAAGCCGAGCCATATTTCTGGTGACGTGGAAATATTTAATGTAGCTTGGTATGAATCAAATTTTGTTGAGGCGATGATCTCGTGTGATGATATAAATGCTGAATTTTGAATGGGAGAGTGTGTAAATTTTATTTTCTATTTTAATTTTTTAAAATAATGTACAAAAATATATATGAAATTGTTTCGTCAAAATTTTATTGTATTTATAGGCTTAGCCTAACAACAAATACATTTCTCAATTTAAGTAAGGTCTCAGGTTTGAATTTTTTTCCCTCATCACCAATTGTGAATTGAAATATTTCACAAAATTAAATTCGTAAGATATATTTCACAAAATTAAATTCATGAGTTAACACTCTTTACAAGTTCATAAATGACATGCTCTTAATTAACATTCTTTACATTCTTAAGACAAAATTAAATATGTGGGTTAACACTCTCTTAACAAGATATAACAATTTTTTATACCATAAAATCAAATAAAATTATTTTTTTAATCATAAAATATAATTTTATTACTTTTCTATCACAATTTGAGTGAAATGTCTAACCATTGTACTCACGATTTGGATGAAATGTCTGATGCTATTTATGTCTTATCAACAAAGGTAAATTTGTTATAATTATCTTATATTTGTGGTAAAAAAAAAATTCCTAAATGTGGTAGAAAGGGATGATATTTCCTCCTATACAACTAGATCTGGGTTTTTTTAAGTTTGATTTAATTGAAATAATCAAACTATATTTTTATTTAGATATTGATGTGTCCGAATTAATCGAGTTAACTGGGATGGTAAAAGAACTCTCACCATTTCATGTCCTAAACGTACGTATTGATGGAATCTTTTTCTTTTGAATCGGATTTAAAATCGACTAATCAATACAAGAACAAGTGAATTATAAGACTTGTAGTCATATACAAATTGAGGTAAATAATATAGAATTTGTGTAAATATTAAATTATTAATATGTTATTAAATTATAATAAAAATAGGTGTACCATTGAAGCCTGGAACTTAATGGCTACAGGTCAAATACCCTACGCCAGTGGCTTGCCAGAAAATTTGGCTGAAAATGGTGGAATAATTAATTAAGTTGAATTAACTTTAGAAATGGCCCCTACTGATAAAATCTTTTAAAGTCCATATTAACTGTTCACAAAAAGAGGATCTGACTTGATCTTGTTCTTGTCCAAACTCATGATTTCACAAATCGTTTGTTGCTATTTATTATTGTTTATTATGCCTAGTTGAAAAGAAAAAAAAATCTCTGCATTTGTTTTAATTCCAAAATCGATCAAATTCTTGGGATTTAACAAAAAAGTCATGGCTTTAGTTATACAATATTTTAAATTGAGTTGTGTGTCAATTTTTTGGTGATTGTCTGTGATATGTAAAACACTCGTTACAATGTATTTGTCTTACTGTCAATATTAGTATGACCGATGAGCAGTACAAGAGTCGACTTTGAGCATATTTATACCATATAAAGAATGAGATATTGTGAAAGTGATAATTCTCTATTATGATTGAACCCGTATAAATACAAAAATACAACAGGAGAATATATGGAAAAGATTCTAAAAAATATATAAGAAGATTCTAGAGATTGTATCTCCTTAATAATATTATCATTCAAAGTGATCGATGAAATCGCATATGTTTTTGTCAAATTCTAAAAATTTAATTAAACCTGCAACTAAAGTAAAACCAATAATGTTTGTGCAATTTGACCTTACTACCTTACTGTATTATATATACATGATATGAAATTATTCTTTGATGCTCTAACCAAAATTATATTATTGTTATTATACAATAAACAAAATTCGAATTGATAATTTAATTGGCACACCTCATGGTCCTCCGCAAAATTAGGGCCACTAGAAATAGTGTAGCAATAATAATAAATAAATAAATCAAAGAGAGGCTTTAGTATGCGTTTAATTTTTGCTAGAGAGGCTTTAGCTTAAATCTCAAGGAAAAAGGGGTATTATAGTATACTTTCATAATAATTAGTATAATCAGTTAAAGAAAATAATTGGAAATCGAATGAAAAATCGATAGGTATGAAGTATGTAGTCAAATATATATTGTTGTTTCAACAATTACTTATGAAATTGCATAAAAATAATATGGTAACATTAGACAAACTGAATCGGTCAAAATAAAAAAGACATTCAAGTTCAATCCATAACCTACACTTAATCATTTGCTATTATATATCATTTGATTTACATTTAATTAAAAATACCAAATTTTATACAATATAGTAATTCAAGACAATTTTATTTAATATAAATTTTGAAAAAGAAAAAAAAAAAAGGACGAAAATAGGTAGCTGGACAGTTTGTGAGGTGTGAGAGATAATTAGTCAAACATATAAATGTTATGATAGGGTTCACATGCAGACATGTGCAGCTTTTACTTTATAAATTAAACATTAATCATTTTAATTTAACTAATGTTAGTTATATTTTATTAGTTATAATATTTATCTTAATTCCAAGTTATCATGACTTCACCACGACCGACTTACCGACCATATATTAGTCTAAGTCTCTTGTTATTTGTACTCTTGTCATAAACAACATTTTATACATGTTTCTATCGCAATCTTTATTAGTGCTATTGGAAAATGTATCAATGAAGAAATATAAAATTTATACAAGAATGGGTCTATTAAAAGATTGTGCTATTAGACAAGCACATTGGATGGAGAGTGGTTGTCACTCTATACAATTGAGGCTATTTTTTATCTGAAATTTTAAATTTGGCCTTTTAGGTCTTCATAAATATATTTTTCATTATCACGTCACATATTTGGCTTCATATTTTAGTCATGTATATGTTTTCTATACATAAAATTTTATTTACATAAAATACTCTATTTTAATTTGGTGTTTCATGAACAACACTAACCATATAAATAGTAAATTGAAATATAAAATTAAAGTGCCATAATAAATAGAAGAAGTTGTCTATAGCCTTTTAAGTGACTTTAAACTCCAAGCATCTCCTCCTTATAAGGCTTCATTTTCACAAGTAGATTTCTTTGAGATGCAAAGAAATTTGCAAATTTGAAAAGATAGATGGGCTGCACTTGGGCCCTTATTTTTTATTCTCTTGTGCTATAATTTTAGCAAATTAAAGTGGACAAATCTTGGGCTACCAACTCCTCTGTTTTATATTACTATGTGTGTGTTGCTTAATCACAATGGACCAATAAACCTTGTTTCCGAAATTTAAGTTAGTCCAATCAAACGTGAGTTGCAAATACCAAATACATAAAGGTAGTTCTGTTCATAACCACATTATTTCTTTTTACAGTTATTATACATTTGAATTTCTCTATTTTAACTTTTTAAGTCAACTTTTTTTTTTTCCTTTTTACAGCCTTCAACCACCATTTTTCTATTCTCCTTATATGTATCCAAAAAGAGATTTTATGCACTCCAAATTCTAAATTTAATTTTTAAAAATTATTTAAATTTATCTTTTTGCTCATTTAATTCATCAACATTTTTTTAATATCTCAAAATATTTCACTAAAATAATTAACATTGTAAGAAAATTGAGTTTGTGAGGTAATAAATGTATCTCCTTAAAATAAATCAAAAAAATTGTTCCGACATTGAGGGACACAGGACAATACAAATTTGTTTTTGTATTTATACAGTACAAATTAATCGAAGTACCAAATGTAGAAAAAAAGAGAAACATGATTGTAAAGGGATATAAATTTTTTAAACATTTCTAAATTCAAAATAACTTCAAATAAAATGTATGAATACTGATAAAAAAATTATTTATTTATTTCAATCTAAATATTGTGTGGCAAATCATTGAAATTCATAGTTTATGAAACAATGGAGAATGGTGTTTTGGTTTGAAGAAATAGAGGGTTGATGGTTGAGACAATGAAGGTGGTGGAGATATGGTGGTTGTGAAAAAATAAAAAATATTAAGGATAAAACAAAGAAGTTAAATATATTGTGGCTGTGGAAATAAATATTGATGACTATGAATAGAATTACCCATAAATACATACTTATAATATGAATGACCATACTCTCTACTTAGAAGTTTGGATCATATCGTGTAACCCTATAAAAAAAAATGCATATCATTTAAAATCCAACACAAAACTAATTTATTTATTTTTTTATTAAAAGGGCAATTTTATCTATATTCTTAATTTTTGGTGGAAAAATAATAAAACTTTTATTTCTGACTTTATTAGTATTTTAACCATCGTTTTTTTTTTTTCACTTTATTAGTATGTTGACTTTATGAAGAAGTAAACAAGTGTGTTACTTATAGTGCAACCTATAGAAGTTTCGGTTAACTTTAAGCTAGTTCAAATGTCCTATACACCTCAAATATTAGATATACATACTCTTATTATTTTTTGTGATATAAGTAGACTCGCAACTAAAATTAATTCGTAATTTAAGAAAGTTAGAACCATACCGACTCAAAGACAACCAACATTTTGAAACAAATAACTAACCATTTATCCACAAGAAATTCATAAAATAGACAAATGGCAAATGATCTACCGTTAACATCAATCTACTATGACTATAATCAACATATCCAATCCATGATCACCTCACAAAACTATAAAAACCCAAAAAGAAAGAAATGATTTAAATTGAATAGAAATATATATATCTGGAAGAATTATGCATGCATACATTCAAGATTCAGTACTATCTTTGCTCCCTTTCTTCTTCTTCATGAACAACCCTCCAATCAATGGCACCAAAGGCTTCTTCTTCATCTTCTTCTTCGACCCGGCCTCGACACTCGTGTCTTCGCTAACTATTGTTTTTATCAGCAATGGACTAGCAAACTTGACAGATCTTTTCTTCTCAAATTCTGGCCTCATGATTTCTGGGGTGTTTTCGATGAATTTGAGCTCTTCGATCTCGGGTTTATCCAAATGATAGGACAATGTTTCTCTGGCCTTGAGCTGATGAAGCTCTCTCTTGGTTTGCTCAAGTTCTTGCCTTATTGAATTCAGACAGTGGGCCATGAAATTGCCTTCTTCTTTTGCTTTTTCCAGGCTTTGCTTTGTCTCTTCAAGCTCTGCTTTTACTTCTCCTATCTTCACACCTCTCTCATTCTCTATGTTGTTTGCTTTGATTTGCATCTGATTTTGTTTTATTGCAATTTACACTTCAATTTTTTTTGAAATTTTAATACTTTGTCATGCAATCTTTGTGGCGAAATGATGAAATTCAACTTGTTTATGATGAAATGCTACAATTTGGAAAGTTTGGAAAGCTAAGTATGATGATTAATAAACCATTGGAATGACATGATGCACTCTTTGGAATATATATTTTGGCAATGAATATATTGATATTGTAAAAAGTTTTTGTGATTTTAGAAGAGTAAAAATATCACTTTTAAAACAGTATAACAAATAACGATCGAAAAAATAGTCATATACGATAGTAAAAAATTCTAGTAACCAAAAGATAATAATTTATTTTAGCTAAATTGACTAAAATACCGTTATTGAAACAAATTATCACATACTATACAAATATACGACACACACGGACATACACTGTTTGTGCATTGCACGCACAAACTAGCACACACTTATACACAGATATTTTAATAAGGCTGTAGGGGTGTTTTTGTCAAATGACCATTTTTTATTAGAAAGACTTTTTTTTTAATGATTTACGCATAATAATTTTTTTATTATCTTATATGATTATATCTATCAAATTTATCATAAAGGAGGAAACACATTTTTGTCCCATGAAATGATGGTACTAAAGAGAGCGTTCATCATTGAATATTGATTGTTTGCTATCTTTTAAATGAAGTCTCATCGATTATTCTTACCCCTCTCCATAGTATACCAATTTCAATTACCAAAGTTCTAATTCTAAATTAAGCAGAAACTGTTAAGTTTGGAATAGCAATTGACATAAATAGCTTATTACTGCATGAAACCATAAAAAAAACACAATATATAAAATAAAAGCAAATGGAAACCAAATAGGCATTAATCAAGATCACCTCTTTGAGCTTGTTGCCATAGACTTCTCCGGCGAGTACTTTTTCTCCGAACAGCGTCACCGCCTCCCTCACCGACCTAAACGGCCGCCTCGTGTCGATCTCGACTCGACCCCTCATCACCACCCCTTCTTCTCCTTGCATGGCTTCTCAATTTCCGGCCGATCGGAATATTCTCACCCTTGTATTATATACTTTTAGTTTATATATATATGTGGAGTAGCTAATTAATGATGAATTCTTGAATGTGCTAAATTCTTGACTGCTTATATAGTTAGAACAAGGGTAAGAATACCTAAGTTAGCTGCTAAAAAGTATGTGTTAGAAGTGGAGGAGGTTGTAAGAAGGAGAATTGATAAGTGCTATTATAATGAGTGTGATTAAATGGAAGTTAAATAAAAAATAATGATAAAGGAGTTTGTTTAATTTCTTCGCGTCCACTTCACTGGAGATATCTGTTAATTGATGCTGATAGGTTATTTTGGGGGGGTGGGTGGTTGGCCCATCAAAATATACTGTTCTAATATATGTGTATTGAAGTTATACTATAAGTACTGTAATTTGGTCATATATATGTAGGTATCTTGTATCCACTTTCTTTGTAGTAAAAAGGGTTCAACCAATAATGCTATAATTGGGCCTTTTTGATGTGGACTTGTCTCCTCTTTAGTGGACCCCAATTTGTTATGTTCTACTTTCATTGACACACCCCACATATAGGTGATTATATTCATTGATGATTGTTGATAATTCATTTGATTTAATCCCCTTAACTGATTTAATTTTAAAGAATGGCCCTAGAGGGTATATTGATGAGCCATGAGTGCATGATTGTAAGTTTATTGTTTAAGTACTGAAATTCTAGTGTTTAAATGCATAGGAAAAGCATTTTTTTCAGGTGTTCAAAATACACTTTTGAAAAACAGTTATATAACTTAAAGATAGATTTATATAAATGTCCTATATATGATTTTAGGGTTCGATTTATGGATCGTCAAACCATCTTATAAAGTTTACTGTTTACATGACATATCTCTCATTCTTTTAAGACATATTCATCTTTTCGACTCTTTTGTATTGATAATCATGTTCTTAACATAATCGATCAGTCATTGTAAAATAAGTATAAAATCTAATCATTCTTCCTTTTGAACTTAAATTCTTTTATTTTACCATAATTGTTTTCCTATACATAAACCTGACAAATTAAGACCAACCAATGAGCTAGCTCAAACAACCTGTAAACAAAAAGGATTGAGCTATAAATATAATGGGCCCAAAAATCAAGCATATTTGGCCCTAGCCAAGCAACTCGATGGGATAGACGATTTCGAGCCGAATTGTACGTTAATATTGGTGGCTCATCGGATCTGCCAATGAAATCATACACCATCGAATTAAATGAAAAAAATATTAATTATTAAATTGTTGTATATTTTATTTATTTATTTGGTCTCTCACTTAAGCTCATTACCCTTTTTTTCTTTTCTCTTTAGAAAAATAATATTAACGGATTTAGTACAAAACAACTTATTATACCTCAAAAGCACACGCCATAAATATTGTTTCCATTGTGAATGATGCTATACAATTTTATTTTTTGCCACACCATGAAATTGCACCATCAATTAGCAAGAAAGCACAGCCAAATATATTTACGTTCATCTACATCACCTTTCTAATTAACATCAATGCAATCTCTTCGATTAATATTTTTTTATAATTTGCTATACTTTCAATTATTTCAAAATTCTTTTAATGACCATCAAGTGCTTCCTTCTCATTGGATCGATGCATGCTAACTAAATAATTTGATGACATAACAAATGTGTGACGTGTACACAACATTGCATCATAAATCTTCTAATTGCATTGATATATGATACTTTTGACATCTCCTTATTTTCTTGATGATTCTTATTACATATATCTCAATTGAGTGATTCGTCTTTTATTATATGGGTGAAATATTATAAAAAAAATTCATACATAAAGTTGGGCTTGTGAAAAGAAAATATTATATCTTCTTTCACAAGCTTTTCACAGTTACAACAAAAAATAAAATAAAAAAGTAAATAAATAGAATCGCGTCTGAAAGAAGAAAAGAAACGAAAGAAGAGGAGCCCCCTACAAGAAAATTCACCGACTGTGACGGAAAAATCCGTTACTAAAACAAAAAATTCTGTCACTAACTTGTATTAGTGACGGATTTGTGACGGTTCACCGACTGTGATGGAAAAATCCGTCACTAAAACAAAAAAAATTGTCACTAACTTGTATTAGTGACGGAAAAATTCTGTCAAAATTTCGTCACTAACATTTTGTCATCATCATGGAGGTGACACGTCATCTCACGTCACCACGTGCGTTGTATGGGAATCAAACCCGGGTGCCGATGTGGTACTCTAACCACTAGGTCAATGGTGCTTATGTAATAATATATTGCATTCTTTTGTTTTATTTCAATTTTGAATTTTCAATTTTGTGACGGAAAAATCCGTCACTAACATGTCTTTTTGACATTTCTTTTATTTTAATTTTGAATTTTCAATTTTGTGACGGAAAAATCCGTCACTAACATGTATTTTTGACATTTCTTTTAATTCAATATTGAATTTTCAATTTTGTGACGGAAAAATCCGTCATTAACATGTATTTTTGACATTTCTTTTATTTTAATTTTCAATTTTCAATTTTGTGATGGAAAAATCCGTCACTAACATGTATTTTTGACATTTCTTTTATTTTAATTTTGAATTTTCAATTTTGTGACGGACACTAACATGTATTTTTGACATTTCTTTTATTTTAATTTTGAATTTTGAATTTTGTGACGGATTGAAATCCGTCACAATTTTGTGACGGAAAAATTCGTCACTAAACGTTGTTTTGACAGAATTCATGTAGTGACGGATTTTTCCGTCACAAAATCCGTCGCAGTCGGTGAATTTTCTTGTAGTATGGTGGTATTGGTGGTGACAGAGCTACCACTGTCTATGCTGGAGACGAAAAAAGAAGTGGTGGTACCGAAAGAGGTAGTGGAGGAGGATTTCATTCGATTGGAATATACGTTGATGGAGAAAATGCGGGTTGTGAAGAGGACGGAACGAAATCGATTGACTAAGACCGCGATTCGATGATGGGACGACAGATTATGAGATTGAAGTCGGAGTCGGCGGTGGAGGTAGTAAAAAGACGCATCTGGTGAGAGATATAAGATGAAACACCAACTTAGAATAAATGGTCAAGTTCGTGGAAAAAGTTAACTAGCCAAATTTAAATTAAATGGAACAGTTTAAATTAAGTGGGCTTTAGATTGGTATGAGACTATCTCAACCTAATTACTTATGACTGTATATCATTAACCTGCTGAAAAAGAATCGAGAGAATATATATATTACATTAATAGTTTTATCAAGAGAATATATATTACATCAATAGTTTTAGAATATATATATTACATTAATAGTTTTATCAAGAGAATATATATTACATCAATAGTTTTAGTATACATGTTTGCTCAAAATGAATCGAGAAAATATATATTACATTGATAGTTTTAGTATATAAATATGTACTGCATAAATACTTTTAGTATACATTTGAAGAATACCTTGATATTACCACCATCAAAGAACCATTGTTTTAAGTCGAAAAGAGTATATATATGTATTGCATAAATATTTTCAGTATACATTTGAAGAGTATGTGCCACCATCAAAGAACCATTGTCGAGTATATATACTTGTAATGTAACAATTTTAGGTTGAAAATAGTATATAAGTGGGTGTTGGCCAGTTGTAGTCGGAGTACTCGTAAAAACAAGTTTGAATTTATATTATTTATAATTGAGTTGGAGTCGATATTATTTTAAACTAGTGTCCCTTGTCTCCAAACAAGATCCTCTGTTTCATTTGTTGTTTTAAAATAACCACCACACATCAAATGTAAATATAACATCACTAATTAGTATAAGATGTGAAGTAAATATAAGATGAAATATCTATTACTTATATAAAAGTGTGGATGTTTCTTACAAAATATGAATATTGTCTAATATATCCTTATTAAACATTATTATTTAAAGTTATAATAATGATTTATAATTTTCATACTTAAATAATTTTATATTAGATTTCTAATTCAAATCGTAAGATATCCTATTACGATTAGAACTTTATTATATTAGAACTCTAATTTAATTAAAATTTTGAACTCCACGTGGGACCCACCTTCTCTATACTAGTCAAATTAAAATAGAGGATCCAATTCTATCTTGTCCCACCAGATTACCAAGCATGAGACCCGAACCTGACCATTGCCACTCCTAATTGAGATTGTATCAGCAATGAAGCCTGTTAAAAAAAAAAAAAATTAAGGTTGTATCAGCAACGAAGCCTGTTAAAAAAAAGAAATTGTGTTTTCCTAAAATCAATGATGATCACATAAAATATTGAAATTATGAGAACGAATCTTGATCATAATATTTCCAAACATCAAGAAAGAGCGTAATTGGGAGCATGTTAAAACTGGCAAGAAATAAAATAATGTCCATGTAAAACAATTACACAGATCAGCGGCGCACGTTCTTGGATCGCCATCAATCTCTCATTTGAACTGGTTTTTCGATACTAAAATCACTACCTTTTCTCTCTCCTATTCACGTTTCACCAAAATCACTACCCTTTCTCTCTCCTCACTCTCTCTCTCTTACCATCAGGATTGCTTGCCTCCTTCATTACCATCAGGATTCCCCCATCTAAAATTACATCAACCTTTTAAATTATTATTATTTCTATGTATAAATGTGGCCTTTTCTGGCATTGCATGTGCTTTGTATATGCTAAGGAGGGCATCGTTCTCGCTAATCTCCCCCTCTCTCTTTTGATGGAACTTTTCAGGCCCTTTTGATTTCTTTCAAGGTATGGATTCTTCTCTCATTTTCCTTTTTTTTGTTTCTTATTTTCTTGCTGGGATTTTCTTGTCATCATGAGTAAATCTCGTATAGATAGATGTGTTTTTCACTGTGTCTATCAATCTCTCTGCTCTGCTCTGTGTTTCTTTTGTCTCTTGATTTGAATCAAGATTCTCATTTATTTGCATCTGTAGGCTTTGCAAACTGTTTGGTTTTTTTGATCTTCATAAGAGTAGAAGAAGAAATCCGCAATTTGTTAGAAAGTTCAATCATCAAAGATGAGGGGAGCAGTGTTTGTTGCGATTGCGGCCGCCATTGGCAACATGTTGCAAGGATGGGATAATGCCACCATTGCAGGTATACTTTGTTATTGTGTAGTTCATCTAAAAGATCTCTACCTGATCTTAGCTATTTAAACATCACATCAATAGACATTAGTTTTCATGTTTCAAATGTGAGGAAAGATTTGTTTTTATCAACTACTAATCGAAATTCTTGATGTTTTATCATTTAATTCTATGACATTAGTAGATCAATTGGAAGAGATTTGAGTGTTTTATATGTAATGTATCGAAAATCTTGAAAAATGTATATCAAAATGTATATCAAAATGGTTTCAGGATCGGTGCTTTACATCAAAAAAGAATTCAATTTGAGTTCCCAACCTACCATGGAAGGGCTTATTGTTGCAACCTCCCTGATCGGAGCAACGGTTATCACAACATTTTCTGGGCCCGTATCTGATTCACTGGGACGACGTCCAATGCTAATAATCTCATCTATTCTATATTTCCTAAGTGCATTAGTGATGCTATGGGCTCCAAATGTGTATGTGCTCCTATTAGCAAGGCTCTTGGATGGTTTTGGGATTGGTTTAGCTGTCACTCTCGTCCCCGTTTACATATCGGAGACAGCTCCACCAGAAATACGAGGATTACTAAACACTCTTCCTCAGTTCACTGGTTCTGCTGGAATGTTCTTGGCTTACTGCATGGTCTTTGGAATGTCTATGATGGATTCTCCTAGTTGGAGATTGATGCTTGGAGTTCTCTTCATTCCTTCAATCATCTACTTTGCATTGGCCTTGTTTTACTTACCCGAGTCCCCAAGGTGGCTTGTAAGTAAAGGAAAGATGAAAGAGGCCAAGAGAGTTTTGCAACATCTACGTGGACGTGAAGATGTCTCTGGTATATTCATTTTCCAATTTTACAATTGAAACCATCTTTAGGATTCAATGTTTACAATAACTAATCAGTTTGTTATCTTCGTGACAGGTGAAATGGCTTTGTTAGTTGAGGGTCTAGGCATTGGGGGTGAGACCTCTATAGAGGAGTATATAATTGGTCCAGATAACGATCTATCTGGCCACCATGATCACGCGGTGGATAAAGATCGTATCAAACTATACGGGGCTGAAGAGGGTCAATCTTGGATAGCCAAACCAGTGACAGGACAAAGTACTATTGGAATGTCCCGTCATGGGAGTGTGGCCAACCGGAGTATGCTTATGGATCCAATGGTGACTCTCTTTGGAAGTGTTCATGAGAAGCTCCCAGAAATGGGAAGCATGAGAAGCATGCTTTTCTCAGGCAGCATGTTCAATGTAGCAGAACATCACGTTAAAAACGAGCATTGGGATGAAGAAACCTTGCAAAGAGAAGAGGACAATGCATCTGATGCTTCTGGGGCTGAATCCGAGGACCACTTGAGAAGTCCTTTACTTTCCCGTCAGGGTACGCACTCCGAGAAGGACAATCACGGTGAAGTGAGTGGGATGGGAATAGGTGGAGGTTGGCAGCTGGCGTATAGGAAAGACGAGAAAAGATCAGGGGGGCTTAAGAGGATCTTCTTGCACCAAGAGGGTGGTGTTGGATCAAGGCGTGGCTCGATTCTTTCCATTTCTGGTGAGGGGGCCCCAGCCGATGGGGAATTCGTCCATGCAGCTGCTCTTGTTAGTCAATCTGTTCTATGTGCAGACGATATGCATTCGATTGGCACAGCAACTCAGAAGAAACCTCAAGCTGCAGCTAAAGGTTCAACCTGGACGGATCTTTTTGAACCGGGCGTCAAACATGCTCTCGTTGTTGGTGTTGGACTTCAGATTCTTCAGCAGGTAAACATGCTTTCAAATACTATACTATTCCGAAATTGTGATGGACCCATAGATGTGAGTTATCTGATTGATCCTAGTGATACACGACAGTTTTCTGGTATAAACGGAGTTCTGTACTACACTCCTCAAATTCTTGAACAAGCTGGTGTGGGAGTTCTACTCTCCAATTTGGGGCTTCGTTCTGACTCTGCATCCCTTCTCATCAGTGCTCTCACCACATTGTTGATGCTTCCCAGCATTGGTGTTGCAATGAGGCTCATGGATATTGCTGGAAGAAGGTAATGCTCCTAGTTTCGTGGTGGTGAATTTCTTAGCAAATATTGCTTTCAGCTTTTATTCTATGCTTCTTTTGTTAGTCAACTAGTCTCTATATATCTTGGTTCATTCATGAATCTGTCTTGTGAACAAGTAGTAAGAGTTTTCTTCCTAAAAGGTAAGCTGCAGTAACATAGTTTTCGTATAACAAGTAACAAAATGTAGCATGCCCCACCCGAAGCAAAATCAATCAATCGCTCAAGAAGACGTGAAAGATGGGCCGAATTTTACTTCTCCATTTTTTTTCTTGTGCACCACATGGGCGGGTTTCTTTTTTCAATTTACAACCTAAACTTTATTTTGTCACGGTTTTTTTCACTTTGATGTATTTCTTCATGTTGGGTAACCTTAGATACATATTTTTGGGGGCAGAATCTTCCATATGATTATATGTCGCGTGATTGGTCCATCACCATTGTTTACGTGACAATGCGTTCTAGTAGACATATACTCAATATATGTTGATGTTATTTAGTGATTTCCTGAATCTCTTATCCACCACGGTTATAGCTTAATGTGCCTCATTGATGATGTGGCGCAAGGAAAATAGGGTGTTTTTCATGATCATCATGATCTGGAACAGACTCCTCTGCGCCACTTTAGCCACGGGCTCATCAACTTGTGCTTTTTTGACTAAATATACAGCAACATAACCATGTGTGTATTTCATCCACCAGGTGGCTTCTACTCTCAACTTTGCCCGTTCTGATACTGACACTTGTCATGTTAGTCTTCGGAAATGTAGTTAATCTGGGATCAGTGGCCCACGCTGTCATCTCGACTGTTAGTGTGATCATTTACTTCTGCTGCTTTGTGATGGGGTTCGGACCAATCCCCAACATCCTCTGCTCAGAAATATTCCCCACTCGTGTCCGTGGAATCTGCATCGCAATATGTGCACTCACATTTTGGATTTGTGACATCATAGTCACATACTCACTCCCAGTCATGCTCAACTCCATTGGCCTCGCGGGTGTTTTCTCCATCTACGCCATTGTCTGCATCATCGCATGGTTCTTCGTATACCTAAAAGTTCCGGAAACTAAAGGAATGCCACTTGAAGTCATTACAGAGTTCTTCGCCGTGGGAGCCAAACACACTGCGGAAAATGTAAAGAACTGATGTTCAAATCATCATCAAAGGTTTGGTGTTTTTATTCTTTGGTTTTGTTTGTTATTACAACTTACTTTGATCGAAGCGAATGTGCCTCCTCGTCTTAGCTCGACGATCATCTGTAAGGAGATGATGATTGGTTGCAGATAAGATTACAAGTTTAGAAGAATATAACTTCCACCCTTGTGTGCTGATTACATCTTCAGTTTGTGGTTTTGTTACTATATTTAGATACATCTACGCAGATTTTGGTATAAATTTACATTGAGCAGATGATTTCATGGAAACCATTCTTCTATATCCTCTTTATTTTTCTGGATCTTGTCTAATATTGCTGAATTTATTTGTAGTATCTGAGATTGTCCTGTGCAAAATCTTTGCTAAAAAAGTAAAGCTATTAGTTAAATTATATGTTTTAATTATAAATTTATGTGAATTTGATTCAGGCACTATAAAGTATAAACACCCTTTGAGGTTTCTAATAATTGTTTTAAAAATCTAAATGTAAAATTTATAGCTAAAATCTATTTCAAAAATCTAACCATAATGTTAAATAACCGAAATCTATAATATTTTACGACCATGCAATAAATAGTAAGACTATATATATATCCCAAGAGTTAAATCTATGAAAAAATAAATCCTTGCAAAATAGTTAAACAAAAAATCATGGTCCAAATATTTATTGAATATTTTATTCATTTAATTATTAGTAATTTTTGTTATATTTATGTATTAATTATATTCATAATTTCATTCTTAATGCATGCTATATCAAATTCATATCTATTTTAAAATTCATAATTTATTATTTACATTGCATATAGAATTATATCAAATTTGAATTGTTGAATTTCAAAATTGTTTGCATTCAAAATTTTTAATTTTATCAAATATAAATATTTAAAATAACATATTTTAAAAGTTAAAATATCAACATTTTTATTAATATAATTATTAAAAGCAGTATATATTTTATATTTAAATGATATATCATTACATTATGTTATCAACATTAATCTCATATAACAAATCGCGCATTGCGTGGTTGTATTACTAGTATTAAATTATTAATCATGTTGGATTATATTTAATGTTAGATTAGACGATGTATATTACACACAAAACCATAAATATATTTTTTCTTGTATAAATAATATTTTCATTTTTCAAAATTTATTGAGTTTAATTTAGTGTTTTTTATGTCGTGTATTAATTAATTATATTTAAAATTCTATTTATTATAGATTAGTTTGTAAAAAAAGATATGAAAAATTGTACATTTCCTATGTGATACGTGTGATCATTTTTTCATATATACAGAGAATTTTAAATCAAAATTTTATTTATTTATAATTTTTTATTTTTACTTTCTTCTCACGAATGTAACGAATATATTTATTTTTGTAAATTATATAATTGGCTTAGCTCTTTGTTCTTCTTAAACTTTTTTTTTTCACTATAATATTTTATTTTGTTGTGTGAAAATGAGGCAAATTATATATTCGCATTAGTCAACTTAAATTTAATCCTTTATAACATTCTTTTAAAATTCTATTGAATCTCATAATGACTTTGTTAAAAAAAAAAAAAGGAAAAAAATTCGATTTAGAATAAGGTACACATAAATAACGCACCACTAGACTTGTTCATTCATCGGTAATTTTGCAGAGGCTGATTCTTATTTCACTAAATTAAAATTTGATTTAGCGGATAAACAAAAACTTTTATAACTAAACGGAGATATAGAAGAACAAATAAAAGAGAACGAGTTTGGAGATAATAAAAATCAAAGAAATTGATGGAATTGAGCAATAATTCGACATACCAATTAAGCGATGGGCAAATTAATTTGTGCCCAACGGTGGGTATAAGTTCAAATTTGAGATTGTGAAACTATCAATTAAGACAAAAGAATATTATAGCCAATCTGTATAGCAATTTAAATGTTTGAAAAAAAAATCAATTAAAATTTGGCAAAAACTCATATACGTACCCAAAGGTATTATTAGTTTGATATTAGTCATATATTCCTAAGATATTAATTGTATATTTATAAAATATTACTTGTACAAATGAAATAAATGTTTTAATGAAACATATTAATTGTTTACTCATAAGTATTTACTTATACAATTGAAATATATTATTTTGTAAAAAATATTACTTAAATTATTATTTGTTATATGTAAAATATTAGTTGTATTATTTAAAAGTATTAGTATTGGGATTGGGGCACACCATACCACGACACAAAAGCCCTACCCTTAAAATCTATAATTACTTCAAGAGTTTATTATTTTTTTACCTACTAACTTATCGTATCTGACAATTCTGCCAATTAACATTTTGGACCGACAATTTTATTCTTTAATTTTTGAAAATTAAAAAATTTAGGCTAGTTTCAGCCTGAAAGACCAAATTGGGCTTAAATCCCTAATTTCGGGCTATTCAACCAAATTTAGTAATTTTTATAACATTAAAAGTAATACAAGAGTATTAAAAAAAGTTAAAGAAAAATAAAAATAGAATAAGAGTTAAAGAATAAAATTAATAGCCCGAATTCTGCAAATTGGGTTGAATAATTTGAAATTAGGGCTTGATTGTCCAATTTGAGTCTAATTTGGCCATTCGAGTTGAAATTGACTTAACTTTTTTAATTTTCAAAATTAATGGATAAAATTATCATATCTAATAAGTTTCTGGGTAAAAAAATAAAAAATTAATGGGCACAATAAGAAAGAGAGAGTATAAAAAGGCAGAGGCGTCCAACGGTGTGCGTGAAGGACCGAAGGGGGAAAACAGACCGCGTGAGACTTTCACCATTTCTCTGATTGATCACTAAACTGAAAAACCCCTTTCCTTCTTCTTCTCCCTCCAATCCAAAACCCTAGATACCTAATTAACTAATGAAATCAGCATTTTACCCGATATAGTTCTCCAATCTGAACGCCATCAGCACCGCCTCTACAATTCCATTCCCAAAAATTGATGATTTTCCCCGTTTTAACTTAAAATCTTGCTATTTGTTTCTTCCCTGAACCACTGCTTACAAAACCCTAGTTTTCACTCCAGACACGAGGTCTTTAGTTAATTCATTAACCATGAGTCCAGTTCAGAATTTCGAGCAACACTCTCGGCACCTAATAGAGCCCGACATTCGTAAGTGAACTCTCAATTTATTTATCTTTTATTTATATGCTTGAATTTCTCCTTGCATGTGTGTGCTTTGGTGTATTGATTCTGTTTTTCTGCTTTTATTGGGGCAGCAATTCAGTCGAGGCTACAAATGGCGATGGAGGTACGGGACAGTTTGGAGATATGCCATACAGGGGAGTATTTGAACTTCTTGAAGTGCTATTTTCGTTCATTTTCTGCAATTTTACACCATATTACGAAGCCCCAGTTTGTGGATAATCCAGAGCACAAGCTACGGAATATTATAATTGAAATTCTTAATCGCCTACCCCACAGTGAGGTTCTTAGGCCATTTGTTCAGGAGCTTCTCAAAATAGCAATGCACGTGCTCACAACAGACAACGAGGAAAATGGATTAATTTGCATTAGAATTATTTTTGACTTGCTTAGGAACTTCCGACCAAGTTTAGAGACTGAAGTTCAGCCATTTCTAGACTTCGTCTGCAAAATTTACCAGAATTTCAGGGCTACTGTTAGTTACTTCTTTGAGAGTGGGGCTATGATGGCACCCCCACCAGCTCCACCCTCAACCTCTGGGTCCATGGGATCATCTTTAAGTGGTGATGATGTGAAGCCTATTGAAGTTTCTGATCAGATGGGTTCTTCGGGAGCTTATGTTGGAGCTGCAGGGCTGCTTAATCCAAGCACAAGGTCGTTTAAGGTTGTTACGGAGAGTCCACTGGTGGTTATGTTTCTATTTCAGTTGTATGGGCGACTTGTACAGACTAATATTCCGCATCTGTTGCCATTGATGGTGGCAGCAATCTCAGTCCCAGGACCAGAGAAGGTCCCGCCTCATTTGAAGATACATTTTTTTGAGCTGAAGGGATGTCAAGTTAAGGTAAAATTTACTTTTTTTATTGAACTACATCAAAACATGATTGCATTTTTGAATTTTATATAGATTCAATATGTTTAGTTGCTTTAAATTTAAGTTCAACATATAAAGGTTATATTTGACTGTATAAGTATAATGTGATATTACTTCAAGTCTTGAGGATGTTCCTATATAATTATCTTTTACTTGTGATGCTAGTAGACAAGCCATTCACATATGATCTATCCCACATATATCATTTTTGCATCTCAAACTAGTAAAAAAGGAACACACTGCCATTTTTATCACCTCCTTATCATTTGCTTTCACTCAGCTATTTTCTCATTTTTATATGCAGACTGTATCTTTCTTAACTTACCTGTTGAAGAGCTTTGCCGACTATATCAAGCAACATGAAGAAAGCATATGCAAAAGCATTGTGAATCTGCTTGTCACATGCTCTGACTCAGTTTCAATTCGGAAGGTTGGTTTCTCTTGCAACTTTATGTGTGTGTCTTGTTTGCTCTCCTGAAAATTGACCTATGTAAGTTGTCTTTGTCGATTCTAGGAACTATTGGTTGCTCTGAAACATGTTCTTGGGACGGACTTTAAAAGGGGTTTATTTCCTTTAATTGATACACTCTTGGATGAGAGGTATGCTTATCTACTTAACCTGTTATGGAAACATTTTGAGATCTGGACTTCCTTTGTTCTTTTGTTCATTACTGCTTGCTAGATTTTTTTTTTCTGCTGTATGTGACGCGTGATCTTACTTTTTTTTTAGGAAAGTGGGAAAACATCATATTGCACTTATATAGTTTGACTGTCTAGATATGCAGTCGCAGCAGTCCATGAAAGATTCCAGAGTTTATGGCCTGATCTCACATCCTATTGGTTCAGGCCTATCTATATGTATATATTTGCAGTCTTGGCTGTATTATCATGATTTTACTCTTGATTTGTGAGATGTAATAGGTTTTTAGGAGTCGAAATTTGCTTAACTTAGAAGCTAGAACTTTTCAACGTTGTTTACTGAAACAAGTCTACACTGAGGATATGTCTAACTGAAGTTCCTTTGTTGGGTTAACATAAAATATTTCCTACAATCGCATAAATTTCCCAGAGTATAATTTAACTTTGGAATGTGTTCTGCAAATTGACATTAATGGTTTTCAGAAAGTACTGAGGAAAACATCATGGATGCATCTCTTTTCCTGATGATAGAAAGTTTTATTTTTATGTATTAGTATCTTTTTGTTAATTTTTGTTGTGTCTGTGTGTTTGGGGGGTGGGGGTGGAATTAGGTGCTTTATGCAATTGATTTATACATTGTGAAAATGTTATGTAGCTTTATCCTACAATTCTTGGACCTCCAACCCTCTACTGTATCTTTAAATCGTGAAGAAATGCAGAGTATAAAATATGTTTCCGATAATTTTATAAGAATGGTATAAATCCTTATGACTTGAAAAGATTTTTCCTCAATAACCATGGTGAAGGGATCTCTTAAGAGTGGTATGTAGGTGCTTAAAAGTTTAAATATTAAACTTAATCGAGGCCAATCGTCCCTGTTGCATAGTTAATCGAGGTGATTACTGTGGAAAACCACCTGTGATTCTCTATGCCATTTCTTTGCCCTTCTGTGCGTGCCACCACTACCACAAACTAAAAGGACAGGATATTATGCTGAACAGTAATTTTTTTTTTATAAGTGTAGAACAAAGAAAATTCTTTAGGCTTCAGATTTTCATATTTGTCCTAAATAATCACAAGTGAGGATCCTTGTAATTAAGTTTTGGGTAGTGTCTTGTGTGTGGGGCAGTGGGGGAGGCCTGCAACGTTTTTTCCATTTATGTTGTGTCTGATGGAATCAATGTTCTTCAAGTTCATGTGACTTGGTTGGGAATAATATGCCTAACTGAAATGTGTATGGACTCTATCAAAGAAATCTGCAAAGTGGTGCTCACCTACCATTGGTCTATGTTAAACATTCCAGGATTAAATACTTTGTCGACCTTTACATGTTTCTACAATTTTTGATAGCTGGTCTTTACATATTTGATAGGAAACCTGCTTCTTGTAAAAAGGTGTTTGGCTTGATAATCATACATATTCCGAGATCAATAGGGCGTATTAAATATTGTGACCATAATTTCAATCACAACTACAGTAAATCGGAAAGATTAGATTGGTATTCACTGCTCAGATGTTGCTGTCTCTTGCATTGATAAGTTGGAGGTCTAATATATTTTGTCCCATGTTTGCATTTATGGATTATCTGGTGCTCTTTGTGCTGTCCAATTTCAAACTGTTCAATCATGCACATACATAATTCTCACACTCTGGTTATACATTCTGCATTTTGCCTTTTGATCCTCATGAAGTGATGTTTGGACCACACCAGGGTCCTTGTTGGAACCGGCCGAGCATGCTTTGAGACATTGCGTCCTTTGGCCTATAGTCTTTTGGCAGAGATTGTTCATCATGTCAGGGGAGATCTTTCTTTGTCTCAGGTAAAGCAGATCGTCTACTATAACTTGTAAAATTTCTGGAATTTCCCTGCCTTTTGTGTTCTCCTCCATGTCTTTCATTTATTATGTCTTACTAAAAATTAGATTCTTTTTCAATAATGATGTCAGTCTGGTCTACTGATCATTATTTTGCTGAAGCTTCATTATTTATTCTTATGGATAAATGTGTTTGCAGTTATCGCGGATTATCTATCTGTTCTCAAGCAACATGCATGATGCCTCATTGTCCTTGAGCATTCACACCACTTGTGCTCGCTTGATGTTGAATCTGGTATGTCCTCATAACAAGTAATTTTTAGAGGCTATAGAAAATGCACAATTCTTACAAACCATATATATAAATTCTTACAAACAGTATATATATTTTTCTGTGTACTATGAAATATCAATATTGGTTTATTACTTTAAGGTGGAGCCAATATTCGAGAAAGGTGTGGATCAGGCATCAATGGATGAAGCACGAGTTTTATTGGTATGTCCGCTATTAGTGGTCTCATACAACTTCCTGAATAAAAACCTTATGTTGGTGTGATGTTTGTATATTCCTTTAGCTAACTAATGCCACTTATGCTGAAGGGCCGGATATTGGATGCTTTTGTTGGGAAATTTAACACTTTCAAGCGAACTATTCCCCAGGTACTTTGGCTTTACCATTATATATATATATATATATATATATATATATATATTTGTATGGCACACTATTAGTTAAATGGGTATTATGCATCATATGTATAGTTAAAAAATACTTTAATTTCTCGTACTTCTTAAATAATTATCATACTTTATATTAAGTACATGTATTATACATGAAAGGTTTAGTACATGTATTGTACATTTTATATGTAAAAGAGCGGATAGAAACTCTACAACATTTATTTTAATAAAAAAATCAAAATAGTATGAATTTATAGATTTGAATAGAAGTTTTTATAAGCCATAAATAGATATCATATAAATACTAATTAAACATAATAATTTACGAAAATAGTACTTTTTGCTAGCTACTTTACTATTTTTAATATGTTGTGTGACACTATTGAAATTATATTAATCAATTAGTAAATTATCTCCGATATAATTTTCGCATACTAGTATTAACCAGTGCATCTATAAAATACATATTAATAGTTTTCATATTTTTGGCAGTTTCACCATAATTTTTTTCAAAAGATTCAAATTTATTCTGGCATACTAATGCTGAATCTTTCCTATTCTGTACTTAATTGACTAGGGCATTACATTGTTGATGATTAGATTCATCACTTGCAAAAGTAATATTGTTTCCACGTTGTATCCCATAACAAAATATTTTTCCTCATGTGGTTCTTCTCAGAAGTAGTTAGCATGTTCATAATCCAACCGATTGACTTCATTGAGCAATAATTTGTTCATACATTTGCTAAAAATGTAACTGCTACAAACTTCTCAGCAGGAGTGAGCAACAATTGATTATAATTTTGTTCTGTCCTATGAAAGCCATATCATCAGAGAAAGAATATAAATGTGAAAGGGGGGTAGGGGAGGCAAAATCATACTTGATGCCCATTGGTGTTAGCTGATGATGCTTTAAAAAGAAGTGGAAATAATCTGGAAAAGTCAGATGCTTCATGCTCGGCAACTATTCTCTTTCTATCTGTTAAAATTAGTACTTTTTAAATTTCCATGTGCATGCATATATGCATGAATTCTCATCCAGTTTCATGCTGTTTTTTGGCATTGGAAACCCTACCTAGATTGCAATCAGGATGAATAATGTCTTTAACCTTATTTGTTTGTTTGTATGACAGCTGCTGGAAGAGGGAGAGGATGGAAAAGGCCGTTCCACATTGAGGGCAAAACTTGAAGTACCAGTACAGGTAATTCAACACTTCCTAAGGCTCTCTATGCGGCTTCTTTATATGTTGGTGAATCCTTTTCTCCATTTTATTTACTTTATTTCTGATATCTTTTCACTTGACAGCTTGTTAGTTAGATTTGTAGAATTGGTAGCCGGTAGTGGTGTTACTTGATTAAAAACTGCCACTTTCTGAAATATGATTGTGTAATATATTTCCTCGGCTTGTTTTAGAATTGTAGGTTGTAAGTTGACATATTGAATTTGCTCTACTTGATAAAATGTCAAGATAACATTGATCCGTTGTATATGCGGATACATTTTCCTCTTTCCTCTTTAAAGAAAAAACAATGCTAATGTAGTCTCAAATTTAATCTGCTTAGGAGCATTTGCTACTATTTGTTATGTGTCATGATTGTTCCGACTAGAATAGAGGGTTCCTAGACGCTGAAGTTCGTTACTCCCAGAGAGTGTTTCTGCCTGCTTATTTGTATTGTTTCTAGTCTCACTGGGCCACCATTTATAATATTTAGGTTTTGGGTAGTTTCAGGTTGATATCCACTCTAGTCTAATTGTTAATTTCATCTTTTAAAATTCCATAGTGCCTGGAATTGTGAAATTATGATTTTTACTAGAGTGTGATTTTGCAGGTAATACAAAGTTATATTAATGCAAAATAAAAAGCCAATAACAATTGGTAGGCTGTTTTGGCGTTTGAAAATGTGTAACTGCTATGAGTGCCCCTCTAAATTTCCAAAGTGTGGTCTAAATAATGGTTCAGGAAGCAGCATTCCCCTCCTTTTGGGTTAGGGGGGATGGGGTAGGGAAGGGCATCAATTCGTATAGCAACAAGCTTCTATAGCAAGACTGTTAACAGTCAGAATCGGTCTATATGCACTTTAAATTTAATTAAAATTCAAGGGCTTTTTTCTGTGAGAATTCAGTTACATTCTTATTCTCCTATGGGTATTGCTGGTACAATTTTTAGATTGTTTCTTTGTTAAATGGAAAAGAAGTAGCTTCTCTTATATGACGTACCAGAGAATCATTTTCTTTGGCAATTGAAATCTGAACAGTTTAGACTGCTTCATGATCTCTTTGGAGTCTCTCAAATTTTCTTATCATGGGCTTTGTTTTAGCAGGCAGTTCTTAATCTGCCAATGTCAGTTGAGCATTCCAAGGAAGTCAATGACTGTAAGCATCTGATAAAGACCTTAGTTATGGGTAAGGTTCATTAGTCCATTCTTTCAGACGCATGTGCTTTATTAGGTTTTTTATGCAATTCCAGATTTTCAAGTATTCATGTCCATAGGATCTTTCTTATGTCATTACGGCATTATTGCAGGAATGAAGACAATTATCTGGAGCATCACTCATGCACATATACCAAGGTCACAGGTGTGTATGCCACTGAAAGATAGTATTTCATGCAAGGTTTTGCCCGTCTTTACTTGAAAATTCTGATCATATAGGTTTCACCTTCCACACATGGTACCCCACAGCAAGTGCTTGCATCAACGTCATCTGGTTCTTCTATATCACAGCCTTTTAAAGGGATGAGAGAAGAAGAGGTATCATTTTTTCAATATATTTTCTTATCTCATATAGTGTCATGGTCTTTTACTTAATTTTTTGAGTTTGACAGGTCTGCAAAGCCTCGGGTGTTTTGAAGAGTGGTGTGCATTGCTTAGCCTTGTTTAAGGAGAAAGATGAAGAGAGAGAAATGGTCCATTTATTTTCCAATATATTGGCTATCATGGAACCACGGGACTTAATGGACATGTTCTCTTTGTGTATGCCAGAGCTTTTCGAGTGCATGATTACTAACACCCAGCTAGTCCACATCTTTTCTACTCTTCTGCAAGCCCCAAAAGTTTTTCGCCCTTTTGCAGATGTTTTAGTTAATTTTCTCGTGAGCAGCAAACTTGATGTTCTTAAGCATCCTGATTCTCCTGCTGCAAAACAAGTTTTGCATCTCTTCCGCTTCTTATTCAGTGCAGTTGCAAAGGCTTCGTCAGACTGCGAGCGTATCCTTCAACCACATGTGTCTGTGATTATGGAAACTTGCATGAAAAATGCTACTGAGGTTGAGAGACCAATTGCTTATTTGCAACTTCTTCGCACAATGTTTCGTGCTCTTGCTGGTGGCAAATTTGAACTTCTGCTCAGAGACCTGATACCTATGCTACAACCATGCTTAAATATGATGTTAGCTATGCTTGAGGGACCTACTGGGGAGGATATGCGCGAACTTTTATTAGAGCTCTCTTTGACATTGCCTTCACGATTAAGCTCGCTACTCCCCCACCTTCCTCGCCTTATGAAGCCTCTTGTTATGTGTCTCAAGGGAAGTGATGACCTTATAAATCTTGGTTTAAGAACACTTGAGTTTTGGATTGATAGCTTGAATCCCGATTTTCTGGAACCAAGCATGGCAAATGTCATGTCTGAGGTGATTTTGGCACTATGGTCTCATTTAAGACCCGCACCCTACTCTTGGGGTGGCAAATCGTTGCAACTTCTTGGGAAGTTAGGTGGTCGTAACAGACGTTTTCTCAAAGAGCCACTTGCACTTGAATGCAAGGAAAATCCTGAGCATGGGCTTCGATTAATTCTCACATTTGAGCCTTCCACCCCATTTCTGGTGCCACTAGATCGATGTATTAATCTTGCCGTGGCAGCAGTCATGCAAAAGAGTAGCTGTGTCGATGCCTTCTTTCGAAAGCAAGCACTTAAGTTTCTTCGTGTATGCTTGTCATCTCAGTTAAATTTGCCTGGACTTGTTAATGATGATGGATCAACATCTAGACTGCTCTCAACTTGTATAGGTTCTTCAGTTGATCCATCGTGGAGAAGATCTGATACATCTGATATAAAGGTAGGAAAATTATTAATCAACATTTGCATACTTCTTTGCTGTTCCTATTGTGTTTTAAAATATGACATTTTTGGTTCTGCAGTTAACAAGGTGATGAGAAATATAGTGGTCACCACTTTTCCTGCATACTCTGTATTTGTTTTTTGTTCTCTAAGAAATGTTAACTCCATTTGAATTATCAAGTTTTCGTTTTACATAGCTTATGTGGTCCTGAATTGGTTCTCCTGCAAGAATCTAAAGAATCTGCTCTTTCTTGGTTAATACCTTAGTTAGTTTGACTTGATTTCGAGAGCAATTTTTACAAGTATTAGTAACTTCTTGACATAGGTTGCAGTTAATGGTACAAAACTCCAAATGCAATGATATTACTGCAATTGAACCATATATTTTATTTTTAATGTAGGCTGACTTAGGTGTCAAGACGAAGACCCAGCTTATGGCTGAGAAATCTGTTTTTAAGATTCTCTTGATGACAATAATTGCTGCAAGTGTGGAAACTGAGTTACATGAACCTAAGGATGAGTATGTCACCCACATATGTCGGCATTTTGCTATTATATTCCATGTTGAGAGTCCAGTTGCTCAGAGTTCAATTTCTTCGTCATCAGTTGGTGGACCCGTACTTCCATCCAATTCCAACATGGGTTCAAAGTTGAAGCATAATACTTCTTTGAAAGAGTTGGATCCTTTGATCTTTTTGGATGCTTTGGTAGAAGTACTGGCAGATGAAAATAGGCTGCATGCAAAAGCTGCATTGAATGCATTGAATATCTTCGCTGAGACTCTACTGTTCCTTGCTAACTCTAAGCATTCTGATGTGCTTATGTCTAGAGGAGGTCCTAGTACTCCTATGATTGTCTCCAGCCCCTCAATGAGCCCTGTATATTCACCTCCTCCTAGCATTCGTGTTCCTTGTTTTGAGCAACTTTTACCCCGACTTTTACATTGTTGCTATGGAAGTACCTGGCAAGCGCAAATGGGGGGAGTTATGGGCCTTGGTGCTTTGATTGGAAAGGTCACCGTTGACATTTTATGTCAATTCCAAGTACGTGTTGTTCGGGGATTAGTATATGTTCTTAAAAGACTTCCTACATATGCTACTAAAGAGCAGGAAGAGACAAGTCAGGTGCTTACACAAGTTCTTCGCGTGGTGAATAATGTTGATGAAGCAAACAGTGAAGCACGTAGGCAAAGTTTTCAAGGTGTTGTTGAGTATTTGGCTTCAGAATTATTTAATGCTAACTCTTCTATAAATGTGAGAAGGATTGTGCAATCTTCTTTGGCACTTCTGGCTAGTAGGACTGGGAGCGAGGTTTCTGAGTTACTTGAACCTTTGCACCAGACTCTGCTGCAGCCCCTTATCATGAGGCCACTGCGGTCTAAGACTGTTGAACAACAGGTGAGCTTGGATTCTTGAGAAAGTGGGTTTCACATATATTGTTGCTTAATCCTTTCAATTTTGCAGGTTGGCACGGTAACTGCTCTGAATTTCTGCCTAGCTTTGAGGCCTCCGCTTCTTAAGTTAACTCCAGAGCTCATTAATTTTTTGCAAGAAGCTTTGCAAATAGCAGAGGCTGATGAAACTGTGTGGGCTGTGAAATATATGAACCCTAAAGTGGCTACATCTTTGAATAAACTACGGACTGCTTGCATTGAACTTTTATGTACTGCCATGGCATGGGCGGACTTTAAAACTCAAAATCACTCTGATTTGCGAGCAAAAGTAATTTCCATGTTCTTCAAGTCCTTGACGAGTAGAAGTCCAGAAATTGTAGCTGTTGCTAAGGAAGGTCTGCGTCAGGTTCGTTGAGTTTACCCTTTTCATGTTGTATTGCAATTCTTGCATCTTCTGCAAGAAAGTTGTTTTTTGTCTACAAGTTGCACAATGTAAAGTGATGGTATTTGGTTAATCATGTCGTATTGTTGATTTGCTCACTTTATCTGAATTTAAGGTTTGGTGTTATAGAGAATTTATCCTGGCTGCAATTATTGTTGGTCGAGTTCTAGAGTTCTAGTTTAGTTTTTGTATACGTGGGGCATGCTCACATGATATTTTTCTTTTTATGTTGCATGTGGATTGCGAACTCAAGAAGATATGGAAAGACATTTTAGGGTTAAAAGTGCACACACACACACACAAAAGTGGGGTTTATGAATTGGAGAACATCTGTGGTCATAGCTAAAAAGTGGATAAACAATTAGAAGGAATAGTAAATTGAAGGGTGAATTCCCAAGATATGTGCAGCCAGCCCCCTCAACCTATTATTGGTTATTCTTTATCTTTTCCAGTCCACTTTCTGTAGTATAATTCTATTTGCTGTTTTAGTTAGTTCCAGTCTGTTGCTTTTTTTTTTTTTGTTTAGTGTTTTTTTATTTTGGGTTCCTTTTATTTCTTCAATAGTTCAATGATTTAATCGATATTTTTTGTCTTACCTCTGTTGTGGAAGATGTGCCATTACCCATTTACATTGTAAATCCCATTATTAGAGACTTCTGATCCTTTACCGTATTGTACCTTTTTGCATTATTGCACGAGTGGTGATTTTTGTTTGAACTTAAATTGAATTAATTTGCTTTGTAAGCTTGAGCTGGATCTTTGATTTCTTATAGACAATCTTGTGCCTAAATTTGACATATTCTCTCTTCCAACATCAAATGTGTAATGAGTTGACGTCAGATGCTTAATTCACTAATTATGTAATCTCATTTAATATTCCTGTGATGCATTCCTTTTTTTATTGTCAACTACCATCTTTTAGGTTATTCTACAGCAAAGGATGCCGAAAGAACTACTGCAGAGCAGCTTGAGGCCTATATTAGTTAATTTGGCACACACCAAAAATCTCAGCATGCCTCTTTTGCAAGGTCTTGCTCGGCTGCTTGAACTTCTGTCCAACTGGTTCAATGTTACCTTAGGTGGTAAATTGTTGGAACATCTTAAGAAATGGCTGGAACCTGAAAAACTTGCACAGAGTCAGAAGTCTTGGAAGGCTGGTGAGGAACCTAAAATAGCTGCTGGTGAGTGGTACATGGTCTTCATGATCCTTATTCTAGCTACATACGGTAGAACACACAACACAATATGAGCTTACTAATGTGTTATATTGATTCTATTTGAATATTTTGCAGCTATCATAGAGCTCTTCCACTTGCTTCCATCTGCAGCTGGGAAGTTTCTTGATGAACTTGTTACTTTAACTATTGATTTGGAAGCTGCCCTTCCACCTGGTCAATTTTATAGTGAGATCAACAGTCCATATCGCTTGCCACTCACTAAATTTCTTAACCGTTATCCCACAGCTGCTGTTGATTATTTTCTGACTCGGTTAAGCCAACCCAAGTACTTCAGGAGGTAATCTTAAGATAGATCTCAAGCCTGTCCTAGTCTGTTGTTTGCCAGAAGGTTTTTTTCTTGATGCTTTTCATTTCTTACTATGCAGGTTCATGTATATTATTCAATCAGATGGTGGCCAACCATTGAGAGAAGAACTTGCAAAGTCCCCCGAAAAGATAATAGCCAGTGCATTTCCTGAATTTTCACAAAAAACTGAGGCGACTCAGGGATCTGCCAATCTTTCTGCTCCCTTAGTGGGTGATGAAAGTCTAGTCATACCTAAATCTGAAGATTCTGCTCAATTGGTAACCAGCTCTGTGACTACATCAGATGCTTATTTCCAGGGTCTCGCTCTGGTTAAAACACTTGTTAAATTGATGCCTGGTTGGTTGCAAAGCAACCGTGTCATTTTTGATACGTTGGTTCTGTTGTGGAAGTCTCCAGCAAGAATATCTCGTTTACAAAATGAGCAGGAATTGAACTTAATGCAAGTGAGTCAAATAATTCTCTGTTTCTGTGCTATTGGATTTTTATGTATTTTCTTGAAAAGCATGTTTTGTTCGTTAAAAATAAACTTGCTCTGTTTGGTTTCTTATCCATGTGTTTCCCTGCTCTGTTAATTTATTCTCAATTATGTATCATTTCCTTATTCCTGTTTTTTTTGTGCTTGTGCTACTATACTATTCATGTGGATCCTCAGGAGTTTTACATGATCTTAGTTGTATTACACAACAGGTAATGATACTGTTATGTTTCATTTATTACTAGCAAATGGCCCATCCCTTCTTGTTCTCAGAGCATCTTGGAGAAACCAAACTTCTTGTTTCGTCAGGAGGAAAAACCTCAGAATCTCTTGTATTACCTCTTAGTATTCTATTAGGAGAAGATGATCGAGATTCAACTGTTTCATGTTTATGTTTTGGAAAAATATTTCTCCATAAATATTTTGAATTTGGTGTCATAAGATTCCTTGAAGACAGGGACCTAGAAGGGCTAGAAAACACTTTAAATTAAGTATTTCTACTTGCACTATGATTTAGCCACCCAATTATATAGACCTAATTCTAAGATGAGAGCACAAAAGCTGCGGAAAGGAACTAACACATTGCCCTACACAAAATACCAACTATATCAGCAGATTAGGAAACCCTGAAAGGAACATCATGTCAAAAGCATTCAAAATATATCTCCATGATTTTCTAGTTTTCTTGACCTGAATTTAGTACATGCTGTAAAAAGAGATCTATGGTTTATTTAGGTAATCTAATGGGGAAACAAGACTATGCATGATAGATTATTGAGAAATAAATAAATAAATAAATGATGCATGATTATCATTATTGAGAGACAAAGTTTGGTTAGATGAACCTCAGTACCAAGCATGCCATTATGGTTTTATGAATTTTATGTCAAGTCTGTTTGAAATTAGTGAAAGGCACCTTAAACAGCATCAAAGATAATAGTAATTAATTAAATATTTCTAACAAACTGTGGTTTATGGGTTGTTAGTGAATATTTGGTCATTTACACAAAATCAAGTGACTACTAGGGTAGATGGTTAGGATCAGACTGAAATCACCAAAATAATAAGCTATCCACTAGATTTGAGATAATCTGCAATCACTATATTCATGGAGTTCTTTCCCTATATTTTTATGGAGAGCATTGTATCCAACAGAATGAAACAATGTCATTTTTCTATGAGCCTTATAGTATATGGAATTCGTTCCCCAAATCTTTCAAGGAATCTGGGTCTTCCAAAGCCTCTCCTTCTGCAATATCGTTTCTTTCTTCTCTTGCCATTTGGTATGATTTTATCTTATTTTATATGCTAGTCCTCAAGAACAGTATACCATTTTATTATATGTTTCACAATCTACTGGAAGCTGTCTTATCTTAAATTCGGTTATTCAAGCTCAGATGATATTTTTGGAGTTTAAAATTATTATTGTTGTCCTTGGAAGTGATATAGGATGAAAAAGATTGGTAGTTATTGCGAGTAGTTCAGCTACTTCTTGGACCTATAAATTTATATTTCCTAGCTTACGGACTGCTGAAAGTAATAAATATGTGCAGGTGAAAGAAAGCAAGTGGCTTGTCAAATGTTTTCTTAACTACTTGCGTCATGACAGAATGGAGGTTAATGTATTGTTTGATATTCTTGCCATCTTCCTGTATCGGACTCGCATAGACTTTACTTTCCTGAAGGAGTTCTATATCATTGAGGTGGGTGTTTTGTGGTGTTTACAGTTGTTATATTGAACATAATTATCTGTTTCCTGTCATTTCAATTTTATAGGTTCTCTTATAACAATTGGCATCCTCTAATCTAGGTTGCAGAGGGCTATCCACCTAACTTGAAGAAAACCCTGTTACTTCATTTTCTGAACCTGTTTCAGCAAAAACAGTTGAGCCATGATCACATGGTAATTGTTATGCAAATGCTCATTCTCCCGATGTTAGCTCATGCTTTTCAGAATGGCCAAACTTGGGAAGTAATTGATGCAGCTACAATCAAGACAGTCGTGGACAAACTGCTCGATCCCCCGGAAGAGGTTCGTTTGGTTTTTATATTTGATTTGTTGGCTTTTTGGTTTTTCATGATTTAAGCCTCAGTTTATCTATTTTGGCATTTAATGGAATTTCAGACAGTAATTGAATTTGAAGTTGAAATTTGGAAATGTTCAGTAGGCCTGGACTTAGAAGCCCCTCAATTATTTCAAGCAGCCTTTCCTCCTGGTCTGATCAACGCATTGTCTCCTTCTATCCCCCTCATTTTCTCTGCATTCATCAATAGTCCATTCAGCTGGGATGCTCAGTGCACTCATGACCAGTGCCTGATTCCACTGCATCACAGCCCCTCTTGCTGTTTGTACTGTTTCATAATACATGTATACATCTACTAGATAGATGCATATGTGCATTAAAAGATGTGTTGTATATGTGGAGTCTTCAGCTTCGGTTTGGAGGAAATGCTATTGTAAGTGGATTTAGCAGCGTGGAAGCTTTGTTTTGTTGCAGTATTAGGAAGGAGGGTGGGGTTCTGGGATGGAGTAATAGAAGCATTTCTCAGGTGGGCTAGTAATGAGAGAGATGGTTTAGAAAGACTGAGTTCTAAGGAATTGATCTATCTTTTGAAATTTCCTATCAAGCCCATCATATATCCCTCTTTTTTTATTCGATGAATCATATATCCCAATTTTAATTCATATGTATTGCGTGAATGTTTTTTGTTGGAAGTTTGCAATCATGTAAAATAACACTATTCAAACACATATTGGTATTGCTGTTAGTAAGATGACCCTAACATAGCTCTTGAATATTTTGATTCATTTATGATTGGGTAATGTGTTTGACCTCACTTTTATGTTCCTAGATATCTGCGGACTATGATGAACCCCTCAGGATTGAGCTTCTGCAGCTTGCCACGCTGCTTCTCAAGTATCTTCAGAACGACCTTGTTCATCATCGTAAGGAACTTATCAAATTTGGCTGGAATCATCTCAAGCGTGAAGATAGTGCTAGTAAGCAGTGGGCTTTTGTCAATGTTTGCCACTTCTTGGAGGCATATCAAGCTCCAGAGAAAATTATTCTGCAGGTTCTTGTACAAGTTTCTATGCACTCTTTAAATGATGTCCTGGTGTCTTCAGTTGTGCTTTGTGTATGAAACAGTGGAACTGTCGTGTATCCTAAAGTGTCTTGACATGTTCATGTATCTTCATATAGTAGTTCGAAAGTTGAAAACATGACTTATATGATTTGGAACTTATATTATTTATGGTAGTAATTAAAAAAAAAATAGTGTTGCCTTTAAAATGTGGAGTGGTTTGCTTCAGTTCTCATTCTTTCTAATACATTGTTTTTCTCGTTAAGGTGTTTATATTTTCTTTGTTTTGTTCTGTCATTCTTTTCTCTAAAAGACCTTTAAATTATACCAGTCGCTTGTAATTATTTTCATGAGTTTTGCTCTAATACAAATTGGAACTGCTGCTGGTTGTGCTTGATCATGAACTTCCGTGGGTGACAGATTCAAGTAGATTACTAGCCTGAATTAATTTGTTTTCAGTGCCTGCAAGCAAAATTTTGGTGTTGTATGCGAGCACTTCCCTACCAGTATGGAGCTTCTAAGATATTTAGCCAACCTACTGTGCAACTTATTTTAATAAGATAACTCACTTTGCTGTGCTCATGTGTTTTTCACTTCATCCTATTCTCGATTTTATTTACAACCTGAAGCTGCAGGTATTTGTTGCGCTTCTAAGGACTTGCCAGCAAGAGAACAGAATGTTAGTCAAACAAGCGCTTGATATTCTCATGCCAGCACTTCCGCGAAGATTGCCACTTGGTGATTCGCGTATGCCTATATGGATACGTTATACAAAGAAAATTTTAGTAGAGGAAGGTCACTCAATTCCTAACCTTATTCACATATTCCAGCTTATTGTCCGCCACAAAGATCTTTTCTACAGCTGTAGGGCCCAGTTTGTCCCTCAGATGGTAAATTCTCTTAGTCGCCTTGGGCTACCTTATAATACTACAGCAGAAAATAGACGTCTTGCTATTGAACTTGCTGGATTGGTCGTCAATTGGGAAAAACAAAGACAAAGTGATTTGTTGAAAGGGACTAATAATGATGGTACCGGTCAGAGTAATGATGGAGTCAATCTTACCTCGGCTGGTGGGGATTCTAAGCTTTCTGTTGATGGATCTTCTTTTTCTGATGATTCAAGCAAGAGAATAAAGGTTGAACCCGGTTTGCAATCTCTGTGTGTCATGTCACCTGGAGGTGCCTCATCAATACCGAACATTGAAACTCCTGGATCTGCTGGAGGACAACCTGATGAAGAATTCAAGCCTAATGCGGCAATGGAAGAGATGATCATCAATTTTCTTATACGAGTATGTTTCATAATTCATCTGATATATAATGTATATTATTAGTGCATACACACCCCGTTATATCAACAAGTGAATTTACTTAAGCAATTCCTTTATGATTTTCACTTTCTTTGAGTGCAGAACATTTTTGTTTTTGATATGCGACTCCTGTCTTAGTTATGATATTTTATTAATGTGCCATACCTGCATGACTTTTGTTGGTTTTCAGAAAATATTTCTTGATTTAGTTTTACCCTTTCTTTCTCTGAATTGGTTGGTTTGGTGACAGTTTCATTTTTCTTGAGATGTGCTTTATCAAAAATTGTGATATAGTGTTAGCTTTCTATTCTCTGCTTATTATACTTCCAAGCCTTTTCCATAACTGAGGAAGTTAGAATTCCAAATCTAGTATAAAAATAAGAACAATGGAAGTGAAGTTTTATCAGTTCCGTGTTCAGTATTTTCCTGTTGTGTACAATGTCACATTCATTATCAGTCATGACTCTTGAGCAGTTATTTTAGTTTTGCTTTGATTTTTTCTTATGCAGGTAGCTCTAGTAATAGAACCCAAAGATAAGGAGGCAAGTCTTATGTACAAGCAGGCTTTGGAACTTCTATCACAAGCTTTGGAAGTGTGGCCAAATGCTAATGTCAAATTCAATTATTTGGAGAAACTGCTTAGCAGTACTCCATCATCTCAATCAAAGGACCCATCTACTGCCCTATCCCAGGGTCTAGATGTGATGAACAAGGTTCTTGAAAAACAACCCCATTTGTTTGTGAGAAATAATATCAACCAGATTTCCCAAGTATGTGTTGTTATAGAATCTGTTTTCGTTGTGTACCTTCATCCCATGCACGACATTACAGTTTTTTTTTTCTTTTTTGACAGATTCTTGAACCTTGTTTCAAGTTTAAGATGCTCGATGCTGGAAATTCTTTGTGCTCCCTGCTAAAGATGGTTTCTGCTGCATTTCCTCCTGAAGCAGTCAATACACCACAAGAAGTGAAGATGCTTTATCAAAAAGTGGAGGAGCTTGTACAAAAGCATCTTGCTGTTGTTGCTGCCCCTCAGACTACGGGAGAGGATAATTCTGCTAGCATGATTAGTTTTGTGCTTCATGTTATTAAATCCTTGGCAGAGGTGCATAAAAACCTTGTTGACCCTTTCAATTTGGTCCGCGTGCTTCAGCGGCTTGCTCGGGACATGGGATTATCAAGTGGTACTTATACAAGACAGGTATGTTTCTTCTTCCAACTAGCAGAATTGGATATACTTTACTTGTTTAGTTCGGATGTGTTTCAGCTGACACCCTACACTATTGAATGATTTCATAGCTCTGTTCTGAGCATAGAGCCATACACTTTCTGCTTAACATCTCTTAGAGTTAATAGAAACTGCTGGTTAATCTAGTTTGATGTTCTTAAAATCCCTTGTTGCATTTCATGATTTTGGTAGTTTGTACCGCATCTTCTCATGCTTCTTAGACCAAGGGTTTATTTGCTTGTCCAGGGTCAAAGAATGGATCCAGATTCTGCTGTCACTTCCTCTCGTCAAGGTGCTGATGTTGGAGTTGTCATTGAAAATTTGAAATCTGTGTTGAGACTTATCACTGAAAGAGTCATGACCGTACCTGATTGTAAAAGATCTGTAACTCAAATTCTGAACTCCTTGCTATCTGAGAAGGGTACCGATTCTTCTGTGCTTCTCTGCATTCTAGACTTAATAAAGGGTTGGGTTGAAGATGATTTTGGTAAACCTGGAACTCCTGTTGCATCTAGTACTTTTCTTACTCCCAAGGAAGTTGTCTCTTTGCTCCAGAAGCTCTCACAAGTTGATAAGCAGAACTTTTCTTCTAGCACTGCAGAAGAATGGGACCAGAAGTATCTTGAACTTCTCTATGGGCTTTGTGCTGACTCCAATAAGTAATTATATTCCCGGTATCTATCTTCCTTAAAACCCCTTGATACATGTACAATATATTAACCTAGTTGCTTTTGCAGATATCCTCTAACGCTACGTCAAGAAGTGTTTCAGAAAGTAGAGCGACAGTATCTACTGGGTTTACGTGCAAAAGATCCTGTAGTGCGGATGAAATTCTTTGGTCTTTATCATGAATCACTTGGGAAAACATTGTTTACAAGGCTTCAGTATATCATTCAAATTCAGGATTGGGAAGCATTGAGTGATGTCTTCTGGCTTAAACAGGGACTTGATCTTCTTTTGGCTATATTAGTTGAGGACAAACCTATAACCCTGGCTCCAAACTCTGCAAAGATCCGACCTGTGCTGGTATCAAGTGCAGCTCCTGATTCCACAGGTGTGCAGCCAATGGCTACTGATAATCCAGAACCCTCCGAGGAAGCTCCTCTAACACTTGATAGCCTTGTCTTGAAGCATGCTCATTTTCTTAATGAAACAAGCAAACTTAAGGTACTCTTTCTTATGTTTTTATTTTGGAATTAAAGCTGGTTTATTCCTTTATTATCAGTGATGAAAGACCCTATTGACCTGTAATGTGAATCAGGCGACGATGCTTCACTTGTAAATGTCATTTTGCGTTCCCATTATGACATCTAACATCATGCTGCCATAAAATTTAGTTTTTAAACTTATGATGTTTCTTTTCTTAAGACACCAAGTTAGCTCTGGTACTTAGAAGTTGATGTAGTGTTTCTTTTCTTTGTTTTTTTGTGTGCGCTTTTGGATGTAGGATTTAATGAACACTTCTATGGATTGTCATTCTCCTTCCTAATGTGGTTAATAATTGCTTGCAATCTATTTTCATGCTGCAGGTTAAAGATCTTATTATCCCACTGAGAGAGTTGGCCCATACAGATGCAAATGTTGCCTATCATTTGTGGGTTTTGGTCTTTCCTATTGTTTGGGTGACCTTGCATAAAGAAGAGCAGGTCGCACTAGCTAAGCCGATGATTGCTCTTTTATCAAAAGATTACCACAAGAAGCAGCAAGCACAGCGACCAAATGTCGTGCAAGCTCTTTTGGAAGGGCTTCAGTTAAGTCATCCACAGCCACGGATGCCTAGTGAGCTAATCAAATACATTGGAAAGACTTATAATGCATGGCATATTGCACTAGGACTGCTTGAAAGTCATGTAATGTTGTTCTTGAATGACACAAAGTGTTCCGAATCTCTGGCTGAGCTTTACCGATTACTCAATGAGGAGGATATGAGGTGTGGCTTGTGGATGAAACGTTCAATTACAGCAGAAACTAGGGCTGGTCTTTCACTTGTTCAGCATGGGTATTGGCAAAGGGCACAAAGCCTTTTTTATCAGGCTATGGTCAAAGCAACCCAAGGCACTTACAACAATACTGTTCCAAAAGCTGAGATGTGCCTTTGGGAAGAGCAGTGGCTGCAATGTGCTACTCAATTAAGTCAATGGGATGCTCTTTCCGATTTTGGGAAACTTGTTGAGAATTATGAGATACTACTTGATAGTCTCTGGAAACAGCCTGATTGGGCATATCTAAAAGATCAAGTTATTCCAAAGGCTCAATTAGAAGAAACTCCAAAACTTCGTATCATTCAGGCATATTTTGCACTTCATGAAAAGAATACGAATGGGGTTCCAGAAGCTGAAAACATAGTGGGAAAAGGTGTTGATCTAGCTTTGGAACAGTGGTGGCAATTGCCTGAAATGTCTGTTCATGCTAGAATGCCTCTTTTGCAGCAGTTTCAGCAACTGGTGGAAGTCCAAGAATCGGCCAGGATTATAGTGGATATTGCAAATGGTAACAAAGTTACAGGAAATTCTGTTGGTGGTGTTCATGGTGGCTTATATGCAGATCTCAAGGATATTCTTGAGACATGGAGATTGAGAACTCCAAATGAATGGGACAATATGTCTGTTTGGTATGATTTGCTTCAATGGAGAAATGAGATGTACAATGCTGTTATAGAGGCATTTAAGGATTTTGGCAATACCAATTCACAACTTCATCATCTTGGTTTCCGAGACAAGGCATGGAATGTAAATAAGCTTGCTCACATTTCTCGTAAGCATGGCTTATATGATGTTTGTGTTTCTATACTGGAAAAGATGTATGGTCACTCCACAATGGAAGTTCAGGTGCGGTGGACTTGTGCCTTCATATTTTTTAATATTTTATTCCCACGAGTGCTACCATGAATCCTACTCCAGATCTCCTGTCTACATTTTCTTTTTTTTTAGAAAAAAAATTGTTTGCTGGAGTGTGGAGAAATAGTGGCGAAGGTGGTATAAAACGAATGCATGGTTTTGCTGTTTCTGTTTTTATTTGTTTAAAATACATTGTTGTTCATTCGTCTGCAGGAAGCTTTTGTTAAAATAAGAGAACAAGCTAAAGCATACTTGGAAATGAAAGGAGAGCTAACTAGTGGTCTTAACTTGATTAATAGTACCAATCTGGAATACTTTCCTGTCAAACACAAGGCTGAAATATTTCGCCTTAAAGGTGACTTCCTGCTGAAGCTTAGTGACTGTGAAGGTGCCAACCTTGCATATTCAAATGCTATCACCCTCTTCAAGAACTTGCCTAAAGGATGGATTAGTTGGGGAAATTATTGTGACATGGTATGACAACCATGCCTGGTTTCGCAAATCTCTGTTCCTAATAATACTGGTACTTATTCTTCTCTTTCTGTACAGGCCTACAGGGAAACTCATGAAGAGGTCTGGTTGGAGTATGCAGTGAGCTGCTTTCTTCAGGGAATCAAATTTGGCATTCCAAATTCGAGAAGTCACCTGGCCCGGGTTTTATATCTTCTCAGCTTTGATACTCCCAATGAGCCTGTGGGGAGGGCATTTGATAAGTACTTAGAGCAAATACCTCATTGGGTTTGGCTTTCTTGGATTCCCCAGCTACTTCTATCTCTACAAAGGACTGAAGCTCCTCACTGCAAACTTGTTTTGCTTAAAGTTGCAACTGTATATCCTCAGGTAGATATCGTTTACAATCTGATCATGATTCCATTTTCACACATTGATCTTGATGTTAATACCATCTCCTTCGACATTGTAGGCATTGTATTACTGGCTTCGCACGTATTTGCTTGAACGGCGTGATGTTGCTAATAAATCTGAATATGGTAGAATGGCAATGGCTCAGCAAAGGATGCAGCAAAACGTCTCTGGTGTTGGTGCAGCTGGTTCTATTGGATTGCCTGATGGAAGTGCAAGAGTGGCTGTTCAGGGTGGGGGCAATCTGGTCTCAGAAAATCAACTTCATCAGGGAGCTCAATCTGCTGGAAGTATTGGGTCGCATGATGGGAGTGGCTCTCAGCAAGAAACTGATAGGTCAGGTGCTGCTGAAAGTAGCATGCCTCCTGGAAATGACCCATCATTACATCCAAGTTCATCCAACAATGAAGGAGGACAGAATGCATTGAGGCGAAATGGTGCAATGGGATTGGTTGCGTCTGCTGCTAGTGCTTTTGATGCTGCTAAGGACATAATGGAGACACTTAGAAGCAAACACACCAATCTTGCTAGTGAACTTGAGGTAATTTGTCTCGTATTTCTGTGTTATGCAATTTATTTGGTCATTTATAGTACATGCTATCCATTTCTTTTCATTCTTCAGTTAAATAGGCTATTCAGAAAATATACTTTCTCCATCCCAAAAATAGGAATCCTGTTACTAAAACTTTTTTTTTTTTTTCTTTTCTGACCAAAAGAAGTCTCTTGTTCAAAAATGAAAGTTATTATTAATTGAAATTTCTATAATGCCCTTATAACAAAGTGCTTACGAGTAGTACGTATATATTTTGTATAAATGGAGGGGCCTAAGTGAGAATTGATAGTTTAATAAAGGTTGTACCTTCATCAGTTGACCACAAATAAAAAGTTGGTACCTTGCAAAAACAGAACTCTCTTATGGACAGAGGGAGTCATATTGTATTCTATTTAGTTTACTTGCAAGTTCACATTTCTTCGTTTTGAGACTTTGGATTGAAATTACATGGTTCTGCTAGGCTGCTCTGAAGAAATTTGACTTTTCTTAGAATGGCTTGATTTTCTTACATTGTGGCAACTCATTTTGTCTGCAGATTCTACTCACCGAAATCGGCTCAAAGTTTGTTACATTGCCGGAGGAGAGACTGCTGGCTGTAGTCAATGCGTTGCTTCATCGCTGTTACAAGTACCCAACTGCAACTACAGCAGAAGTTCCCCAGTCTCTAAAAAAAGAGCTTTCTGGTGTCTGTAGAGCTTGCTTTTCAGCAGATGCCGTGAACAAACATGTTGAATTCGTGAGAGAATACAAGCAGGATTTTGAGCGGGACCTTGATCCAGAAAGTACTGCTACATTCCCAGCTACCCTTGCTGATCTAACAGAAAGATTAAAGCACTGGAAAAATATTCTTCAGAGCAATGTTGAAGATCGGTTTCCAGCTGTTCTGAAGTTGGAGGATGAAAGCAGGGTATTGCGAGATTTCCATGTTGTTGATGTGGAAGTTCCAGGACAATATTTTGCTGATCAGGTATATCTTTTGAATTTGTAAACTTCATGATTTAATGTTTAGCTGGACTTTCCTTATTAATTGATGATGGGCTTTCCATATTAATCTATGATTACTCTCCAACCCTAAATAAATACATGGTTGAATTAGTCGCCACCTCTTCCAAGCGGCCAACTTGGATCTTTTTCTCTTTTGTAAAATAAATGAACGAAATGGTATTGTATTAATACTACTTTTTAACTTTTATTACATTAGATACATGTTCATTATCAATTTATAATTTATGCACTAGCAAATGTTGAAGTGGAATGCTAGAAATAACACCAAAAAAAAAAAAAAAAAAAAAAAAAAAACTATCCTGAATCCTCCCGCTTTCCGCCTAGCAATTTTTGCAACATTAAATAAATATCAACGTATTTGTGTTTGATTTGCCACATTCTTGGGATTTGAGTAGCAATAGGTATATATAGATTGAGAATTGGATCTGCATTCTGAAATCTAATCTCATTCCTCAAACTGTGGATTTTGTCGTTAATACTTCAAATTGTATTTATTTAATCATCCCCCTGTTTGATTTCAGGAAGTGGCACCTGATCATACAGTGAAGTTAGATAGGGTGGGAGCTGACATTCCAATTGTTAGAAGGCATGGTAGCAGTTTTCGGCGTTTGACTCTGATGGGTTCTGATGGCTCTCAGCGCCATTTTATAGTTCAAACATCTTTGACTCCAAATGCTAGAAGTGATGAAAGAATCCTGCAACTCTTCCGCATAATGAACCGAATGTTTGATAAGCATAAGGAATCCAGACGTCGCCACATTTGCATTCATACCCCAATAATCATTCCTGTTTGGTCACAGGTAATAAATTTGTTTCTAGGAGATGTATGTTTTGCTTTTCGCTGTTGGATAATTCCATTTTGAGTTAAGTTACTTGGTAAAATCTCATTCTCCAAAAATTTCTTAGTGGAAATAGTTATTTCAATGTATTAATGGGGTTGTGTGGCATTCTCTATAAGAAAGCTTCTTAGAGCTTCGCTTACATGCATAGACAGACTCTGTTAGGCTGAAAGTGACCTTTTTCTTGCCCTCATTTTTATTGTTACTTGTGTTTAGGTGCGAATGGTTGAAGATGATCTGATGTACAGCACCTTCCTTGAGGTGTATGAGAATCATTGTGCTAGAAACGACCGAGAGGCAGACTTGCCGATTACTTATTTCAAAGAGCAACTAAACCAAGCCATATGCGGCCAGATATCACCTGAAGCTGTGGTAGATCTTCGTCTCCAAGCATACAACGATATCACAAAAAATATCGTGACAGAGAGCATTTTCTCTCAGTACATGTATAAAACTTTGTTAAATGGAAACCATACATGGGCATTCAAAAAACAGTTTGCGGTCCAGTTAGCTCTCTCAAGCTTTGTGTCCTTCATGCTGCAAATCGGAGGAAGGTCCCCAAACAAGATTCTATTTGCCAAGAACACAGGAAAAATATTTCAGACAGATTTTCATCCAGCATATGATGCCAATGGAATGATCGAGTTTAACGAGCCAGTGCCTTTCCGATTGACGAGGAATCTACAGGCATTTTTCTCTCACTTTGGTGTGGAGGGCCTTATCGTTTCTGCAATGTGCGCAGCTGCACAGGCTGTGGTTTCGCCTAAAGTAAGTTACCACTTGCAGATGCATTAATCTTCAGCTTATTAGTAATTAAGTAAACTATCGCTAACAATGATGATCAATGATTGTAAAACTCCCCATTGCAGCAAAGTCAGCATTTGTGGCATCATTTAGCGATGTTTTTCCGTGATGAGTTAATCTCTTGGTCTTGGAGAAGACCCCTCGGGATGCCTCTGGCTCCTATTGGAGGCGGTGGTTTGAATAACGTTGACCTCAAACAGAAAGTCACTACAAATGTCGAGCATGTGATAGGCCGGATCAATAGCATCGCCCCACAGTACATCTCCGAAGAGGTATGCTTTAGGGGTGTGGTTCACAGCAATGTTATATACTCATAAAATATCGATCCTTACTGCCTAGGAATCTTGTTTCTTGTTAATTTTACATGCTCGTTAGGACCCCTCGTTCTCGCTGACTATGGTATTCATTGTGTAATAGGAGGAAAATGGTGTGGATCCACCACAATCAGTGCAGAGGGGTGTTGCTGAGTTGGTTGATGCTGCCCTCACTCCCAGAAACTTGTGCATGATGGATCCGACGTGGCACCCTTGGTTTTAATGTGTTCTTTGAATGATCACCATATATATAACTTCATCTTGTAGATAGTGATTAGGAGTGAGGAGTGTAGGCTGATGATATTTTCGGACTTAATGTTGCAATGCTAAGCTGTAAATATAGTTCTTGATTAATCTTCATTTCTTTTTCCGTCCATTCTCGCAAGAGTTGAAACCCCACACTTAAGTTTCAATCAGTTAAGCTTGAAAACTAAGACTACTGTGAAAAATGACATTATCTCTTCACTAAATAATTGGAAAAAGACAAACTTTATTATGACCATTCCTCGGATTCCTTATAGATAAACCTTATATATAATGATCATAATTACACTATTATAAGAACTCAAACGAAATATATGATCTCTACCAAGATTTGTTCGAAGTACTACACTACATGGACTTATCATTTTTTTCTATAACGAAAAATAGAGTTTAAAAACTGCAATATGATTTGAAACATTACACTCTTCGCAATTTTTTTTTTCTTGGATTGCAACCTAATTTTCTGATATTTTACATGTCTTCATTTTTTATTCAAAACACCAAAGAGATATCAAAAAAAAAAACTATTCAAGCTCAATATTGAGTAAAAATTAAATGAAAATTTTGTTTTTTGTTGGAAAATGTGAAAATGGATGCAATTTGAGGAAAAAAAAAAACAGATTAAATTGATAAAGTTGTTTTTTTTATTTCATGATTTGACACAAAAAATTGTGAACTTTTTTGGATGCAATTTGAGGAAAAAAAATAAACAGATTAAATTGATAAAGTTGTTTTTTTGATTTGACACAAAAAATTTATAGTCATTAATAAAAAAAAAAAAAAAAAAGGTGCGCGCAATAAAGAATGAAATCATTTGTGGGAATGAAATTGATGATTATGATTATGATTATGATATGTTTGAAATCAACAGAATATTTATGATACTCTTCTATAGAGAGAAACAGAAAGAGACTGATTTTGATTCAAATTATAAATCATCAGTAATGAGAATTTCTGTAACAATAATCCACAACGCAGGTGAACCGAAAAACATAAAAGTAATTATCAAGAAAACAGCCTGAGACCAAAAACAAGCATTGTGTCACAAGAAAGACACCATTAAAATTCATATCATCACCTTCTATTCCTAATCCTGAGTGAATCTCAGATGCTTCCCTTTAGGCATTGGCAACCCTTTCAAACGCAACACCCCTTCTTCCTCCTCTTTCTCAATCTCATCATCACTGTTATACACAAACCTAATGTGTTTCCCACTAAATACAGGCCCTTCAACACTGATCTTGCTTATCCCCTCACAAATCTCATCAAGCATCCCATCATCATCATCATCATCTTCTTCTTCATCATCATAGTAATAGTCCTCATCTTCATCATCGTATACGTCCTCAAAATAGCCCTCGGCTTCTTCTTCTTCGTCGTCTCGATTGCTGCTTGCATTCACCTGAATAGACCATACTGATGCATCATCATCATCAGTTGGGACCTTGGCATTATCAGTGCCTCCATAGACCACTCCTTGATAAGTCAACACAGATGAGCACTCTGATGAATCAGACTTCTCTGAGAAATCCAAAAGCAATGATCTTGTGACCACAGTTTCAGACTCCACACTCCCTTGTTTCTTCTTCTCATCAACCATCTCATCAAACATCTATACACAACAAAATCAAATCTTTAAAACTTGAGCAAATTATATTCAAATCTCAGTTGACCAAAACACTACTTCCAGAGCACTAAACAAACCTGTGGAATCAGAAACTTCTCACTAACCGGAGTGACAGAAGGCAAAGCATCATTATTTCCAGAGAGGCCCAAGACTTGGGGGGTGTTAGCAGGGGTAGGGGCAAGAAGATTAATAGGGGAATTAGCAAGGCCTTGAAGATTAAACAAAGGCCTATTTTCAAGAGTGATCTTGGAGAGCTCTGCTTCTTCTTCAACTTTCTGCAAAAGGGTTTTCACTTGGCCTCTCAACAGAGCCTCACCAGAGCCAGGGGTTCGAGTGAACAAACCTTGATTGTTCACTCTTTTCTTCGACAAAGCCGATGATGGGGTCTTCAGACTCCCCATTGCAAGCCCAACAATCGGTGAATCATTCGTTATATCGATCAGCGCAGATCGATCTTGCTGCTGCCTTTTCCTTGTTTTTTCAGAATCATCAACTTTCTCTACAAGGAAAAAAGAAAAAGTAAGAACACTAAAAAACAATAAAATCTTGAAACACTCAGTTTTAGGGTTAAGAAAGAGCGTTGGGACATACTCGATAACATTAGGCTGGTGTTGCTAGTAGAAGAAGCCATAGTTTGTGATCTTGTTACTCTTCTTGTGGATGAAGGGGTTTCCATTGAAACAAACGCAGAAAAGGATTCAAATTCTTGATATGGGTCGCCGGAGAAACCAGAATTTTGTGATCGCCGGCGGTGGAGAGAGAGAACGAGATAGATTGGATAGAATAGGAGATATTGATAACGAATGTGGAGATTGAAAGGTTTTATAGAGGGATTATGGAAAAATATTTAGAAAGTTAATGGTTTTGGAACGGGTAATATGACCGTTAGAGCGTGTTCCAGGCGGCGGAAACTAGCCGTTGGGATTTGAACGGACGCAGAGTTTCGTTTAGCCCATTTGTTATTGGGCTTCAGCCCAGCCCAACTTTCAAGTGAAATCTCAGATATTATTCACTGCTTGATAACGAAAATGGTATAAAATATGCAAAATTAAAGAAAATTTTAGAAATAACATTATTAGGTAACATAAGATCCTCTATTCCACGGATTAGGTCAAGTAGTACGCTGGATTCTTCGATTCTTTTTTATTTTATTTTAAATATTAGATGCATGTTAGAAATATAACAAGGATCTTGTTATTGTATACTATGCAATAAAATATGATTAATTACATTAAAAAAAACATCAATTTTATGTCAGTTTCATTTACAAGATCATATTTGAAAATTAACACCACAAATCACTAAATATATAGACGGACATTTTGGATTCCAAAATATGAACCCAGAATTTGTGTATCTATCCTAGTAGTTCATGTATGAAAAAAAAAATTAATGAAAGTTCGAAATTTATGTATCTATCCTAGTCTAATGTCCATGTATGGAAAAAAAATTAATGAAAGTTGGATGAGTAAATATTTCATCTCTTCTATTTCTATAGAAAATAGTGATTTGTAGTATCATAGCCATATCTTATAAGTTCTAATGATAATTATGTTTATTAATGGTTTAGACATAAACCATTTTAATTAACTTATTTAGGAAATAAGTTTAATTAGGTTCATGGGCCAAACAAATAGGCTTGTTCAAATTATGTTCCAACTAGGATGGGCTCGGGCCTAGATCAAGGAAGGTAAGGATTGGTCTAGGGCTCAAAAGGACCAGAATACCCTTGGCAGGGATATATATTGACCTCAACCTATAGTCATTCCAAATCCAAATTTGATAGGTTGGATCTATTTTAGTATCTATTCCGATACACATTTCAAATATGTATGGCTCGAATCAATAAACGAGTGTAAATAGAACGATGATATACAATCTCAATTTTGATTGAATTTACCATAATAAACCAATGAAAGAAATAGTGTACTAATTTATTTCATGAGAATAACCACCACTAGTTTTCAAAGGAGAAAAAAAATATTTGGTTACTAATATAGTAAGATCTCAAAAATAAACTCCAATGAGTAAGTCTCTTGTGAGACCGTCTCACAAAATTTTAATACATTGTGTGAGACGGGTCAATCCACAACCCAATTACCCACCATCCAAATCCTACAATTCACATATTGTTTGTGGGTGATGGAGCTCCATCTCACGAAAGCTATCCGTGAGACCGTCTCATATGAATTTCTGTGAACTCCAATAGCAAATAAAAGCACCGTGAGACCAACTTAACATGAAAATGCTAGCATAATAAGGGAGCATATAATTCAATAGACTAATGATTTCTTCAGAGTTGGAACTTTGAAACTTTTTCACTATTTGTTTGTCATAATTCTTTCGAATGACAAAACGAAATGACCTTAAATGGAAAAGAAACGAAATGACCTTAAATGGAAAAGAAAATGAGCTATAGTTATCACAAATAAAAATAGATGAAAGAAAATAACTCAAAAATTTTGTTAATAAGCTCAGTATGAAATAGTATAGTAGTAATACACTTCCTATGTCTCAATTTCCTCTTTCAAGTATCTTTACCTAACCCCAAACAAACTTTCATTATAGAATTACTATTTGATCTGAATTCACATGAGATCTTTTATTCTATCTATATTTCTCATATTTCAAATTAATCACTACATATCACATGTATTACATGATATTATTAATTAACATGTTTCACATCACATGTTTAGCATTAGATAAACCTCATACAATACTGTTCTAGCCCTATTATATCACCAGTAATGAAATATAGTGCAACAAAAATCTCAATTGTCCCAAATCCAACGTGGCAGGTCATGTGAGTGTTACTACCAGACAAGCTAGTGTAATGCATATGAATCCAACTGAGTTTAGGTACAGTCTTCGTTAGGCAATTAATAGTCACAATTGACAAGTGGCATGATTGAATAAGACATGTGAAATATAGTATCATATATTTATATCAAGTCAAATCCCAGTCTTCTACTTTTAATTATTTAAAATAAATTCTTTTGTATTCATATATGTATAATTATTATCCAATGTTGCCAGGTCGGCACTCTAGTAAATTATCTGAACAATTACGAATATTCTTTCTTTGAAAAAAAAATTGATAAAAGGAAAAGGAAGTATAAAAGGGGGTTGCAGCTGTCACAAGTGTGAACACTTCTCGTGTCAAAGTTACAACCAATTTTTTTAATTAATATTTGAATACGGATAGAACTTATTAAACACACCTCATTTCTAGTATTTTTATATCCTTCATTTGTATAGAAATAGGGTATGTTTAGTAAATTTTGAGGTGTGGATAGCCGCATCCTTAATATTTTTAGTTTAAACAAATATTTGTATTAAGAAAATCGTGGTGTATATTACTGTTAAACTATTATTTATTAATTTTTTTTACATATAATGTGTATACTTCTATGCATATAAAATAATAAAAGTTCGCCATAAAATAATAAGAAGCCTAAGAATTGAGTTGCACGTTTAGGATTCTTTAGCAATAATTTTGTTCGGACAAATATATGAGGTCAAATAAGTTCTAAATTGTCATATGCATAATCTATTCATTATTACTTTTTATTTCAATAATTAATCCATAGAATATAAATTAATGTATTAGTACAATTTCAGATTTATAGACGTACATTTCATCATAGTGAAAATATTTTATAACTCTTTAAGTAAAATTTTAATATTCATTCACATTTAATTTAATGAAGTGAATCAGCTTACAATTTATAATTTATATATAAATGGCTTCGGTGACCATAATACCCTAATTAATAAAAGAGATTTCATTTTTACTATAAATGATAGTTTTGTTATTTTTCTACCACAATTCATGAAAATGAATAAAATTATCATTCTTCTAAAAGTAATCATTGTGCACTCAATAACTTAACGATTTTCATATAATCCTATCTCACGTATAGGACTATTATCTTACGTATAAATAGCATCACCAATCTATTCAAACTTATTAATTGAATCCACACTTATTCGAGATATGTAGTTAGGTTTAAATATGTTATGAACAATTAATAGAGGATGGGGTGTACTACTCATTCAAAGTGGTCCTAATTTCTAAATTCTAATACCTTCATGTGGTAGGTTAGATTTTAATATTTCATAAATTTTCCATTTTCTTTTTTGTTTATTTATTTGTTTTTAATGTTAGAAAAACATATTTTTTAGGGTGGGAATAAAGGCACCCTACCCTTTTCTAAGCACAACCCAATTAAAAATATTTTAATTAAAAAAATTGAAAATACCAATTTTACCCTTTAAGAACAGTTTCGTTCGGTCTTGGTTGGTCGTACACATAGAAGAGTATTCGGCCACCTTGGCCGAACATATAGAAGCACATTCGGCCATCTTGGTTGAACACATAATAGTACGTTCGGCCATTATGGCCAAACGAAAATAGTAGAACAAACCTAAAGGGTAAAATTGATATTATTTATTTTTTAAAATTTTTTAATTGAAAAATGTAGGAATTGGGGTGTGCTTAGAAAGCAGTGGGGTGCCTTTAGTGTCACGCCCCGTTTTCATACTTTAAATTATCAGAGTTTGCTTTTTGGAGTGTAGGAAGAAAGGGAAAAAGAAAAAAAAAGTACTTTTTAAAACTTACAGATATAATAAACGAGTAAAGATTCAATACAACGTTTGAATAAAAGAAAGAAACATATTATTATTATTATTTTTTAAGTTACAGATGAAGGAAAACGAGTAGAGTTTAAAAAGACATACAGATCAGAAACAACGAAAAAACAAATATATCATACGATTTCTTTACATATTCAAATCCATCGGCAAAACGCAGGAAGAAAACCTTTAGATCTTAGCAGCAGAAAAATAACAGGATCCATCAAAAGTGAACATCATAGTTTTACAAATGTGAAATGTTTAAACTCTCGTTTCAGCAACAAGCTTTTGAAAGGCAAAAGAGAAACATGATAGGGCACCTCCCTCACCGCGCGTCTTAATTCTCATCATTTTCTGTAGTGTGAATACAGATATGGGGTGAGTGCGTTTGAATACACTCATGGAAGTAATTTTCATTTTCAAAGTGTTGTAAACAGTTAAACTAATTAATCGTGTATCAGCACATCAAGTAATCACAACACATAATATGCATTGCACTTAACATCATATAGGTACGGGTATTCCTCGTCTTACCCTATGAACTGTTTCAGTACCGTTGGTGCCTTTTACGGATCACTAGTCCCTCCGTGATGATCGTGGACTTTCGTCCTCGTATGACATATATTATCGTATGCATGAACATATAAAATATAGCACATAACCCAAGGCACGTAAAGTTCAACAATTCATAATGATCATTAGCAATTCAGTAACATCGACTTACATGCATACATGTGTCTATCATCATTATACAATAAATATAGAAACAATAGGGCGATTAAGATTTATAAGTTACCCCTACCTATTTAGGTGGTGTTTTTCCTCGTGACTGAACTCTAAATCTACGATCGTTCCTAAATGTGAAGGTCTACACATGCAAACGTGTTTTATTAGTTCCTTGTTATGATAATTACATATTTTATTAAAAGAACTCTCTCGAAAGGGAAGCTTCAAAGAAAAAGGATCGAAAGAAGTTTTAGAGGTCATGAGGTCGAAGAGGGATCAATAAGGATTTGATAGGCGAGAGAAAGAGTTAAAACGGACGAGAAACGAGTTAATACAGAGCTTTTAAAGATGCAAGGGCATTTTCGTAAATTCTGCATGAGGGTTGACTTTGACCAGGGGCGTTTTAGTAAAAATAGAGAACTTTTGGGGTCTTTTTGATATTTTTAAAACCTTGAAGGTTGAAACGTAATTTTTGAAAGTTTTGGGGGTCAAAACATAATTTTTGAAAGTTCGAGGGCTAAAACGAGATTTTGAGGAAGTTTAGGGACTAAATCGTAAATACACTAAAAATCTAGGGTTTGCACCCAGGTCCCTGAACTTCCGAAATTTGCAACCAAGCCCCTGTCTCCCACCCACCTCTTCCACGCCATTGCCACCGCCGAGAACCCCACGCTGGCAACACCTCGTAGCCGGAAACCACACACCATCACACACACATTGGCCGGCGCACCCGTGCCGACCACCACGACTCACGGTGGTGCTGGAAGCGCCGCCCACTCACACACACATGCACAACTGCAGCGGCACACCGCCAACCGCAGCGACTCTGACCGCGGCAGCACGATGAGGCGCCGCCCCAACCAACACACACACACACACACCCATCGGCGACGGCAGTAGGAGGACCGGCGAGAAAAAAAATCGGGAAGAGAGAGAGAGGAAAGTGAGGAGAGAGAGAAGGGGGTTGCCGAAACTTTGACCGGCCGTTACCGGTGGAGAAGACGGCCAATAGGAAATCCAAGCCTAGATTCGTGATGGGCTCGGCGAGAGCTTCGATTTGGTGTATTAATCGATCAAAAACGGAGAAGAAGAGGGGAAAAGAGGAAGAGAGAGAAAACAACGAGGAGAGAGAAAGTGTCGCGACTTCTCCGGCCGATCTACGGCGGTGGCAGCATCGGACGGATGATCCGAGCCCAGATCTAGAACGGGCTCGGCGAGGGCTACGATTTGATGTAAAAAGTGTTCGAAAAGAGGGGAGGTAGGGTGGCACCGGCGGCGGCACGGCGGCGCTTCGGCCAGTCGTGCCGGAAAACTTAGAGAGAGAGAGAATTTACCCTTGTTAATTGTGTCCCAATGTGATCCAAAGTGTTCCATTTTCACGATTTTATACCACGTTGGCCACGGGCCCTTATTAGTTTGTTCTTTAACATATTTTCGTTTGGTTTTCGGCTACGATTCCTTTTAACAAATTATGATCTATGCTTGTAATTTAATTATGCATCCGATTAATTAGTCATACACTATTTCGTTTTTCTGAAAGACACGTAATTAAAAACAAACAATTAGGGGTTTAGTTATTTAATTAGCCGATATGCATCGTTTTATCTTAGGCGTTATATTTAGTCCTACCCATTTTTTTATGAGTGATACTCTTATAAAACTGTCTCACAAATTTTTATTGCATTGCGTGAAACGGGTCGACCCACAATCCAATCACCTACAACTCAAACCCTACAATTCACATATTATTTGTACATAATAGAGCTTCATGATTCATTTTATAATAACTATCCGTAAGACCGTCTCAAATGAGTTTTTGTAATTTTTTATTCAATTTAAATGTTACTTAATTTATGACGAAAATTCTAAAAGATATTTGAAAAATACGAGTAACAAACAAGTATCACAATTATGGTTTGGGTCAGGTTGCTTATTGCCAATGAAATACCTATTTTAATGTATAACAAATTGAAAATTTTATTACTTTCGTGATTTACTTGTAATTAGTTATAACAAATTTTAAATAATGGAAAAAAAAAAAAAAAAAAAAAAGAGGATCGAAGTACGTATAAGAGAAAATCAATGTCTTACAAAAAGATTTTACATTCCTTCAAAAAAAAAAAAAATTCTTCTGTGAAATATGACTTGATAACTTGGATGAAAGGAATGTATCAATGGTTTAATGTAGTAGAATATTCAATCAATCTCAATTGGATACCTCTAAATATGTATAAAGATATGTATATTATAACTTCATCGAATATACAAATCAAGTACGTAAGATACTTTAGAACACAACCCATCCCGTAACGAAAAATCCCTATGCCCGATTATTTAAATGTGTTGAAATTCTCTATATATTTCTTTCATTTGAGTCTGGTATTAAATTATATATTGGGTTCAAAGTAAAATATCATCCCTAGAACATATCATTGGATTAGTGCAAATACCATATATTTATATTATATATATATACACACACATATATATCTCGATAATTTCGACACAGTCACAAATTTTATTTAAATATTAGTAAGGCCGTCAAGTAGGACAAAAAATAATCATTCAAAATTACTGGTCAACTGCAGCAAGCAATTGTGATTTATTTGGGTATCATCATATTTTTATTTTTATTTTTGAAGGGATTTTTTTTTTCTTGGACGCGTCCAATTTTTTTTTTTCAAATTTATTGAATCAGTTAGTATGGCATAACGAAAGAAGAAATAGTAAATGCGACTAATAACGATATTTAATTTGATAAAAATAATAATTTATCATATGTAAACCGGACGACAATTGTTACAACAATTTTCTAAATCAAAAACCTATACAAATTTAAAGCCATTAGAATAAAAGAATCCCATTTTATATATATATATATATATATATATATATATATATATATATATATAACAACCATATTCTTATGAATAAACTGGTGATACATCCGACCCCCTCATGAATATCTGATGAAAAAAATTAAATAAACAGAATTGAAAAACTCTAAAATGACTTAATATTTTGATCGAACACCAGACTCCATTTTAAGGGTGAAGAAAATTCCATAGATGAGTTTGAAAATTTCATAAATTAATTATTGTAAATACGATTAGGTATTGACTAGATTAAGGTTTAAAGTTGCTTGACTGCTGTTTTGAATCTGATTTGCATTATAATCAAGCTTAATTTAAAAAATTAGCAAACACATTCATTTACTTTGAAAGTCTTACTTTAATATACAATAATCAAAAACAATTTTTGGCTGGGAATTGGTATAGCTTAATTTACTGATTTATGTTATACAAAATGGATATTCACTTCTGAGATTAGGAGAAAGATGCCTTTTAAAAATAAATAAATAAATTTCATTATGGAGAAAGATGCTTGAATAATATTAATGAAATACGAACTAAAATAAGTAGAGTAGATGACACGAATTTGGTTTTCGCCTTTTTCTATAATTTAAAATTATGACATGGTATTTAATTATTAATTTTTTTTAATTATAACGAATATATAGTTATAAATGTACAGTAAAAAGTGATCATGATCATCTATTGTGCTTAAAAGTTAAAACCATTAAATCATCTCAATTGTATGTCAAAGAAAGAAAGAAAGATTTATATATAACACCATAAATAAAATTATTATGAGTTGATAATTAAGTAATGAGAAGAAAAATAACTATAGTTAATTAGTTTTATTATTCTTAACCAATTCAGATATATGTGTAAAATAAATAATTTTATTATGTCGGTCAATTAATAAAATTAATTAGTCATGAGTAATTAAGTAGAAGACAAAGAATGGAAAAAAAAAAGTGTAAGACAAGAAAGAAGACTTTTTTCTTTTTTGTTGTCCCCAATCATAGAGTACGCTAATGAAAGATGTACAAAGAGAAATAATTAACCCAATTAAAAAAAAATTAAATAAAAATAATTCAAAGACTCTGTCAACTATATGTCCACAGTTTTAAGTAGTGACTGCTGAAAAAGAATTCTCAGCTTTTCATTTCACACGAGGTACTTTAAAATGTGAATATTTGACTAATTCAACATTATCATGTTCTTTTTTTTCCCTATATATGAACTATGTATATCATGTCTATAATGAAAACTACATTTGATAATAAAAAAAGTTTTGGAATAAAGCACACGTCAAATTGAAGAAGAATAAGTATTCTATATTATATTTGTCTTAAAATTTAGTTTGATGAATTGAAATATCTTTTAACACTAAATGTATGTGGTCCATTTGTGTATACTTAATTAATATGACAACAAATTAATTTTCATAAATATGTAAGTTCTTATATGTTTTATTTTTTGATTCATTAATCCTTATCATATGATTAATTCCAAAAGTTATAGCTTCTTTCTCTGTCTTTTAACTACACAAAATCATAAAAATGAGTTCATATAATGTACGTCAAGTCTTTATCAACAACAATCTAAAGTAATAATTCATAATTTGCACTCGTTTTGGTTTTTGCAATTAAATAAATCAAATCTGGCCACAGAATCACGTTAGCACCCACTTTACGAAGTACTTTCAGAGCATGATGGAGTTTTATAATAATTTGTTTGTCCATTAACAACATTTAACATTATTACATAGAAAAAGTCAATTTAATTTATTTTGACGTGATTTTATCTGATTTTTTTTTTTTTTGAGCGTAGGTTTTATCTAAATTTAAGATTAAATGATTGCATCTTATGACTAAATATATCACATTTTATTACATGACTGGTATGTTTAATGGAATTACATAGGAATTTAATTAATGTATAGTTTAAATGAAATTTTTGTATATATTGACCAAATTATCTTTCAATATAACATTACTTTAATAAACATATGGATTCAATATATCACTAATTTTATATTATTTTAGTAAAAGTTTTATATTAGAGCTTAGAAATACTCATAAAATGTTAGATGGAACTTGTACATCTTGTATAGTATTTCTTATTTAATGGTACTCAAGATGTTAGATTCTTTAATTGTAAAATAAATCATTTTCCTAAAATTAATAATATAAAAATATTTACAGAAAACTAAATTATTTAAATTAAATTATTAGTAGCAAATAACTTTTTGCCAAACAATAACTTAGAATTTCTTATATTTACCTAAGAAAACCAAACTTTAATCACACTATCATAGTAGTCATCCATCCCCCAAATTCAAAATGGTGGAGTGCAAGAAACCAAATTATGTTTATATCATAATTTATTTCACTAATATATATTATATGTACGATAGTAAATAATATTATCTACGTAACATATATATACATATATATATATATATCACAAAAACTCCTGTGCACTAGGTGCATGAATCTAAAATCCATGCAATCCGAGTCGATCCGACCCGAATCCGCAAATTTCTATTTTTTTTTTTAAAAAAAATTCCAAATTTTTGTTTTGACCTTTATATTATAAATGTGTGACCTTTATGTACAAACATATTTGTATCTTTATGTTTGTAACTTAGAAAAAAAAATAAAGATTTTCAACACAATTTGTATTGTATACCTTTATGTGATATCAATGTGACATTTATGTTATATTATGTCACCTTTATGTACAAATATTCTGACCTTTATGTAATATATAAAAGTGCATAAATGTCAGAATATTTGTACTTAAAGGTGACATGATATAATATAAAGGTCACATTGATATCACATAAAGGTATACAGTTCAAATTATGTTGAAAATCTTCATTTTTTCTAAGTTATAGTACATAAAGGTTATGAAAGTTGTACATAAAGGTCACACATTTATAACATAAAAGTCACACTAATACAACATAAAGGTAACAACCTGAAAAAAAAAAGTTAAATTCAAAAACACGCAGATTCGGATCAAAACTAGGTCGACCCGGATTGCATGTACACCAAGTGCACACAAGACCATCTCTCTATATATATATCGATAAATTGAGATTAGAGATAAGCATGATAATAAATAGAACAACTAAATTACCTAATAACAAACATCTATATTATAATCTCTCCTCCAATTTAGATTACACAAACTATGTTTCAAGGCTAAAAATATTGACTAGTTCCAAGTACTATCCAGATTTCATTTTTATTTTTTCCTTTCTTTTTTCGTCACTTAACCATCTTTCTTCACTTAACCATATAAGTTGTACCCCTTTGTTTTTTTTGCACTTTACCATTTATAACATGACATTAGTGGTGAATATTATGCTATCATGTGCTAAACTTTTGCTATTTTGGGTATGATTTCATATTTTTAATATGATCAATTGAAGAAAAAAAAAAAAAAAAAAAATATATATATATATATATATATATATATGAAACTCTATCGACTTTAAAGCTAAGAGAATGACATTGACATTTTAAAATTTAAAGTCTCTGCTATCAATTTTCCTTTTTTTTTTCTAAGCTGATACTTCTTCTTCATCATCGTTTTCAATGTAAAATATTTTTTTATACAATCTATAAATCACAAGATCTAAGTTTTTCGATAATATATCACACCTTCATGAAATATTGTGTTGTAGATGGTAATGTGAAGAAAAAATATGGTGGATAGTTATGTGTAAAAACTAGATAATTTATGGTGGTCAAGTGAGGGTGGAAAAGGAAAAAAACGTTATGTGACAAAGTAATAAAAAAAAAAAAAAATCCATATTATTTGGATGACCTACATTTTCTTTTAAATTCATTTAATTAAAAAACATATGAGTAAGTCTCATGTACATGAGATTTTATGTAAAACAAAAGTCATATGATTTAATAAAAACGGATTAACACGATCAATATAATTTCACATATACAATCCCAAATAAATATGCATATACAATCCCAAATTGAATACTTCCAAATTCAGATTTTGGTGTGTACATATTATGATGGATGAATACTTCCAAATTGAAATTGCTTCGTTGCTGTCTCTTGTAAACTACGATCCCAATTATATATAAAAATGTGTATTTTAAAAACAAGAAGTAAGGGACACGCATTTCCCATAATTTTTAATAATTATATTCAAACGTAATCGTACTATGACGAACGATAGATTATCTCGTAAGAAATGTGCAAAAATTATATTGGTAAAGATTATTTCATATTTTATTTTAAAAAATATTATTTCATATTTATGTCATTATATATTTGTATTCGATTTTATTAATTCTAATATTAGTTTTCTGAAAATAACTATTATATCTTGGTAGTCTGTATATCTTATGTGTACCTTTTGATATTATCTTGCATACAATTTTGTAGTATATCAATCTAATATTTTATGAATAGAATTTTTATAAGATCGTTTTATCGAAAATTTCATGTAACAGAGAGTTCACGAAATAATAATAATAATCAATAATAAAAAAATTGATTATGAAAATAGGATTGGATTATGGAAAATAGATTATAGAGATTTTTTTTCTTTTTTGTCCTCTAAGTTTATCTCAATGAATATTTCATCATTTATCTTTCACATTTGATTCTTATCTTCTATGTTTAAGAATTGCCATTCTTTTTTTACCTCTTATATGTTACAACAAGTAACTTTTTATTTTTTTTAATTAAAATTCTTCTCTAACACCAAAAACAATTTTTTTTTTAAATTAGAAAACACTAAATTCATATCAATAATTAAAAATAAACTTTTTTTTATTATTATGTGGCCCAAATTATTAATATTAATAATTAATAACAAAACTTCAACCTACATATCGAGTGAAAAATAATTTTATTTATTTATTAATATTAATATAGACATGTTTGATGAAGAATACAAATTTATGATAAAAAAAAATAGTGTGTTCTCAATTAAAAAAATGGTGTTAAACTTAAATTTGAATTAAAATAAATAGTTATTTGCTATAGCATGTTAGAGACTATAAGTGATATTCTTAAAATATCGATGAGTAAAAATTAAAAGATGAAATATATGATAAAAAATTCAATAAAATAAATTTAAAAGATTAAAAAAAAAAAAAAAATTCCCACAGATCATGTAATATGGATCATTTCAAACAGTGTGAACTGCAAAATGACATTTTATTATTTATATCACCGTAATATAGACTTTTCGCCTTCCTCCCAATAATCTGGAACAAGTTGAGCAAAACACACTTAAAATGGGAAAATTCAGTCTGACTCCAAAAGTCCCAGTATTTTCTAACTTGCCCCTCTCAATCTCAATTGCAAAATCAACATTTTACTCCCCAAATGATTTTGCAATTACAGAAATTATATTTAGACTCCGTTTTTTTTTTCAATTGAATTTAATTAATGATGTAACAAGTAGAATTTAACTTGTAGCTACTAAGATTAAAAATCACTAAAAACTGATAAATCAAATACAAAAGTACGTGTAGGAGCAGAAACTGCTTATTCGGGCTCGTAAACACAAAACCTCCGATTCCAATTGAAATGTTTAGGACTTCATAAAATTTTCTCTTTCTTATTATATGTTAAATCAGACCAAAAAGAAAAAAAAATGGTAATCTTTTTTAGAAATCGAATGGATTTGATCTTATACATAGGCGCCTGTTGAAGAATGAGCCGGCGACTCATAGGCAGTGGCTGGGTTAAGGGAAGAATGATTCAATGTAAGAAAAATTTGATATCTATAAATAATTTTGCTTGTTTTTTTCTATTGTTTGATACGTTGAAATTGATCAAAAATTTGAATCGATATCTATAAATAATTTTACTTGTTTCTTTATATTGTTTGATACGTTGAAATTGATCAAAAAATTTCAATTCAAAGCGTATCATGCTGGAATTGCCATTTTTTCTGATCCTTCGAGAAAAAGATTCATTCTCTTCATAAAAAATTGGAGGTAGAACCAATAAAGATTTCTTTTCAAAAGCAATTTCTGTAATAGCGGTGAGCGAAATGGGAGCAACCTAAATCATGAAAACGGATTTGTGGGAGAGCAATACAAAATTATATGTATCGGCGAGGTTAATTTGGAAAACTAGCAGGGATATGTGAGAACAAACTATTTTGATTGGAAACATTCCTGTAATGAATTCCCCGGGCCTTTTCCAGTTTGTTAAAGTTAACATTGAGTAGGTTTCCCACATCAAGAATCAATCTAATTAAGTCCAACAATTATTAGGAAATAATCGAGTTAGAATTGTAGTCCTGGGTGCAATCCCTTTAATAAACCCCAACATAGTCGATGAATATTGTCTCTACTGATGTTAAAGAATCGGAAAAAGTCAAAAATAATGCAACCTTACATATATTATGTTTTTTGACCTTGGTCAGTTTTGAAAAAAAAAAATGCTAATGTGTTCATCTGTTGAATGTGGTTATAAAATTGACCAAACATAAAAAAATATACTACATATATAAAATTATGATATTTTGATCAATAATATAAAAATTGATCAAAATGAAAATTCAAATTAAAGTTGTGATTTTTTTGACAATTATCCTTATAGTTATTATAATGTATAAACCTAAAAATATCACAAAAACTCATGTGAGACAGTCTCACGGATAGTTTCCGTGAGATGGAGCCCATCACCCACAAAAAAATATATGAATTGTAGGGTTTGGGTGGTGGATAATTGGGTTGTGGTTTGACCCATCTCACGCAATGCATTAAAATTTCGTGAGACGGTCTCACAAAAGACTTACTCTAAATATATATATATATATATATATATATATATATATATATATATATATATATATATATATATTTCAAGATATGGATAGTTACGCCAAATGCATTAATGAATAACCGTCAAATATATATCACGAGTATTGTATGTTCAGCAAAGGTGAGTTTTCGAAATCTATCTTTTAGCAATCTAAGAATTGTATTGGAAATTTCCTTTTAGTTCAGTATATTTTATACTTCGCTTTGCATCTAAAATTCGTTATTTAATTTACAAATATCTATAAATATATGTGTAATCATGTGTGGGAAAACAGTAAGTGCTATACTATCGTTCATTTTCATACGTAGTCATATAAAATTAAATACATGTACATGTATGATCGAGCATAACCTAAAGATATTTTTTTATTCTAGCATAAAGAAAAGATATTTATCATCTATAGAATCATGTTCTCTTTCATATTCCGAAGTTGTAAATGATTCACAATATAACAAAAATCAGGACTTTTATAAGATATTTTACAAATTTAATTTTCAAAAATATGTCGAATCAAAAACTTAAAACTCATAATTCATATTTAAGTTTGTAATGAAACTTCGTCTAATAAATATAAATTCCTGAGAATATTTTATATAAGTTTTTTTTAATGTATAATAGAGACAAAATTTGATTGGTTAAAAAAAAAACAAGAAAAACAATGTAACCGATTCCCGATCTTCTAACTTATTAAATCAAGTTGAACTAATGATTATTTGCCATTCACTTCTTTGATATTTCAAGAAAATTTATTAGAAACTACAATGCATAAATAATGCAAACTTGTGCATAATAATTAAGGAAGACCATAAGCTTTAAAAAATATGGTAGAAAGACAGTCACATTATAAAGTTATCAAACATATATGAAAAGTCAAATTAGTCGATCAAATTAATATATTGTCGTACATGTATCAAAGCTTATAAGGATATTGGGGAATCTAGGAGTTAATCATTTTGCTAAATAAATAGTTTTTATATGATGCATAAAACCACTCTTATTTTCTAGGTATTATTTTAATTTCATTCAGTATTTTTTAATATTATCGTTAACACCATCGTCTCAAGCAAGTGATGGTGCATGGAGCATTGGCTTTGAGCAACTATTTATTGTGTTAGACTTGAAATTTGTTTTAGAGAAAAAAATTATATGAAACTAGAAACTTATGTCAATAATGTTTCTTGAACTATTATCCAAGTCAAAATTCAGAAAATGAAATTAGAAATGTAGTAAATAGTAATTTGTGGAGTGCCTATATTAGTAATAAAGAGTTATATTTATATTTTATAAAAATATTGTATAAATAGGATAGACAAAAAAAAAAAAAAAAAAAATCTAAGAGAAAAAATAAGTTAAGACAATGAATAAAAGTTAAAAACGAGGGGGAAATTTATTGTAACCCCCCTCCCCCCCCCCCACCCCCACACCATTCTCTCTCTCTCTCTCTCTCTCTCTCTCTCATCTTTTTTTTTTCCTACCAAAAGTCTCTTTGACCATTGCCCACCTTCTCCATCCCCATCTCCTTCTTCCCTTCTTCCTCCTATCTGCTTTAATCTTTCCTAAAAATTAAATTATATGTCTCATCATTTCACATTATATTCTTACAATATAAATTCCTCCCTTTTTCTCAATTTATACAGCCGTGTCCATGTGTTTATATACACGGTTGATCGTCGCCACTGATCTCTGGTGAATTCTTCTTTGAATATTCAGAATCCCTTTGATTTGATTAAAAGTTGGAATCTTTTTGTTGGGTTTTTTGTTAATTGAGAAATGGGTAGCTGTTTTTCAACCATTAAAATCAGTGGTTCCAATAGCAACACCAATTCCACCACCACCACCAACCACCAGCAGAACCGCCGCCCCGCCGCCACGGCCAAGGCGGCCACCACCGCCCATTCAACAGTCGCATCGAGAAAACAAGAGGGCTCTCATAATAACCATCATAAGACAAGAGAAAGTCAAAAAAATCAACAACAGAAGCCATCTCAGCTGATTGTCAAGAACACCTCAAAAAGGCCAACTGGGGTTATTCCTTGTGGCAAAAGAACAGATTTTGGGTATGAAAAGGATTTTGATAAGAAGTATACAATTGGGAAATTGTTAGGGCATGGTCAATTTGGTTATACATATGTTGCCATTGATAAGTCTAATGGAGATCGTGTTGCGGTCAAGAGAATAGATAAGAGCAAGGTAATTCTTTTCCATGCATTTTTTCTTTTATATTATTAGACATTAGCTCAATGATGCCTCAACTATGGCTGTGTTGTGGGCTTTTACCTGAGCTTGGACAATGGTTTCTCCTAGCTGGATTTGTCATGTTAACTTGTTTTGTGTTATTGAATTGATCTCTTGGAATTGAAATGACAGTGGGATTTTATTGATTGGTCAAATCCTCAGCTTTTTTTCTCCCCCTCTTTGTGGTTTATGGATGCTTAAGGTTAAGTGATTTGATAAGAATCTTCTAAGCTTCCATGAAGTTTACTAGATGAATATGTTTATACTGGGATATTTACTGATTACCATTTGGGGAATTAGGATTGCTCGTTATTCATCTTGTATTGCTACTTCAAACCTTTCTAATGAGGCATGGGCATTTACTATGTGATTTTGGATGCTGTGAATGATCAGATCAGTCATAGTGTGTTGTTCTATCCTAATGGCTGGAATTCAGTTTCTAGATCTTTGTTGTTGCCCTTTGTTCTTTAAAAATCACATGATAGCTGGATCTTGGATATCTTTTTCTATCATGCTGCCTTCCATGGTATCAATGTGATGATTTATTTCTAGCGTTGATTACGCATAGAGGACTTGCTTGGAAAAGGGTAGATTGGCATTAGGAAGTTGTATGAGAGGACAATAAGTCTGTTCTGGGCTTTTCGGATAATGGATGAACTACCCTTGACTAGCAAACCATCCTCACTGAGTTATTGCTCAATATTAGTTTCAAAGTTATGCAGTTGACAAATTCTTGAATACATGACAGATGGTTCTTCCCATTGCTGTCGAGGATGTCAAACGGGAAGTCAAGATATTGAAAGCTTTAGCAGGCCATGAGAACGTGGTTCACTTCTATAATGCTTTTGAAGATGATTCTTATGTATATATAGTGATGGAGTAAGTTTTAGCTTCCAGACTTTTTATGGCAAAATATTTTCCTGCTATAAGCTCTTAGTAATTGAATTGATGTTATCAACTTTTGGTTTTTAGGTTATGTGAAGGTGGAGAATTGCTAGACCGTATCCTATCGAAGTAAGCATGGATATGCTCTATCTTTAGTGTTTTTTGATTAAATGATAACTTTCCTTTGCTAGAAGCATTTTTCTGGGACTTAGAGCTGATTTTATATAACAGAAAGGATAGCCGTTACACGGAGAAAGATGCAGCAATTGTTGTAAGGCAAATGCTGAAAGTTGCAGCCGAGTGCCATTTACATGGTTTTGTACACCGTGATATGAAGCCGGAGGTAATGTGCAAAATTGTAATTTCGGTGGTAAACTATGATTGATGTTCTGAAGCAGCTTTCCTCTTCAGAATTTTCTGTTTAAGTCTACGAAAGAAGATTCACCTTTGAAGGCAACAGATTTTGGTCTTTCAGACTTCATACGACCAGGTAATCCACACGACCCTTTTGTTGTCGTGCTTTAAACATTAATATTATGGAATAAACTCAATTTTTTAGATTGTTAACTGGATTACTTCAGTCTTGAATGTCCACTTCCTATACACAACATGATTCATTTTATAAGAAACATATACTATAACAGATTTTTCATTATTTTCTCATTCTTTGCAATCGTTTCAAATTTGTATCAGGAAAGAAATTCCAGGACATTGTTGGCAGTGCATATTATGTTGCTCCTGAGGTATTGAAGCGTAAATCCGGCCCTGAATCAGATGTTTGGAGCATTGGTGTAATTACTTACATTTTGCTCTGCGGACGGCGGCCTTTTTGGGACAAAACTGAGGACGGCATATTTAAGGAGGTTTGGTACTACTATTATTATGTTCATATTTTTTAATAATCTGAAATGGCATATGATCCAATAATATTGGCATATTATTTTGGCATTCTGTTATTTCTTCCAACTGCCAATAACCTCCCCTACTTCGAATGATGATTAACCGATATAGCAACAGTGGAACCCTCCTGGCAAAAGATTTGTTGCTGATTGCTCTAAATTCTATGAATTTGGACTTCTATGACATGATGATACATGAATGGGTTTCAGCTTGATCATCAGTGAAATTATAGTATATATGTGGATTGGCTTATGACTTTTTTCTTCACGTTTGTAGGTTCTCAGGAACAAGCCTGACTTTCGGCGCAAACCATGGCCAGGAATTAGCAATGCTGCTAAAGATTTTGTTAGGAAGTTACTAGTAAAAAATCCTCAGGCGAGACTTACTGCAGCCCAGGCTTTGTGTATGTCCCGATTCTTGAATATATATTAATTAATATATGGCTAATAATGGATTTCCATATTCTTCAACTAGAGCTTTTTCACATTTATATCTTCTTACTTAAAAACATTACCTTCCATACTTGCATCCCTTTACTTATGATACTTGTTAAATGTAAACTGAAAAAACAACCCATATGTGGGTGAATATGAAATTTCGTGTCAGATGCGATGTTAACTGTTCCTGATCTGAGCTGAAGCCGTTTAGTTTAGTTTAATAAACAAGTTGGACCCACATGATACTATATGGTGTTTAGACAAGGGGAAGATAAGGAAAACATAACAGAAAAACTTAAGCAAATTTATACTTCAGTTGAGAGAATGAAGACTAGGTTTTGCATATACTCACATTTTCTTCCTTATCATATAAACTTGCATATTTCAACTTTGTAGTTCTTCATTTCCCTCATTTCTCTCAGATAAAGTGGACATGCCTCAGACATATTTTTCTGTTTTTTTTTTTGTTTTTGTTTTTGTGTTTACAATATTTATACTTAGTTATTATTCTTTTTTGGCGGTTGAGGTGGTGGTGGAAGAGAAGTTCCTTTGGGGAATGCTAATGGCTGCCAGTTTTGGTTTGAGAGAAAATTGTGGAGGAAAGTAATTAGGCATCCCACTTTGGAGAATGTTTAAGTTTGGAGTTAAAAGGGTCAGTCGATATCTCGACGAAAAATGTTTCTACATTCCTTCTTGTTTTAGAGTAGCTTTTTTATCATGTTTTTATTGTTACTTTAGTTACAAATGCACTCAATTCTTACTACTGTTGCTGTATGTGTGCAATTGTTTATACCACACTCGAAATCACTTGATATCTATTCATATTATGAAAACAGTGAAAGGGTCTTAGTAAAGTTATTATTAGGCATTGGGTGTTGGCTATGTTCTACCTGGTTTTCTTTGGGAGCTTATAGAAACCTGCTTTCTGTCGAAGTGATTATCCAGGACAAATGAGGCTCATATTAATTTATAGACATTGAATATATTGACTGAAAGGGAGGCTGAAATTTAACTCACCTTCTTTAGAAATCAGTAGCTTTTGATCTTTTGCTTCTACTCATGGGATCAAGATTGGCTTTCAGGTTTATATGCAATCTATATTTAGCTACACCGCGTTCATTTAGTTTGACTTGGAACTATTACGAGGCTGATAGGACTAATTTTCTGCATGATATTTAGATAATTGAATCACAATGTGATGTCTCGTGACCTCTGTCTTGAGCAACGCCTTAAGTGTCATTTTTAAACTTGTTAATAGCAAGTATATCCTTCACTGTTTCTTGGTCAGTATATTGATATTTGTAGCTTGCGCAGCTCATCCATGGGTTCGGGAAGGAGGAGAAGCTTCAGAGATCCCTCTGGACATTTCTGTTCTATCTAACATGCGCCAATTTGTGAAGTACGGTCAGTTCAAGCAGTTTGCTCTTCGGGTAAGCCATTCTCTTCCAGAACATCTGTGGCCTTAACAATATAATATAGTATTATCGATAAATCTTAACTGGGATCAATTTATATACCAGGCATTGGCTAGTACTCTTGATGATGAGGAGCAATCTGATCTTAGAGATCAGTTTGATGCAATTGATGTGGATAAAAATGGTGTCATTAGTCTTGAAGAAATGAGACAGGTTAGTTGGCCTCTGAATTTCTGAGTTTCAATTTGTTTATCCTAGTCGTCATGATAACACTTGTTCGTATTGTTGCACAGGCAATGGAGAAGGATCTTCCATGGAAAATGAAGGATTCACGAGTCGTTGAAATTCTCCAAGCAGTATGTGTGTGCTGCATACTTGCATGAGAAATTCATCTTCATCATCTCTTTGCAGTGCAGATTTCTAACTGATTTTGTCTGTTTATCTAAGCAGATTGATAGCAATACAGATGGACTCGTAGATTTCTCTGAATTTGTGGCAGCAACTCTACACGTTCATCAATTGGAGGAGCACAACTCACAAAAATGGCATCAAAGATCACAAGCAGCATTTGAAAAATTCGACGTTGATAGAGACGGATTCATCACTCCAGAAGAACTCAAAATGGTTGGCATAAAAATCAATTCTTGATACTGAATACTCAAGCCCAGAAACTTATACTTACATTTCTCGTTTCTTTTACAGCACACGGGCCTAAGGGGTTCGATAGACCCCCTTCTCGAAGAAGCAGACATTGACAAAGACGGAAGAATCAGCTTGCCAGAATTCCGCAGACTTTTAAGAACGGCTAGTATGAGCTCACGGGGCGTAGCTAGTCCATCTGCATTGCGGGCCTCACAGAAGATGCCATTTCAGTGAGGTAATATGATAATAATGAGGGTATTTCAAGATAGCATATCTTCAGTTGGAGACTATTACTGCTTTTCATCTGCTCGTATCCAACGATGTTGTGTGGATATGGCCCGGATGAGAGCGTGGAGTGATACATAGGTCGAGCTCGTTGCAGCCCTCAAATGTTGGCAAGATGAAGAGGGGTTTATATTGCTGTAAATTTTGTGCTTCTAGTGTTGAATATCTGGTCTGGTTACCTTTGTAAGATGTATGATCAAGTGATGATCCTTGTCAATGAAGTCCTTGTCATCCGCTCTATTGTATTCCTTTTTTCAAATAAGCAAAATGGAGAAATGGAGAAGACAATACGAACAATTTTTTTTTTTTGGGCAAAGAAATTGGGTATTATATAAAAATCGACTACAGAAAACTTATATAAGAGAGTCTCACAATAAAACTCTCAAAATCAATGCCTTGAAGAAAAACTCTACCTAGTTCAACTTTCACCAGCATCGGTACTCATTCTCCTGTACAAAATGAAGAGAAACAAAAACAAGCAGCATCAAAAAAATCTGGGTTCAAGAGAATCTATCAATTTGCTCTTGATCCATTGAACTTCCAAGAAATTTTCAGGTGAAGAGACTAACCACATTTATGTAATCATGGTCAAATACCAACCATGGTTAAGATACCAACACTAAAATAAACTGTTTATTCACTCTCTACATCGGTTCCTTGGCCAAGCCCAATCACCACTATTCCCGCCATTCATCTCTTCCTGTAATGCAGAAAATGGAAAATTAAATTAGTATTACGCAATTTGTTGTGTTATAAATTGATATTTGATAAGGATGAATTTAGGTTGATGGTGAATTATTTGTTGAATTAGGTTTTAGCGGGGAAGGAAAGTAATCGAAAAGGGGAAGACAATATTCATAGCCGGAATTAAACAGGAAGCAGTGGCACTTCTGAGAGAGGCCGAAGTGGATATTGAGGTGGCGTTGCTTTTTCTCCGTCTTCTACTCTGTGTGTGTAATGATGTATATACACTTGAAGGCTGGGACTTTGTTTGAATCAAATCTGGTATTTGAATTTGGGTGTGCACACTTTTCGTAATTGTAAAGTTTAGCCTTGTTATGCTTCGCGGTTCTTCTAGAGAAAGAGGCCATGGCATTAATGGAGGCTGTGGTTGAGATGAAGGCCAAAGGCGACTTAGCTTAGCTAGGACTTTCAACGCAACAGAGACAAGGATGATTCCTAACAAAGCGATGATTGGTGCTGGAGGGACTAGGCATCTTGTTCAGCTCCTCTTCTTTGGGGAGGATGATATTGTGCTATGTGCCAGAGAGTGAAGAGCTAAATCTAACTCAAGTCCAGGATGTACTCGAATGGGCATCAAAATTGGGTATTATAATAAAAATCTAGGTTAATTGTGTGAAATCCTGGTTTGGAAAATCCGTGTGAAACCCCGTGTGCTTTTAAAAATGCGCGAAACTTCCTTATGGTTTTCTAAATGTAGCCCGAAATCTCCAACTCCGTTAAGGTTAATGGAAGTGTTATGCATGCGCTCTTCATACGTTTTTTGGTGTTTTTTTTTATTTTATTTTTTTGCTATAAAATGATATATTTACCTTTTTTTGACTATTAAAAGATTAATTCTCGTGTGGGGTTTCTTGCATTGCAAACACTTTCTTCAATCTGATTTTTTACATTAGCAACTATTTATTATTTATTTTTTTTTCAATTAATTTTTTTATAATGTTAATTTTATATATAGTTATTTATTTTATTGTTTTTAATACTAACAGTTGTATGTTTCTTTTTTACTTTTGTTTATTTTAATTATTGTTTTTTTCAATATTGATTTTTATTTAGTTATTTATATTATTGTTATTAATGATTTTTCTTTCTTTTCTTTTAATTTTTTTCAATTAATTTTATTGTTTTGCAATAATTGATACATATATTTCTTTCTTTACCTTTTTTTTTTCAGTTCATTTTTTCAAAATGCTAAAGTTTTTATTGTTATTAACTCAACTATTTATGAAAATTATATTAAATAAATAAGACTCGACATTAAGAAAAATATAAAATAAATAAATAAAAGACTCATTATTTAATAATTGTTAGGTATAACAAACAAAATTAACCATACCAAGCAAAAATTAACATACCAAAAAATTAACCATACCAAAAAATAATTAACATACCAATTTATCATAAACATAATAATAATAATAATAATAATAATAATAATTATTATTATTATTATTATTATTATTATTATTATTATTAGTATTATTATTATTATTATGCAAGAAAACATGGAACATACCAATCTATAACTACAAATATAAGATAAAAAAGATTATATCGAAAAACTTGGAACATACCTTGTACTAGTTTCAGGTTCTCATTCTAAAACAAAATGTACTTTAACAACAAAATTTCTCATTATTCACGTTGTTAATCATCTATATTTCTCCAAGAAATTCAATGGATTTTTAATTTTTTTTGTAAGAACATTGAATATTTTTTTGAAGCAAGATAGTAAACTAATTATATTTAGAGTCTCGTTAGTTACACTTTAGGGTTAATTTGATGTGAAAATAATATATTATCAAATATTTCCACATCCTCCTCATCAATAGTCGACATTAATACCAATAAAATAAAAAATAAATATTGTAACAAATGAACTGAAAAAACCAAAAACAAATAAAGAAATATATGTAGCAACTGTCATTAATAACAATAAAATAAATAACTAAAAAAATTAACGTTGAAAAAAAATGAATGGAAGAAAACAAAAGTAAAAAAAAATACATACCAACTATTAGCATTAATAAAAATAAAATAAATAACTAAATAAAAAATTAACATTGTAAAAAAAAAAAATAATAATACATAGGTGTTAATGTAGAAAACAAGCTTGAAGAAAGTGTTTGCAATTGCAAGAAACCCCTCATAAAAGAAGGTGAGGACTAAAGGTACCTACCCATTTTCTAAGGGCACCACACATTTAAAAAAAAAATAAAAAAATATCAATTTTACTCTTAGGGTTTTGTACACTGATTTTGTTCGGTCATTATGACTGAACGTACTTATTCGTGTTCGGCCAAGGTGGCCGAACAAGCTTCTATATGTTTGGCCAAGGTGGCAGAACACTTTTCAATGTGTTCGGCCAACCGGGACCGAACGAAATTGATCCGATTCAATCATTTTTTTACGTTTTTTTCTACGATTTTCACACATCCGTGGAATGTTTGTCATTATGTTGGCATCACAAAATTAAAAAATTTAACATAAAAGAAAAAGAATGCAAAAAAATCGATCAAACTCAGATTTGTTATGTTATATTTGGATATATATATATTTTTAATATTAAATTTTTTAATTTTTTTAAAAATGTAATGCCAACATAATGACGAACATTCTACGGATTTGTTAAATGTGTGAAAATCGTAGAAAAAAATATAAAAAAATGATTGAACCGGATCAGTTTCGTTCGGCCCGATTGGCCGAACACATTGAAAAGTGTTCGGCCACCTTGGCCGAACATATAGAAGCCTGTTCGGCTACCTTGGCCGAACACGAACAAGTACGTTCGGTCATAATGACCGAACAAAATTATTGTACAAAACCCTAAGGGTAAAATTGGTAAATTTTTTTTATTTAAAAAAAAAAATGTGTGGTGCCCTTAGAAAATGGGTAGGTGCCTTTAGTCCTTCCCTAAAAGAATTAGTGTTTAATTATAGTAAAAAATGAGTAAATATATCATTTTATAGCAAAAAAAGTCAAAAAAACACAAAAAAAACGCATGAAGAGCGCATGCATAGCACTTCCATTAACTTTAACGGAGTTGAGGATTTCGGGCTATATTTAGAAAACCATAAGGGGATTTCGCGAATTTTTGAAAGCACATGAGGGTTTCAAGCCGATTTTTCAAACCACAAGGGGATTTCGCACAATTAACTCTAAAAATCTACTACAAAGAGACGGTGATATTGAATTAATAGTGGAAATTTACCACTCTATGTCCTACGGTGCTATTGAATTTCATTTTGCAATTTGACAGATTAAAATGATGGAATCAAGAAAAATTGAAGGAAGAAAAGGAGAGAAAAACCTAAGGAAAAAAAAAACCTAAATGAAAAAGGGAAAAGAAAAATGTAAGTGAATCTAAGTGACAACTGACAATCTACATTGTTTGTGGGATCAGATTGGACTAGTCGATCCGATCGATTCAACCATGAACCGATCCTTGATCAAGTCCCTTTAGACAAAAAAAAAAAGATCGGAAATGTGGTTTAAACAACTTAGAACCAATCAAAACTGGAACGTCAAAAAGTCGAACAATCCAATTTTTTAAAAATTTAAACTTCTCAGCATCTCATTTGTATTGCATTTCCTCAATACTAATTTTGATTTTCAACCAATGTAGAACAAACTTATATACTAATATTATTTATAATGGATGATTTCAATGTCATTTTGATTTCCAACAATATAGAACAAACTCAAACACCAGTATTATTTATAGTGGATGACTTCAATGTCATTTTAGTTAGGTAACTAATGTAGACAAACTTTTAGACTTTAAACTACAATATATCATACTTTAGTCTTTTTTTTTTTTTTTTCATTATGGGACAACTCTAATAAAAATTTATACATTTTACTACAACCCTAATATATATATTTTTTCAATGTGTGACCATAACATTGTGAATAAATTGTAAGAAAATAAAAAATATATTCATATTTTCCTAAAAGAACATTCATATATTGTTAAACTTAATAATTTTTTTTTTCAATTTTTTTAAAATTGAGGAGACATAATTTTGATATTCTATTATATATACATACATGTAATTTTATATATTACAAACCATTTGAATGATATTCTAGATTTTATTAACAATTTTTTGAATTTATCATTATTACTAACATGATTGTACATTATTATTATTATTATTATTATTATTATTATTATTTTTAATTTTATAAAAAAATTACATACTATAACAAAAATTCAAATAAATTGTTAAATTTCTTTTAAGTGATCAAATTGATGGTCAAGTCTATTTGACCAATGATGCAATGCCACAAATACTGCTCATCACATTGCCAGACATTAGTGCATGTATACTCATTAGCTCATTCTTACACTCGTTCACATCATCATTCTACTAACTATAACGAACTCCTCTTAACTACTACATTCATCATTTTTTGTTGTAACTATAATTAACACACAATCCACTTATTATTTTCTTTATTTTATATTACATTCCTTGTTATTTCCTGCACACATATCAAGATCAACCTTGTTATTTTAAAGAATTAAATATAAACATAAAACATGATGAATATTTTATTGAATATTTGGCAAGTTACTCTGTCTTAACCAGCAGAATGGTAGATTTTGAGCGGTGGAATCTTTAGAAAGTTAACTTGCACATACATTCATATTTTTTGGTTAATTTAGTTATAACCCAAATAATAGTCATGAGTGTAGTTGCTCCTAACTTGGTTTCTACATAAAGAATATAATTTAAAAACACAACAATTATAAGAAAAACAATTTTAGGAGTGTTATCATTTATGAACGCCTGAAACGTTTCAGATGCCGTAACAAACTGTGACGAGTGCACTGCTAGTCTACTAGTTTTGTTTTATAATCATCGGCCCATGAGAGTCTGGGCCGGGTTGGATTCCCCCCATTCGGACTCTGTTGTTTTGCCATCCAGTTCCAGACATTTTGATTAGAAAAAAGCAGTAATGGTAAAGCAGCAACAAGTCATCTTCGAGGAACCAATCATGGAAAATTCAAATAAACAAACCATCTTTCTTATCTGCTTTCACTGTTTTCATTCCTTTGTTTGTGGACAGAATAATGGGAACAAGTGTATACGATAACTGGGAAAGGTTGGTTGATGCCACTCTCAACAGAGAGAACCTCCGCCTTTTGGCGAATTGTCCCTCCTTCTCCACCACCACCAGCACCACCGACACCGACACCACCGTCTTCACTTCCACCTCTAATGGATGTATTTTCGGCAAGTCCATCCAGCTGGCCTACAGCCTTATTAGGTTCGCAGACGACTCTACTTCTTTCAGAACTCAATGTTTGCAACTCAAATCCAACGCCCAGAAACTCCTTGCTCTCCTCCACCAGGCGGCGCGTGCCAGCGACGAACAGTACGATCGCCCCATGCGCCGCATCGTCGACGAAATGGTGCAAGTCCTCGACAAGGCACTGGCGCTCGTCCTCAAGTGCCGCGGAAACAGCCTCATGACGCTTATCTTCATCATCACTCCCACCGCCGTCTTCTCCAAAACCTTATCCCAACTTGAAAATTGTATCGGCAACGTTTCGTGGCTCTTCCGCATCGCCGACGACAGCTCCGACGAGTACCTCGCCATTCCTCCCATCGCCGCCAATGAGCCGATTCTCTGTCTCATATGGGAACAGATTGCCATTCTCTACACAGGCTCCGTCGACGAACGCGCCGAGGCCGCCGAGTCGCTGGGTACGCTAGCCGGAAACAACGATCGGTACGGAAAATTGATCATCGAAGAAGGCGGAGTGGGGCCCTTGCTAAAATTAGTCAAAGAAGGGAAACTAGAAGCGCGAGAAGAGGCAGCAAGAGTAATCGCATTGCTCGGAAAAGATCCGGAAAGCGTCGATTACATGATACACGCCGGAGTTTGCTCGGAGTTTGCGAAAATCCTTAGAGAAGGTCCGAGGAGGGTGCAGGCGGTGGTGGCAAGGGCCCTGTCAGAGTTCGCCGCACACAACCCCAAATGCCAAAATTACTTGGCAGACTTTGGGTATGATAAGGATTTTGATAAGAAGTATACAATTGGGAAATTGTTGGGGCATGGTAGATTTGGTTATGTATATGTTGCCATTGATAAGTCTAATGGAGATCGTCTTGCGGTCAAGAGAATAGATAAGAGCAAGGTAATCTTTATCCCTACATTTTTTCTTTCTGTTTTCGTATCGTTTCTTGTATGTTAATGGACAATTAGCTCAATGATGCCTCTATTATGGCTGTGTTGTTGGCTTTTACCTGAGCTTGGACAAATTATCTGTTTTAGCTGGAGTTGTCAGGTTAACCTGTTTTGTGTTATTGAATTGTTCTATTTGAATTAAAATGATAGTGGAATTTTGTTGATTGGCCAATCCTCTGTCCCCCCCCCCCCCCCTTTGTTGTTTATAGATACTTAAGTTTAAGTGATCAGACAAGAATCTTCTAAACTTCCCCGAAGTCTACTAGATGAATATGTTTATACTGGAATATTTACTAACTACCATTTCGGGAATTATGGTTGCTCATTTACTATGTGATTTTGGACGTTGTCAATGATCAGATCGATCATACCAGTTATGCTTGACTGTTTGCTTACTAAGCAAACATCTATTCAGCTCTCCTGTATGGAGCTTTATCGATATTCATGGTGTATTGTTCTATCCTAATGGCTGGAATTCAGTTTCTAAATCTTTGTTGCCTCTTGTTCTTTAAAAATCATATGATAGCTGGATCTTGGATATGTTTTTCTATCATGATGCCTTCCATGGTATCAATGTGATTATTTATTTCAAGCGTTGATTTGGCATAGAGGTCTTGCTGGGAAAAGGGTAGATTGGCATTAGGAAGGAACTACCCTTGAGGATAAGTCTGTTCAGGGCTTTTCAGATAATGGATGAACTACCCTTGACTAGTGAACCATCCTCACTGAGTTAATGCTCAATATTAGTTTCAAAGCTATGCAGTTGACAAATTCTTGAATATGTGTCAGATGGTTCTTCCCATTGCTGTTGAGGATGTCAAACGGGAAGTCAAGATATTGAGAGCTTTAGCAGGCCATGAGAACGTGGTTCACTTTTATAATGCATTTGAAGATGATTCTTATGTATATATAGTGATGGAGTAAGTTTTAGCTTCTAGACTTTTTATGGAAAAACATTTTCCAGCTATAAGCTGTTTGTGACTGAATCGATGTTAATGTCATGTTTTCAACTTTTTGTTTTTAGGTTATGTGAAGGTGGAGAATTGCTAGATCGTATCCTATCGAAGTAAGCATGGATATGTTGTATTTTTAGTGTTTTTTTTGATTGGATGATATTTTTTCTTTGCTAGAAGCATTTTTCTGGGACTTAGAGCTGATTTTATTTAACAGAAAGCATAGCCGTTACACGGAGAAAGATGCAGTAATTGTTGTAAGGCAGATGCTGAAAGTTGCAGCTGAGTGCCATTTACATGGTTTTGTACACCGTGATATGAAGCCGGAGGTAATGTGCAAAATTTTATTTTAGGTGGTAAACTATTATTGCTGTTCTGATGCAGCTTTCCTCTTCAGAATTTTCTGTTTAAGTCTACAAAAGAAGATTCACCTTTGAAGGCCATAGATTTTGGTGATTCAGACTTCATACGACTAGGTAATCCTCATGAGCCTTTTGTTGTCGTGCTTTAAACATTAATATGCTTGAATGTCCACTCAAAGTATTAATGTTTGTTTGGTTTCCTGAGCAATCCCATGCACGACATGTTTCATTTTTTAAGAAACATATACTATAACAGATATTTCATTATTTTTGCATTCTTTGCTATCTCTTCACATATGTATCAGGAAATAAATTCCAGGACATGGTTGGCAAATCATATTATGTTGCTCCGGAGGTATTGAGACGTAAATCCGGCCCTGAATCAGATGTTTGGAGCATTGGTGTAATTACTTACATTTTGCTCTGCGGACGGTGGCCTTTCTGGAATAAAACCAAGGGCGGCATACTTAGGGAGGTTTGATGCTACTGTTATTATGTTCATATTTTTTTAATAATCTGAAATGGCATATGATCCAATAAATTTTTCCTTGAATTTCCATTATATGGTGTTCTGTTATTTCTTCCCCTACGTCAAATAATGATTAACCCAAAATAGAAATAGTGGAACACTCCTGGTAAAAGATTTGTTACTAATTGCACACACATTCCATGAATTTGGACTTCTATGACATGATCATACATGAATGAGTTTCAGCTAGAACATCAGTGAATTTATAGTATACTAGTAGTTGCCTCCATGCGTTGCACGGTTTATCATATAACATGTGGTAAATATAAATTATTTGATAATATAATGTAATTAATAATAAACATTTTAAAGATATAAAATATTTAACAATTAAGAAAATCTGAATTTACGTAACTATATATTAAATATATAGTTATCTAATTCATATTATCATGTTTATTATATATATATATATCATTTGACAATCTGTGATTAATAACACTAAAAATATTAATTATGATTGACAAATCAAATCCAATTACTTAAATTAAATAAATATATATGTACGTATATATTGAAAACAATACACAAAAAATTAAAAATTTACGTAAGAACCTGATGCAAACAATGTAAATTATATATTTTCAACCTTTATTTTTAAATAAATTGAATTAGAAAAACATTTTTAATATTGTTTAACATTGAAGATGAGAGATAGTCAATACACATAAATTAATTGCTATAATCTGAAGTTGATCAGTACATTCAAGTTAACACAAAATCTAAATGTAGTAATAATGATAATGATGATGATGACAACAACATAATTAGAAATTAAGCGCATAACTTAAATTGTCAGCCGAACCATCTTAATTCAAAGCATGCACTCTCATATAAATAGATACGAAACCCTAAGTCTACGCTGAAATTTATATTTGATTATTGGATATTTATACTTGTATTCTTAACAATATTTTCATCATTACAATATATCGGTAAAAGATATTAATAATTTTCATAAAAAATATTGAATGGTATTACATATTTGAAATACAAATATTAATCTAAAAAATACTTAGGATCACATATAATTTCATACTACACATGTATTTTATATATATATATATATATATATACACACATCTATAATAATGTTACATTTATTTATTAATTTATATTAAATATGATCTCAAATATCCCTAAACAAATTAATATTTATTATTGAGATTATTTTTTGGACAATATCTATTATTGGTATTTAAGAAATTATATTCAATAAAAATTAATTTAATTAGGACCAATAAAATATAAATGAATTAATACAATAATTGTATTATTAAATCAAATGGACCAAGCAATTAAAATGCAAAAAAAAAAAAAAATTGTTGATGTTACATTTTTTGGAGGGAAAAGGGCAAACATGTAAATATCTCCAACTTATTTGCTTTTATATTAGTATAGATATGTGGATTGGCTTATGACTTTTTCCTTCACGTTTATAGGTTCTCAGGAACAGGCCTGACTTTCGACGCAAACCATGGCCAGGAATTAGCAATGCTGCTAAAGATTTTGTTAAGAAGTTACTAGTAAAAAATCCTCAGGCCAGACTTACTGCAGCCCAGGCATTGTGTATGTCACGATTCTTGAATAACTAGTATTCATTATATTTAACTAATAATGGATTTCCATATTCATCAACTAAGCCTTTTCACATTTATATTTTCTTACTAAAAAACATTACTTATGATATCTGTGAAATGTGAACTTAAAAAACAACCCAATATGTGGGTGGAATATGGAATCTAGTAGTTAGTGATTTGATGATTGTAGAAAATTCATGTCAGATGTGAGGTTAAATGTTACTGATATGAACTGAAACCGTTTAATTTAGTTTAATAAATAAGTTGGACCCACATGATACTAGATGGTGTTTAGGCAAGGGTTACAAAAGGAAAACGAAACACAAAAGCTTTTTAGCAAATTTATACATAGTTGAGAGAATGATATAGAGTGTAGAATAGGTTTTGCATTTGCTCACATTTTGTTCCTTACCATATCAACTTGCATATTTCACCTCCGTAGCTCTTAAGTTTCTATATTTCTCTCAGATAAAAAAAAGGACATGCTTCAGACATATTTTTCTTTTTTTTTTCTCGTTTTTAGTGTTGATTACGTTTATGATTAGTTTTTATTCTTGTTTTTTTGGTGGTTGAGGCTGAAGAAAGTACCTTTGGGGAATGCTAGTGGTGCCAATTTTGGTTTGAGTGAAAAATGTGGAAGAAAGTAATTAGGCATCCCACTTTGGAGAATGTTTAGTTTTGGAATTGAAGAGTCTCAACCAAAAATGTTTTAACATTTTTTCTTGTTTTAGAGTATCGTATTTATCATGTTTTGACTGTTAGTTTAGTTACAAATGCACTCAATACGTACTACTGTTGTTGGTATGTGTATGTTTGTTTATACCACACTCGTAATCACTAGATATCTATCCATAATATGAAAACAGCAAAAGGGTCTTAGTCACAACATTATTAGGTATCGGGTGTTGGCAATATCAATTCTACCAGGAAAGTGTTCAGTCTCTTAATTTATCTTTACTAATTACTCACTCATTGAATCTAAACTTTTAGAGCTCAGAGGGTTAGTTTTCTTTGGGAGGTTATAGAGACCTGCTTTACGTCGAAGAGTTATCCAGGACAAATGAGGCTCATATTAATTTATAGAAATTGAATATATTGACTGAAAGGAAGGCTGATATTTGACTCTCACCTTCTTTAGAAATCAATCACTTTTGATATTTTGCTTCTACTCATGGGATCAAGATTGGTTATCAGGTTTGGATTCAATCTATTATATTGAGCTACACCTCGTTCATTTTGTTGGAAACAATCACGAGGTTGATAGCTAGTGTCTTGAACAACACCTTAAGTGCCTTTTTTTCTTTTAACTTGTTAATAGCAAGTACATCCTTCCTTCACTGTTCCTGGGTTTGTATACTGATATTTGTCGCTTATGCAGCACATCCATGGGTTCGAGAAGGAAGATTAGCTTCAGAGACCCCTTTAGACATTTCTGTTCTATGTAACATGCAAAAATTTGTGAAGTATGGTCAGTTCAAGCAATTTGCTCTTAGGGTAAGCCATTCTCTTCAGGAACATGTGTGGCCATTACAATATAGTACTAGGGATATAACTTAACTGGGATCAATCTATATACCAGGCATTAGCTAGTACGCTAGATGACGAGGAGCAATCTGATCTTAGAGATCAGTTTGATGCAATTGATGTGGATAAAAATGGTGTCATTAGTCTTGAAGAAATGAGACAGGTCAGTTTGCCTTTCGTGAATTTCCGAGTTTCAATTGCAATCAATGTTTGTTTATTCTAGTCGTCATGATAACATCTGTTTGTATCATTGCACAGGCGTTGGAGAAGGATTTTCCATGGAAAATGAAGGATGCACGAGTCGTTAAAATTTTTCGAGCAGTATGTGTGTCGCATAATTGCATGAGAAATTCATCTTCATCTCTAAGCTGTGCAAATTTCTAACTGACCTTGTCTGTTTATCTAAGCAGATTGATAGCAATACGGATGGACTCGTAGATTTCTCTGAATTCATGGCAGCAACTCTACATGTTCATCAATTGGAGGAGCATGACTCGGAGAAATGGCAGCAAAGATCACATGCAGCATTTGAAAATTTTGATGTTGATAGAGATGGATTCATCACTCCAGAAGAACTCAAACTGGTTGGCATGAAAATCAATTCTTGATACTGAATACTCAAGCCCATAAACTTATACTTACATTTCTCATTTCTTTTACAGCACACGGGTCTAAGGGGCTCGATAGACCTCCTTCTAGATGAAGCAGACATTGACAAAGATGGAAGAATCAGCTTAGCAGAATTCCGCAGACTTTTAAGAACAGCTACTTAGTATGAGTTCACGGGGCATAGCTAGTCCATCTGCAATGCGGGCCTCACAGAAGATGCCATTTCAGTGAGGTAATATGATAACAATGAGAGAGTATTTCAAGATTGCATATCTTCAGTGGAGACTATTAATGTTTTTCATCCGCTCATATCCAACGATGTTGTGTGGATATGGCCCGGATGAGAGTGTGAAGTGATACATAGGTCGAGGTCGTTGCAGCCCTCAAATGTTGGCAAGATCAAAGTGTGTTTATATTGCTGTAAATTCTATGCTTGTAGTGTTGAATATCTGGTTGGTTGCATTTGTAAGATGTATGATCAAGAGATGATCCTTGTCTATGAAGTCCTTGTCATCCTCTCTATTGTATTCCCTTTTCAAATAAGCAGAGATGGAGAAATGGAGAAGACAATACAAACTATTCTTCTTTGCAAAGAAAATGGGTTTTATTATAAAAATCGACTACAGATTGCTATATAAGACGTCTTACAAAAGTCTTCTAAATGGATGCTTTATCAAGAAAACAAAATCTTCTCAAGAAATACCCTAACTAGTTCGATTTTCACATATAATGGTTCATTTGATCATGTAAAATCTATCAAGGATATGTGTTCCATTTCCAATACCTATTCAGATAATAAATCAAATAATAGAGAGGTCAAAGCCTTTTCCTGTACATCATGTTGGGTTCTTGAATCCTTCTTTCACCAGCATTAATCAAATTTTTGGAATTCGAAATTCATTAACCTCAGTTATGTAATCATGGTCAAATACCGACCATGGTTAACACACCAACACTAAAATACACTGTTTTTCCTCTACACCGCCTCCTGGACCAAGCACTATTATTCCCGCCATTCACCTCTTTCTGAATAGCTGAAAGAATGGATTTTGAGGCTTGAACTGGAAAATTAAATTAGTATTACGCAATTTGTTGCGTTTTCTGATTATAAATTGATGTTTGATATAGATAAATTTTAGGTTGATGATGAACTAATCGATTCAATTAGGGTTTAGCGGGAAGAAAAGATAGGGTGGTTGATCGAAAAGGAAAAGACAATATTCTCAGTCAGAATCAAACACGAACCAGTCCTGCCGGCGGCCTCCGTGAAGAATGAAGATAGTGACGTACAATGTGAACGGGCTGAGGCCTCGAGTCTCACAGTTCGGCTCTCTTCGCAAGTTGCTCGATTCTATCGACGCCGATATCATCTGCTTCCAGGTTTTTTTTTCCCCAATTTTTTATTTTATTTTTAATCTCTCCTGCTACACATAGATATCTATCGGTATGTATGTTGATGAAATTACTTTGTGTTCGTGCAATTCGATTGGTTCTATGCGCAGGAGACGAAGCTGTCGAGGCAAGAATTGAAAGCCGATTTGGTTCAGGCGGAGGGTTATGAGTCCTTTTTCTCGTGCACACGCACTTCTGAGAAAGGGCGAACCGGATATTCAGGTGGCCATTGCTTTCTCTGAAACCTATGCTTCGATGTATTTGCTGATGTCTTTTCTTTACATTGAATTTATTCTCGAACTGCTTTAGAGCTGGAGGTGTTTTGAGAGTGATTACTCATTTCCAGAAAACTGATTTACTACTCTGGCAATGCATTCTTGATCTTTTCCTGTTTTGGTACAGTTTGTTGTCTGTCTTGAGAGCAAGGCCTTCAAGCTGGGTAACTTTTCTTATATGTTCTATTAGGTGTGGCAACATTTTGCCGGGTCAAGTCCGCATTTTCAAGCGATGAAGTTGCTTTGCCAGTTTCAGCGGAGGAGGGCTTCACTGGCGTTCTTAAGATTTTTTCAGGCTTGGGGTCCAAAAAAAATGAATATTTATCAACAGTGGATGGACTAGAAGATTTTTCCACCGATGAGCTTCTGAAAATTGATGGTGAAGGACGTTGTATCATAACTGACCATGAACATTTTGGTAAGTAGTATAATATCATTAGATTGATATTACAATGGAAGAGCTTCCTATGGCAGCTAGGCATTTTTCCCATTTATGTTTTCACAGTTTCAGTTAGAACTGCTTTACTTATTGAATGCTAGTAACAGATGAACATTTCTTTCTTCAGTTCTTTTTAACATATATGGGCCTAGAGCTGCATGCGATGATACAGAAAGAATCCAATTTAAGCTCAAATTTTACAGCATACTGCAGGTAATTGATTTTTGCCTTTTGCTTGAATGTTGAATGCTGAAAATGGGAGTCTAGATTTCTCATGTACAGATTTCTTTGTGTTTAGTTTTGCAATGAGTGTATGAGAACCTAGTTTTTGTGGTGTTTTGGGACAAGGGAAAAGGATGTCTTATAGATTATATTATTGAACTGTTTCATGCAGTGGTTATCTTTTTCCAGTTATGACAAGTCAGTAGATGTACATTTCTCATCTTCAATATTTTCCTTTTAGGGTCTTTGAGTAAATAAATCGATTAGCATCAGTGGAGTTATGTGAAGCAATAAATATTGTTTCTGGGTACATTCAGTTTAAGGACTCAAATTTTAGACATTAATAGTGCGGCACCATTTATTATTGTTTATATTTTCAACTTTGGTTAACCATAATTTCGGAAGCCATGCTACAACTTGATTGAATTTTCTATTTTAAAAATACTGATTGGATTGGTGCTTTTATTGGGTGTAACAGGCCTTTTGTTTTATTTAATTGATCTTGGCTAATGCTTTTAGAATAATATTGATATTGATCATTTTGTTTTAGAAAAGGTGGGAGTCTCTTCTAGGTCAAGGGCGAAGAATATTTGTTGTTGGGGATCTCAACATTGCTCCCTCTGCCAAAGATCGTTGTGATGCTGGACCAGATTTTGAGAAAAATGAGTGAGTTGCTCAATGAGTCTAAATTCCTCTTCCTCTTCTTGACGAGTACAAATTCTGATTAAAGATTGAAGTTTCGGGTTGAATATATTACTGAAATCGATCACTTATAATTAAATTCTACTTTGCAGGTTTAGGACTTGGTTTAGATCTTTGCTGGTGAGAAATGGAGGTACTTTTTTCGACGTTTTCCGCGAAAAGCATCCTCAGAGGTTCTAAAGCTTCTTTTGTACCTATTCTACATTATGGACTGACCTTTTTGTGTGATAAATTTGTGTACGCGACCAACTACAATGTAGTGATTCCCCCCCCCCCCCCCAAAAAAAAAAGAACAAACACACACACACAACTACAGTGTGGTGTATCTAATGTGGTCGCAACTTCTGTTTATTACTATGTTGCTCTAAATACCCATTTGCATCTAATTATATTATAGAAGAGAAGCCTACACCTGTTGGTCAACAAATTCTGGTGCGGAGGAGTTCAACTTTGGATCACGTATCGACCACATTCTTGGTGCTGGGCCATGCTTGCATAAAGAAGAAAATCAAGGACATAGCCTTATCACTTGCCATGTTAAAGAGTGTGACATATTAGAGCAGTTCAAACGTTGGAAACCTGGTAATACACCCAGGTAAAGAGTTAATGTCATTCTAGGTTTTTTGCAGGAAGATGGTACTTGTTCACAAGTTATTCCTTGTTTTAGCATTTTCATTGAAGTTCCCGCTTCATTTTCCTAATTTTAGACTTAAAAGCATGCTTGTGTTCACCACTTTATATTGCCAATCATTATTTTTGACTTTTTTTGGAAATTAATTTTATTTATTTAATTTAATATCCTAGGCATAAAGACATAAACTCAAGAAATGGCAAATCTGAGGGATCGGATCATGCTCCAGTCTATATGAGCTTGGTGGAGATCCCCGCTATTCAACAGCATAACACTCCTTCGCTGTCTACTAGATATTGTCCCCAGGTCTATGGGTGTCAACAGACACTAGGTACCAATATTCTCATAATTACATATTATGCATGTTACTCATATAAATGAGCATGTGCTTGTATGGATCCCTGTGACCCCTGGTTTGGAGGCCGTGGATATGTGAAATAACATGTAAAATGTTGTTTAGCTTTTAGCCTTCATGTACGTAGATACACTCAGAAGTTGGTCAATGATTTTGTAGGCGTATATTATATTTTGCTGTTAGCTGAAGGTGTAACAATGAAAACCTAGTGTTTCTTCAACCTATTGAACATGAATTCTGTGTTCAAACAGTAGTTGTCTACTTGAAAGATGATCGATTGGTTTTTTTTTTTTTTTTGGAAAGGTAAAGATCAACTTGATTCAGTCTAGTTTATTATATAAATGGATCAGACCGGTAAATAGATCTTGATGGATTATATTGCTAATTGACCAATGAGGCTTACTAGGATTATTTTCTAGTCATTACTGAACATCTCTGGGTCTTTCTGTTGGCTTATTATGACATACACCCATTTCACATATTGTCAGTGTGCATATGTTCCTGGCTCCTATAGTTGACAATATATTTATCTAAATGCTATACCTATCTGCATTATATATATATATGTATATATCCCAATTTTAATAGTTTGACAAAAATTAGTGATTTGTTCTCACTACAGTATCATACATGTGTCCCATTTATAGTGTCAATGTTGGCAAGAAGGCCGTCTGCCGAAGAAATTAGCTTATCTGGAGGACCCATTTCTACATCAGATGATACGATTGTTGTTGAAAAGTGTAGTCAACTCAATAAAAGACCTCTAAACCCATGTAACCAATCTTCAACAGACTTGATTCAACAAGCTGAACTTTGTACAACAGATAAATGTTCTGAAGATTCATACAAAAGATCATCTTCTAGTTCACCTCACTCCGAAACTGGTCATACAAAATCATTTTCCTCAGTGGTTTGCAAGAAAAAAGCAAGACAAAGTCAGTGGTCTCAGCTTTCACTCAAATCGTTTTTTCAGAAAACAGTTGGAGCCAGTGGTGACTCAAACAGTCTTTGTTCTGATAAGGAGCTTACTCAAGAAGATATCTCTATTCCTTACCATGAATCGGATGAAACTCCCCCTGATGCTGCGAAGGAGGAGTCGCAGTCAAAACAAAACACATCAATGGAAGAGGATACGTCTCAACCTTCAGAAAAGGAAAATAAAAATGTAGCCCTGGTTGAGTGGCAAAGGATTCAGCAACTAATGCAAACTAGTATACCTCTTTGCAAGGGCCACAAGGAACCTTGTGTCTCCCGCGTAGTGAAGAAATCTGGTCCTAATTTAGGGCGACAATTTTATGTCTGTGCACGCGCTGAGGTAATTGAGGCTGTTATTGCTTTATTTCTATCTGTCTGGCATTTATGTTTGTTAAAGATGATGATTAAGACCTACTCTCAATGATCTCTTTGCACAGAATTATATTTATCTGAAGTATAACATGTCTTAGTATATTTTTAAAAATATAGGTGTACTTATGTACAAATATATGTGCATTTATATGTTGTTGCGCAGGTTAAAAGATACTTCAATGGCAAATGAATTGGAAGGGTGAATTTATGATGCTAGGGCATTCTCGGATTATCCAAATGTCCTAGATAACTTATATATTCACAATAGAACCAGAAAGTGCTACTAGCACCCATTACCAACTTTGAGCTTGTAGCTTAACTTTCGAGAATCAAGCCGATCTTGAAGTCCCAAACTCTCAAACCTACTTTCTCAGTACCAATCTTCTTAAACTCATCCATTCTTTCTTGGTGCATGTCCTTTGCTTGATTATAATTTTTCTTAAGTGTTGTTAGTAATGCATTTTAGATTGTTTACATGTGGAATTACCTTGTCCATGACAGTGAGATGCTTCAGTATATAGAAATTGTTTAGATGTGGACAACTTTTGGGGATGCTAAAACTAAGATCTTCTCTAGACAATGTCTCTGATGGAAATTTAAACATATATCTCAGGGACCTGCATCTAATCCTGAAGCGAACTGTGGATTTTTCAAATGGGCTACTGCAAAATCAAAGCATAAAAGATGATTTTGGTGGGCAATGAACCTCGAGAGTTTTGGTCGATTTCTAAATTTCAGCAATGGAGCCATCTGTTCCATGTGCAATTTCTCATGCTCTCTGTGTGTCTGAGAAGGTATTGAGTTCATTTAACATGTTTGTCCTGCATTCTTGGGTAATGGAATGTGAAATTTGTTATGTTTTTGTTTTGCCAAATCTGCTTTTTTCACTACATGAAATTGTTGAGAGATTATGAACATGCTGAAATTCCTGCTTTAGAGTAAAATGCTTGAACTGCCTCAAATCCTGATTTTGCATTCTTTATCTTTTTTAAGCCCACAATCAACTCATCAATCATCTTGCTAATCTGCCCATTGCATTCAAATTTAGGTACCTTTTATCAGTTGGGACATTTTTGCAGTTTCTTCTACACCCTTTGGCATCAAGAAAACAGCTAGCAAATTGGGAATATAGTGGAAGCAAGAAACTAGAGAAAAAGGAAGTACTGCCTAATACTTGTACGTTATTTCTAAACATTGGTAATTCAACTTTATATTGCGATCGATTGCATGTTTTAATGGGTGGTATTGCTACTTTATTTTGAGTTAAAAATTGAAGTCTGGTGCATAAATGTAAATTGTGTACCCAAGCGTTCCACGACATGATAAACGACATGATAGCAACCTTAGTCGTCTCGTGTATTATTACTAGCTCCAAGTGTTTTCTATCACACAATAGGCTAGCTATAGTCCCTTTGTAAATGACTCAAAAAGTAGAATTATTGCTGCATTTCATCATGCTCTCCTATCTGTGAATTATAATTCTTTGTCTTTATTCTTGTATTATTTCTTTTATTCCATATGGTAATCTCAATAATATAGGCAATACAGTTGCAGCAATGATGCTATCGATGAATACGCGACATATGTGGAAACATAATTTTGTAATAGAGACGAAGAAGTTGAGAGGGAAATCTTTTTGAGAAAACCAATAATATGCATTTGTAATATGTGTGGGACAAAGTCATTTCAACAAACCAATAATTGCATACCTTCTTACACATATAGCAGACAAAGGCATGTTCTTTGTACTTGTTTTAAGATTATTGTTGAGATATTGTGCACTGGTATAACATCTGTGCCCCTGCGAGCAAACACACTAGAATTCAATTAATAATGGTCTTAAAAAAATTAAATAAATTAATGACTACTTGTGTGATTGAATCAGTCATTGGTCTTTGCTATAAACATCATAATTTACTAACTACATAATAATATTAGACATGTCAATTTTGTGGCGCAACTGTTAAAAGGGTTGTCAATATCATATTACAACTTGATGATATACAATTTTTAGACATTACAAGTATATTAATGATTATTTATTTATATGTATCTTAAATTTTTAGTGTGACGATAATTGCATTTCTTAAATCCAGTGATGTATTATGTTCGAGTAAATGTCAACTCTCTGGCCAAGTTATATTTAGTAAAGAATTGAGAATCTAATTTTCTACTGATGAGCATCACTAGATCATTTATAACTAATTATTGCTGTGAAAATAATTTATTTTGATTATAATAATTAAAAAATAATCCACATACTCATCTATGTATTGAGTAATTTAGATTGTCATGAAAATTACAATAATGTACAGATTAAAAATTATATGTATTATGTAAAAAAAATTCACAATTTACGTATTCAATGTTTTCTTGTGAAATAAAAATATGTATGGTTAATTCATATGTTCATTAAGTAGGGATATATTAGGAAAACAATATTTTTATGACTTGTATTTTAAACCTTATAGCACTTTTAAATTTATATGATTATTATTCATATAAAATAAGGACGGCAAAATCATTCAATCATGTTAATACGCTATTTAATAATGAAAGATGACTATAATTTTAAAAAAGGAAATATGAAGGGAGGGAGGGTGTTATAAAGATCTAACATTTATATATATAATATCTATTAATTTCACTTTTCATATAATGAGGGATGAAATTATTACATATAATCGTGTGACATATTTAGAGCTATTTTTTTTCATTCTATAATAAATCGAATGTATTTTAATACATTTCTATTGAACATAAATAGGGGTGGAAATCGAAATGGAATTTCCGATATCCGCCGAATCCGATTCGAAAATTTCCAATTTTGGAACTAATATTTTTAATCCGAAATTCTGAAATTTCGATTTTTCTGAAAATTTTCGGATCGGAATTGAAATTAGTTTTAAAATTTTCGAAAATTCCGAAATCCGATCCGAGACATTTTCGAAATTTAATTTTCAAAACATTTCCAATCCGATTCTGTCAAGTGCACAACAATTCTTGGAATATAAAATGTAGAATAGAGGCATTTAGAGAATCAAATTCAGGACCTCTCATACTCAAAACAAGAAACTTACCACTAGACCAATAGTTCATGTTGCAAATGATTCAAACATTTTTGTAATAGACAAAAGATAATATACAGCATTTCCGATTTTTAAATAGCAAAATATAATAAGTAAATATATCATATATTTTTTTATATTAAATAAAAAGTGAATATCTAATTTCAAAGGTAAATATATCATAAATTTCATTAAACATGACAACATTTTATATAAATTTATTATTTTAATGATAAAATTTCTGAAAAATTTCCGAAAAATCGGAATTGGAATGAATTTTACAATTCCGAAAATTTTGGAATCGAAATTGGAATTGATTTTTCACTTACGAAAATTTTCGAATTTTTTCCGAACACCCTATTTTCAATCCAATCCATCCGATTTCCACCCCTAGACATAAAAGATGGAAATAAGGGTAGTTGAGGCCGCGATTCTTGTTAATAAAGTGTGGCGTGATTCTAGGGACTAGGGAGTGATTGCTTCTTCAATCTTCTTTGTGTTTGATAGTTGTTCATATCCTACTTCATATTTAACATTTCAGCTTTATTTATTTATTTATAACGGTTTATTGCAAGAAAGAAGAAACTTGAAAATAGAGACACATACAATGAGTACGACTTCATAATTTATATTCCATGATAAATATATTCTGAAAACCTTTTTTTGAGAAAAATACTAAAAAATATATGTTTATGTTAGGGTTGAACTTTTTTAGAATAATTTCTCCAAAATATTAGGATGAAATATATTTTGAAATAATTTCATATATTTTTTTTGTAGTTTTTTTAGTTGTAATACTAATAATTATGAATTGAAGAATGCAAAATCTGTCAGGATGTGTCATATTCAAATAAATTCACAAAATTATTGATAAAAATTAATTCTAGTATGCAAAAGAAAATACATTCAAAGGGATAAAGGTTACTAGAGCCATTGATAATTACTAAATCCATTCAAACATAATTCTTAAAATTTGACAAATATTCCACAAATTTGACTGATAGTGTGGTGGACTTAATTCTACTCATTATTGAACTTTTCACAACTATATTGCTTGGTCAAAAATACTCTTCCATCTATTTTTAGTACATATTATAGACCATATCATATAATAGATTAACTAATTCCTTTAAACAAAATCAATAACTAGATATTGACATATTAATTAATGGTAGACACAATAATATTCACATGTTCATGATGAGACGAAAACCTAATTTACTATTTACACTATATTGAATATGATAGATAATACCGAAGAAAATTGAAATATAAGAACAACCAAAGCCCACACACCAAAATAACATTTTTGTAATACTTATAAAACAAAATAAAAAATAATAAAACCTAGGATGTGTGAATATTATTATATTATAATAGATTATGGATAGAATAAAAAAAGAAAGAAAAAAAGGCTGTATTATGCGGTGTCAATGAGGAATTTAATCGAGCTGGTAAACTGAAAACATCAGCCGCCGAATAGTTGACCTTTATGGATTGGTGGTTCTCATTAGTGGGGGTTTTGTCTTTAAAACGACAGCCTTTTTTTCTGTAAGAAATTTTCAGCTGTAATTAATTATTTCTCTTTTTTTTTTTATATATAATTATTTTTGTGAAATAAAAAGTGTTTAGAAGAAGATTTCCGCGTTTGACCTTGTAAACCCCGTCCTTTCGACTCCTTTCATTTCTTCATTTTTTGTATGAATTCAGTCCAGATCCACCTGCATAAATTTTCTTCTCAATAATTTTTGGGGAATTTTGAAGTATTTTGATCTGGTGGTGGTTTTAATGGGGGATTTAGTGAAGCAGACTCTAGCAACGCCGATCCAGTTGACGGACCAGGTGATAAAGGCGGCGGATGACGCCGCCACGTTCAAGCAGGAATGCGCCGATCTAAAGTCCAAGACGGAGAAGCTCGCCGCGCTGCTTCGCCAGGCGGCGCGTGCGAGCAACGACCTCTACGAGCGCCCCACGCGTCGCATTGTGGACGACACGGTGCAGGTCCTCGACAAGGCGCTAGCCCTAGTCCTGAAATGCCGCGGCCACGGCCTCATGAAGCGCGTGTTCACCATCATCCCCGCCGCCGCCTTCCGCAAGATGCTGTTGCAGCTTGAGAACTCCATCGGCGACGTGTCGTGGCTCCTCCGCGTCTCCGCCTCCGCCGACGACCGCGGCGACGAGTACCTCGGCCTCCCACCCATCGCCGCCAACGAGCCCATCCTCGGTCTCATTTGGGAGCAGATCGCCATCCTCTTCACCGGCTCCGTCGACGACCGCGGCGACGCCGCCGCCTCCCTGGTGTCGCTCGCCCTCGACAACGATCGGTATGGGAAATTGATCATCGAAGAAGGTGGAGTTGGACCGCTGCTGAAATTAGTCAAAGAAGGGAAAGTAGAAGGTCAAGAGAACGCAGCAAGAGCTATCGGATTGCTCGGAAAAGATCCGGAAAGCGTGGAGCACATGATACACGCCGGAGTTTGCTCTGTGTTTGCGAAAATCCTGAAAGAAGGTCCGATGAAGGTGCAGGCGGTGGTGGCGTGGGCCGTGTCGGAGCTCGCCGCCCATTACCCTAAATGCCAAGATCTCTTTGCCCAGCACAACATCATTAGGCTTCTCGTTAGCCACCTCGCATTCGAAACCGTTCAAGAACACAGCAAATACACAGTCATTAGCAAGGCCACCTCCATCCACGCCGCCGTGGTCTTAGCAAGCAGCAACAATGGCGTTTCAAAGGGGCATGATTTGGATGATGATAAGACCATGGTATCTCATCCTCTAGGTAGCAACAACAAGCAACCTAATCAGATGTACAATGTAGTTGCTACTACAATGTCTGGTAAGAATAGTACTACTAACAATGGTCTGAAAAATAATCACAATCATCATCATCACCACCACCACCACCACCATTCGAGTTTATCCCTATCCGGGGCGAATAACAGAGCTAGGGAAATGGAGGACCCTGCAACGAAGGAGTACATAAAGGCAATGTCAGCTAGAGCCCTTTGGCATCTCGCCAAAGAGAACTCTCCCATTTGTCGAAGCATAACAGAGTCGAGGGCCCTGTTATGCTTCGCAGTTCTTCTAGAGAAAGGGGCTGCAGAGGTTCAGTACAATTCAGCCATGGCATTGATGGAGATCACAGCCGTGGCTGAGCTAGACGCTGAGCTAAGACGCTCAGCGTTCAAGCCCAATTCCCCGGCCTGTAAGGCCGTGGTTGACCAGCTGTACAGAGTCGTTGAGATGGGGGACTCAGAGCTCCTGATCCCCTGTGTCAAGGCCATAGGCAACTTAGCTAGGACCTTTAAGGCAACAGAGACGAGGATGATTAGCCCTTTAGTAAAACTGCTCGATGAGAGAGAGGCCGAGGTTTCTAGAGAGGCTTGCATTGCCCTAACAAAGTTTGCTTGCTCGGAGAACTATCTGCACCTCGACCATTGTAAGGCCATCATTGGGGCTGGAGGGGCTAAGCATCTCGTTCAGCTCGTCTACTTTGGTGAGCAGATTGTGCAGAGCTGTGCATTGGTTTTGTTGGGCTTCATTGCAATGCATGTGCCGGATAGTGAAGAGCTTGCTCGGGCTGAAGTGCTGGCAGTGCTCGAATGGGCATCAAAACAGACGTTTTTGGTCCAAATCGAAAATGTGGAGAAGCTGTTACCGGAGGCGAAGGGGAAGTTGGAGCTGTATCAATCCAGAGGATCAAGAGGATACCATTGAAGTTGAATTAGAGTAAGGTTTATATGAATGTTGTTCTGATTTCATTTGTATGGAGTGTATATAGCATTATTTTATGGCTGTGATTCTTTGGAAGAAGGAAACTCAAGAATTGGTTTTTGTAACTTGATTCATATTTCATATTTTAGAATACAAAATTTTCACATAATTGTTTCAATAGCTCAGATTTGCACTGAGTTTGATTGTGCTGAAAATTATCAATTGTTACAATTATGAAATTGGGCTCATTGGAATTGATCATCCTGCCTCTTTGGTTTTGATTAATTTCTCGTTTTTCTTTCTGCTGTTTATGTATAGTTTTGTTTCTTTATTTAATATGTTGGGAAGGGCAGTTGATGAAATGCATCGAGTATAGGATTAATATTGGGAATAAGAATTGATTGATTTGTGTAAATTCTGGTTAGATTGATTGCCGCTGTGAATCCCCTCATTCTTCTCACTTCTCACATTTATTCTGGTTAGATTGTTTTTCTTGTAAAATATCGATTTATTTTACAATCAAATTAATATAATAAATTTTTCTTATTGCTTTTTTTTTCCTCTGTGGAAAGTAAAGGTTTGAAACATATAAAATACATTAAGTAATTAAAATGCTGCAATTAAATAAAAGATAAGAGAATATTAAATAACACTTCGAAAGAAATACTATTCTTTTATGAAACACTCTTCGAGTTTTCTACCAAATATTAATATGAATCTCAAATATTAATATGAATCGAACACACTTCTTTATGTTTGACACATTTACGGTGAATGGAGCTTTATGAGGTCAATTCATAAAGGTTGAATTTGTGTTTCAATATATTTTATTTTTTTTTGGGATAAATGACATCCTTTACGAAAAATTTAATATGTTAGTTGAAATTTGAAAAACTAAAATATACCCTTACGTAAAAAAAGAAAGATATATGAGTGAGTCTCCTGTGAGACCGTCTCACCGATTTTTATAGCATTGTGTGAGACAGGTCAACCCACAATCCAACCACTCATATATATATATATATATATATATATTTTTTTTTTTTTCAAAGGTAGAAGTTGGGAATGATTCGGGGCGTGGATACTCCATTGAATTAAAAATTACAGTCAATCTTGGAGGAAGCGGCCCTGGAAAATTCATGGAAACAGATAATCTTGTGCTTCATATTTCCAGCATATACGTGCTTTGATTGTTTTCATTCATTTGTTTGTAGCAAACATTAACAGAATTATGGGATCGCGTGTATACGATAACTGGGAAAGGTTGGTTGATGCCACTCTTAACAGAGAGAAGCTCCGCCTATTGGCGAACTCCCCTTCCATCTCCAGCACCACAACCACCGGCACCGCCGACTTGAGCTCCACCTCCAATGGATACAATTTTGGCAAGTCGATCCAGTTGGCCTACAGCCTCATAAGATTCGCAGACGACTCCACCTCTTTCAGAACTCAATGTTTGCAACTCAAATCCAACGCCCAAAAACTCCTCGCTCTCCTCCAACAGGCGGCGCGTGCGAGCGACGAACAGTATGAGCGCCCCACGCGCCGCATCGTTGACGACACTGTGCAAGTCCTCGACAAGGCGCTGGCGCTCGTCCTCAAGTGCAGCGGAAACAGCCTCATGACGCGCGTCTTCATCATTAATCCCACCGCCGCCTTCTCCAAAACCTTATCCCAGCTTGAGAACTCCATCGGCGACGTGTCGTGGCTCCTCCGCGTCTCCGCCTCCGCCGACGACCGCGGCGACGAGTACCTCGGCCTCCCACCCATCGCCGAGAACGAGCCCATCCTCGGTTTCATTTGGGAGCAGATCACCATCCTCTTCACCGGCTCCGTCGATGACCACGGCGACGCCGCCGCCTCCCTGGTGTCGCTCGGCCTCGACAACGATCAGTACGGGAAATTGATCATCGAAGAAGGCGGAGTTGGACCGCTGCTGAAATTAGTCAAAGAAGGGAAAGTAGAAGGTCAAGAGAACGCTGCAAGAGCAATCGGATTGCTCGGAAAAGATCCGGAAAGCGTGGAGCACATGATACACGCCGGAGTTTGCTCGGTGTTTGCGATAATCCTGAAAGAAGGTCCGATGAAGATGCAGGCGGTGGTGGCATGGGCCGTGTCGGAGCTCGCCGCCCATTACCCTAAATGCCAAGATCTCTTTGCCCAGCACAACATCATAAGGCTCCTCGTTAGCCACCTCGCATTTGAAACCGTCCAAGAACACAATCATCATCATCATCACCACCACCACCATTCGAGTTTATCCCTATCCGGGGAGAATAACAGAGCTAGGGAAATGGAGGACCCTGCAACGAAGGAGTACATAAAGGCAATGTCAGCTAGAGCCCTTTGGCATCTCGCCAAAAAGAACTCTCCCATTTGTCGAAGCATAACAGAGTCGAGAGCCCTGTTATGCTTCGCAGTTCTTCTAGAGAAAGGGGCTGCAGAGGCTCAGTACAATTCAGCCATGGCATTGATGGAGATCACAGCCGTGGCTGAGCTAGACGCTCAGCTAAGACGGTCAGCGTTCAAGCCCGATTCCCCGGCCTGTAAGGCATTGGTTGACCAGCTTTACAGAGTCGTTGAGATGGGGGACTCAGAGCTCCTGATCCCCTGTGTCAAGGCCATAGGTAACTTAGCTAGGACCTTTAAGGCAACGGAGACGAGGATGATTAGCCCTTTAGTAAAACTGCTCGATGAGAGAGAGGCCGAGGTTTCTAGAGAGGCTTGCATTGCCCTAACAAAGTTTGCTTGCTCGGAGAACTATCTGCACCTCGACCATTGTAAGGCCATCATTGGGGCTGGAGGGGCTAAGCATCTCGTTCAGCTCGTCTACTTTGGTGAGCAGATTGTGCAGAGCTATGCCTTGATTTTGCTGTGCTACATTGCTATGCATGTGCCGGATAGTGAAGAGCTTGCTCAAGCCGAAGTGCTGGCAATGCTCGAATGGGCATTATTGAAACAAGCATTTTTTATCCAAAATAAGGATGTGAAAAAGCTGTTACCACAGGCAATGGAGAAGTTGGAGCTGTATCAATCCAGAGGATCAAGAGGATACTATTGAAGTTGAATTAGAGTATGTGCAGTGCAGATATTGGTTATCAAGATTGCATTGTTTCATGTCTGTGTTCTTTGGAAGAAGGAACCTCAAGAATTGGCATTTTTTAACATGATTCATATTTCATATCTTAGAATGCATAATTTTCACATCATTCTTTCAGTAGGTAAAGTTTGTACTGACTTTGATTATGCTGAAAAGTATCATTTGTTACAAAGATGAAGTTGAGCTCATTGGATTCATCTTCCTCCCTCTTGGGGTTTGATTAATTTCTCGTTTTTCTTTTTTGATTTTTATATATAGTTTTGTTTCTTAAGATTAAATATGTTGGAATGGCAGGTGATGAAATGCACGAGTATAGGATGTAATATATTGGGATTGAGACGACAATTGAGAATTTGGTTTTTGTGCACATTCTTCTCACATTTTACGTGAGGTTTTTTTTTTTTTTTTTTTCAAATTTCATACAAAAACTTTTATTTGATACTATAATTTTACGATTTTTTATTTTTTATTTTTGAAGTGAAGTTCCAGTATCCATAATCAAAAGTAATTTTTATAGGGAAATATCTATTTTTTTAGGCCACATATTGTGGATTGACTTATCTTAAGGATGTTATGTAGGTTTAACAAGAGTTCTACTCTTAATAATATTTAATAATATATATTTGAGTGTACTAATATTATTTAATAAATTCGATTGAATATTTTAATAAAAATAATCAATCATCTATCTAAAATTTATTTATGTGAATGATTAAATACTAATGACTATGAAATATATAAATGAAGATTAAAAAAACCTTGTCAAAATTGAAATGGACAATATTATTATTTTTATGATTTCATTTTCAACAAAAATTACCACACCTTTTAAGATCTTGATAATAAAAAAAATAATAATAAAAAAAGGAAAACACAAAATATATTTATTGTATCAAAATCCATACATTGCACATGATTTAGTATTCACAAGACTAGAGTAGCACTTACGTTTAATTTTTTCAAATTTCCATAGAACCGACTAAGTAGTTGAATACCAACACTTGCACCCATATTTTATAGTAGCGGCAATGATCGGATTAGGAGAAGGGTTGGAAATTGAAATCTTTATTTGGATTCATATTGTTTTTATTTGGATTCATATTGTTTTGTCATTCTAGCATTTTACACATTCTTATGACAAAAAAGTCCTAAAGGTGAGGCAATAATGAGTGAAAGGATGTAGCTATCCATTTCACCTTATACTAAATACACCTCATTTTCTAAACTTTTATGTTTTCTATTCTTTTGATATTTGATATGTTTAGTAGGGCTAGCAACTAATATAACACCAAACATATACCAATTTACTTCCACCATAATATGATAAGAAAGTTTCCATTTTACAATATTTCGAAATTTTGGTTAATTTGTTCCAACTTCCAAGTATAATTCTGAATTTAAAAAATGATTTTAGTTTCTGATGGGATCCTCTGTACCCTTATTTATGTACCAGCCGTGTACGACTTAGTAAGGTGACGCCGTTATTAAGATTAATCTATTTTCCTTTTTCCCCCTCTTTTCTCCTCTTGATTTATTATTTTTTCACTTCTCTCTTTCTTTCTGGATTTGTCTCTGAAACTAAACCTCTTTCTCACGCCATACTAGTACACCGCCGACCTTCAATCGCTTCTAAAAACTACAATGTTTTTTTATATGTATTTCTTCAGATTAAAAATAAATAATTGAATTAAAAAATGAAAACATCAAATTAGAATTCTTGCAAGAATATTAATGATAACAATGGTAGGAAAGCAAGAATTCTTATAATTAATTGAAGAAAAATGGTTGCAGAATTGCAAGAATATAATTTAATAGCAATGGTAAAAAATAAGAATTCCTACAATTAATTGAAGAAATGACTGCTAAAATCAACTCTAATAAAGTCGCGATGCGATGCTTCCCAGAGAATGGGGCGGGTACGCTGTATCTGGTTCGAGGGGTGGAGGATGTGCAGAGGACAGTTAATTGAATAAATGACTGCTGAAACCAACTCTAATAAAGTCGCGAAGAGATGCTTCCCAGAGAATGGGGCGGGTACGCCGTATCTGGTTCAAGGGGTGGAGGATGTGCAGGGGACAATTGATTCATCTCTTCTGCCATGATCTCCTCTTGTTCAAGTACACAAACTATTTAACCTCATCAGATCATTGGAGACCGCTCTTAACAATATCATAGAAGGAGAAGAAATTGGAGAAGATGAGAGTTGAAGAGTGAAACCAGTGGCGGATCCAAAAAATCGAAAGAGGGTATGCACATTCTTTAGAATACTAAAAAAATTTTACATAAACAAAATATATGCACTAAAACTTGAAAATGTATAATATTAAGAATTGCAACAAAAATATATTTATCAAAGAAAGATTACAATCGTTCTCGACGAGTTCTCATACTTTGAAAGCAGTCTAAAATGTCGTCATTGTTTATTTTTAGAAATACATCTCTCTCTAATTTAGTAATTAAGCAATCATTCAAGAATTGATCTCCGAGATTATTCCGTAGCTTGTTCTTCACATATGTCATTGTTGAGAATGCTCTTTCCACACTTGCAGTCGCCACAGGAAGGATCAACACCATCTTTATAAACAAGTAGACATGAAGATATTCGTGCTTCTTTGTCTCGACAAGTTTCATGGAGAGTTCTCCAATATCTTTCAAGCCCTGAAATCTATCATCTCTTCTCATATCATAAACAAAATTATCAAGTTCATCCTCAAGATACAACAAATCAACATTTGAGAACTCATCGGGATAAAATTCAGCTAGTCTAAGCAACTTTAATTTATCAAAAGAAGAGAAGACATCAACGGGACTCAAGCAAATCATACAAAGAAGCAACTTTGTACTTACCTCATCAAATCGATTGTCAAGCTCCTGGAGTTGCAAATCAATTATTTCAACAAAAATATCAAATCGATAGTGATGAAAATATGTAATGTCCTTCTTTCCATGCCTACGGTTCTTCCTTCCAAGAGGAACATATTCATCATCCATTTTAGGAACATTAATACCATTTTTTCCACAAAAAGATATGACTGAATTTAAGGGAGATTCTCATCATCTTCTCTCATTTGTCTCAATCTCTCTTTAGTTAACTTCATATGAGACATTGCATTAACAATGTCTTGATCTTTTTTTTTTTTGCAATGTAATATTCAATTGATTTGCTACTCCAAATACACTCTTCATCAAATGCACCATAAGAATAAAGTCAAATGACTCAAGAGCGTAACTAACTCCATCAACTTTTGCACGATCTTCAGAAGCTGTGGATTATCATAAATCATATCAAACACCTTACAAATTGGAGAATACAAAACAATAACATTCACCAACAACTTATAGTGAGTTCCCCAACGAGTATCACCTGGTCTTCCCAATCCAAACTCCTGATTCAAACCTTTTCCACTTTCAAGTTCACCATCTTCAAATGCTTTTGCAACTGCTTATGCTTGGGCCTCTTTAAGCATTTCTTGACGTTTACAAGAGCCTCCAACAATGTTCAACATATTAGAAAGAGTTTTAAATAACCAACCACAATCACCATTTCTTTTTGAAACTGCAACAAGTGTTAGTTGAAGTTGATGTGCAAAACAATGAATATAATATGCTACTTGAGTTTCATTCCTTATCAAAGTTTTGAGACCATTAATGTCGCCCTTTATATTGCTAGCCCCATTATAACCTTGCCCACGAATTCTATATGGACTCAATGAATGCTCAGAAAGTACAGAATAAATCGCATCTCTAAGAGATAAAGCGGTAGTACCCTTAACATGCACTACACCAACAAACCGTTTGATGACTGCTCCTTTTTTATTAACATAACGCAAACAAAAAGCCATCTGCTCTTTATAAGACACATCACAAGATTCATCTACTAATATTACAAAATGATCTTTTTGAATTGAATGGGATATCATTTGATTGTTTCCAGGAGCATTTTTAAACACAACCTTTTCAATTTCCTCATGTTTACTAGCATGCCACTTCAAAAGTTCAAGAAAATTCCCTCTATTAAACGATTCTTCACTCTCATCATGACCACGAAATGCCAATTCTTGAAGTAATAGAAATTTCAAACATTCAAGTGAAGCAGTCAAGCGAGTTCAATACTCTTTTGTAGCATGTGAAGTTTGCCGAACGAAAGAATTATTGATGGATAATTTTGGATCAACTAAAGCCTCAAATTTCTCCGTACATCGATTATGAACACTTTTAATCTTGTCTATATGCTTAGCAAGATCAACTAGTCTATTCCAACCTCTAAATCCACTTTTGACAAAAGCATCATGCCCATCACCATCCAATACTCCAACATCATCTTTAAATAAATAACAAACAAAGCAAAACGCGGCATCCTTTTCAATACTATACTCAAGTCATATGTACTTGTCAAACTAATCAGGATTAAAACAACGCATTTTACCTCCGATATTTGTTTGTGGAAAATCATGATCATGTGGTTGACAAGCCTTTCTTTAAATATATTCTCTCCTCACTGCATCTTGATCACTTGGGTGATAATCATGAATTATTTTCCTTTTTCCCGGATCGTGTGGGAGAGAGTTAATGTCATATTGACATTCTCTTTCTCTAGTTAGAGTTACAGTGGTCTCTGAATAGTTTTCACTCAAATTTTGTGGTCCAATCAAAGGCGATGAAGAACCCACTTGAGTCTTTCCTTTCTTATTAAAGTATGATTCTAAAGTACAGCTACTCTTCATTTTGTTCTTCTTCTTTGAATGATTGTTCTCATCCCCATCATTTTGAATTTATCAAGTCTATGAATTTACTGCATAATTTGAATAATAAAATTAGAATAATGAATAACACATTAACCATTTAATAAAACTAACTAATTAAACTAATTAATTAACAATTTAATAATTAATTAGAGGATTAATACTTAGTAATTAGTTTAAGAAAATAATTAATACACTAACAGTGTCCATCCTCTCCACTACTGCAATATCACAGACTCACAATTTGTTTAATTGTTGTCTCTTTATTACATAAGATATATATCAAATTAATTAATTAATGAATATTACTGTATGTGTTGGCCACCACTTGCAACTTCCACATTCCACTTCATAGTTCCACTAACTATTAGTAGTTATTATATACACCATAACCAATTCACTAAATAAATTAATCAACTGCCAATAAGTATATGCAGGGGCCACCATTTGCCCATTTCCAACATATATGTACTAATTTGAGTATTCTACAAACTCATATTACAAAATAGAAAAAAATAGAGTAGCCCCCCAAGATAAAGCACCGCAATGAATGCTTATGACTTACCTCTCTCTATCTCTCACAAAAAAAATATTTCTTCTGTTGATTTGATTCTTCGTATTCTTGAGTTCTTCAATTGGGAAAAAATTAACTGGTAAGTAAAGTGAGGGTTTGAATTTGAGAATTTGGAGATAAATTTAGGGGTTGAAATTTGAGAAGAATACCGTGAATAATTTTCTGGAGATAGTGAAATTGAGGAGGCTGGAGACTAATTCTTCAAGATGGGACCGTGGGAGGGACGGACTTCGGCAAAGCCGTAGAGGGCTTTGCTATCGGATCTCGCATCGTGGTTGTGTCGTGCTCTATAATCTCTATTGAAATGAAATTGAGAAAGTTTATGAATTAAGGTGAGAGAAGTGTATTTTATCTCTTATTAAAATTATATAACTTTTTATTTTATTTTATTTTATTAAACCTAAATAATTTACTATATAATATAATAGTGTTTTTTTTCAAAATAAGAGGATATGCAGTTGCATACCCTCTCTCTATACTGTATCCGCCCCTGAGTGAAACTCGGATCGGCAGAGGGGATCAAAGTGAAGCACATCAAAACAGGGGGGGATATACTGGTTTCAAGGAGGCTTGTGGCTATTTTTCTTCTCATGACGATGACAGATTTCAGGACTAACTATTTTAGTTTCAAGATTGTTCGATAGAGGTAGACGGCACTGTGTGTTGGTATGGCGTGAGAAAGTGGATTAATTTCAGAGACAAACCTACAAGGAATGAGAGAAGTGAAAAAATAAAAATAAAAATAAAAAATGAGTGAACATCACTATCCTTTCTTCCCTTTATAGGACTGGTACACAAGGATACAAAGGATCTCATCTGCTTTTATCCTTCCTTCCCTTTTAAAAGTGAATAGGTCATGGTGATGTAATGTAATGACATTATAGATCATGTCATGTAAAGTTTATGAAAAATTTGAGCATTAAAGATACATGTTTTACACCAAAATGAGTACTAGACAGAAAAAAAAGACCATTGTGTATCACATTATTATAAAGGTTATTTTTGTCATTTGAAAAACGAAGTGATAGAAAAGGCATAAATTTAAATTGTGGGGGTTAAGAAACGATGACTTTTTTATTATACCCTTGTGGTACTTTTTGACCATTTTGTCATGCTTAGAATTGGATGGGTTGGTGAAATTAAATATATCAATTTAAGATGAATATTTTATATATTATAATAACAACTGTATAGATTAATATATCAATTTTCTATCCTTACTACCCTTGATTACCAAGAACCCCGGCCTGTACAGAAAAAGACGTATTGTGTAATGATATAAAATGTAACAAATCTTACTACCTAACATGATATCATTATGTGTTATGATCTTTACATTCTTAACATTGATTTTAAGGTAGATGAAGGGATGAGAGTTTCAAATTCTTTTTTGTGTGTAGTTTTATAGAGGGTGAAGTTGAAATATTTTAAGGGTGATTTTATACACATTTTATAACTTACTAAACACGTCCCAAACATTGTGTTTCTATATCTTTTATTTATATAAAAATGAAATATGTTTAGTAAGTTAGATGATGTGTACAGAAATTAAAAATTAGTCAATCTAGGAGGAAGCAGCCATGGAAGATTCAAAGAAACTCACCTTCTGCTTCATTTTCCCAACATTTATCTGCTTTGATTGTTTTCATTCCTTGGTTTGTAGACATAATAATGGGATCGAGTGTATACGATAACTGGGAAAGATTAGTTGATGCCACTCTTAACAGAGAGAAGCTCCGCCTTTTGGCGAATTCCCCTTCCATCTCCAGCACTACCACCACCACAACAACCACCGGCACCGCCGTCTTCAGCTCCACCTCCAATGGATACAATTTTGGAAAGTCGATCCAGTTGGCGTACAGCCTCATAAGGTTCGCAGACGACTCCACCACTTTCAGAACTCAATGTTTGCAACTCAAATCCAACGCCCAAAAACTCCTCGCTCTCCTCCACCAGGCGGCGCGTGCGAACTACGAACATTACGAACGGCCCATGCGCCGCATCGTCGACGACATGGTGCAAGTCCTCGACAAGGCCCTCACGCTTGTCCTCAAGTGCCGCGGAAACAGCCTCGTGACGCGCGTCTTCATCATCATTCCCACCGCCGCCTTCTCCAAAACGTTGTCCCAGCTTGAAAACTGCATCGGGAACGTGTCGTGGCTCCTCCGCATCTCCGCTTCCTCCGACGACCGCTCCGACGAGTACGTTGCCATCCCTCCCTTGGCCGCCAACGAGCCGATCCTCTGTCTCATATGGGAACAGATCTCCATTCTTTACACAGGCTCCGTCGACGACCGTGCCTACGCCGCCGAGTGGCTGGGGTCACTAGCCGGAGACAGCGATCGGTACGGAAAATTGATAATCGAAGAAGGCGGAGTTGAGCCGCTGTTGAAATTAGTCAAAGAAGGGAAAGCAGAAGGTCAAGAGAAGGCAGCAAGAGCTATCGGATTGCTTGGAAAAGAGCCAGAAAGCGTGGAACACATGATAGGCGCCGGAGTTTGCCCGCTGTTTGCGAAAATCCTGAACGAAGGTCCGATGAAGGTACAGGCGGTGGTGGCATGGGCCATATCGGAGCTCACCGCCCATTACCCTAAACACCAAGATCTCTTTGCCCAGTACAACATCCTTCGGCTCCTCGTTAGACGCCTCGCATTCGAAACCCTAGAAGAACACATATACGGCGTCGTTGTGAATAATAGAGCTTGGGAAATGGAGGACCCTGCAACGAAGGAGTACATAAAGGCAATGTCAGCTAGAGCCCTTTGGCATCTCGCCAAAAAGAACTCTCCCATTTGTCGAAGCATAACAGAGTCGAGAGCCCTGTTATGCTTCGCAGTTCTTCTAGAGAAAGGGGCTGCAGAGGCTCAGTACAATTCAGCCATGGCATTGATGGAGATCACAGCCGTGGCTGAGCTAGACGCTCAGCTAAGACGGTCAGCGTTCAAGCCCAATTCCCCGGCCTGTAAGGCCGTGGTTGACCAGCTTTACAGAGTCGTTGAGATGGGGGACTCAGAGCTCCTGATCCCCTGTGTCAAGGCCATAGGCAACTTAGCTAGGACCTTTAAGGCAACGGAGACGAGGATGATTAGCCCTTTAGTAAAACTGCTGGATGAGAGAGAGGCCGAGGTTTCTAGAGAGGCTTGCATTGCCCTAACAAAGTTTGCTTGCTCGGAGAACTTTCTGCGCCTCGACCATTGTAAGGCCATCATTGGGGCTGGTGGAGCTAAGCATCTAATTCAGATCATCTACTTTGGGGAGAATATTGTGCAGAGCTATGCTTTGATTTTGCTGTGCTACATTGCTATGCATGTACCAGATAGTGAAGAGCTTGCTGGAACTCAAGTGATGGATGTGCTCGATTGGGCATCAAAACAAGCGTTTTTTCTCCAAAATATGAAAGTGGTGATGCTGTTATTAGAGGCCAAGGAGAAGTTGGGATCTGTAGGATTTCGTTGGAGATGAATTAGAGAATATGCAGATATTGTTAAGATCAATCTCTCTCTTTTTCATACTAAATTGATGTTAGTTTTGTCAGTTAACAAAACCAAAGCATTATGAATTTGAGCTCATTGGATTGATCTTCCTCTCATGTATATATAGTTTTGTTTTTTAATCGAATGGAAGAGTTTTATTGATTTCTGCAAATTGAGGTTTGCATGATTGTTATAGTGAATTTGGGAGGTGTAATTGTGTAAAGTTATTGATTCTTCGGACATTATGCACGAGTGGTTGGAATCTCATGATTCTCTAGTGGGGATTTTCCTACTAAAAAAATGGATTTATTTTCTTATTAAATTGGTACTCAATGGTTGAATAAATATCACGGTATATAGAACACGATTCTTTTTCAAAACATTACTCAAACTCTATGAAAAAGTTGGGGTTTTAGGCCCATGAAAGAATTAAATAGAAGGGTTATGTAAATATTCAACAAAAATTCAATTCTCTCTATAGGTAGAATTTTCAAGAACTGTGGTGAGGAAAAATATTGAGTTTTTTTTTCCTTAATGCTTGGTAACTCAACTTTTATTTTCCTCTTAAACCCTACGAATATCTTACATATAAATCCTAAATTCATTTATTTACACATACAAAAATTGAGAGTATTGAACACTCCCAACAACAGCATCTACAATGCAATCAAACCGTATTTTTTTCATTATAACACAATACAAAACGAAATAAAAATCTAGAGCTAAAGAAAAAGAGAAAATGAAATCCATTAATAAGCAAATATGAGAAAGATCTCTGGTTTTGAGATAGCCACAAACATAAAGTTGTTGGTTCTTGTAGTGCAGCTTCTGAGATAGAGATAGGCACTAGAAAGTTGTGGGTTCTTTCTTTGGGTACTTTATTGAATGCTTTTCCTTTTTCAGAATAATTATTGAATGCCTGATAGATTATTTAATAATTAAATTTTGCAATCATTTTACTACTTTGGCTATTTCTTGTAAAATTGTTAGTTTCATAACAATTTTGTTAAATTGGGAATAATTTTGACCCATATGTTAGTTTGATTAAAATTAGGATTAATTTCAATTTTGGTTTGGTATGTAAGGCTCTTTCCATTTTTTGACAACCAATTATACGTTGGTTCTGTATATTTAAATTTTTTCCAATTTCGGTCAAATTTTTCAATTTTGATTTTATATGTTTCAACTTTTTCCAATTCCAATCCAATTTTTATCGGAATTCCCAAAATCGCTGATGTCATGTGAGATTTCTCGACAATGATCCGACTAAAATTAGATTGAAATTGGAAAAAATTAAGACATACAAGATCAAAATTGAAATACTTGACTGAAATTGGAAAAAATTTGAAACATATAGAACCAAAATTAGAAAAAGTTGAAATACATGGGACCAAAATTGAAAAGCATGTAGTTGGTTGTGTGTGGACATAAAGGTCATTTTATAAATTCAGAAATAACCAAATTTAAACTCAACCTTGTAAATGTATGAAATTATAATTGATAAAATATATATGACTCAAGAAACATAATCCATTTAATCATTGATCATGACAAATTAGCTAAAATTGCACCTAATTAATCGATAGGTAGCAAAGTCGACAACTTTTATAGAACAAAACTATATAGTAAAAATGACGCTAAACTTGGTTTCTTTCAAGACATTATTCAAAGATTGCTTCCCTCATTTTAATCATTTACATAACTATGCTGACCTTGAGTCACCAACATGTATAATTCATATCGCATCTGGTGAATTACATCGAGGTAACAATTATCATCTAAATACACACAAATACTTACATAAGTAGTATATACGTTAGATACTACACTCGATGTAATTCACAGTATTAATAAGACGAGAAGCAATAATTGAAAATTAGAAATGACTAACATTCTTCCGAGAAGCAGCTTTGAAAATTCCAAAGAAAGAAGTAAAAAGTAGAGAAGACATGTATATATATACACAAATGACTTCCTTATCAGCTCTTTACATCACTGTGCTTCGTTCTTTTTCATTCATTTTTTTGCAGGAAACAATCAGAGAATTATGGCAAGAAGTGTGTACGACAATTGGGAAAGGTTAGTTGAAGCCACCATGAAAAAAGAGGAGCTCCGTCGTCTGGCGTTTTCCCCCTCCATCTCCACCACCACCACCACCACCACCATGGACACCACCGTCTTCAACTCCACGTCCAAAGGCTACAGTTTCGAGAAGTCGATCCAGCTGGCATACAGCCTGATAAGGGCCTTGGACAACGCCACCTCATACAAAACAGAGTGTTTGGAACTCAAATCCAGAGTCCAAAAGCTCGTCGGAGTCCTCCACCAGGCGGCGCGTGCAAGCCACCTTCTCTACGACCGTCCTGCTCGTTTGATAACCCATCAGACTGAGGATGTCTTAGTCAAGGCAGAGACGTTGGGTCTGAAATGCCGACGCCGAAAACGCTTGTTCACAAGCATTGACCTCATTGACTTCCAGAAAATATCTTTGCAGCTTTCGAATTGCATTAGGAATGTTTCATGGCTACTCAGGGGAGACGAGTACCTGCTTTTGCCCCCCATTGCATCCGACGAGCCATTCCTTTATCGTATATGGGAGCCTATCGCCATACTTTACATGTGTTCCGATGACGAACAGTGTGATGCAACGGCCTCACTCGTCTACTGGGTGCGTGACGATGAGCTCTACAGAAAGTTGATCATTGAAGAAGGAGGGCTTCAACCCCTCTTGAGAGTACTAAATGAAGGGAAACTCGAAGCACAGAAGAACGTGGTGAGGGTGATAGCAACGCTAGGGAAAGATAGCAGGAATGTTGAACACTTGATTGATGCTGGGGTTTGCTCTGTATTAGCAAGAATCCTCGAAGAAGGTCCGACCAAGTTACAGCCTATGGTGGCGTGGGCTCTATCTGAGCTCACGTCAAATGGCCACATATTTGGACACCATTTCAGGCCCCGAGATATTGTAGCCCTCCTCGTTAGCCATCTCAACTCAGAAGCTCAGAATGATGATGATGTCAGCGATCTCGGGAATGAGAAGACAATCTCCACAATGGAAATGGCAGCTGCAACACTCTGGAACTTTGTGAAAGTGGATTCAAACACACATTACAGCATGATGAAATCGAGGACATTGTTATGCTTCGCAGCAGTCTTAGAAAATGGGCCGAAAGTAGTTCAGTATTATTGTGCCTTGACATTGATGGAGATCACAGAAAGAGACGCTGACCTTCGAACACGATCAGGGTTCAAGCTCAATACACCAGCTAGCAGAGCAATTCTTGATCAATTGTATAGGATCATCACTGAAGCTGCACATCCTGAATTGCTGGTACCCTGCATCAAAACAATCGGAAATTTAGCAAGAACAATCAATGCAGTATCAGAGACAAGGATGATAAGCCCACTAGTGAAGTCACTGGAGGAAACACAAGAAGGCAAGGTGTGTAAAGAAGCTTGTGTTGCACTTGCAAAATATGCCTATCCTAATAACTTTCTATCACTGAATCGGTCCAAGGCGATCCTAGAAGGGGGAGGGGTGAAACAGCTAGTCGTTCTAGTGTACGTGGGAGAGCAGATTGTGCAAAGCTCTGCTCTGATTCTGCTATGTTATATTGCTCAGAATGTGCCACACAGTGCACATCTAGCTGAAGCAGAGGTTACGGCTATGTTGGAATGGGCATCGAATCAGCCCTCATTGATGCAAGATGAAGAGGTGAAGAAACTGTTGATGGAGACGAAAACTACATTGGAGAGGTATCAATGTAGAGGTTCTAAGGAACATTATTAACTAAACTAGAATTTTTTCAGCAGCTGTAGGAGGATTACTTAACTTGTGTGCACTTCATCTGTTAGTTCTTTACATGAGCTTAGACTAAACCATTTTTTTCTTTGGGATTTCACGAAAAAGTTTGAATCTCTTTTCAGATTAATAATTTATTTACATAGTAGAATTGATGGACCTTGTGTTTTTGTGGTCTCTTTGAAAGTCTCCATAGTTGAATTGTACCCTGAATGCTATAATTCCAATGTAACATCATATGGTAATCAGGAGTCTTTCACAAGTAGCTTATCAAGTAGTTCAAATGCAGGCAATAGCTTTCTCTCTCTACAGATCGAATCGATTAGCACACTCCATGTAGCAGGCTCTGGCTTAAATCTTATCTCAACCAAACCAAACAATAACTTAGCAGCATCATTCGCCTTCCCGGCCTTACATAGACTAACTAGTAAATCATTCGACGTGCCAACATGGGGCACGAAACCCCTATACAACATCAGGGTCAACAAATCTACTGCCTTCTCCAGTTCACCTTCTTTGCACAAGGAGTTCAAGACAATCCTATAACTAGCCTTGTTAAGATAAACACCGTCAACAGGCAGTCTCTCAAGCATGTTAAGAGCCTCATAATATCTGTACTCCCTGCACAATCCACCAAGAATTACATTAAATGTCACCTCATCTGCTCTGCATTCTTGTACTTTCATCTCCTTAAGCAGCTCAATAGCTTCATCAGTTTTGCTAGCCCTACACAACCAATTAATCAAAGTAGTGTAAGTAACAGTATCAGGTTTCATCCCAGAAGATTTCATCTCATCCAAAACTTTCTTGGCTTCCTCAACTCTTCCATCCCTACAGAGCCCATTCATTAAGGATGAGTAATTGAAGAGATTGGGATCGCATCCATTCTTCTTCATAAATTCCATTATCTTCCTGGCTTGATCAATTTTCCCTCCACGGGAAAACCCGTTGATCAAAGCATTGTAAGTCAAGGCATCAGGCACTATCTGATGCTTAGAGACCATTTCCTCGAACAGATCAATAGCATCTTCTAGTCTTCCATGTGTACAAAGACCATCTATCACAGTAGAGTAGGTTACCAAGTCTGGGAAAGATACTGTAGATTTCATCATCTCTTTCATTACTTCAAAAGCAGATTCAAAGTCTCCATTCTTACAATGATATTTGACCAAAATGTTGAAGATGCACGTATTCGGCTCCAAGTGGAAGTCCTTTCGGATACTCAGAAGGAAATTCCTCGCCAAATCAGTTTTATTCGCATCGACCAGAAGATTAAGACACGTGCTTATGGCTTTTGGGGAGGGCTTTGAACGAACCATCGGTAGAATAGAGTTAAACATCTCAAGCACCCTGTCGTGCATGGATGCTTTCGAGAAATGCCTCATGAGATTAAGGAATATACCTTCATCGAATCTGCATGTCTCATAGGTCATCCGATGAAGAACAGCTTCAAGAGACTGATATCTCTTGCATAGAGCAAGCTTATGAAGAATTATAGCATAAGTGGCGTTGTTATGCTCGAAACCCTTTTGGGCTGATACTTTATTAAAGATTTCCAGAGCGTGTTCCGGATTGTTCTCACGTCTAATGAAGTTGATGGCGGACTCATGAGAAATATATTTGCTTTTCCTAGGAGATTCTCTTAGTGTATCTGAAGTTTCAGTAGAAGCATCTGCTCCACTTGGGATGACCTTCTGGTGTTGAAGAGGGGAGATGAACTGAGCTGAAGATGGTGATGATGCTACAGATAATAAATGGCGAGTCTTGCTGGAAACAGCTTTCATTGTATCCACAACAAGTGTACTGGATCTCCTTTCAAGGTAATATCATCCAGAAAAAAGCTGCTAGCTACTTGAGAGCAAGCTGATCGACAACAAAAAAATGTATGGATGAACAATCGAATACAATGAATCTACTCACTAAAGTAGTATAAACATGGAAAGAAATGACAAAGCACCAAAAGTAGAAAACCATAAAAATGCACAGGAACCAGAAATTAGGGATTTCTCCGAAATCTACCAAAACAAAACAATTGAAAGGAACTTTGTTTAATCTCATCCTCAATCCCCTATCAACAACACTTACAAATTGCACCCTCCAAACACTAGAAATGGAGGAAAAGTGCAGAAACACAACTCTAGTTCACCATTTTTCTTAAATAACAGAAAGGGGAGAGGCATCACGCCGCGACGGCGTCGTTTCAAGCGCCGGAAATTGAACAAGTAAACAGAAACATACCTTCTTCAGATTCTTCCCCTTCTTCAAATTATTCCCAGCAATTGACTGTCGATTCTAGCCCTAATTTTTGGGGTATTAATTGTATGGGTCAGAAAAATATTAGGAGCATGGCTTTACAAGATAATACTTTAATTAAAAGAAAATGAGGCCCAATGACCCAGATGGATCTATACAATTCGGGCCGCTTGGCCCAATCTATCGGACAAATAAATGTTAGTCGGGTCGACCCATTTTATTTTGGGTAATAATTTTACAGCTTACCAAATCCATTTTTTTATTGTAATTATTTTATAATGGGTAAATTTGGGTCATTGGCCCATAGAGTTAGCTCGAATAAGCTGGCTGTCTCTTCGGATTTGTGTGTTGTTGTTTGCTCATTTTTCTTTAAAAATTAGTGTAAAAAAAGTATTTGAAAGATAAATGAACATTAACTCCAAAAAAAAAAAAAAAAAGGAAAGATAAAATCATTTTCCTGTTTTATTATCTAAGAAAGATTGTTATTAAAGTGGCTAGAAATTGCAGGTTAGTTTACATGATTTTCTCAAATTATGAACTTAATTGATTGTTGATCTCAATAGTCCCATATGCAACAATAATACTTCGTGCCACAAATTTTGGATATGTTTAATTATCAATTAATCAAACTTGAACAAATAATTGACCAAGTAAAATGTAAAATTTAGCTTGATTAATTTGACTCTTTTCATATCTTTTACTTGATCTATCTACTTATCGAATTTTAAGACAAAGTTTAAATTTCCTCAAACAAAAACAATTCAATTTATGAGCTACACTTGTGTGCCCCTGGGGCACGGATCCTAGGATCCGTGCCCCCGACCCGCCCCGACCCGCCCAGACCTGCACACATATATATATATATATATATATTTTATTTTTATTTTCGCGCATATACTGTTGAGGTATTACAAATTTATTCTATAGGTATTACAAACATGAACTAAAAGTATTGATACCTGAAGAGTATATGTGTGATACCTTCAGACTTGTGGGCGCATGGGCGCGCGGCGTGAGCGCATGGGCGCGCGGTGATATTGCGCGGTGTGGGCGCGCAATATGGGCGTGCGCGGTTTTGAGGTATCACACATTTGTTCTATAGGTATTACACATATGTGATACCTGAAGAGTATATGTGTGATACCTTTAGACTTGTGAGGTATCACACATTTGTTGTATAGGTATTACACATATGTGATACTTGAAGAGTATATGTGTGATACCTTTACACTTGTGAGGTGCGCGCGCGGCGGGTGTGGGCGCATGGGCGTGCGGCGTGAGCGCGCAGTGTGGGCGCACAACATGGGAGCGCGGTCTTGAGGTATTACACATTTGTTCTATAGGTATTATACATATGTGATACCTGAAGAGTATATGTGTGATACCTTTAGAACAAATGTGTGATACCAACAAGTACGCGCGCGTGGACACACAACAAGGGCGCGTGGGCGCGCCTAGGAGCGGCCCACGCACCGGGTCGGGTTGGGGGCACGGATCTAAGATCCGCGCCCCGGGGGTATACAATTTTTTGCGTCAATTTATTTGATATTTAGCTAACAATCTCTAGTTTCTTTTAAAAAAATCTCATGGTGCACGCGGTTCACTAGTCTAATTTACTCATTGGGGGATATTCATAATTGGCAAGACAATGATGGTTGTAGTTTGGTCTTTAGATAAAAAGAAAATATAAAAAAAATCAAATCAAATATGGTGATGATTCTGTGTCTTAAATCTTAGTTAGAAATGTCTGAAATATGAGAGTCATACATTTTTCATATTTTCTTATCCTTTCTAGTGCCACTGCATTGGCTTTCCAATCTCCTCCACCCAATACATAATCTCCTCTCTCTCTCTTCTTCTTCTTCACCAATTTCTCTCTCTGCCTACTACTTATTTTCATCACTTGCATCTCTCTCTTCTCTCTCTCTTGATTTTCTTAGCTCATCAAACATGGCTGCTGCTGTGAGTGCTGCAGTCTCTCTTCCTTCCACCAAATCATCTTCTCTTCCAGCTAGAACCTCCATTATTTCTCCAGAAAGAATCAATTTTTACAAGGTATGATCAATACTCATGTCTTTACATCTATTGTACTCTCTGTACTTGAAGCAATTGCTTTTCCAAATCTTGAAAATTGTGTTCTCTGTATATTGATTCTAGCTGGTACATTTAATCAAGATAATTGCATTTCCCAACATGGGATTTCCTGAAATCTAAATAAGTATGATGTTTATATAATTATATCCCAAGAAATGAAAAATCAAATTGTTTCACTTCATTTCATGGTAATTGATGCATTTAGATCAAGATATCACATTTCACAACATGGGTTTCTCCCTATACATTATCTAATCACTCCATGCTACAAACTTGATGTTTTTAATTCAAGAATTGAATATCAGAACATGGGTCTTTATTTTCTTGAAATTTACAACCTGTGATCTGGGCCTTTTCTATGCAGGTGCCATTGTACTACAGAAATGTGTCGTCTACGGGTTCCAAGGTTGGTCCCATTAGAGCTCAGGTGACCACAGAGGCCCCAGCCAAGGTGGAAAAGATCTCCAAGAAACAGGATGAAGGGGTAGTAGTCAACAAGTTCAAGCCTAAGGAGCCATATGTTGGTAGATGCCTCTTGAACACCAAGATCACGGGGGACGATGCACCTGGTGAAACCTGGCACATGGTCTTCACCACTGAGGGTATAATATCTCCAACTAAATGATCATTGTTTCACTTTTCTTGAATTGTTGCTAAATTGGGCTCTAAATGGTGTGATTCTATAGTTAGATCCAATTGGATTGAGCTTATTAGTTGAGTATGTTGAGCAGGGGAAGTGCCCTACAGAGAAGGGCAGTCTATTGGGGTTATAGCAGATGGTGTAGACAAGAATGGGAAGCCTCACAAGCTGAGGTTGTACTCCATTGCAAGTAGTGCTCTTGGTGACTTTGGTGACTCTAAGACCGTAAGTGTTATTTGGCATAGATAACGAAGAATTTGACCTTTAATCTTGTGAGATTCAAACTAGTTATTGTTTACTTGCTTTGTGCAGGTCTCTTTGTGTGTTAAAAGGCTGGTCTACACCAATGATCAAGGGGAGATAGTTAAGGGAGTTTGCTCAAACTTTTTGTGTAAGTAAATATTATGTTGCCACGAGCAAAGTTTCATACGGTCTAGCTTTCTTGATTTGGTAAAGAATGACTTGAAATCGTCTGAGTTTAGGTGACTTGAAACCTGGCTCTGAAGTGAAAATCACTGGACCCGTTGGGAAAGAGATGCTCATGCCAAAAGATCCTAATGCTACCATTATAATGGTATGTTGGTTACACTTGAAAAGATGTGTTTTCTTGAACTATACAAAGATTTAAAACTGATTTCGCGTTGTTGTAACTGGACTACAATGTAGCTTGCAACTGGTACTGGGATTGCTCCTTTCCGCTCATTCTTGTGGAAGATGTTCTTCGAGAAGTATGACGACTACAAGGTACACCCAAAGATTCAAAATTCCATTTTAAGTAAAATGAAATCTTGAGTGTGTTGATGAGATATTTAGTCATCTAAAACATATTAATGAGGACCCTTTTTCTGATATTGCAGTTCAATGGATTAGCATGGCTGTTCTTGGGTGTTCCCACAAGCAGCTCATTGCTCTACAAAGAGGTACGTAAGACCAATTTATTCATTCCCATTAGACATCTTAAGTTATGAAAAACAGAAATTTAACTTGAAACAGCATAAAGTTGAGTTAGAGTTGATGACATTGTATGTGTAGGAATTCGAGAAAATGAAGGAGAAAAACCCGGAAAACTTCAGGCTGGACTTTGCAGTGAGCAGAGAGCAAACGAATGCGAAGGGGGAGAAAATGTACATCCAAACCCGAATGGCTGAATACGCAGAAGAGCTATGGCAGCTTCTCAAGAAAGACAACACATACATCTACATGTGTGGTCTCAAAGGGATGGAAAAGGGAATTGATGAAATCATGCTCTCATTGGCTGCCAGAGATGGTACATTATTATGTCCACATCATCACCACATTTTTCTATATATATATATATATGTATTCGTCGCTTATTCTCATCACCGTCGCTCTTCTCGTTATTGTTCAGGTATCGACTGGTTAGACTACAAAAGGCAGTTGAAGAAGGGAGAACAATGGAATGTGGAAGTGTACTAATTCTTGCATAATATTGTTGTACAAATATCAGCCCACCATCATGGTTTTCTCTGTGCTGATGTAGATAGGTAACTTTCTTTTTTTTGTATCTTCATCTCTTTCCCTCTTCGCGGATATTACGAAAAGTTTATAGTGAAACGAATTACCCATCATTTTCAACGTATGTTACCTTTGTCTGCCTTGATCTCCGCAAATAATGTTATATCTTTTATTTCAAATTTATCGTAACACGACTTATAATAGAGGAAGGTAAGTCATTCCTAACACTCAACATTGAGTGCATATTTGGATGGCATGCAATTTTTCACCCGAAATATTTATTGTGTTATGTATTTTAATTTATTGTATATTATATTGATCGAACATTAGAACAACACATTTTTAGTTTGATTCGGCCTCATTTACAAATGATCTTCCATTTAATATTTCAATATTCTTAACAAATGTCACTTATTTATTAATATATGTGCGATGGGTGATATGAAAAAATAAAATAGAAGATAATTTTTTTTTTAAATTAGCATTTTATTTTACGGAAGAGCAGAAACAAAACCAAATCCTACCTTTTTTTTTTTTTTTTTTATATTCTCTCACTTAAATAGTTTACTTATATACCACTTACAAATAAATTCAATACAAATTCATGTGAGAAAAATATGGATTTTTTTTTTTACCATGAAAAATACAGAAATTAGATACCAAAAAATGGGACATTAAAATCTCATCTAGTCTTTTACCAGGTGATGGTCGAATCTCTCCACTTGACTCGGACGCAGTTTGTTATTTTATTATCATTTTTATTTTGAAAAAAGAATGAATTTGTCTTCTTTTTCTCGAAAATCATAACTAACAAAATCTTCTTTTTTCCTTCAAAAATAAAATAAAATGGACTTAACATTACATCATGAATATTTTTGTGCGATTCCCACTAGGGGTAATTCATGCAAATTTCTGAAATATCTTTAACCCAAGAATATACTAAGCTTATATCTTTAGAGCATAAACTTTCTTCTTCCATGTTGTTAAATATCTCGTTCCAACATTAAAAGTGTTTTAAAAGAATATGTTGAAGGGAATACATTTATATATGGGTCCTGTATTATTAACTTTTGTTTGAATACGGCTAAAGAACTAACGACGATATTGATTATTTTAATAGTGTTATCGATGTAGGATCTCATGATATGATTTTTCGAAATTTTGGTATTGTTAAGTTTAGGAGTAAATTTAGAGCTATATCTATCTTCATCCAATTAATTGTATCTTTGTCATGAAATTTAATTCTATCTTAAAATGTTAATCAGAAATCGTACTCATAATCAACCCAACATTTTGATAATTTTTGTTTTTAAATTCATGACTATTTGACTCAAATCCAAATAAAGGAAATTATAATAACATAATCTTTTCAAGATTTTACAAATATTGCAGATCTTTATTTTTATACCGAAATTATAAGATTACACAATATATACAAACAATTTGACAAATTATTATCTCAGAAAAATTTATATAGCAGATATTTATTAAAAAATATATAAATTATTTCAATAACATCCCATAAATACTGCATTTGATGAATAATTGAGGTAGCATAGCATGAAATGAATTATTTATTTATTTTATTAAGAAAGTATCAATTGAATAATTAAATAGATATATAATAATAATAATAATAATAATAATAATAATAATAATAATAATAATAATAATAATAATTTTTCTGTTTTGAAGAAAATAATAATAATTTTATGAAGAGCCCTACACGCGCCGAAACGCAGAATTTTAGGGCATCCGAGGCTTTATATATATAACACACACTCCACACCAGAACTCTCCGTCTATAGATACAGAAAAAGGCTATTCGTATCGAGGGTTTTCTAGGGTTTCTTTGCGATCATCTTCAATCAATGGCGGAGGAAAAGGCGGTTCGATCCAAGGGTGTTGTCACCAAATTCAATGATCAGAAAGGGTACGGCTTCATCCAGACGGAGGAAGGTGGCGAAGATCTGTTCGTCCATCAAACTGCCATCAAATCCGATGGCTATCGCACCTTGCGCGAGGGCCAGGTGGTTGAGTTCACCATCATCTTAGATGGTGACAAGACCAAGGCTTCTGATGTCACCGCCCCTGGCGGCGGCCCCGTTGATACCACTTCTCGGAGGGGGAATAACAGCAACAGTCGCGGGGGAGGGTATGGATACGGCGATCGGAGGAATGACGGTAATGGGTATGGTTATCGGAGTGGTGGAGGAGGTGGCGGCGGTGGTGGTGGTAGTGGCGAGTGTTTTAATTGTGGAGAGTATGGGCATATGGCTAGGGATTGCAACAACGGTGGCGGCGGCGTAGGCGGCGGTGGCGGTGGGGGAAGCGGCGGAGGTTGTTATAACTGCGGCGGATTTGGACATTTGGCGAGAGAGTGTCCTAGTGGAGGTCGCGCTGGCGGTGGCGGCGGTGGTGGGGCTTGTTTTACTTGTGGTGAACCAGGCCATTTGGCGAGGGATTGTTCGCGTGGTGGAGGCGGCGGCAGCGGAGGAGGTTACAGCCGTGGAGGTGGAGGTGGCGGTTTTGGTGGAAGGTTTAGCAGCGGTGGTGCTGGTGGTGGAGGCAAGTGTTACAACTGTGGGGAGTCTGGACACTTTGCCAGGGACTGCAAAGAAGCACCTCGCGAATAATTTGATGAGTTGACTCTCTCTCTCACTCTCTTTTGGTTCTGTTCATGGTTTTGCTTATGGACCGGCTTATTATGCTGTTATTATGTCTTTTGTTATGCTTGGCGGGTTTATACCTATAGAATGGTTGTTGAATTACTTTGCAATGTTTTTGGCTAGAGTTATTCTGTCATGCGATCCACTAGTTTTGTGAAGTGATATTTTCTATGGTTGATTGGCACACAAGTGTATAATATGGTGGTTCGGTTACTCGAGCTTCATCCTATTCTTGCAAATTTTGTGTTGGTTTTGATGAATGTAGCTAAAATTCTTCTTGAATTGTTATTATGCTTCTTGATCATGCTATGCTTGATGAAGTGAGGAACAAAGAGGGGGTTCTGATGTCTATTTATTTGAAACTGCAACTATTAGCTACTTAGTTGATGCAATTGCAATGCAATGCAATGCTAAGAAGAGATGCCTACTCATCTTAGTATTGGTTGTCATTATTGTTATTGTACTAGTTGGTCTTACATCGAGAGCAAACCCTAACTTTTTTCCTTTTTAAATTGTGGCCTTTAGGATAGTAGTTTGTTTGGAATATGAGATGAAACTTATTGTTTAAGTTGTGTTGTTTTCAAGTGAAAACATGACTTTGGCCTTGCTAGTTTTTGGATTAAAGACCTACTAGCTTTTAGTTAATGGTCATCTACCCTTGTGTGTATGTGAGGACTTTCAACGTTTCTTATTCCACAATAAGGATTATCTATGTTCATTTTTGTGCTAGATACTTACTATAGGACTATAAATAATGCTTCTATCGTTTGCCTTTTTGATGGTGTAGCTTGCACCGACTGTTCTCCCTCAACCTGAAAAATAAAATGATATCAATTGAAGTAATCTAAAAATATGTTTGATGGCTTAGTGTTCTATGATCTACTTGCTAAACCTTGCCAATGATTTTGCCTCGAGATATTCACAATTGCCAGACTGCACTATGATAAATCATGAAGGATTGGGTTAGTTAAATAAAAATTCTTGAGTTTTTGGTCAAATTTCAATTTCAACATAAACTTTTATTTGTACAACAGTACAAGGTATATGTTGTAATTGAAATTTTGACTTAAAGTTTGTGTCTTTTTATGTAATTATCCGTAAATAATTTGTCTACAGCTCGGTTCTATGTATTTTGTAATGTGAGAGATCTAATCTTTGCTAGTTACTTTACATGGATGGATGTTGCATTGGGTTTTCCTTATCTTAACTGTGTAGTTATTATTGTTGTCATCGTTGAATGTGGATGGATGTGTGGTTCTTTAGGTAATATTTGAGATTATGAATATGTAATCTTCCTTTGTTGTATAATGGGAATAGAATCGAACACTGGATACTGCTGGGAAGTATGACTGATAATCACCCATTTTTGCACTATAACTTTGAAGGAATTCTCAAACAGAGCAGTAACCTTTTTGTCTTGTGTTTCCCATTAAACTGTTTAGTATTTTGTTTATATCTGGCAATGACTTGCTTTATAGGTAGTTTTTGAGTCAATAGTATGAAAATAGGATTATGGATGCCATGTGTGCTATTTACAAATAGGCATTGTGGAAGAGATGATAGTGCTGTGAGATCTGATGGGCCTACTTTCTGCATCATCCATCTTAAACAGAAGAAACATTTTACTTTTCTTGTGATAAGAGTGTGGTGGAAAGTTGGTTATTCGACTAGTAAACTTTTATGGGACTTAACTAATTTATTCTAATCTATATGAATTATACTCTATCCGTTTTAAAATAAATGTCCTGGAATCTAAACTATGTTTCAAGTTAAGTGTTAGTTTTATATTTTTATGCAATTTTATTCCCAATTTATCCCTATTGATATTCCTTAACTAAAATTTAAAGATTTTATATGATATTTTTATGGTATTAATTTGATTTTTTTTTCCAATTTCGAATTCTAAATTCCTTGATTAGTAAAGTGTGTATTTATCCAATTTCATGTTTCTTATGACAAGAACTCCAAAAGAACACTTATTTAGTGAATATCTATTAAAGATCTAACTTCTTTTTTAATACGATTTAGATGTGTATGTAAATCAATGTTAAATATTAATTCAAAATTTTCAGGCATGCTATAAATATCCAGAATTATTGTTTGAGTAGAAAAATCCAGAAGAAACAGAAAAACTGTATAAACAAATGAATCTATTTCATTTTATCTATCGGGTTGTTGTACAATCATGGTATTTTGGTCGCTAATCTTTACTAATTTTTACATGGGTTCATTTTGGTAATTGTACACTTTGGTTTATCAATGGTCATTTGGCTCAAATTAAAGTCAAAATCTATTCCAGAATTCGAGTCTTGGCTGATTAACTTTTGGGATAGAATTTTCAATTTGTGTTTTTCACCGATTTGAACGTGGTAAAAGAAAATATTTGATATAACTATCTTTGTCTGCAGAGGTAGTTGACATTCTCTTTTATAAATATTCCAACATTGCTTATACAAAATCATAAATCAATCAATTAAAATCGATGAAAAAAATAAAGAACGGGTTGTAAATCAAACTAATAGTAGCATGAAAACAAAAAAATATGTAGAGGTATATAGTCATCTATCAGTTCTCAAATTTGAATAAACCAATTTCCAATCTTTCACTATTATCATTTTAATGAACAAACTTCAAAAGTATAGATTATACTTAGTTTTCTGGCAAACAAATTTTTTTCTCAACATCTTCAATTCAAAATAAATCCAAACATAAATTAGATATAAGATTCTAAAGTAAAGTAACATTAAATGGCTAAGAAACTTTGAGAAGAAGGATTCCAATTCTCATTAAAAAATATATATATAGTCCGGAAATATTAAGATTATTTAAAAATAAGAAACATATAGGAAAATAGTTTGTTTAATTTCCAGTGTGAAATTCAATGAACCTTAGTCAAACTTGGTTCCATCACTTTCATTTGTTGATGCAATTCCCCACGAACAGTTAGGCCCCACTTGGAAGGCAGCAAACGTCATTGGGCCTCCATTGTTCTGTCCCACCAGCTGAGCCCATTTGTCCCTTCTGCTAACCCAATTACATTTCTTTCCTTCCCTTCTACAAAAGCCCACTCTCTCTCTCTCTCTCTCTCTCTCTCTCTCTCTCTCTCTCTCCTTCCTGGGGTGGCGGTTTATCCGGGAGGTGTCAGTGCCAACGTCGGTTTACATTTTTGTATTTAAACCTCACCACATCCCTCCCATTCATACTTCTTTCTTTCCCACTTTTTCTGCTCCCATTTTTCCTTTATTCAATCTTTAACCTGCAACAACAATGGCGGCTTATCTCCACACTCTGCTTCTTCTCTTTTCCGCTCTCATTAAACTGGTATCTCCGGCGACATTTACATTCGTGAACCAGTGCGGATACACTGTCTGGCCGGGGATTCTCTCAAACGCCGGCACCGCCCAGCTCTCCACCACCGGATTCCCTCTCAGCTCCGGCGAATCATTCCCCCTTCCAGTCCCCGCCTCCTGGTCGGGCCGCATGTGGGCCCGAACCCTCTGCTCACAGGACCCAACCACCGGCAAATTCACCTGCCTCACCGGCGACTGCGGCTCCGGCAGCGTCGAGTGCGGCGGCGGCGGAGCCGCGCCGCCGGCCACTTTAGCGGAATTCACGCTGAACGGCGCCGGCGGGCTGGACTTCTACGACGTGAGCCTGGTCGACGGCTACAACGTGCCCATGGTGGTTGCGCCGCAGGGTGGCGGAGGGAACTGTACGATCACGGGGTGCGTGGCGGACCTGAACGCCGCCTGCCCGTCGGAGCTGAAGGTGGTCAGCGCCGTTAGCGGCACCACCATCGGCGGCGGCGGCGTGGCGTGCAGAAGCGCGTGCGAGGCGTTCAGAGATCCGAAGTACTGTTGCAGTGGCGAGTATGGGACGCCGGATACTTGCAAACCGACGTCGTATTCGGAGGTGTTCAAAAGCGCCTGCCCTAGAGCTTACAGCTACGCTTACGATGATGGTACCTCCACGTTTACCTGTGCTTCACCTGATTATACCATCACTTTTTGCCCTGCACCTTCCACCAGGTGATTATTAATTTAATTTTACTATCTAATTATAATATTTTCGTTACATAGAATATTTTATCATGTGATTAAAGTTGTTTGTTGACATAATATTAATGCAGTCAGAAATCGAGCAGTGCTCTATTGGTATCTAATGGCGGTGGATTGAGAAGCAAGTCTCTCCCTTTCTACTTCGTTGTCTTTATCTTGTTGTTAGCAGCAGCCAAGTTGATGTTGTAATCGGGCCCTACAACCATCCAATTCATATTCATGCAGTAAGGATTTGGCCCGGCCCGGTTTCTGGATAAGTCCATGCTCATGTCGAATGTATGATATGAAGGCTCCGTTTGCTTTGCCGTTTAGGATTAGATTCCATTGATTAATCATTGGATTTATTAGAGAACATGTATTTATTTAGGGGGGAAAAATATCAATCATTTACTTGGTTTGATTTGAATTTGATTTGAAGTAAGAATGAGATATCTTCAGTCAATCTGACATTTATTTTGATGTATAAAATTCAGGATATATGTGAGCAAAATTAATAAGTAAACTATCCAGAGTGAGATTGAGGACTACTATTTCTTGAATGTTAATCAAAATTTTCTTCTAGTTTAGTTGTACCCTGAAAAATAATCTTGTTAAGTTGGGAAGGGGCTTTAATTAGTCATTTGTTAATTTTGACGTTGAAGAATGAAACTATGTTAAATATGTGACATTACTACACTATTTATTGCTGATTATGTTGTGGAAAATTATCTCATAGTTATAAAAACAAGATACTTAATCTTTGAACTGGAGGAACTAAAATTTTCAATTTTTTGTTGTGATATGGTATTGGACGTTATAGGTGGACAACCTACTACTTAAAAATCAAACAACTTTTTAATTAAAAAAAAAAAAAAAGACTTGAAGAAACTTATGATAGGTAAATAGAATAGAGTAGAACAACATTGTTCTATTCACATTTCATTAATTCTTTTATTTTTTATTTTACTGAGAGCATAACAACCACATAAACAGATACATTTATATTTTTTCCGTCGAAAATTGCCAATGATTCGGAATGCGAAGTGAAGTAAAGTTGATACATATATTGCTAAATTCCAAAATGTGTTGAAAATTCATGTTTTTTTAAGTTGTTAAATTTGCAAAATCCACAAAAGCTGTGCTTTTGTGATTTTGGATTAGAAGATGATTGGAAAAACACAGAGCTGAGATTAATGGTTTGGAGTAAATAGGTAGTATTGAAAATGGAGCAGCTTCCCCGTCGGTTAAGTCATTTTAGGTCGGTGCTCAGCTCACATGATAACTATTATTAATATTTTTATTATAATAATGTCCATCTATCTATGTGAAGCCTACCCGTCTCATTTCATTTGCTACTCATTATATTACTAATATATATAACAAATCTTAAAAAAATATTCTGAAATTTGCATCGGCAAAAATGTATAAGATATTTTGTGCAACATGTTATATCAAACGGGATGCTGTGGATACACTATTCCACGTGGACAGGAAAGGTCCTTATTTCTATATGTGGGGTTGGTACATAGTGTTGGATCACCCAAAAAAAATGCTTCTAACCTATTCTAATCCAAACAATCACTCTTAGTCTTAGAACCAAACGACAAACAACAGCAAACCACAAGATACAAACACCACATTCAAAACATGCAAAAGCTGTATGAAATCAATGGTTTCCTGATAAAACATTCACAAGCATGATTGATAGTGCTCAGTCAGTAAACATCAATTTTGATTTCATGCCTTCATAACATGTGTCTCAATAAGCCTTTCCTTGGTCCAAATACAAATTGCAGAAAGATTAAGTTCGAGATGTGGTAATATCCTACTCAAAACCTATGGTATATAGCAGAATATGTAGGGGAGCACCATATTGTCTCAGCTAATCGGGTGGTTCTCAGGTAAGTAGATGACTCTGTTGGGTCGACTACCAACATGGGACATTGTCCACAGACCTCAAGACCATAGGCTAATCATATTTTTTACCTTAAACTGCTTCCTCATTGCAAATAATAGTTCGATGCAACATAGGAACAACATAAGACACCAAACAAACCACTTCATGCAAGTCAACATACATGACCCTAAAACCACATGGTATGTAAACAAACTTCGAATTTATACCACATTAGCATTCGAGGATTATCATCTTAATCATCATGTTCAAATACATCAAACAACAACTGTAAAAACACCACATCCTTGATAAACCACAATTATAGCAAAAAACTAAAGCCTGCAATGATGGCTAGAAGCCTAGAACATAAGAAACAAACCTTCAAAACAGATCCATTATCATATAATATAACATAACATCACAATCACTCAACAGGTCCGACAAATATAAAGAGGCATTAAACAATTAAAAACGTCTAACATTAGAACCAAAATCCCATCTTACATCCTTGATCAAGATTTCATCAGCAATTGACTATCATGTTCACCATCTCAAGAACGCGAAACAGAGCATATAACAAAGAACATTAATCACCCTTTCGCCTGAAGGAGCATCCCTCAGTGAGTCTGGCACGTCCGCCAGTGGGTTGGCAAAGCACCGTTTGGCAGTTTCCGCACACAACAACCGTCTGAGAATGGCTGAACACGGTGGTTCTGAACATAAACACACAGACATAAGAAAAAGAACACACAAATCAACAAAACCACAGATCTTTCTTCAATTTTAATCACTTCTCAAACATCCAATTATTCAAGTAAAACAAGAAAGCTATTGCAGTATTCAACAAGAATTGTTCTGCATAAATTGAATCATCATATACAAAGACACAAATAAATAAAAGAATATTATTTCCATCATTTTATTCACTTAACATAAATCCAAATATTCAGTTGAAAGTAAAAAGGATAAGAAAAACAATGTAAAACTTACATGTTAAAGCAACCCTGACACTTGACATCCTACAATCAAAAACAAAAAATGATAAATCAAACAAATAAAAAGGAAATCAAATAAAAAACAGTAATAACAATAAAAGGAAAGAAATAGAGCACCATAAAGAAGGAGTTTGGGGATTGAACGAGGCGTTTAAGCTTGTGCTTCCTCTTCTCAAGCTCCGCCGGTGGGTTGAGCAGATCGACGTCGTTTGAGAGAACCTATTTACAAGCAGCAATCACCATCAAATCAACGGAAAAACTAATTGAGAAGAAAAACAGCGAATCAAAGAGAATGCACACCATGTTAGCTTGTGAAAAGGAGGCGAGAAAACTCCAGACGGAGAGAGAGAAGCTCACACAGGCGAAGGAGGAGGAGGATCTCTAGGGTTTGTATTCGCCTTATACAATCTTCGTGTGCCTTATTCGGGCTTGGATTGGATTAATCTCTATTCTTCTTGGATATTATTATTTGGGCCTTCCAGACGGATGGGCTTTGAATATATATAATCAATAGCTGTTTGTTGCCCCCATTTGAATCAATTTTCATAATATATCGAACAAAAGTTACAAAACATTCGGGGGCAGTTTGGTAAGCGGGTTGGGATTATTTAGGTTGGTTGGTCTTTTCGAATTTTTACTGTTCATCGAAGATAAAATAGTACTTTTTGAGTGTTTGGTAGGTGGGTTTTGAGGTAGGTTTGAGTTAAATTTTATGTTTGGTTTGAATGGTTAGAGTGTTTACTTTTTTGGGTTTAATTTAAACTTTGTGTTTGGTTTGTTGATTAAAATTGATAAAAAATGTAAAAAGACTAAATTGTCCTTAACTAAAAAAAATCATAAAATAAACAAAATACATTAAAATATAATAAAATTGGGGGGTTTTCTTTTTTCTTGAAGCAAACCAAATTATTAGTTGAACAAAAGGTAACAACTATATATGGAAACATGCAATTTTAGAGACGATCTAGATAATTAATTGATTTGAATTTTAACTAAGTTAAAAATATATGCACCAAAATAACTAATTATTTTTAGTTGGTTTTTTTGTGTATATATTTACATATATTTGAAGATATTAAGTCCTTAATTCTTTAACTTTGTCAAATTAATTGAATTTTTAATAAAATTAATGTTAATTATATTTTGTGCAAATGCTATGTACAGGTGACATTCTTAAAAATAGTCATACCAATAATTCAGCTAAGCTCTCCTCCAAGTTTAGCATTAATATATGCATAAATAATTTTCGAATATCGATCAAGGAAAAATAAGAAAACAAAGATATTTAAGAAATTTTTTTTTTCTTTCTTGAAATATAATGTCCAAAATAAAATAAAAAATAAGCAATTTCATATATTTGGAAAGCTAAGCCAAAGTATCAACGATTCATTTACTGGGAATTACAACCAATAAAAGTAACAAAAGAAACAAAAACACTATACACAATTCATTTACTGGGAATTACAACCAATAAAAGTAACAAAAGAAACAAAAACACTATACACAAATTCTAACACGCCCATCTTAAGTGCGTATGTTTAACACATATCATTACATAATAAACCTTGTATTACAGATTCACAAACACAAAACGATGTAACCTTTTTCTTCAGCCGTTGCATAAATTGCTCCACCGTTTTCCTACATTATAATGGCGAGAAAGCCGGACTTGACAGTAACCCACAGAATATTGGAGCTTTTTTTCGGGTTTGCTCGAAATGTTTGAAACTGATGAATTGTGTTTGAGTTCTTCTTTCCAACCCGACAGTGAACGTGAATCTAGGGTTTCAGATGTAGTTTAGCAAAATGGGATTTGATAATATATATGGTGGCAATTTTATGGTTTGTTGCAAAATCAAGGTGAAGAAGTCATTTATCATGATAAAGCAGGGGTATTTTCGGAACAAAAATATTGCACTGTTGGGCTTAATATAAACCCACCAATTTTGGTGGGTTTATAAACCCACTACTTATCAGTCATTCTCCCTCTTTTTGCACCGGGCTCAATCCAAAATTTCGGACCACTAACCCCTCTCCCAAACGTGTGTTTGAGTTTGTTAATAAACTCAACACACCCTAAACCAGCCTATCAAATAAGCCCTTAATAAGGATCCAACAAGTTTGATAAAATTGTTTCTCGCTAAAATTAAAAAAAATGTGTGTACTAAATTTTATCAATATTTCTTATAATTAAATAATAATTATTTTGAAATTTGAAAATAAATAATCACAGATCTCATCTCATGCTTAATTAGCCAAGCAAACAAATAACTCTGCATAAATGATTGTTTAGAATATGACTTGTGTGAGATTATCTCATAAATCTAATTATGTGAAATGGATTAATCCACAATTAATTATTGATAAAATAGAAATTAATTTATGAAAATGAATTTAAATTGTAGAAGGTTATATATATATATATATATATATATATATATATATATATATATATATATATATATTTCCTTTCTAACACAAGTGTATTAATTAATAGTACAACCTTGTTTGTATATGAGAGAATTGGCTCCATTCAGGATTCACATATTTGCAACAAAAAAGGGAAGGAAAAAAAACACACACACATCAATAAATCGTATATACTTGAGCTGTTGTAAATTAAGAACTAAAGTATACAAATTAGTTACTGTTAGACAAGAATTAATATTGTTGGTGTTTGTATAAAGAAACAATTTTGGTATGTGTTTTCATCTAATGGCAATAGAATCATGCCTACCAATAATCCTTGTCTACACGATTATATATATATATATATATATATATATATATATATATATATATATATATATATATATATATATTATAAGAGCTTTGAGTATATTTTACAAGTACTTCATTGTTTCAGATTTAAGGATAGATTATGAGTATTGGATTGTGAACTTTACTGTACAAATACTCCACGGTGCAAATAATTGGCACTAGCACTCTAGTAGAAACATTTTTTTTACTAAATTCTATCATAAGTTTTTGTTTAAAAAAATGACACAAATTAAAAAAGAAAGAAGAAAAAATTGGTTAACATTCGGGATGGATTTAAGTGACCACGAGTCTTGTAGCTCAAGTGGTATCTCATCTTTATAGCTCAAGTGGTATCTCATCTTTATAAGGTGTAAATTATAATGATCAGGGTATACGGATCACAAAAATTTTCTAATTTTTATTATCCCTCCTTCCATTCACCCAAGCTCATTAAAAAATAAAAAAATGGATATAAGTGTGGCCAAGGGGGCACTCTGAAAATTTGTAAAATATTCGGCTATTTTTATAATTTCACATTTTTATAAGAAAAAAAAATTGTGAACTCAGAGTCAGTTCCCCTGGAAATTTGCAAAAAATTCGGCTATTTTTATAAGGAAAAAAAGATTGTGAGCTCTGAGTTTTCTTTCCCGGTAAAAGAGTTGGTTTTTTTATTTTTCTCTCATAATCAATCAAAAATCTAGCCTTTTTTTTTTCTCCTTTTCATTCTCCTTCTCTCTCTCAATTTGCTCTTCATCAAATTAATTGCTACAAATTTATACTCTTATTTTTGAATTGTTGTATTTTTTTTTTATTAATTGGTGATAAACAACAGAGGCGAGGGTTTTCATTAGATCTTACATATATACTATTACAAAGCTAATAAAGAGTTTATATAGTCTAGCACTAAGAAAGCAAATGGGCTAAAATGCTAATGGGCCTATTTTAACATCCCCTCTCAAACTCACGGTGCTGATGAAAGAAGCATAGAGAGTTTGCGAAATAGAAAACGAAAACGCAGCACAGAGTGTGACTTTGTTAACAGATCAGCAATATGCATAGAAGAAGAAACAAAAGGTATGGTGATGGTGCCTTGCTGATAGTGATGCCGAGTAACGTGACAATCAATATCAATATGTTTGGTCCTCTCATGAAATACCAAGTTGCGAACAATTTGTATAGCACTCTTGTTATCACAATACAAAGATGTAGGACAGCTAAAGTAAAACCCCCATATCTGCAAGTAACCAACGTAACCAAACAATCTCACATGTAGTAGAAGCCATGGCACGATGCTGAGTCGTGATGACTCGATCGAAAACCAAACGAGGAGATAACAGTAGAGAACTTCTCATGCCAAGCTTGAGGAGCCTGTTTAAGGCCATAAAGAGCTTTTCTAAGTCTGCAAACTTCACCACGCGTGTGTTGAATACCAGGGGGAGGAACCATGTAGACTTCATTTTCAAGATTTCCATTTAAGAAGGTATTTTTAACATCCATCTGATATATCTTCCAATGTCGAATCGAAGCAACTGCAATAAGAGTACGTACCGTAGTCATTTTCGCAACAGGTGCAATCCCTACCAAATTCCTGCGAATACCCCTTTGCAACCAATCGAGCTTTATACCGTTCAATAGAACCATCAGACTTGGTTTTGATTTTGTAGACCCAACGACAACCAATTGCATGTTTTCCTGGTGGAAGAGGTACCAAATCCCAAGTATTGGTCTGATATAAAGCAGTAAGTTCCTCAGCCATAGCCTGTTGCCAAAGAGGATCACAAACAGCCTCTTTATAGGACTCGGGCTCAGAAAGACGATGCACAGATGCTAAGAATGAAACAAATGAGCTTGAATAACAAGAGTAAGCGAAATCAGGTAACTGAGTAGACTTACGAGTACGGGAAGGATAACGAGGTTTAGAACGCACCACTATCTCACCACCCGTAGAAGAATGAGGAGCCGAAGTACCAATATCTTAGGATCCATCATCAGGAATCTTGCAAGTATCATGCTCTATAGACAGAGCAACATCCGTATCAGGGGAGAATGGATCTATGTTGAGAAGATCAGATTTAGTCACATTATGTGAACTAGCAGGAATAGAAAAAAATGAAATATGTTCCAAAAACACAACATGACGAGAGACATATAACTTTTGTCTGACGGGATCAAAACAACGATATCCCTTTTGACCTTCACCATAACCCAAAAAGACACAAATTGCAGATTTTGAAGATAATTTATTGCGTTCAACATTAGGCAGAAGCACAAAACAGGTTGAACCAAAGACCCGAAGAAAAGAGTAATCAGGAGCAGATTTCTATAGAGACTGAAACGGGGACAAGCCTGAATTATGTGAGATAGGAATCCTGTTAATGAGATGTGTAGCTGTGAGAATCGTTTCTCCCCAAAATTCATTAGGAACTTGTGTAGATAACAAGAGTGAACGAGCAGTTTCAACAAGATGTCTGTGTTTTCTTTCAGCTACACCATTTTGTTCTGGAGTTTCCCTGCATGAAATTTGGATAATAGTTCCATCTAAAGCAAGAAGATCAGAGAACTGATGTGAAGTATATTCTTCACCCAAATCACATCTAAAACACTTTATAACAGCTGAATGTTGAGTTCTCACAAGAGCACGGAAACCACTAAAGATATTAAAGAAATCAGAACGATGCTTCATAAGATAAACCCAACAATAACGAGTGCAATCATCAATAAAGGAAACATAATATCTCGAGCCCCCTTTTGTGGCAACAGGGGCAAGGCCCCACACATCAGAATGAATAAGATCAAAAGGTGCATTAGAAAAAGAGAAACTTTTAGTAAATGATAAGGCAGAAAATTTTGCCAATTTGCAACCATTACAATCAGAAATATCACAAGGTTTCAAATTTCCTAATACTCCTGAGGAAGCCAAAAAACCTAAACGAGATGCTGATACGTGGCCCAAACGAGAGTGCCATAAATAAAATTCTGAAGAGGAATGACTTAAACGAAAAGATGACAAATCAACACTGGAAGCTGTGAACTCTTGTACTTTAAGCTCATCCAGAACATATAGTCCCCCTATTTTACGGCCTGTCCCAATCAGCTTCTGAGATTGTGGATCCTATACATAACACGCGGAAGATGAAAATGAGACTGAGTACCCGGAGTCACACAATTGACTGACTGAAATAAGATTCAATTTAAGGTTTGGAATGTAGTAAACATCATGTAGAGACAAGTGAGGCGTGTGAATAGAACCAACACCTGCTAAAGGCATAGGAGTGTCATCAGCAGTTGTTATAGACACAGATGAATTAGCAGAAAAAGAAGTAAACGAAGACAAGTCAGGTGACATATGGTGAGAAGCTCCGGAATCTAGAATCCACAATAGAGATGATATACCCAAAGGATTCGAGGATGACAGACCTATATGGGAAGATGCAGACATGGCATGAGGCTGAGTGGCAAGGAACTTCTGAAACTGCTAAAGCATTTGTGTGTCTACTGGTGGTGCAGCAATTGCAGCATTAAACACAATTGGTTTGTAACTCCGTTGCGACGATGGTTGTGAGTGTTGTTGTTGGTTCGGTTGAAACTGGCCTTTTTGGGCTCTCTTCAATAAAGCAGGACAACTAATTTTCCAATGACCTTTCTCGTGACAAAAACTGCATTCATCTGGAGCAACCTTTGAAGGGGGTCGACTTGGATTGAAATGTTTTTGAGGTGCTGCAAATACCGTTTGATTGGGTACTCCAAGAGGCTCTTTGTTTAAAAGAGACTTGATACGTGTCTCCTCTACTAGGAGTTCACTGACCACCGAATCAACAGAGGGAAGCGGGTTGCGATGCAAAATTGTTCCACGTAACCCTTCAAAATCATCATGAAGTGCCATCAAAAATTGTACAAGACGTTGCTCCTCTCTACGAGCAGTATAAGGTGCAAAAGAACGTAATTCTGTTGATTTTGTCAGAGCCAATTGATCCCACAAATCAGTCATAGCTGAATAAAATTCCTGTACACTCATATTTTTCTGATGAAGAGCACGAATATCCATCTCCAACTGATATTGTTTTGCAAAGTTCGACTGTGTGTACAACCTTGCAAGATGATCCCAAACTGCCTTGGCAGTCTCATATTTTGCCAATTGTGTTCCTATTGAATGAGAAACAGAATTATTGATCCAAGTAATAATTTTAGAGTTATTTACCTCCCACGTATCCGATAGATCTGCAAAATTTTCATCTTTCTCATTTGTGGGTTTAACCACTCTTCCAGAAACATAGCCCCACATCCGTTTGCCTTTCAAAAAATTCTGCATCACATAACTCCAATAAGAGTAATTTTTGCCATCCAATGATACACTAATGGACTGCAGAGAATCATCACGTCCCCCAGTCATTGCGAATTACGAAAACGAGAGAAAAGATCAACGAGCGGAAGTAACAAAACAAACAAACGAATGATCAGACAGAATATTTTTGCATAAGAACCTTGCTCTTGATACCATGATAAACAACAGAGGCGAGGGTTTTCATTAGATCTTACATATTTACTATTACAAAGCTAATAAAGAGTTTATATAGTCTAGCACTAAGAAAGCAAATGGGCTAAAATGCTAATGGGCCTATTTTAACAATTGGATCCCCTGAAAACAGATCCTGAATCCGGCCACTATTTAACATTGATCCAAACCTAATGGAATTGCATGTTAAGCATCTGTCAAGAATGAAAAAACAAACTCAGAAAGCATATTACGCCACGTTTTCCATATCTTATGTAAGACTCCATGCATATGAAGTTAGATTTCCATTACTTTATACCAAATAAAAGGTGCTTATGTCATGCAATAATAACTAGTAGGCTATCATCTCAGCCCCACACAAATAGAAAAGTTCTAAAAAAAAAAAGGCTAATGAAAAACATTTTATTTTTTTGAAGGAGAAAAAATATAGAATTATGAATGGCACCTTAAAAATTAAGCAATTGAGCGTCGGTTGATGATGGCAAATTGATGATCTCTAATATTTCTGGCTCTTTTTTAATGTTGTTATTATATGTTATTTGGTTTGAACTTTATTTAACAATATTTTGGGTTGATTTTAATTTTTAAATGAGTTGTTATTGAGTTTGCCATCTACCCCAAACTTGTCGGGTCAGGGGAACTTGGTTGGGCTGATTTGAACTCACTTTGGGTCAGCATTTCAAACTCCACTCTAGTTTCTCTATATGTTCTTTTTTTTTTTTTTTAAATTGGCAAGTAATTGCTTAAAACAAGAAGCAAAATGGATTCAATTTTTTTTGGGTCTCTATATATGAACAAAAACTTCAATACATCCACTATATATGTATATAAACATGTATTATGGACAGATTTAATTAATTTTTTTTTAACTTTATCCCTATCCTTTTCTTTACTAAATTTTATTTAGTTTTTACATTAATTATGTCTACTAAATGTTAACTAATACAACATCTTGAAAAATATTATAGCTATTAAATGATTTCTTGTTTGTGAAACAACCTTACACAACAAATATTGGAGTAATCAATATAAAATATACAAAATTGAGTTTTAAAACTACATTTTGTTTGATCTACTAGTATCAAAATTTTCTAATTATGCGGAATAGTGTTTATTTTTTAAAACTTTTGTCACGGTCCAAACTCGTTATACGAACTTAGCATAGTTAAATATGTTTGGAATATATAATTACTCCACCTTACATTATCTTTAAAAAAAAAAAAATCATAAAAATTCAGTTCACATATAAATAGGATGATAGATATTCCATTCCTTTCGCAGTCCCCACTGACTCATCACTTCCATCCTCTGCACATTCTTCCTCAACTACTCCGCCGTCCGCCGCCACCACCGCCCCGCCGCCGCCGCCGAATTCTTGACAAATTCAATTACACGTGAAATTAATTACCGGCTGTTGGAGAAGCAGAGGGTGATCATTCATGGCCATTCTTCTCACCATTTTGCTACTCCAAATTTTCCATGGAAAAGGTACAATTAACACACACATATATGTATTACTTGTGTGTGTGTGTGTGTATTCAAGATTTTTTATTTCTGTTCTTAATCAGGAATTTCAGCTGCAAAATTCACATTCGTTAACAAGTGTTCCCACACAATTTGGCCGGCGATTCTGGGCAGCCCGACGCTGGGCAGCACCGGGTTCGAGCTGCCCGGAGGCGGTTCTCGGGCATTCACTGCCCCAACCGGGTGGTCGGGTCGGTTTTGGGCCAGAACCGGATGCTCATTCGACGGTTCGGGTCAGGGCACATGCTCCACCGGCGATTGCGGCTCCGGCCAAATGGAGTGCAACGGCGCCGGAGCCACCGCCGCCACCCTGGTCGAATTCACACTCGGGTCGGGTTCCATGGACTTTTACGATGTCAGCCTCGTCGACGGGTACAACTTGCCGGTGATGGTCGACATGAGCGGGGGATCGGGTCAGTGCGCGTCCACGGGATGCGTGGAGGACCTGAACCAGAGGTGCCCCGCCGAGCTGAGAGTGGAAGGCGGCGGCGCGTGCAGAAGCGCGTGCGACGCGTTCAATACGCCGGAGTACTGTTGCAAGGGGGACTACGGGTCGCCGGCGACGTGCAAGCCGTCGTCGTACTCGCAGGTGTTCAAGAATGCGTGTCCCAAGTCTTACAGTTACGCGTACGATGATGCCACTAGTACCTTCACTTGCACCGCCGCCGATTATGTGATCACCTTCTGCCCCTCCCACTCAAGGTACAACTCTTTAATGCACAGTCTTTTATCTTAGACACGAAATTATATCCTATATTCTTATTCATAAATTAGTGTATGTTTTAATATGTCCATTAATGATTAATATTTTGAAATTGTTGATCGTGTTAAATCTATGATATATTAGTGTGGTGGACACTTTAATATGACTACAATTGATAGAGAACATATCTAAGAAATTAATAATTGATTTTTTTTTTCTAAATACGATATATATCACACATCATATTACATATAGTATTATATGTTAGGATAGTATTAGTTCATTTAGACGCCAAAATACTTTAATGTCTTCTTTTATTGTTTTCCTTGAGTTGGCCCTAATAATCCCGTCTAGACATTGTCTAGGTTCAAATTTTTTCATAAATTAAACTTATGATTTTGTTTCGAATTATGATTTAAGTTAGATTCTAGTAATTCCACTAGACATTATCTATCATTTTATTAAAAACAATAATACCCTTACATATTCATTGTAGTCCTATGTTAATTTTCTCACTGCCCAAGCTCATATGTAAAGATTTTTATCTCTCTAAATTCTTTTGATTTTAAATTAATAATTGTAAGTTGTGATAAATTAATCGTAAACACATAATATATACTCACAAGCAGAATTGTTCATTGAGAACAATTCAAAACATTGCAGAGTCCATCTATTGTAATATCCACAATGTAAAGTAACACTTGTTATTTTGTAGCCAAAAATCATCAAAATCGGACGATGGATCCGGGTCGGTTCAGGGGGCGATATTGGCAGATGGGTCGTGGTTGGCGAATTTGGCAACTGGGGAATCCACTAGAACACGCTCATTTAATGCTAGTGTCCAATTTTTGGTTGTGATGTCGACTGTAGTACATCTCGCTTCAAGGGTAGTACAACATCAATTGTGATAAGGATAAAATTAAACAAAACGAAAAATGATAAAACAAAGAAATGAATGTGCTACTTTAATAGGGAAAAATAGTTGGGAAGATTATTAATCAAGTAGACCAACCATTTTAAATGAATGCCACGTTATATTAATATTTTATTTCATGAATAGACACATTTAGGTTCTATAGACTATACATGCTATGAACAATTTTGTTCTAGTGAATTTTAAAATATTCAAACTATTGTCAAAAAAAAAAAAAATGACATTCGAATTTGTTCTAATTTGTTTATGTTCTCTCATTTAAATTGTATGTTTTATAATGTTTAAGTAAATTTAAAATTATAATATTTTATGCTCTTGATGAATATAATGTCGTCTGGACTATTGTAAATATTAACGTTCAAATTATATCATCATCTTATGATGAGTTGGGATAGTTAGGGTATTTTAAAATTGTTCAGATAAAATTGTATGCTTGTTGTCCATATGTTTGGAACAAAAATGTTTCTATCCCATTTGTGTACTATTCAACAGTTTGATTATAACATTGTCGAAAATTTTAGTTTTTATTTTTTATTTTTTCATATTTGTTTCTTGATTTAATGATGCGCTTGTGTCAAACAATTGTATTTAGGATTTTCTCAATGCATTGAGTGCAAGATATGCAATCTATATATAAACTACCACTAAGCAATCAATCTTTTCCCTCTCATAATTTAATAATAAACATGATGAATATTAAGATTACTTTTTCTGATAATTAATTAGTTTGGCAATGAGCTAATAGCGTTTGAAAGTATTATCTGTGTTAGGAGTTAAAAAATAATCGTAAATATATATTACTATATACAGTCGATAAAGTGACTTTCAAATGTTCTTTTAGGTGTTCACTAAGGCCCCGTTTGGTAAATGGGTTTAGGTTGGTTTGAGTTTATAAACCAACCTAAACCCATGTTTGGTAGGTGGGTTTGGAGCCCGAATTTGGTTTTTGAGCCCGGGTATATTTTTATACGATTCGGGCATATTTGTGGGATTATGCATGATAAATGGTGGGTTTATAAACCCACCATATTTGGTGGGTTTATTATTTTATTTTTCGATTTTCCTAAAATACCCTCTTTTTTTTTTCTTTTAATTTAATTCATGGATTTTTAATTATTAAAATTATATATATATATATATAATTATTTTTTAATCTTTTAAATTATTAAATTTTGGGATATTAAATTATATATATTAAATTATTTTTAATATTTTAAATTATTAAATTATTTTTTAATCTTTTAAATTATTAAATTATTAAATTTTGGGATATTAAATTATACATATATTAAATTATTTTTTAATCTTTTAAATTATTAAATTATTAAATTTTGGGATATTAAATTTTGTTTATATTATGTCTTTTAATTAAAATATTATTTTATATTATTTTTTTATATTAAGATATTTTAGGGATCCAAACATTGTTTTATATTATGTCTTTTAATTAAAATATTATTTTATATCATAATATATTATTTTATATTATGTCTTTTAATTAAAATATTATTTTATATTATTTTTATATTATGTATTTTAATTAAAATATTATTTTATATTATGTCTTTTAATTAAAAGATTATTTTATATCATAATATTATTTTATATTATGTCTTTTAATTAAAATATTATTTTATATTATTTATATTAAGATATTTTAGGGATCCAAACATTATTTTATATTATATCTTTTAATTAAAACATTATTTTATATCATAATATATTATTTTATATTATGTTTTTTAATTAAAATATTATTTTATATTATTTATTTTAATTAAAATATTATTTTATATTATATCTTTTAATTAAAACGTTATTTTATATTATTTATATTAAGAATTCCCATTTACAATTATTGCATACAATTTTATGTTAAGGGCAATTCGGTAATTTCAGGTTTTTTTATCAAACTTAACCCACAAACCAAACACAATTTTTACTTTAAACCCATATTTACAAAGTATTAAACATTCATTCCAAACACAAAATTTAACTCAAACTCATCTCAAAACCCACCTACCAAACACTCAAAAAGTGTTATTTTGTCTTCAATGAACAGTAAAAGCCCGAAAAGCCCAACCAACCTAAACAATCTCAACCCGCGTACCAAACGGCCCCTAAAATTATATATGTATATTTATTTATTTATTTAAATGTCGATTCACTAAAAATATAATGATCCTTTAGATAAGGTGTCACTAAATTAAAATCTAATTGATGAGATAAGATTTACCTTTTCATCTTATGTTGGTAACGTTTGTAGTGACAAAAGAATTAGATATGCATGACTGAGACAACCATCAACTTTTCATAATTATTTTTTGACTTGTAACATTTCATTATTAATTTAATTAATGGTCTTGCACAAATGATGGGCTCTCGAGATATTTCCAACAGTTTGTTTAGATTTTTGAGTCGTCAATTTCTACTTTATTTTATCTCAAGATCTTTTTTCTCAATTTCAACAAAAGAGATAATTTTTTTATAAGACATTATTGAGGAAATAATTTATGTATAAATTTGAATATAGATGATAGTTCTGATTTAATAATAAGATGTAATAAATAAGATGAAAATTTATCTTATAAAAAGGTGATCCATGCGACATTCTCACTTAAGTTATTTGTTCTAGTTTATTGAAGTTTTTTTTATTTATTTCAAAGTTTTGGAAACAATAATACTCTTACACTTATACATTTGTTTTTTTTCGAATTTGCTACAAGTTATAAATTTTACTCGTTAATGCTGATTTTAACCTAAATTATCTAAAACATAAAAATATTTTCAATATAACGATTCTATAAAATAACTAAATTAATTAATACTGACTAGTCATGTAAAATAATTTTCAAACAATTAAGATTAGTCCAAACATTACAAAATGTTAAGGATGTGAGAATCTATTGGATGTTATAAATTCCAAATTTCTGGTTATAATTGGTATGTACACTGTATACACAAATATCATTAAAAGATGCTTGAATCTCTGCCCCACTTATCATAAACTATCGAACCCATGTAAGCTGTAAAGAGTAGTACCCTTTTCTGGATCAATTTATTTATTTTCAATGGGAAATAAGTATCGTCCACGTGTAGCGTCTACTATAAAACCTAACTTTTACAATTAAATTATTATTAAATTGGGTAGAGATAAATAAATAATAGAAGCAAAAAGTGGGCAAATTGTAAATTCGATTCCATTGGTGGGCTGCATTTTGAATTCCACCATAATATGGTCCGTGAATTTGGTTCCCTCATTTATAACGTTAAATATTAGGTTGTCTGGAATTTCATAGTAGGAAATTTGTCAGTGTCGTCTGGATTGATATAAATTTAAAATTTATTATTTTTATTTTAAATTAATATTTAAATAATATGAGTGGGTTTTAAATTCATTTTAATTTAAATGGGCTTGTAATTCATTTATTTTCTTCATTTTCTTATGACACATACAAGCTCTGTCACTAAAAAATAATTTTTACCCCAAGGAGATGCTTGTGATTTTCCTACATTAACACCATGTTTTTCATTTTCCTTTATGGTGAATATTTCGTTTTTTACATTCACTTTTCCCAAATTTTACATATATTAATAAAAAAAATTCCCATCTCATGGATTTGACTTTTAATCAAAAAAAAGAAAAAAATCCACTTTATGGTATTTTGAATATGCAAAGAATTTGTTTGCAATAATTAAGAAATCCAATAAAAAAATAGTTATTACATTGATTGCTTGTGAAATCTCCTAAATATGATTAAGAATTCATAAATATGATTTGTATCGTATTTGTAGTATTTGTTCTAGATTAGAAATTCATTTATGAATTTATAAATATCAAGGATTCAAGAGTGCAAAACAACTCTGTATTAAATAAGTGTAACGCTTGAGGTACATCGTTTAATTCTGTTTCCAAAACCTAGAAACTACTATTGAGTATTTAATAGTTTGTTTTTGAATTGCTTCATATTTGTGTCCATTGAATAATATTAAGTTCGTAAATTATATATATATATATATATATATATATATGTGGTTTGGTTCTCTTAAATGATGACACTTGGAGTTCTACAATGTTGCCAAGTATTTTTCCTAAAAAACATTTTATTTATGAAATATCAAAAAATTAATACCAATTAAATACATACCCCACTACTCTACACAAAATAAGTGTTTTGAAAAAACTAAATATATAAGTTACAAATGCTTGGAAGAGATTGCTAATGTTGTATTGTCTTTTTCTATATGAAATATTTGGTTCCAACCTTTAATAATTGTTTTTGTCCAACATTTCAAATTGAAAAAAAAAAAAAAAAAAAAAGGTAAACAACAATGTTCTTGCAAAAATAATGACATTAGCAAAAATAGGTGCTAAAAACACCTTATGATATGTTTACATTGGGACGTAGATAGATTTGCAAGTTTGAAAGTGGATCATATTAGGAATTGTAGAAAAAATAGATGATGTTCTATTATTTTACAAATGATGTTTACAAATGAAATCATTATGTAAACCTAATAAAAAGAGCACTCAAAGGCAAAATTGGAACAGAACGTATGTCTTTGAGCGATGAAAATGGGATTTATTCTATACTTTTTAAAGAAAGATATGAACATATCTAATCCAACAATTAAAATACCTATAAAGAACTAGCTATTAACAATTTTATGCTAAAGATCAAATGAAAAAAATAAAAACAATGAGAAATATTATTTTAATGATATAGAAAAAAATATCATACATATAAACACATATGAAATAATAATACTTATAAAATAAAAATTAGATAAGTGTTAAATGAAGTCCGTGCATTGCACGAGTTTAAATCTAGTATATATATATAAAAGGATAGTTTGCTCTCTCCTGGTGCTGACAAGTGGCACCCTCCAAAGATGCCACATCAGCCTCTCCAAGCTTTTTATGCAAAACATGTTCTTTTCTCATCTCTCCTACCTTTTCAGCATTTAATCCAACATTTAAGAGAAGCGTAACTGCAAGAACAGAAGAAAATGGTAAAGTTTCATATTGCAATTGGGTTTTGATTCAATCTTTTTACTATCTAGGTTTTTCATTCTCTATATATTGGACTTTAAGAGCAACGTGTACTTATCTATACATTTGAAGTTGGATCAAAAATAAAAAATATTCATTCAAAATCCCTACATATATCTATAATTAAACTACAACCAAAAGGAAAAAATTAATCGCCAATGACAATTTCAATCACATATTCATAAATCTCAATGAATATTTATTGAATTAAGCAAGTAGAAATAAAGTAATTCTATTAATGAAGAATCAATAATAAAATACTAATTTTAGGATGAGTGCAAACAATATCAAATAAATATATAGCAAATGAAATAATCACACATGATCAATAGACATTATATAATTAAAATCTAAACAATAATGAATAAGTACAAAATCATATATTGAACTCACCTTCACTTCAAATTTAAAAAAAATAAGATATCATATCAATCCCGTGCATTGCACGGACATTACTCTAGTGTTTCAAATTTTAAACTTAATTGCATTTTTCTTTTAACAATAATATTAATATCTTGAATATTATAAATATTTAAAATTTTCATTTATTTTATATTAACTTTGTAGGATTGATATTAGAATCTTATTCTAAAAATTCGAGTTAGTCTACAATAGTGATTGGTCTGATTTTGACTCAAATATCATATTTAGATGTAGGCAATGACTATTTTCTATTTTAAGCTTTGCATTTTGTGATCTGAATATTGAGGAGTAAACGTTGTACATTGTTCTAACATAAGATTTTTGCTATATTTTTACTCATTTATTGCCACAATATTATTTCAACTAGCCCAGCCTTCAATTCTGAACATATTTAAGATAGATTTGCTACATCAGATTTAGGATTTAGAAGGATTTTATAGTTTGTATTTTGAAAATATTGTGTTTGATTTTTTGAATTTTATAGGCTAGAAATATAGTTTACTTGTTATTTCCACATTGGAAATCGTAGAAAAAGTAGACGATGTTGTATTATTTTGTGAGAAAAAAATAAAAATTGTGGTTGAAATTGTAGAAAAAATAAATGTTATTGCTGTGCTTAGTAGAAAATAGACAAAATATAGTAGAAGTATAGGATTTTTCAAAATCTCAATGTAAGCATGGATTAGCTGGAGATTGTAAATTATGTGCACTACTCGTGCTTTTCTCTGTGCTTTCAGGAAAACAGATTTTGGGCTTTTGGTTTGTTTATGGGCTTAGGCCATACTTTTCTATATTAGCCCATGCAAAATTGTAAAGCCCACGTCCCAAAATGTAAGGCATAATTCTTCACATCCTTCAATGTAATGGAATATTAAAAACTTTTATCTTTCATATGTTTAATGATCTTCATAATGTCTAAATATTTAGGGGTACTTAAGTATTTACCTTTTATTTGTTCTTTTTTTTTATTCACACTTTGTAATATTTACATAATTTTATTTACTCTCCACTATCCAAATATTATATCAAAATATTCCAAATGGAAGCTAATTAAAAAACTAGCGAAATCCATGAAGTTTGCAAAATATTACACAAAAATTACTCTTCCAAATATTTACATGTTGTACACGTGATAAAATCCTAATAAAATATTCAACCTACAATAAAAAATGAAAATTCACGTTGGTAAATATTTTTAAATAAATATTAATATATATTTATATATATAATCGTGTATAATTAGGATGCATGGAAAAAGTATTGCAAATGAAGAACATTTATTCATGTCACATAGTACTTCTGCTACATATACTACTCCCAAGCATCCATATAAACGACGACCAGATTTCGAAAGAATAATATGAATTAACATATTTACCTTTAAATTGATTTCGAAAGAATAATATGAATTGACATATTTTACCCTTTGATTGAGAAGTGAAAAACAAAAAACAGAAAGGTTTTTGTTAGCACAAGTTAATTAATATAATTCCTTTTTAGGTTATGTGTATTGGGTAATGGAAATAATTGAATGTACACATAGCAACAATATTTCTTTTTGTTTCATGTTTCCTATCTTTTATTTGTCCCTTTTATTTCTAATTAATTGAATTCAGGTATCATAATCAGATGAAATATGTGCAAGAAGTGTCCAGAAAACGCACATCATCTTCATTATTTTCTAAAAATTTCAATTGGAATTCTGTGGATTCATCTTATTCTTTGAAATGTTTTTATATAGAAATTACTAATTTCATTTTTATGATATATATGTTGGGATGAACACTTTATCTACATGAGGATATACAGTTGCAACTTTAAGCAAAACAAGTTTGCAGTCCCTTTGTAGAGATAGAAGTCCAAGAAAGTCGAACCTAATGAGATATTAGCTCTAAGTACTTTATCAAATGCCCGAATAATATAATATAGGAATTGAATATAAATTGATTGGAAATGAATATTTACCCAAGGACATCCTTGTAATAACCTTCATACATTAACACCATGTCATCACTACAAATGCTTATTAATTATTTTTTTGATTTTCTAGACAATATATGGCTATTATTCTAATATTTCATTTCCCTTTATTCACCATATATCCATTTGCTTTTTTTCTTTCATATATATATATATATATATATATATATATATAAATAATTTTTTCCCGTCTAATTGCATTTGACCTTTTATAGAAAAAAAAAAAAGGCTTAATAGCCAAAAAAATCTAAACCTTGGTGGGTTTTTGCTATTTTGACCAATTCTTAAAATTTTGTCAATTTATCCATAATTTTAAAATTTAGTAGCAATTTTAGCCAATTTTAAATTTTAGTCAAAATTGGATGACATGTCTCTTACTAGTTGCCACATGGATTAAGTTTTAAATACACATTACAAATTCTCTAACTCATCTTAATTAAACACAAATTAACAACTTTGACTCAACTTCAACTGTACCTTCAAACAACATTAAAACTCATCATTTCACTGCAATTAACTTTGTCCATTTCGTCTTCATTGGTTGCTTCAATGTAGGTTTTTGTTCTTTGAGTTTCGCCATTGTTTTCTTCCAAGTTTTATAGCTGTAATAATGAATCAGATCTCTCTTCTTCTTCATCAATTTTCTGGGCTTGTTTTTTGGTTTGCGCTTTGTTTTCTATTAATCTATAAATTTAATGTCATGACAAATAACATAAGTTTAATTACAAATAATTTGCATAGGGGTACTCAGATGCGGTTGTTTGGTGGGTGGGGAGGCTTTTAATATACTCCAGGCAGATTAGAAGGGTTAAATGAGTCTAATAATCTTAGTTAATTAAAGTTAGTTAGAGAATTGATGATGTGTACTTAGAAACTTGAGCAATGTGGCAATTAGGTAAGAGACATGCCATCCAATTTTGACTAAAATTTAAAATTGGCTAAAATTGCTACTAAATGATAAAATCATGGATAAATTGACAAAATTTAAAGGATTGACCAAAATAGCAAAAACCTACAAAAGTTTGGATTTTTTTAGCTATTAGGCCAAAAAAAAAATTACGCTATGTGGTATTCGGATTATGCTAATAATTAGTGGACAAAAAAAAGTAAGAAATACGATAAAAAAAATAGATGTTGCATTAATTCTTTGTGAAAATCTCCTCAATATAAATAAAAATTAATTTATATAAGAGGAGTGTAACGTCTGAGGTTTACAATATAATTTTGTTTCAACCTACTACGCCGCGCCTATTGTCTTTCCTCTTTGTTTTGAATTGCTTCAAATTTGGTTCTCTTCTCAAGCATTGAAGAAATCATAGTGTCCTATTTTCAAGCCATCTTGCTAATTGAAGGTAACAGATCACTGAAGTTCTTGACTTTGATAAATCATATGTTCATTTCTTGCCTAAAATTATAAGTTTTTGATTTAGATCTACTTAAAATTGTAGGTATGTTAATTGTATGATTGATGACAATATACGTAATTTGGATTGATTAATAATTTAATGTGGCATTTATTCTCATGTGCGATAAGCGGACTAATATTGAATGATTGAAAGTGTTTGAATGAAGTTGTGAAGTTGCTTTTTATGTGGTTAATTATGTATATAGGATGCAATTCAATTTATTGATGAAAATTGCTAAAACAACATATAAGAATTTTAAAGGAAAATGAATTTCAATATTTTTGTGGACTTCTTTATTTTATTTTTAACCTTAGATCTCTTGATGTCCATCAATATCTGACAAATCTAAAACTTTATAATTTCGATATTTACTTTCCTTCCAATTTAAAGGTAACATATGAGCAATATTGGTTCTTTTCATTTGTTTCCTAGAAAGAAAAAAAAACACTTTTGGATTTTTTATTGGAAAAAAAAAAAGAGCATTAATTTTTTGCTTATTGAGTTCAAGAATGTGTTTGTTTACTTATTTTCTGAAAATTGGTTTTAAAACAATTATTTCAAGAAGAACCTATTCTCAATTATATTTCAAAGGCTATGATTTTAGGAAATATGGTTAATTATGAATTTATACTATGTCCTAGAAACGAGTGAACAAAACATATATTTCTCAAAATGAATATCAAATCAACTTCTGAAATCTGAACTCTGTTGCTCAAACTTTGCACGTACTATTCCATATGCATTTAACAATATACTTTCAAACATGCTAAGCACATTAATTACAACACTAGCCGTTGCTACATATGCCAATGCTTATGTAATGATCACTTGTATTGCATACGCAGAAGAAGTTGCAAGAAGCATGAAGAATGAAGCTTTGAAGAGAGCAAGTTCAGACTCGAAGGATCAAAGTTCCATGGAACAAAACATTTGTCATAAATTTGATGAGAATAAGGACCCAAGTCTTTGGTTGGAATGCACACCTCATCAATCTGGTGTGGAAGCTGCTTCTTGCCACATTGAGTGTGCTCTCCAACGTGGCAATGTGGGGGTTTGTTCGAGCCAATTGGATAGTGGTCAAGTGTCATTGATTATTGGGTAAGCTTTTTTTCATTCAAGGTTAAATTAATTTTCGTTCTATAACTTTGAATACTTACACAACAAATCTGCTAACATGGAAAATGTCACTTGAGTTGCACGTGATATTAAATTCGAGATTTTGGGTGATCTATGAAGAACATGGCGCCGACACGTGACTTTTTTCCATTAATTGGGCGTTTCTAAAATGAAAATGTAATTACATATCATTAATTCTAAGACACATCATGAAGAAAAAACAAGTTTTCCCATATATATATTTTTTTGTTAATTTGGTCTCTGATTATATGACTTAAAATTAATTTCGTGTTTCTTATATTTTCATTTCAGAATTTTTTTTAAACATCCAACTAATGGAAAAGCGACACGTCACCACATCATTTTTAGGTCACTGGACCCATATTAAGACCACATACAATTCACGTGACAATTTTTGATTAACTTTGAATTTCCCGATCACAGTTAGACCCAAATCGAGAAAATTTTCAAATTATGAAATTAAATTGAAAAATACAACAATTATGAGACTGTTAACACAAGTGACTAAAGTTATGAGACCAAAACTTTTCCTATCATATACATATATTAATGTTGTTGAGGTTTTTTTACAACTGATTATTACAGATTCTGGAAGAAGCAGTTAAAGATAGCTAAGGAAACTCTTCGCATAGATGACCTATGCTATAGAATATTATTGAGTTACGGGCTCCTCCATGGCACGTCCAGATTCAATGAACTTCACAAGCCAATCCAAGATTTGAAGACCCATTTAGAACTCGAGTTGGGCCAGTTAAACGAGGTTGCAGTCAAGATGCCACGTGGACACGCTAACAGGCTTCGTGCAGCCAATCATGTGCAAACACTGTGCAAGCTTGCCATTCAAAAAGCTGATGAATATTTTTCCTCAAAACCTGGCTCCGATATACTCCCTTCATCCCGTAAAACTCTGCACACTAATTTGGGCATATTTTTTAAAAAAAAAGGAATATTTGTTTTATGATTGAGGGTATAAGGGTCAATTATGTGAGAAAAAGACAAAAAGTAATAAAGTGTTGAGAGAGAAAAAGTAATGACATTGTGTGTAAATAAGTGTGTATTGGGAGAGTAATAATTGTGATAAAATTTGTCATTTTTTGGTATGCAAAGTATTTAGGGACATATTAAAAAGGAAAGTGTGCAGAGTTTTAAGGGACGGAAGGAGTATATCTCAACGGTATATATATGTGACATGTTTTTTTTTTTTTTTTTCAGAAATGAAACTAAAATATTATTAACAAGTTTCTCTTATTGCAGATGATGAAAGTGTACAACGAGAGAGAGTGCAACTTCCTAATTATTTGAATGAAGAAATAAGTCAGCCTAATATGAAACTGCACAGATCAGCATTAGAGCATCTCTAATGGAACACTACATCTCACACTACCTCTACATGTAGTGTGAAATAGTGCTCCAACCGTACACTACATTTTCCCACTACACTACAGATTTGAATGGTGCACCACTCAATGTAGTGGGCACTATTGCACTACACTACATTTTTATTTTTATTTTTTGATTTTTTTTAATACAATTTTAATTTCACAATTTATTTTTAATACAATTTGCATTTCATCATTTCATGAAGCAATATTATTGTTTATGAAAAAATTATTATTTACTACATGCGTATTATATAAAAGTATTTTTTTTAGGCTAAATAAAGTAAACATAATACATTAAATCACAAAGTACATTAAATTAAAATACATAAATCACAAAATACATCAAGGCAATTAGGCTAAAATGCATAAATTAAAATAAACATAAAACATCTAAAGAACGATTAGGCTAAAAAAAGTACGATACGAGAATTTAAACGTCCTAATTAATAATCTCCGAGATTACTTCCCGACCCTTCGAAATCTGGAAAATATCCGTTATACATATCAAAAGTATTATTTGTTAGTGGTTGTTGGGAAAGTTCTTCATTTTTTCGTATAATTTTTTCTTGTTTTTTTCGAAAATATCCACGTCGGCATGGATCTCCAATGCTATCCAAATCAATCATCATAATTCTTTCATCTCGTTCTTCTCTTCGCTCCTCATGGTCATAGTCTTTTTTTCCAGCCGCCTCCTTTAAAAAACTTAGAAGGGCTTCATTATCTTCGTGCACAGTGTTTGCGAAAACACTAATATCTTCAACTCTTTTTTTCTTCATTTTGGATTTTTTTACCCCGTCAGGTCGTCGTGATGATGAAGACCCACCACTATCACTAATATTTTCATCACTTAAATTGATTGAAAATGAATTTAATGTAGGTTCAAGAGATCCTGGACTTTCGTTCACCTCATTAAACTGATCTCGGGACTTTCGTGTAGTATTATCCCATTGCGGAAACTCTTTCATGGTGTTCCATACATGGTCAAACTTGAATGATTTTTCCTTGGCGGACAGATCATTCACATACAAAAATTTTGCCCTTCGTAACTGCGTAATGCATTACCATGTTAGTACTACTTTACAAATTAGACTAGGAACAAAATTTAACAACTACTTACAATGTCATTTTCGGAAGCACCACTTGGATTTTTGCGTTCAACTTGCTCTACACATGCTATTAATTTCGAAACGACTTTTTTTATCAAGGCAATTCGAGATTCAAGTGATCTCAGTGGGCAGACAGTGCCACTCGAATTGGTTGACAATTCATTCATTTTTTCTTTGACCCAATTCCAGAGTTGATTAGAAATTTGGAATCTCCCTATGATTGGATCTCGACAGACTTCTTTGTAGCAATCACAAAGAAGTACATCTTCAGCAAATGAGTAATTTGGATTTCTGGCCATTTGAGCTGTAAAATATTTCTTGTGAAACTGTGTTTTAAGTTGAATTGTATAACATGTATATATGGAGAAATGAGTGAGAATGGTAGGTGAGATGAGCATGTGAAGGCCTACTGCAACGTATGTGAAATCCCATGTGAAATTACTGTAGACATGTGAAGGGCTACTGCAACTTTATAGACTTCTGCAACCCATGTGCAACTTTATAGACTTCTGCATCCCATGTGAAATTTCTATAGGCATGTGAAGGGCTACTGCAACTTTATAGACTACTACATTATATATTATCATGTGAATTCACCAAATGAATACAACAAACTCATCCAATTTCTATTTCTACACTTAATCAAAAAATGAATAATTCTCCTACAAACTCATCTTCAAACTCTGATGAGTATTCTCTTCAAGAAACTTTGATCGTTCAACAAATTTCTAGAAATAACCGTGTCATATCAGAAATTCTTAGAAATCAAGATGTCAATCCCACTCATGGAGGCTCTGTTTTTTATCGTAGAATGATCAATCGTGATCGAGAAGGAGCGGCGCAACGTCTGTTTAACGACTATTTTGCTGAAAATCCAATATTTAATGCAACAATGTTCCGCAGGCGTTTTCGAATGGCTCGGTCTTTATTTCTTCGCATAGCTAATGCTGTTAAAGATTATGATAATTACTTTGTACAACGAAGAGACGCAACACACAGACTCGGTTTGTCTACGCTTCAAAAAATAACAGCTGCTCTTTGTGTGTTATCATATGTTTTGCCAGCAGATGCTGCCGACGAGTACATCAATATTGGAGAGTCTACTGCTATTGAATGTGTGAAGAGATTTTGTCGTGCTATTGTGGAGATATTCGGAGAGCAGTATCTAAGATCGCCTATTACCAATGACATTGCTAGACTGCTTTTTATTGGAAAACAACGTGGGTTTTCAGGTATGTTAGGTAGTCTAGATTGTATGCACTGGAAATGGAAAAGTTGTCCAACAGCTTGGGCTGGACAATATGCAAGTCGTAGTGGATCACCAACTATTATTCTTGAGGTTGTAGCTGATTATGATCTTTGGATATGACATGCATATTTTGGTATGCCTGGAGCCAATAATGATATTAATGTGCTTGACAGATCTCCTCTATTTTTTGACCTAACTAGAGATATTGCTCCTTCTTGCCATTATGTCATTCGAGGAAAGGAATACAACATGGGGTATTATTTAGCTGATAATATTTACCCAAAATGGTCAACTCTTGTGTAAACTATTCGCGACCCACGCTCTTTAGAAAATAAGCATTTTGCAGCGAAACAAGAATCATGTAGAAAAAATGTGGAGCATGCGTTTGGAGTTCTCCAAAGTCGATTTGCGATTGTGGCAAATCCAACTCGTTTTTGGAGCAAAGATAATTTGCGAGATATAATGACTGCTTGCATAATCATGCATAATATGATAATTGAAGATGAACGCGATCTTGATAAGCCAATTGAAGCTACAACGGAGGTACCAGCTCCCGATATAGAAATAGTGAGCAATGAAACTTCTTCATTTCAAGCATTTGTTGGTCGATTTAGACAAATTAGAGACAAAAATGCGCACATCGCACTTCGTAATGATCATATGTGGGAGGAGCATTCCAATTCTGAGATCTAGATTATCGTTATTGTTTTATTGAAATTTCTTGTATTGTGTGTGTTGTTTTTGCTTGTGTTAATTTTATGTTTTTTAATATGTATGATTGTAGCATTGTATCACGAAATTTAATTTAATGTTGTTCTATAATTTTTGCCTTTTTATATTCACATTTTTTTTAAAAATAACTAATAAAAATAATTATATTCAATAATCAATATAAAACCAAAATAAAAATATTATGCAATTATTAAGTTTAAATTTGTATAAATTTTAAATCAATAAAAAATAAGAATAGTAAATGTAGTGCAGAATATAACGTTGACGATAGTATAGTGTGAACGATTGGACTCTTAGTCAACAAATTGGACGATGAGTTTGAAGATACTGTGAAGGGACTGTTGGAAAATAAGTGGTAGCGTTGACGATAGTATAGTGTGAACGATTGGACTCTTAGTCAATAAATTGGACGATGAGTTTGAAGATACTGTGAAGGGACTGTTGGAAAATAAGTGGTTAGGCATATTGAAAAGATACACAATTACGGGGTTGAGTCGAGGCAAGAGCTAGGCTCTTTCTCCGTAAGACGATATTGTCCTGTATCCAAGTGCTTACTGTTAACGGCAATCGTGAGCTAGACTCTTTCTCCGTAAGACGATATTGTCCTGTATCCAAGTGCTTACTGTTAACGACAATCGTCCCCAAAATACGATGACTTCGAGCTTAAGGATTATAGCACAATAACCCAAAAGCTATCGACGAACTTACTCGATACACGAGACTTTCTTAATATTGACTAATGCGGACACGAGACTTTCTTAATATTGACTAATGCTATGAGTGGCCTCCTATTTATAGGAGTAAGGAGATGTGTCATTTCCTACAATGGACACCACCCTTGGACCTAAGAGGTGTGTTCACACCTCTTTACAAGGGTCAAGTTATTTGGATCCAAGGGTCACACCACTTGGTCACGCCCTTTCACATCCAAGGGTCACACCACTTGGTCATACCCCTTCACACCTGGCTTGATCCGAACCCAGCCCGCGACCCGACCCGGCCCGAACCCAACCCGAGTGCAACGGTGCTATGTACGGTTCGGATGGTGCGTGTGTGCTTAACCAACTAGGTCAAAAAAATGGCACTAGGTTTCACCATAAAGGAACACACATGATTATCTCTTATACATGTACTTCTATTAATAAAGTGAAACTTTTTCCACCAATTTTCTAATGTCGGACAACATTTGTCTATCTCCCATTTTTCTACACCAAAAGGATCCAAGTTGCCAACTTTGTGTATTAATTTTTCTTTCACCCGAAATTGGAAATTCGAAAGTGAATACACTACATTCATCTACACGAAACATAGATTTCGATTTAGCAACTTATTTCCATTTATTTAAAATGGAATCAACATTAAAAATTGGTCAAAGATTGGTCAAAACCAACTTTCTCTTCCAATTTCCAACATGGACTATGATCGATGATCCAAGTAGTTTAGCTGGACAGCTCGTCGATGCTTTTTCAGACATCGTATTTAGCAGCAGGCCATGATTCTGTTTTCTGCTATAAGTCTTGCATTTTTGTGGTCTGATTATTATTGTATTTTTGCTCTTTTGTTGCCAATTTTGGTTATGGTTTTGGTCTGCAAATTTGAAGCTTATTTTTGGTGTTGATAAGCTGATGGTACAACTTTTTTGTATTAAATAGAACTCAACTACTCAAGTGTAGCATTTGTGCAACATGTGTGCATAAAAAGTGATTTCACATAATTATTAGTGCTTATTATATATATAAAGATTGATGTAGATGCTCATCTTTTACGATGATAGGATATGATAAAATACGAATTATAGAATAGAAACCAAATAGCAAAGCCCTCACAGAGTTTGTAATTTATTACAGCAGAGACCAAATTATTGGTGTAATAAAAAAAGATGTAATATTAATTTAATTTGCAATTAGGTCTCTGAAGTATTTGGCTTCTTAACCTCAAATCCGTTCCCAATCCAAGCAATGTATCCTCCTCCCATGTTGCGTACATGTTTGAATTCCTGCAATTCATAAACCAATTAATGACATGTTTCAAAAATAAAAAATAATAATAAATGGACTATTTTGATGATAAAGCAATTGATCAAACGTTTGATAGTATAACTGAGTTGATATATATTGATTATATATACATATACGAATGTGTGCAAGGTATTTGTTGGTGAATTTAAATTAAAAAGAAAAAATGGATTAAACTTACAGCATCAAGAAGATCTTTTGTTGCATAAACAGACCTAACCCCACTTTGACAACCCTGAAATTTGAAAAGCATTTTCTAACAAATTCATGTTTACAAGCATATATATTAAACAACGTTGTGGTATCAAATAAAATAAACGATCAGAGATTCAAAGAATTAATAAAATACACAAATTACCACAACAAGATTGTCTTCCTTGCCACAAACGGCCAAAACTTGATCCAAGAACTTAGGATTCTTCACCCTGCCTAAATGCCCACAACCCAAATAAATATTCAAAACGTATATATTATATATGTTAAATACCAAATCAACTATTATTTTATGTGAAATAAACTAAAATAAATTGCATATTTCCACACCTTCTAGAGTAATAAACATGTAGGGAACGTTCAAGGCATTCTCTAGGTGACCATTCTTGAATTCTTCTTCAGTCCTATTTTAAATGTCATCAATATATATAGTTTCATGATGTAAGATGGATTTATAAATGGGTATTTATGTTTTTGCTTAAAAATAAATTTCATGAATTTAATTAATTAATTGTAATTTTTACCTGACATCAAGATAGCAGTGGCCTTGATTGAGTAGATTTTTAGTTGCATGGACATCAACAGTGATAACTTCTGCCTCTGAGCTACAAATCACAACCCACCCAAATCCTCAGCAGAAAAATTCAGATCTATATATATATATATATATGTATGTATATGTATGTATGCATCTATTGTATGTATATAATATATATACACACCTTTTCTTGACTAAATCCATGATATTAGTTGGAAGGTGTAAGAGAGGAAGTTAATCTGATGGAGATGCAGTTTGGCTGTCTAATATGTTGGTGTTTCCTTAATACTTGTAGAGTTGGTGTGACAATGCATCTCATATTTAATATAGGAGTATGACTGTGCCTTTCATGGGAATTAGTGAGAGATGAAGTAGATGCCACTTATGATGTGAATTTTTAACATAATTAATTTGTTTTGCTTCAACATTATACATGACAGGACACTGCAAATAACTCTTTTGAAAGCGTATTATGGATTTAATTTTTATGAGACTGTTTCATAAATCTAATTTTGTGAAATAAATCAACTCACAATCCACATATGAGTTTGAGTTAATTATACTTATATATAAAAGCGTCTCATATGAGTTCATATGATCATATATATATAGAGAGAGGTAATTTGAATGTTATACTAATGGTGCACCAATTGTAAATTTATTCTTAATTAGCACATATTCACGTGTATTCACATGTATATTTGCAAATTAATAATGAATTTATATCCGATGCACCATTGTACGTTGTTATATATGCTAGCTTGGGTATAGTGTTTATCTCTCTCACACATATATATATAGAGATAGATAGATAGATAGATATACATAAAGTAGTAGATTAATGAAACTCAAATTGACTCACATTTGCATCCATTACGTGTCTGTTAAGCGTAGGGACAAAATGGTATAATTAATTTGGCATTATTCAGACAAGAAAACAATGGAGATAAGAAGATGAGAGCAGTTATGGAAGAAATGAAGGAATGTAGTGGAACAAGAGATAAAGATAACAAATTTATTCAATAAACTATCCTACGTTTTAATAATTTATTTTCATTTTCATTTTGCAAAGTAGAAAACTGAAATGTGAAGAGTAGGTTTCATATAACACCTCATGTAAGACGAAGTTTATATAAATCAGTAAAAGTGTATCAATTCATTTAATGTGGTCAATATCGATTTCAAATAAGAAAATATAAAACTCTATCTCATATAAGATTTTACATGAAACAATCTCATATAAGTTTTTATTAATGTTAAATAGGTCACGGTCTAGTGGGTCGGCTCGTTTGGATTTAAGGTTCTCACGGTTCGACGGGCTTGTCGAATTAAATGTACATTTTTTTATTTTTTTTGCAAATAAAATAGTTATGTATTAAATTTAAAGATTATAACTCAACTGCACCGACATTTAGAACTTCTTTAAGTTATCTTCATTTCAAATTTAGATACACTTTATTGGAATACGATACATAAATAAGTCCTGTATGCAGTTGTTTCTTTAGAATATTATATACTAGAATCTTAAGATTTTTTTTTCTTTTTTTGTGAAAATATAAGAGTTATGTGGTGATTTGAAGTTGTAAATTTATCGCATTGAATATTATATACATGTTGATTTGAGATTTTAGATTTAAATAAATAATTTAACATTCACCTATAGGTTAGCCTGATTTTATGTACATATCTCGATATTTTATAAGTTATAAAGGTTGAATATCTCTTTCCTAATTGTAATTTGATGTGGGTTTAATTATAGTCACAATTAATCAAATATACGAGTATTCCATCTTATCCTATCGATTGTACAATAATATTGGACATATTCGACGATTATTAATTTGAAGAAAAAAAAAAGTATCATTAATTTCTAATTAATTAACCTTTGAGTATGTATGACATTTGTGTTGGTTTGAAAAACTAAAGTAGCATTTATTTCAGATTACTGGTAATTTGGTGTTAAGAAAATCATAAAATAATTTGCTTTATAGTTAATATTTATAGAATGTAATTTACATCTAATTTTAGCAATTATTAAGTAATTAATATTCACGTAACATTGGTTAATATGAAACTAAATTTAATTATAATAATTTTAAGATGATGCAGTATTTATACAACTACATCGATTTCAAAATAATTGTTGCTTTACAAAAATAATTTCGTTTCAATTTATCTACCATTTTTTATTACCATTAAGAGTTAATGATTTTCAACTTTGCCCCTAATTTTTTTTTTTTTTTTGGTAATAACTTTTATTTAATTTTATATATTGATTATGTCTATTAATTTTTTGACAATATAGTCATTTTGTAGACACGACTATTTTATTAAGTATTTCTTAATTTACATGAAATAATATTAAACAAAAATTATTTTAAAACGAATGACATATTTTACGTTATTTTTAGGCCTATTAAAAAAAAAATCTTTATTTATCCTACGTGCTTTCCATTAGAACAAACATAATGGCCTTCCCATTATAGATGTATACATTTTTTATATGTATGCTTTTTGTTCAAGCTTTTGAATCTGCGCTTAGTTCCCAACCATATGCATTCTTTTTTTTTTTTTAAGAAAACTTGAAAAAAAAAAAAAAAAACACAAACACATGATAGACATGCATACACTATTAAAAAAATAAATGATAGATATTACAATTTTCAATTAAAATGTTTTCTAATATTTATGAATAGTGAGTTACCCGTGCTATATCAAGTGTGTGTATGTGTTTCATATATCATTTCAAAATCACTATTAATTTCGAGGAATCTACCTCAGAATAAAAAATTAAATTATTGTAATAGATTTAGGCCCACAAGAATATTCCCCTAATGGGAATATGAGTCTAACTTTTGGAATTTGTTTGGAGTTAGCATATACGTGTTTAAATTAGCACTATTGAAGTTGGTGACAGACTCCAAATATAATTAATTAATTTCCATTCACTTTTTTTCTGATTACATAATAAAATAAAATTTCTTGAAGACTATGCCTTTTTTATTTGTTTACATCATAAATAAAATGAAAATTATTTGAAGATTTTTTTTTTTTTAGAAGTGATCATTTTACTCAAATGACAATTTTGATCCTTACAGAAATACGATATAAAAGACTCGTTTTGACTTAATATTTATCTTATTTTTTCTTTTATTTGTTGGATTCGCCATTCTCAAATTAGAAATCTTGTTTTCACTTTTCTAGTGACTCTATTTTATTGGGTCCTTATTGGTTGGTCTAATGAACATGAATAAGCCATACTTAATATTGGTACCAAAATAAGATGGGCCAAGCTGATAGGAAAACCCAATGATAGGTACCGTTTCGAGTAGGTACTGACTCCAGCAAAGGGGATATGAGAAGTGAAGTTGTCAACAAGAAGCCGGTTGACACAGCTTTCAGAGGTTGGAAGAGAATTGTTTTGTTATTACTTTTGCTCATAATCCCAAAAACCTTCAAAAGTTCATAACTTAATGAAAACCCACACAGAGGCCCATTATCCACTAAACCCACAAAGCCCACATAACATAATTAATAATAAAGTCTACAAAATACTCAAACGTAATCATCAAAGTACTTCGGCTGAAAACGAGTCCGCGTACTCCTGCGAATTTCACGCGGCTGCTCATCTTCCTGCACCGTCCCTCGAGCAACATCCATAAGCGTATCATCCCCTCCGGGTTCAGAAACCACCTTGCCCTCAAGGTGAATGGAAGGAAATTTTTTTAGCAACCATTCCGAGTTCTCCCACGTCGCATCTGCATCCGAACCCCCCGTCCAACGAACCAAACATTCTTCGATCTCGCAACCATGCTGGAGAACAGAACGGCGAGCCAAAACAGCAACCGGAAACACCACAGGATGTCCATCCACGAAGTCAGAGGGTAAATCAACAACAGTTTGCACCGGAACACCCTTATAAAGACGAAGCAGGGAAACATGAAACACAGGATGGATTTTCGCAGTATCAGGCAAAGTCAAACGATATGCTACTGAGCTAATACGCTCACTGATTTGGTAAGGACCATAGAACCTGCAGGCAAGTTTCTGACTGGAGCGACGAGCTAAAGACCGCTGTCGATAAGGATGAAGACGAAGAAGAACCCAATCACCGACATCAAACTCCACCTCACGACGTTTGCGATCGGCCTGCTGCTTCATTCGATGTCGTGCAATTTTCAAATTTCGGCGGAGTTGCTTCAAGAGGGAATCACGGTCCGCCAAAATCTCGTCCACCGCACACACCCTGCTATCACCCGAAGTATAAGGAAGAATGTCAGGGGGAAGACGACCATAAAGGGCCTGAAATGACGTCATTTGAATTGCCGAATGATAGCCAGTGTTAAGGGAATATTCAGCCCATGAAATAAATAACATCCACCTACTCGGCCGAGCATGTGTAAAAGCAAGTAGATATTGCTCGAGCCCACGATTCATCACCTCGGACTGCCCATCGGTTTGGGGATGATAAGCAGTGCTGAAAGTCAACTTAGTGCCGCTCAAACTAAAAAGTTCCCTCCAAAAGGCACTAGTAAAAATACGATCCCTGTCTGACGCAATACGCTTCGGAAAACCATGCAATTTAACAACAATTTCCATGAATAAATTTGCAGCCTTCGGAGCATCAAAGTCGGTTGGAAGTCCCCCAAAATGTGCAAATTTAGAAAGTCGATCCACTACCACCATGATAACCGTAGATCCCTTAGAAGGAGGTAATCCTGTGATGAAATCTATCGTTATTTCTTCATACACTCCTTCAGGAATAGGTAATGGATGCAATAGCCCTGCTGGCGGCTGAGTAGAATATTTAGTAGCTTGGCAAACATCACAGGAGGTGATAAAATCATACACATCTTGCCGCATTTTAGGCCAGAAAAAAGAAACAGCCAACCTCTTAAAAGTTCGGAGAATCCCGGAGTGTCCTGCGATAGGAGTCAAATAATACTCCTGCAAAAGAAGAAGCTTCAAAGGAGATTGGACACTCAAGCACAAACGTCTATTGAAGTACACCAGCCCATCAACAATAGCATAAGGTCGGTGCAACTCCCCCTTTCGAAGAGACGAAACTACTGAAACTGGGGAACTTTTGCAGCCTTGTATTGAAGCTGCCCTGCATTTAGGGTGCACTCTTCAAAGATCATCAAGAAGCCAATGAAACTACGCTCCCAGATTTTACCTTAGGCAGGAAAAATTAGAGGGCACCTCTATTCTTGAGAGTAATTCCAATACTGAAAACGAGTCCGCGTACTCCTGCGAATTTCACGCGGCTGCTCATCTTCCTGCACCGTCCCTCGAGCAACATCCATAAGCGTAGCCCAAAAGCAGCCCATTATGTTATATCCATCCCTTCCATAAGAAAAATACCTAATTTAGAAAAAGAAAAATTAAATGAATGTACAATCTTTTATAATCAATCAATTTTCACCTCATTTCCTTCTATTTTATTTGTTGGATTCCATCATATTTAAGGGGGTATAGTCAACCTATATCCCAAACTCAAATCCGATCAATAATTTCACAATCAACCCAACTCATTTATAAAGATTTATTTAATTTATGGTAGACCAGTTTGGGCCAACAATCATTGGCCCAATGGACTGGTCCAATGCATCTTCACCACTAACCAACCAACAAGTTGGCAATAGGATGTTAATGAATCGAGCTCGAACGAATTAGGATTAGGATTGTTCATATTTGTTTATTTATTATAGAAGAATGTTTATATTAATTTATTTAATATTCGAATATGTTCGAAAATATTAACGACGTGATCATTAATAATTTCATAATGAAATAATTGAAAATGTTTATGTAAAAACTAAAAATACATGTAAATTAACACTTAACTGAATATAAATGGATAATATAATAAAAAGACATTAAAACCAAAATAAATAAAAAAATTAAATATTAAGTAGATACATATTTAATCAATAAATAATGAATGAATAACAAATAAATAGTTCGGGGAAGAAATTTTCTTATTTATTCATATTCATTAAGACTGATAAATGAACATAAACAAATACTAACAGATCTCGAGCATGAGTAATATTCTAAAGGTATGTTTGTTTCGGGTTTCACAAATCCGAATTTGGGATTTTAAAATCTCAAATCCTTGTTTGTTTACAGACTTAAGTCAAAGATTATAAAATCTACCAAAAGCCTACTCTATTTAAAAAAAAAACACTATAATTAACTCTATACTCTAATCTATTACATCAACTAACAATATAATATTACACATACATACTTTCTCCAGCATTGATTTGACATCTACAGTAATAATCCCAACAATAAAATCTCATAACAAACACAAATTTTAACTATTCACCTTTATTTACAAATTCTTGTATTTCCAAAATCGAATTTTCTCAATCCTACATAAACCCAAAACAAACATACCCTCCGTTGATTATCACTCTAATGGATACTAAATATATTTTTTCAATAAAATAATTTATTTGAGTCAACATTATTTTTGTCCTCAAATATTAAAATCTTTTGTTGCCTGCATTAGCTGAGCCTACCGCCGACCTGGTCAAAAGATAATATAGGCAATAATTTTCCAAGGAAAGATAGCTTCGCAGATCATTTATGTTTCAATTATTACACAAAAGTCACCAAGAGTTGGTTGATGTTAAAACTCTCTATTCATCCCATCTCTATTGCCAATATTTATGCAATATATATCACCAAATCTGATTTTATCTCATTTTTTTATGCTTCAAATTCATATTCATGATTTTTTTTTTCTCTATATTATCTTTAAATTAGTATTAAAAAAATGTAATCTTTGACATGAGAGATGGGGACAGCTTCATTGATCAAACCTTAATGGGACCGTTGTGCTTGGCTGTTATATAACACCCCATGCAGCCTATTTTTAATGCTCAATGCAACATGGTCTTAACTCTGCCATACCAAATCGAAATACGAATGAATCAATTATGACTACATAAATGGCTTCTTCCAATCTCCCATTTCTTCAAAACCCTTTTCTTTTTTGTCTTTTTCCCCCCATTTTTGAAACCCCTTTTGCATTTGGTTGAAAAAGATTACATATTTTTTTATTCTTGACTCCTCCCTGTGCAATGGGTAGCAAGGAAGGGCGATCGTTGGCTGAAACACCCACCTGGGCTGTTGGCACTGTAGTCGCCCTTTTGGTTTCCATTGGCTTTTTGCTTCATGGAGCTTTGAAGAAATTTGGCAAGGTTATTTCTTGATTTTTTGTTTTCTTACTCTTTTATGTATACATGTTTTATTATCTTGGATGTTTAGATGAATTTTTTATTTATTTTTGGGTGTTGTGTGTAGTGGTTGGATAGGACTAGAAGGAAGCATCTTCTTGCTGCACTGGAAAAGATCAAGGAAGGTAAGCAGAGGTGTGGTTGCTTTGATGGGGTTTTCTTGATTTTAAGTTTAATTTGGAAATTTTTGGAAATTTGGTTTTATGAGTTTTTTTTTTGGGCTAAAACAGAGCTGATGGTATTTGGGCTTCTGTCATTGTTGATGGGTCATTGGATTGTTTTTGTGGCAAAGATTTGTGTGAAGTCATCAGCGTTGAGTAGCCGTTTCTATCCATGTGCTCCTCCTCATGATGTGAGGCATCAAGCTTTTGAAAGCCATGCTGTTGTTTTAGGGTCTCATCATTTGAATTCCTCGACTTCACGATTCTTGTTGGAGGACCTCAATCATGATTTTTGTCCTCAGGTACTCTTTGCCCGATTACTCTGCCATCACTTATAATGCATTATAACAAATGGTTGTTTTTTCATTTCTAATTTCGTGTAGTACTCATTATGAATCCACAATCATAAGCCCTTGTTCCTATTTAGAGTTGTTCACCTGCAGTATGTGGTATTAAATTTTGGGCTTAGTGTATTTTATCACAAACTTATCCTGCTTCTGTATTGAGAGACATGTACATCACGTTCTTTGATTGAATGCACTGAATTCATAGCATTTTAGAAGTTGAATATTGGCTTCATACTTGAGCTTTCATATAATGCTATGTTGATAAATATAAAAAAGACCAACTACAACTACTACTACTGTTATTCGAATTTCTTCCATGAATGTTGAACATCTACCTCTTTCTCCCAGGATCGCGAACCATTTGCTTCATACGAGAGCCTTGAGCAGCTTCATCGGTTCTTGTTTGTTCTGGGTGTTACCCATGTTTCATATAGTTTTCTAGCTATTGCGCTAGCCATGATCAAGGTCAATATATAATCTTCGAGAATTACCTCTTGTGATGCCATGGTAAGTTGCTTTGCTGAAGACTTACTTGCCTGAATGCAGATCTATAGCTGGAGGACATGGGAAAACCATGCCAAGACATTGGCTCTTCGAGGCTTGCTTATGGCTGATGCTTCTCCTGGTAATCCATATATATTCCTTTACTTCTGCTGAAATTTTATCCTTACATTACAGGTTATTGAAACTGATAAAAAAAAATTCTTGCAAAATTTGATATAGCTTCAGAAGATGTTGGAACGGATGGTTTGCAGATAAGGCGCCTGTCGAGTTTTGTATCCCATCATACCTCTCACCCATGGAGTCAGCACCGACTTCTTGTTTGGCTGGTATACCCCTTTAGATTCTCATAGGTCTGTCCAAACACTGTTTATTAAAGCTATTTCTAATATTTCAGTTAAGAATCTGGACAACCGGTAATGATAATTCTCTTAATATCAGTCTAAGATCAATAATATCTTCTCTAGATATCCTTAAGTGTCGGGAAAATGATTCAGTTAATAGCAAACTTTAACATAGACTTTGGCCTAGTTATTCCAAGATCCATTTGGGAGCTATAAGCACCTCTTTGTTCAAAATTCTATTTCAAATTCTTTGGCATTAAATTCAGGTTCATCATTCTCATGTGTATGTTTCTGTTATTCAGCTTTGTTTCACTCGCCAATTCTGGAGTTCGATCAGCCAAGCTGACTACATGGCTCTGCGGCTGGGGTTCATTACTGTAAGTTGTCTTCTAAAGTACTTACTCATCTGAAACCTTCGTAACGTTCTTTCAGTATCCCTAAACTTCAACCATTTTGTTGTTTTTCAGAAAAAAATAACATTACCATTTATATTTGCATGGATCGGTGATGTTGAAAGCATGCTTACTACTGTACAGGAGAAATAGAACCTGTTATTTGAGTTTTGGTCATGATAAAAAACAGTCCATCGAAGATAAAGATACACATTGCGTTTATGGATATAGTTATATGAGTATGTGAATTGAGTTACTGCCTATTGGTAAAAATGGAATGCATAACTTTCTCGTTTCTTTGTATTTGCAGACCCATCAATTACCTTTCACTTACGACTTCCATAATTACATGCTTCGGAGTATGGAGGAAGAGTTTCGAGATATTGTTGGCATTAGGTAACTTAACATTTTTTGGATGCTAATACATCTTAAAGATTCATTATCCAGTTTATAATGCAGTATCTCATGCTTTGCCAATTATTACTGATCATACAAAACTGGAGATGATTCTCTTTTGTTTGTCCCAAAGTTAATCTTTTGCAGGTCTTTTGTATAATGGATCTGTTTAACTTATCTTTTGCAGTGTTCCACTTTGGATATTCGCTATTACCTGCATTGTTCTAGGCTTTCATGGAACTAATATATACTTCTGGATTTCTTTCCTCCCTGCCATTGTAAGTTGTAACTTCGTTTTCTCCTCTTTCACATACTCTGCGTCTTCTTTTTTTATCCATTTGCTAATAATGCTCGAGCAGTTGATCCTTGTGGTTGGTACAAAACTGCATCGCATAGTTGTAAAGCTGGCCGTTGAAATCATGGATTCAAGCCAATGGACAGAATTTCAGAGGTTCAATCTGAGGGACGAGCTCTTCTGGTTTGGCAAGCCCAGGCTTCTTCTACGCTTGATTCAGTTCATATCGTTTCAGGTCACTGAATGTAGCTTTCTTGTGAGTTCTTCATGTCAGATTAGAATCTATGAATCCTCATTTTCGGTGTTGTGTTTTGCAGAACGCGTTTGAGATGGCTACATATATATGGTCGATGGTGAGACATTGTTGATTTGTATGCATTCAATTCTGATTCATTAGAACGTGGTTTTTCTTCGTTCTTTTCGAATATCTCTTCGTTGTTTTTTCCAGTGGGAGATAAAGGGACCTTCGTGTTATACCGAAGACAAAACCATCTTAGTGATTCGTTTGACATTCGGGTACACACCATTTCTTGCCACTGTTCTCAGAGTAAATATTCTTGGTCAATTATACCCTTGGTACGGGATAGAGTGATACGACTTAAATTTTGATGGTACAGGCTAGAAGAGTAGAAACGTAAAATTTTGGCTAAAAAATAACTTTTTGTTCCACAGATAGTTATAAATGAAACTGCCTTGTTTTTGCAGTGTTGTCTCACAGTTCTGGTGTAGCTTTATCACTTTCCCACTTTATGTAATTGTAGCTCAGGTAACTTGAGAGACTTGCAGCTTGCAGTCTCTATATCTTTTAACGTGTAGAATGACATTTTTGCCCGTTTTACGAGCTCGCCTTCTTGTTGCAGATGGGATCGAAGTTCAAGAAAACCATAGTATCTGAAAATGTGAGGCAATCGCTTCATGGATGGAGGAGGAAGGTGAGGACTAGACACGGACCGGCTGTCACTGTGCTCAACGAGACATCCTCGTTGGGATCAAAGGTAGACGAGGGAGAAAAAGACATTGAGGATTTATCCGATCAGGACAGATCGTTGAAGCAACCCCGACAAAATGAAGATGGGACTTTGATTGATGATGAGCTCCAAGATCCGGTTTGTCATGATCGACAAGATGAAAGATACGATGCAGAGATTGAAACGAGTGATCATGTAAAGGATCATCGTATACTTCTTTCAGAAGAACAACAAAACTAGATATGCATGATTTTCTGGTGTGGATTGTAATTTATTCTAGGAAAACGTCGATTTCATGGATGAAATTAATCGTGAAAATATCATTTGCAGTAGAAAAGACAATAGGTTGAAGGTTAATTTGTCGACTAAATACTAGTATAGCTAAGAGCTCTGTTCTGTATACATGTGCTAATTATGCATAGTTTGTGATGGGATTGTTCTCTTGAAAAGGATATATTACAAGAAAAAAAAAGATTTTTAGATTTTATTGTTGCATAAACAATTTGATGAGAATTTGAAAGCTATATTTGATTTAATTTCCATAAAATTAGGAACTAAATTTGTTCGCAATCTATTGAAAAAAAACATCTACCAAAGGCCAAAGATTTAGTTTGGAAGTTCAAACAACTTTTGATTATTACCTCAATTTTAAATACGTGAATGACTAGAGCATATACTTCTTAAGGAAAATAAACTTATATTCTTCAACCATTATTTCATCTAAAAAATATAAAATACTCGACTATGAGTATAAAATAATATGACTGATTAAATATAATACTCTATAAAACACATCTACAAAATTATATATGTAATACTCTATAAAGATATCTACAAATATATGAAAAACAAAAAAAGTGGGGTAAAAAATCCTCCATCGAAACTTATTGTCTCTGGGAAACACAACTCAACTAAATAAATTCGTATTTCTAAAAAAGGTACATTTTTCTATTAAAAAAAAAAATCATAACAAGATCCAATTTATAGTTTATTTCTCAATTCTAAATTCAGTTTTTAAAGTTTTTCAATAAGGGATTCAATTTAACCTTTTTTCTTAATTTAAGGCTTGAAATTTAGATTGAGTTCTCAATTCAAAACAAAATTTCATTTTCATGTTCTTTTTAATTATATTTATAAATTTATTTATATTTTAATATGTATTTATATTTTAGATAAATTAAGACAAGTTAGTGCAATTTTGGAACGATTTTCATTCGACTTGTATCACTTTATATATAAAAAGAAAGAAAGAGAGAAAAATATAATTAATTCAATTCAAAATAATTTATATTAAATTAATTAATATTAAAATTGGGTTTCTGTACTTTTATAAAATTAAGAAAATAAAAAGAATCTTAATTTTATGAATTGCACTAATTATATATATATATATATATATATATATAAATTAATACAAGTTGAATGAAAATCGTTTCAAAATTGCACTAACTTGTTATAATTTATTTTAAATATAAAGACATAGTGAAAATATTAATAAATTTATGATTATAAAAAAAAAGAAAATGAAATTTTGTCTTGAATTGAGAACTCAATCTAAATTTCAAGCCTTAAATTGAGAAAAAAAAGAAGAATTGAGAACTCAATCTAAATTTCAAGCCTTAAATTGAGAAAAAAAATAAAGTTAAATCGAGTTTCTTATTGAAAAACTTTAAAAATTGGGTTTAGAATTGAGAACTAAACTATAAATGAGTCTTGTTATAAAATTTATCCAAAAAAAAAAAAAGTAATATACTCTCATACTCAACAAAAAAAGAAAGGAAAAAAGAGAAAAGCCATTTCTCATATTATGCTAAATAGTGGGGTGAAAAAAAATAGAAAAAAAGTTGACAGGCTTAGTTGCAACTTCTTTAAAATTAAAAGGGGCAAAATGCAAAAAACTGAAAGGGAAGAAAGAACCCTCGCATACTTCAAAGTTTATACCCCTCTCCAAGAAATCCCAAATCTCTGCACAAAAGAAAGCGATACGTAATTCTGCTTCTCATTTGTTTGGCTCTGGGTTAATCTTGTCCCTTGTCTGATTACAATTTTTCTGCAATCATGGTGCTCGAGGTTTGCCTCTCATTTCATTATTAGTTTTGCGTTGGAAACTAGGGTTCATCTATTTTTGGATTGTTCTCTTACTGTTCGATTTTTGGCGTTGCTGAATTAGGCAACGATGATCTGCATCGACAATTCTGAGTGGATGCGGAACGGTGACTACTCGCCCAGTCGATTCCAAGCCCAATCCGACGCCGTTAGCCTGATTTGTGGAGCTAAAACTCAAGTATTTTTCTTCTAATTTTCTTCCTATTTTTGACATCTTGAATATCCTGTGTTTATGATGCTGATTGAAGTACCCTTTCTCGCCCTGCCTGTTTAATTCTTATTCATTTGGAGGACTGTTGGTTAGGATTGTTGATTTGTTTAATTATGCTGTCATTTTATGTAGTCGAATCCAGAGAATACAGTGGGTGTGTTGACAATGGCTGGGAGAGGGGTTCGTGTATTGGTCACTCCGACTAGTGATCTTGGCAAGATCTTGGCCTGCATGCACGGTTAGCTTTGAACTTCCTTGTCATAATGTATTAAGTATCTTAGTTTTATTTGCTTGTGCTTAATGGAAAATTTCAATTACAAACTAAGATTTGTCTATATTATGCCAAAGATGAAACCTTTTTGTTGATTTAAAATACGTAGAATGTTCATGTGATTTGGCTTTGGGATGAAAAGAGAAACATAAACCAGATATCCGTAACTTATGCTTGTGAAAATATTTAGTAAGTTTTGATGCTATCAATGGTCTATGAGTTGTGAGTTGTTTTTAGTATGTTGTGTATGAAGTGACTGTTAGTTGTTTCTAGTAAGTCATGGTCTATCCTTTTGTGATTATGTAGAATGTCTTTACTGTTTTATGCAGGCTAACATTATCTTACTCGTGTATAGGTTTAGAAATAGGCGGGGAGATGAACTTGGCAGCTGGGATCCAAGTCGCACAGTTGGCCCTCAAGCATCGCCAAAATAAGAAGCAGCAACAACGGATAATTGTGTTTGTGGGAAGGTACAAATCACTAGCAAATGTGCTTTGGTATCATAATAGTTTTTCTATAATTTTCTGATTTATTGTATGCCTTTTCCCTGTGTTTTTAGTCCTGTCAGATATGACAAGAAAGTGTTAGAGTTGATTGGAAGAAAATTGAAAAAGAATAGTGTGGCTCTTGATATTGTAAACTTTGGTGAAGAAGATGAAGAGAAGACTGAGAAGCTTGAGGCCTTACTTGCTTCTGTAAATAACAATGACACCAGTCATATTGTCCATGTTCCTGCTGGTCCAAGTGCCCTTTCAGATGTGCTTATCAGGTTTTTTGCTAATTTAATCTGCAATCTCTGTTCAATTGAAATTGAACCTCTTATTTTACAATTTCTGATATTATCTCTTCTACAGTACCCCAATATTTACTGGTGATGGAGAAGGTGGGAGTGGTTTTGCCGCAGCTGCAGCTGCAGGTGGGTATGAATTTGGTGTGGATCCAAACTTGGATCCTGAACTAGCTCTTGCACTTCGAGTGTCAATGGAAGAGGAGAGGGCCAGACAAGAAGCAGCTGCAAAGAAGGCTGCAGAAGAAGCTACGAAACAGGACAAAGGGGAACAGCAGTCCACTTCACAGGATGTGACAATGACTGAGAATGTGAACCCTGGAACTTCGGAACCTGAAAAAACAACAACTGATCTAACGGTTGGACTCTCCTCTTGGTTGAACTCTTGTTTTGCATCTCTGCTGTTTGTATAAATTATATGATTGTTATAAAATGAGATTAAGATCTAGTGTTAATCCAGTTGTTTACATGACTAATTGCATCTACGCTTGGATTTCTTCATGTATTCTTGCTTTATTCTTTGAAGAATTCATATATGAACATTTGAGTACAAGGTTTGTGTCAAGTATAACCTTTTAATAACAGAATATCAAGTTCATCCAGCTAACCTACATGTTTTATATTCCCTTTGCACCGAAATACTCCTTTCTTTTTTTGTATTTAGTGTTTTCATTTTTCTGAGGAACAATCTGAAACTTCTGATTTCATGTCCAGTGACTTCTTGTTCATGATAACATATTGTAAATAAATGATGCATCTCTTACAGGATGATGAGAATGCGTTGTTACAGCAAGCTCTAGCTATGTCCATGGATGATTCTTCCTCCACAGTTGCTGTGCGGGACACTGACATGTCTGATGCGTCTGCTGATGATCATGATTTGCAACTTGGTGGGAACTAATATTTATAAGTGCAATATTTTGTATTAACTTGTCTATTGTTGCTATTCAGTGTGCTCATTATTTGCTGAATCTGATTCCCTATCCTGAAGACTACTTATCAATGCCTGAGAAGAATATTGGAACATAGGAAGTATCTAGTTAGCTGACGTGTTTAAAGTGTACAACTTTGTTAGGAGGATTTCTCTTTCCTTTCTTCTATTGTTTCTGTGGGAAAAGAACAATCAATTACGTGGATGAATAAGTTGGCCTTTTCGTCTTACTCTGGAGCTACTTCATTAAATTTCAAGTCTAATGCACTCAATAGTTGTGTATGCTGTGGATTTAGTAATCTATGACTTGTAATTATCCTATTATTAGCGAATAAAGCTTTTGTTTCTTATCAATATATCGGGGTTGCTGTAAAGCATTATTTTGAAGTCATATATCAGAAAAAGGGAAAAACACATAATACAATAATTATCTTTATTGTCTGAAGTTGTGAGCTGTGCAGTTACACATTGACTATGTTTAAGGTCAATTTTAGCTTCCATGGGTTTTGTTTGGTTTCAGTTTTTGGTTCTACTATGGAAGGCATGTTGGTAAATATGTCCCAGAATGATTTATTATTTGTTGGTGAAGTTTGAGATATCAGTTTGTTATGAATGTTTGCTTTCATCAATCTGGAAAGTTACTGCTTAAACTGATGATTGTCTGTTACATCTAAAACATTGTGTTGAATCTGAAATTTTTACATCTGAAACATTTAATGTTTCTAGTGACTTTTAAGGTCATGTTATAAATCTTATATCGCCAACTTTAACTAACAGAAGTTTTATTGATGTTGGTGGGTTCTTAGTCTCTGGAATTGAATCTTGATTTGCAGATTCGTATTAGATGATTATTTATATTTAATAATTTATATATTGAGATTCGGTGAGAGCTGTTGCATAACAAAGAGTACCCACAGAGCAATGTTTGTAATTCTGATGTGTTGTTTTCATTGGAGTTTCCTTCTTTGTTTCAAATGCTATTATGGTTCTGGTGTTCATCAGAAAAAGGCAAAATGTGCTACAGAACCTTGCTTATAAAATACTTTTGCAGGGTCTCTGCTTTAATTACACATGTCTCTGTGCATTATAATCTCTTGCCAAAATTTACCTCATTTTTATGCACAGGATTTTGGTGGTATGGCTTATTTTAATTATAAAAATTTGTTTTTTCTTGTAGCCCTTCAATTGTCTGTGCAAGAGAGTGCAGCAGATCAATCAAACCAAGATGTGAATAAGTTGTTTGCAGATCAATCATTCATGTCCTCCATCCTTGCTTCAGTAAGTCTACTATACTGATACAACCTTGCTTTTCTAGCTATACTATCATAGTTAGTTATAGTACATATTAATTGCACCTGCTTTTGTTTTACTTCATGGTTGGTTTTCTTTTACAGCTTCCGGGAGTTGATCCAAATGACCCCCATGTCAAAGATTTACTTGCCTCCATGCAGAATCAATCTGAGGTGAGTTTACTGAATGATTTTTGGTTGAAGAAATTGAATCATAGACTAAATATAATTTCAATAAAGATGTTATTTGATTCTTTCATTTCATGTCAATACCCTCTGTGTGTGTGTGTCTGATTGTTTCTCTCTTTCTCTGAGTACTTTTATTGCAGTTCTTAGTTTCTCAAGTTCAGTTTATATATGAGAGTGACTTGACACAAGCTGTGTCATTAGATTGAGGATGAGATGATAAAAATCATGGAATGGAGTGATAATTTAAAGTACACTCACTGCCTAGTCAGTAAATGTGGTATTGACTGCTTAAGTTCGTAGCCTGATAGATAACCTACAAAAAATTGAATCTTTGTTGCAAACATTTTCAGATATTCTTGCTACTCATATTACTTTACTTTGTATATTAGTTATTTCTGCATAATTACGTACTTCTTTTACTTTTTTTTTTTTTTCTTGTGTGTGTTCCCTCTCTTCTAATCACGACTTCCTTTGGGGTACAGCTGTTATTGGAAAGTATGGTTAGTCACAATGTTGGAGAGATTCGTTATATGTTTCCTTGTTTAGTACTATAGAAACCAGAACAACTATCAAAGAGAGGTGCTAAAGTATATCTTTTATTTGCTAAGCTCTGTGCAACATGAGTTGATTGAATATGGACTATTTAGCCCTACTGCTCAATTTGTTCCCATCAGTGGAAACAAAATTGAATTATATGGTTAATCATATTACGCCTGTTTGTTTTGGCCATACTTGCTCTAATGAAATCAAATATTGGTTTACCTCTCTCTCTCTCTCATTCATTCATACTAACCATGGTTTCAGCAGAACAAGGAAGACGATAAGGAAAACAAAGAAGAGGAAAAGAAGTGAACATGCCTTCTGTCAAATATCCAGCATCAGGTGTAACTTCAACCTCTTCACATCTCTTGGTATTTTAATCATTGCCATAACTGCATTGTAATTTGATAAGTTATTACCAGCAATTGTAACGATCTGTATTACTACTTTTCCATTCATCCAATGTTGAATTTCCATTTTCTCAACGAGAACTCTTGCGCAGGTCAATGATCTCTAATGCGAACAGTTTGAAGAGTTTTCAGGTTATGGTGGAATGCGCGATGAAGAATCTCATGTTATGATGGATTAGTACATGTTATAAACTTGTCTAGCATAACCTAATGAATTTGGATTATCATTTGTTGTTGCATTTTATGTCAATCTGGATGGAAATGTGGCATGCCCCTTTTAATCTTTGTTCAGAACTTTATTCCTCTCTAGCTTCATCTGTTGCTGCTGATTTGTGAGCTTTTTTGGATGGGAATTACTGCTGCTTTTAACTGCCATGGAAACATGTTACAAAAATCAAAGTACACTTCAGAAACATAAAGTTCTTAAATTGTCGAAATTATTCTTATTTCTATGCACATAATTAATAAAATGGAGGTTAAATGTGTAAATATGCTATTAATCTCTTTTTCAGGGTGCAAATATCAACGCCAAATTTAGGTGTAAATTGGTTTAATTTTTTAGGTGTAAATTCACATTCTTCAAGAATAAAATCTTATTGCAAAAATGTATTATTATGTGACAATATTAATTATTCATATTGAGATATTCTAAATCAATTTTGAATTTTATTTATGAATTATACTATGGTTTTCTTTAAGACATTTTATAATAAAATTTGTGAATAACATTTGTCTTAAAAATCAAAGTATTCAAATAATTAGATAATCAAGTGGATAAAAATTATACGATATTAAATTACATAAATATCTCTACAATTTAATATTTAACTATTCACCTATATAATGTATTGTTCGACGGTGAAGAAAACTACATTAGTGTGATCTTTTGTCTTTTTGCCAACTTTTCCGTTAGTTGATGTCTCCGTCGTGGGTACGTGAAAAGCATATGCACTGTCAAGAGTGTAGTTAAATATGTGCAACAAATATTATCCTCTAATTTATGTATTTATTTCGACACAAAGAACCTCCAAACAACGGAATCAGATCTCTACTTCAATTTGGGTGCGACTATCCTCACCCCAAAATTTACTGAACACACCCCATTCTAGTATTTTTATATTTTTCATTTATATAGATAATGAGACGTGTTTATTAAATTTTGGGATGCGAATAACCACGTACTTTTATTTTTGATATTAAAGCTTTCTTAGATTTAGGCCGGCTCCTAAACTCCAAAGAAGAAACCAATGAAAGCTTGTTCCTTTTTTTTGCCCACATGCGTCCTACTGCTTCTGGGCCCTTTTCTTGGGCTATTTTTATGTCCCATTACAACCCTTGAAAGAAGACTCTTAATTGACTTTGGAGATGGGAAGCTCAGTACCATCTTTTTTAGCTTTTTTGTGCTTTGCAGCAGTTTTGTATACATATGAAGTGGTGGGTGTTGAAGGGTACATCAATTACAATACTGGGAGTGGCATTGTTGATGGGAAATTGAATGTTCATTTGGTTGCTCACTCGCATGATGATGTGGGGTGGCTTAAGACAATTGATCAGTACTATGTTGGATCAAATAACTCGATTCAGGTTCATTACTGGAGTGTTTGAGTTTGTAGAGAGAGCTATATATATATATATATATATATATTTGTTTATGATTGTTTTTTGCATTTTTGGGTTGTGTTTGTTTGATACTTGTTAATGCAGGGTGCATGTGTGGAAAACGTTCTGGATTCGGTTGTTGGTGCGTTGCTCCGTGACCCGAATAGGAAGTTTATATTTGCTGAAATGGTAGCTGAAACTTCTTCATGCTTGTGTTACTTTTTTTTTTTTGTCAGAATGTGGATGAACATATAAATTTTGTTGTGTTGCATGAATCATGGTAATGTTCCAGCCAAGGATTCCTCCATCTGTTGTAGTATGTTGAATGTAATGAAGTGGCTATGCCTATTGAAAAGTTTTTACTTGCTCATATCTGCTGATTGTATGTAGAAAATTTTACTTGCGCATTAAACTTTTTCAAAATTGTGAGACTTTAATGAGTACCATCTAGGCAGTTTCCATCCTAAGACATGGTCAAGTTACGAGTTCTTTTCTAATTTAACTGTCGACTAAAGTAAGTAAATTTCTCCTGTGGCATCAATCAATTTGAATGACTAGTGTTTCTATGGCATTTTTCAGCTGTTCTAGTAGTTAATTCATATACATTTTTTGTTGAATCATGAATGCATATGTACAAGGAGATTTGTTTGGTAGGTTGTCTGGTGTTACTGTCTTATTTCAAGCTCTGCTGTTTTTCATTATTCTTCACACCATGAAATCTTCCATGTTATTTAGTAGGGTTTGGTCATATTTATCTTTTCTGAATTTGCATTACTGTTTATCAGATACCTATTTATATTTAGACATAGTAATAGTTGCAATCACTTGTGTTTTAAATGTCGTGATGATGCTATTAACTCGTTTCCATTTTGGGAATCCAAAAAGGCATTTTTCAGTAGATGGTGGGAAGAGCAAAGTCCAGAAACTCAAGAAGTTGTGAAAAAACTGGTCGATGCTGACCGGTTGGAATTCGTGTATGATGATTGCTAATAGCCTAAAATTATGAACTCACTTCTAGAGGTTTTGAGTGATGATTTCCAACGACTTGTCTTTGCAGAAATGGTGGATGGTGCATGCATGATGAAGCAACTACTCATTATATTGACATGATCGACCAAACAACTCTAGGTCATCAAATGTTAAAGAGTCAATTTAACAAGACTCCTCGTGCTGGATGGCAGATCGATCCATTTGGGCACTCTGCAGTGCAAGCTTACCTACTAGGGGCCGAGGTATTCAAATATGTCAGTGGTTGAAGTTTAATTACTGAACTAACATTAGTCTCCAAGGCATAATGTATGATACTTTTAAGACTTTAAGTTCCTATTCATTTTGAAATAATCTTTTGTTTAGTAATATAATTTTTATGGATTATGTAGCTAGGATTTGACTCTATTCATTTTGCACGGGTTGATTACCAAGATAGAGCAAAACGCAAGGAAGATAAATCTCTTGAAGTCATATGGCAGGGTTCTAGGACATTTGGTTCCTCTTCTCAGGTAAGGACCCTCAAATGTTTATTTGCTTATCGCTTCGGTTTGTCACCTTTGAGGTCTTGTTTCTTGCAGATTTTTGCCAATGCATTTCCGGTTCACTATAGCCCACCCGATGGGTTTCATTTTGAAGTAGATGATGACTTCGAGCCTGTCCAGGTTCGATAATTAAGACTCCTGAAGTTGTAGCTATGCTCTCTATTAACTCCTTGCTTAAAAATTATTGGATTGCTTAACTGCAGGACAATCCTCTCCTATTTGACTTTAATGTTGAGAAACGTGTAAATGATTTTATTGCTGCTGCTATGACTCAGGTAAAAACTAGTACTTTAATTTTCACAACCCCCCGCCCCCCCAAACCCAAAAAAGAAAACCATAAAGAACACTAAAAAGCACGTGATTGGAGAGTTCATGCACAGTAGTTCATTTGGCTTTGATACACAGGCAAATGTTACAAGAACTAATCATATTATGTGGACAATGGGCGATGACTTCCAATATCAATATGCTGAATCTTGGTTCAAGCAGATGGACAAGCTTATTCATTATATTAACAAGGTATTTATCATTTGAGTTGGAATTAAGAAAAGCATATAGGAGGAAAACAATTGTTCTCTTTTATAGTAATTTTGATTTATATAAGCATTTCTTTGGGTTACTGAAACAGGATGGTCGGGTTAATGCATTATATTCAACACCATCCATATATACAGATGCAAAACATGCTGCCAGTGAAGCTTGGCCTCTGAAACTAGATGATTATTTCCCGTGAGCACTAAACTACCTTATTTTCATTTCAGTTATCGCAAGTTTTCAATTTAATTTGATATATGATGCCAACATAAGTATTTCCATTTTATCTGATAGTTATGCAGACAGTGCTAATGCTTATTGGACTGGCTTTTATACAAGTCGCCCAGCCCTTAAAAGATATATCCGATTGCTGAGTGGATATTATCTGGTAATCTCATGCAGTAGTTTTAGTCGGGTGCTTGAATTCCTGTGAGATATCTGATTAACAGAACATAACAATATTTTTGAACTTTTGTCATCTTATGTTGGTGTCTTGGATGATCAATATCTTAAAAGAAATACTGAAAGTGCATTTACCTTTTGAATTCATAGGCAGCTCGTCAACTCGAATTTCTGGTGGGAAGATCAACTGGCAATAATACTGATAGCCTAGGTGATTCTCTAGGAATTGCGCAGCACCATGATGCTGTTACGGGTACGGCTAAACAGCATACCACTAATGACTATGCAAAACGGTTGGCTATTGGAGCCACAGAGGTGCGATTTTGTGTAATTCTGCTCCATAATCACGTTATACTGTCTTTCATTTTTTTCTCATCTTTTACAAACAAAATTCAGACCTCATAAATGCTGTTGAAAATGTCTGATTATGCAGTCAGAGGCTGTCATAGATTCAGCTCTATCGTGTCTGGTTGATTCAAAGTCGAATGGCAACTGTGCTGCATCTACAGTGACATCATTTAGCCAGGTTTCTTATGGTTTTTTTCATGCAGAAAGTATTTATGTTGTAATAGCAACTGTCATCCTCATCTAAATGCTGTCTTTTCTTCTCTTTCACCTTTTGATTTGTGAACAGTGTCAGTTATTGAACATAAGTTACTGTCCACCAACTGAAGAAGATATATCCAAAGGGAAGAGTTTGGTAATAGCTTATTTCTGCTTTTTGCGCACCTGTTCAGCTAATCCAACTCTAGAAAAATGTTTTTTTGATAGTTTATGGCTTTCTTTTCAGGTTATTGTGGCATACAATCCACTTGGATGGAACCGCACTGATTATATCAGGGTTCCTGTGAGTTATAACACTTTTCTTCTTTCCAATCTCTTTAATTTTTTATATTCTTGATATCCAACATATTTGTTTATTATCTGAAGTACTTTTCAACTTGATACTTATGTCATGCAAGACCATCAAGCCACTACTGAATATGAATTATAGGCCTAGCAAAATTGTCTACACATAGTTTAGTTTGAATTCATTATTAACTTGACCTTGTGGATCTGTATTCTTAAATTTTTTATTTTTTTATTTTTTGTTTGTATTCAGTTATATTCAATCAATCTCAAAAATCATCAGGATGTGCTATTTAGGATACACTTTTTAGGTTCCTAATTCTGGACTTTTCCCCAATCACAACGGTGTTATGAAATTTTGTATCTTATTTTTGAGTTGAACTAATAGACTTATACTACAGGTTAGCGATCATAATCTTGTCGTGAAAGATTCCGTGGGGAATGTAGTTAAGTCTCAGTATGTAGAAGTGGATACTGTAACAAAAAAGCTGAGAAAGTTCTATGTGGAGGCATATCTTGGAACTCCAGATGAAAATGCTACCAAATATTGGCTTGTCTTTCCAGCATCTGTGCCACCTTTGGGGTGGAATACTTATTTCATTTCTGAAAAATCTCAAAAAGGTATTATAAAAAATTTACTCCCAAATAGCCACCAGGTTATACTCTGTAATTTATTCAAAAAAAAAAAAGATGTTTGCTCAGTAATGTTATTTTACTTGTACTTTGATTTATTGATATATCTTGGGACATATATTCTTTTGATTAATAATAATTTCTTCTTCAGAAGCTTGAGAACTGGGTTATATTTGTATTTTCATGATGCAGGAGAGAGAAGTGGTTTTGTGTCTATGACCGATCTTCCACAGAAAGAAACTACATTAATTGGACCTGGAAACTTGAAACTGTCATTTTCATCTTCATCTGGGCAACTTAAACGCATGATTAATTCTAAAACAGAGGTAATATCTCTTTCTGTTTAGATGGCTGTTAATTTTGTGTCGGCATTATTATTAAGCCAGATGTCAAGCAATGATCTAAATTGCAGTGATGGTCTGTCACGTAGATATAAATCTGAAGGCCAGCTGGTTCTTATTTTTATTATTATAAAGAGTAGAAACTCTAGTAAATATTTGTCAAATTCTCTGATGAGATGCACAAGGAAAATTTTGTTTTGATTTACTCTGGTCAATATTGTCGTGGATTGGAAGAGTTCCTGCCTCTGTAGAGTTCCATATTTGCTCTTTACAACTCTACATTAGTGCCTACAAAAAGAGTCATATCTTTGTAGCTGTTTACAAATTTTTAGCATGTTAACTACAAATGTTTATTTACTTGTACATTGATGCATTTGCAGCCATATTTTTAAGAGGGTTCAGTTATATTCTAAACGCCGAAATTCACCTTTCAAGAAATTAAGCTTAAATGTCTTCGAATATCATAAGAACTAATTGATTTGTTCTCTTCAACTTTGTCCACAGTAAACCTTACATACTGCACTTGGTAAAATCTTTGTCTAACTTTTTCCCGTCTCCAATTTTCTCCATCCAAGAGGCTCCTAATCTAATGTGTTCATACCAGATTGATTTACCAATACAACAAAGCTATCTTTGGTATGCTTCAAGCCAAGGAGATGCCGACCGTCAGGTATTTTATTATGGTTTTTAATATTGTGTTCATTTCAATGAATGCAGTGATTGTTACTCATTGAACAATAACAAACCTTGCAGGCTTCTGGTGCATATATTTTCCGACCTACTGGATCGACTCCTACAGTGGTCTCTAGATCAGTGAGTGACCTCTGTCTCGTACTAACGCTGGGCGTTTTCACTCACCTATCTGAGTGGTCAATCTTCTATTCAAATTTTCTATGGCTTGAAATCTCTAACCACTATAGATACCTGATTTCTTCTTTTGGCTTGCTGCTTACAGGTTCCCATGAAGATCATCCGAGGACCACTAGTTGACGAAGTTCATCAGCAATTCAGTTCATGGATCTACCAGGTTCTGTGTTTGATCTATCTTTCAACATTTTGTGCATTGGTTCTGTCACTCATTCTCTGTTTTTTCAGATAATTAGAGTTTACAAAGACAAGGACCATGCTGAAGTTGAATTCACGGTTAGTGATTTTGTTAACTCTTTTTGCCCATGTGTATTTTGTTCTCCCTCTTGCACCTCAAAGAACACACCTCTGGAACATACAATATGTCATTTTGTTTTTTCCCCCCTTTTTTGATCGCATGTTTTATTTGCCATTTTTCTGTTAATCCAAAGATTGGTCCAATTCCCACGGACGATAGTATTGGCAAAGAGGTTATCACAAGGTTAACAGCTAATATGGTCACTGATGAAGTGTTCCATACTGATTCTAATGGAAGAGACTTTATAAAGCGGGTACGTTTCCATTGTTTGTTTGATATAAGTTTCTAATGGAAGAGACTTTATAAAGCGGGTACGTTTCCATTGTTTGTCTGATATAAGTTTCTTGTAACACGAAAAGATGTTGAGATTATGACATTCTTGGTTTGTCTGTCTTGGACTCTTATTAGTTATTGTAATTCAAAGAGCAATTCAGCACATGAATATATAAATAAAAAGTCAGCAATTAGAGTCCTCCTTTTGAGTGTCAAATGAAAAGATTGTTTCTTCCTTTTAGCAAGGCCTCCAAATAAGCAAGACAGTAAATTAAATCAAGGCTAATAACGAAGAGTTAATATGGTCCTATTACATATTTGTGTTCAAGTCTACTTTTATTATTTGACAGATGTCTTGTCAATCTGTTTCCTTTATTTGAATGTTATGATATCATTATCCTCCATAATTTCAGGTTCGAGATTACAGAGCTGACTGGCCTCTCACAGTTACTCAACCTGTCGCCGGAAACTACTATCCAGTAACTTTCTTAACATTTGCTCATCAAAATTTAGTTGCTGGAAATTAAATATTTGATATCATATTTAGACTCTTTGAAAAATTCATGCTTTTTGCGCTAAAAACCGGAATTGTTTGATCGAAATTGGAAGTTTCCTGATTGGTCCCCTTGTTAGTCAACGCTGCAAAACAGGAATAATGTTAGGAGGAAAATTAGCCACAGGATATTCTACATTATTGCAATTAAAATAGTTTCCATAGATAGGTTTCTTGTAATACTATAATTAGACCCTTTGTGTAAAGAAAGATAATAACAAGAAAATCTTTCCCTCTAATTATCTCTTGATACCATCTTGACACCCCTGAATGGTGATTCAATGGGTGCCAATAATAACTCTAGTATTCTACTTGCTTTGCACTTGACGATGTTATATAACTCTAGTCTACATTTGATCATCACGTGTCTGTAAATTTTAACATTCTTTAAGCCATATCTAATCACAGTGAAACCACAATTTTTAACATATACAAAGAAGCTAGGTGGCACTCATGGCTGGCTTCAAATTTTGAGAAGAAAACATGAATTTACTCTGGATTATTTGTTGCTTTCAGATCAATCTTGGAATTTTCATGGAGGATAAGAAGACTGAATTCTCTGTCCTCGTTGATCGTGCCACTGGAGGATCCAGCATCAGTGATGGAGAAATCGAACTGATGCTACACAGGTAAGAAAACATTTCTCAGTCATTTCCTTGTTTTTGAGTTTGTTGTAATGTTTCCTTTACGAAACATGTCTAATCAATGCTATTTAATCAGGCGTATTATCAAAGACGATTCCAGAGGTGTAGGTGAACCCCTTGACGAGACTGTATGCATCAAGAATAATACATGTGAAGGACTCACGGTATGATTATTATTATTATGTAGATTATTGTTATTATCTTCTTTAATTCTTAAAATCCATTGTTGACTACTAGAAATTATTTATCCTCTCACCTATCTTAGGTTCGAGGGAAATATTACATAAGCGTCAATGAACTTGGAGCTGGATCACGTTGGAGACGAACAACTGGCCAAGAAATATATTCACCTCTTCTTTTAGCCTTTACACATGAGGTAAATTTTGGTGGAAAGTGCAAAAATATTGTATATATCCAACCCCTATTATTGGATTACTCATGATTAAACCATTGTAGGACTCCGAGAAGTGGAAATCTTCTTGTTTAACAAAGGCGACAACCATGGAATCGAACTATAGTTTGCCTTTAAACGTAGCTTTAATTACTCTTCAGGTGAGATCGCTTATACTCCCATCATTTGATATACACGATTTCTTCCCACTGATCTCTGTTGATTCTGTAATCTAGGAGTTGGTTGATGGAAGTGTACTCATTCGTTTGGCAAATCTATATGAGGTGAAGAAGCTCGTCAATCTTGTGCTATTTTTTCTCGTTTTTCATTATCTTTAATCTGACTATGTGGACCTTCCTAAAATCCTATAGGCTGGTGAAGATCCTGAATATTCAAAACTTGCCAGAGTTGAACTGAACAAGATGTTTGCTGGAAAAATGGTATGTATATTCTACGAGTACAAGACATTGCACGAACTGTACGTATATTCTGCAAACTGCCTATTGGTTTTCCTTTTCCTTTGTTTTTCAGATAAGGACGGTTAGGGAAACAAGCTTATCAACAATTCAAGACAAGTCCGAGGTGAAGAGGAAGACTTGGAGAGTCGAAGGTGAAGCTGGGACCAAGTCGGCACCAATTAGAGGCGGCCATGTGGACATAAGTCTCGTTGTCGAGCTTGGTCCCATGGAGATCCGAACATTCGTCTTATCATTCTACTGAGACTTCTTTCAATTGCCAATACTTGAGAAAATTCAGGGAAATAAAAGACCAAAGGGTCGTAGGTGTGTCTGAATTGAATGATCGATGAGCTTGAAATATGTATTGTTTTCTCAAATAAATATGATCAATTAGATTCAATGTGTGAAAATAAAAGTGTAAAAAGCTGAATAATTTAAATATTAGTTGAAATGAAGACGAGGAAATGAGGTACAGGGCGAGGGTGTAATCGTCAATCTCAGCTTTTATAAGCAGCACGACTGAAAACTGCATGGGGAAAATCATAAATAAATATGAAGAAGTTATCGGTTTTTGCGCGGGAGATTTCTTTATTTCCCAAACTGCCCTTTCCACGCGTTCTAATCAATAATTTCTTATTTTTTATTATTTATTTTCTCTGCTTCTTCAAGACACAGTAGATCACGGTGATAACCAGAAACCAAAAACACAGAGCTCGAATCTGCGTAACAATGGCGTCTCAAGATCCTAACCCTAATCGGACCCCAATGTACCCCCAAATTGACCCGTACCCAGCAACTGCTCCTCCTCTCAACTCCTCCTCTTCTTCCCTCTATCCCACCGTCGAAATGAATGATCTGTTGGTAAACCTCTTTCCCGACTCCAATGACCAAATTCCCCAAGAATATGCGCCATCTGCGCCTCCGGATTCCTCTGAGGACTCACTCATCACAATCCCCGGCGCAATCCTCCACCTCATCGACAAGCAGTACTCCGTCGAGCTGGCCACCGGAGATCTGCAGATCCTCTGCCTCCGCCAGGGCGACAACACCGTCGCCGCCCTCGCCGCGGTCTCCGACGAAATCCAGTGGCCGTTAACCAAAGACCTCGCCGCCGTCAAGCTCGACTCCTGCCATTACTTCTTCTCCTTTCGTGCCCCACACGAAGCCGAGGATTCGTCCTCCAGCGACGAGGACGATAAGAAAAAGAAGAAGAAGGATAAGAAAAAGAAGAACAAAAAAGAGAAAGAAGAAAACGATGTGCTGAGCTACGGATTAACAATAGTGTCCAAGGGGCAGGAAGGATTGCTGAAGGAACTGGACGCGATTCTCGAGACCTACAGTAATTTCACGGTGCAGAAGGTGGAGGAGGTCGCCGCCACGGCGGTGGCCGGAGCCGCCACCGGTGAGATAACCGTAAAGGAACTGAACACGGACGAGAAGAAGAAGAAGTTAGTGGAAGGGCAGTGTGCGGCGTATTGGACCACCCTGGCGCCCAACGTGGAGGAGTACAGTGGAACGGCGGCGAAGCTGATAGCTAAAGGATCGGGGCAGCTGGTCAAGGGTATATTGTGGTGTGGAGATGTAACTATGGAGCGATTGAAGTGGGGAGATGAGGTCCTGAGGCAGAGGATGGCACCTGGCAATAAAAGCGAAATCGATCCTAGTACGTTGAAGAGGATCAAACGGTTTGTTCTTTCATACACAATGCTGATTCTTGCAAGATTAGTTTTGAGCATGCCTGTGATGAATGTGCTTGGTGTTGATATGTAGGGTGAAGAAGGTGACGAAGATGACGGAGAAAGTAGCGACAGGGGTACTTTCGGGAGTGATTAAGGTGTCGGGATTCTTTACAGCTTCGGTTGCAAACTCCAAAGTAGGAAAGAAGTTCTTTGGTCTCTTGCCAGGGGAGATTGTGCTTGCTTCTCTCGATGGATTTGGTATGTCTTACAGTGTCCTTGTCTCTATACTTTCTGCTGTTTTGGTACCACTATGATGTTCATTAGTTCATTAGTAAATCACTGTTAGAGGCTGCATCATTATACCTGTATTGATACTGTAGTTATATCATGTTCAGTTTGGTAGTTAGTAGTTGATCTTTCAATGGTCCCTCTTTTGTCTAGGAATGTGTGAGAGAGAAAGATGAAGACATTTGTGTCAATCACAAGTAGATGTTATATCATCAACCTGGATTTACTATTTTAGTTACATATTCAGTTTGGTAGTTAGTTATTGATCATTCCATAGTCCCTTTTTCCTCTAAAGATGAGAGAGAAAGATATTGGTTCCAATAGAAGTAACACTTAACACTATTAAAAGGTACTAAATAGCTATCCACCTTGAAAATTCCAAAATCAAGAATGGATACTGCAGAACTATAGCTGTATAGATAGCCATTAGATTGAATGACACACTGAAGATCTATGATCAGATTTTTGAAACTCTGGAAACAACCAAGATTGTTAACCTATATTCATTGATAACAGGTAAAATATGTGATGCTGTTGAAGTAGCAGGAAAGAATGTGATGGAAACATCTTCCACCGTGACAACTGGCCTCGTCACTCACAGGTAATCTCAGTGATACATAATCTTGATCATCTCAACTAAGTGGTATGAAAGTGGAGCTGAATCTGAATATTGTCGATTCTGATTCTTCCTTTGAAGGTACGGTGAAGAGGCGGGTAAGGCAGCAAGCGAGGGACTGGACGCAGCAGGGCATGCAGTAGGAACAGCATGGGCTGTGTTCAAGATCAGACAGGCCCTTAATCCCAAAAGTGTGATTAAGCCTACTACTCTTACCAAGGCTGGTGCTAAAGCTGCTTTAGCTGAACAGTTGGGAAAACGGTCCAAGTAATCGATGATGAACTTTTATGGGGAAGTTTCGAGTAGACAAAAACGAGAAAGCTCGTGGCGATGAGCATTTATTGGAAATTCATTGTGGTGTGGTTGAGCTAGTAGTGCTCAACCGGTTGGAACCGCTGGTTTCGGTTCCGAATCGGCCAAGGTGGAACCGGAACCGAACTGTGGGACTCTCGGTTCCGGTTCGGAACCGTCGGTTGAACCGGAACAGGCGGTTCGGGCGTTTTTTTTTTTTTTAATTATCGGGCACTAACCGTGCGTCAGGACACGACTGTGCTCCACGTACAAAATGTTTGTGTTTTGCGCACGGTCGGTTGTGCCCCGTGGGCTGATTTTTTTTTTTTTTTCATTATTAAATTAATGTTTCATAATTATAGATTTGTAATAAGTAAAATAAATTTAAAATTAATAAAATACAATCAATCAAAAAATTAAAATAAAATAAAATACAACTTGAGTAATCAAGATTAAAATGAGTAAAAATTACAATTATGAATTAAAAAAATATTACAACTCAATATATTACAATCATGAATCATACTACAAGTACAACAATATTGAAGACTTGAAGTTTAAAAAATTACAATTTTTTCATCTATGTATAAAATAAATTAAAACTTGAAAAATAAAATTGAAAATGTTTGAGTTTCATTCTAAGTTTAGAAGTGTAACTTCCAAATTTAGAATGAAATTGTCCGCGTATCCTTGTCAGAATTAAAGAATCAAAGCTCATGCAGGATATGTCAAAATTAGTTCTCTTACCTAAATTTACCTTCATTCGTCAACGTTGGTTCCGGCGAAGGAGGATATGTTTGAATCATACCCATACGTGTAATCTCCATCGTCCTCTAAATATGACAAATCAAGATGTTGTTGACGGTTATTTGTTCTCACCCAATCTTTGAGAAGAGTTATGTTTTGTACATTCTCTTTCATCAATTTTGATCTTCTTGAATTCAACATATGACCTCATTTGCTAAATGCATATTTTACGACAACGGTTGAGGCGAAACTTGCAAATATCTTTTTTGCAATAATTGTTAGAATATGATAAATGGTAGTCCTTCTTGGCTACCACTTCAATAGATCTAAAGGATTTTCAAATAAAATTTGTTCAAAAGTAGCACCTAAATATGAATCTAATTTTTGACAAAGGTTAGAACCTTTAACTCGTTTTTGTGTTTTAATATTATAAAAATTGTAAAATTGACTAAGAGCTGGAATCGGAACAAAACTAGATGAAGAAGAAGAATGACTACTACCTCCTACATTTTGATTACCTACTACATCATCACTAGAATCACCAAACAATATTTTATATTATTTAAACAATTTGATTAGCCATTGTTTAGTTTTACCAACAACTTCAATAGCATTATGAACATAATCAACTTAGCCATTGTTTAGCTTTACCAACAACTTCAATAGCATTATGAACATAATCAACTTCATCGTATTCTCCCAATAGCAAATTTGGGAACAATGCATTGTAATACATTTTTAATAATTCTTCTAAATCATCTTCTCTAATTTTAGGATCTAATAATTTAGCACATAAAAATAAATCGAGAATCTCATGAAAATATTTTAACCATTTCGATTTCATCACTATAATTGTGTCTCCTAAAATAGGACATGTTGAATATTCATTGAAAATAAGAGCAATTTTTACACAATGATCTAAAACTAATGAAGAAGTAGGATAATAACAACCAAATAATTCTCTAGTTGTCTCTTCAAAAAAATTTAAAAGTTAAATCAAATTAAGACATGCATCCCATGAATTTTCAAATAACATAATGTCATCATGTGGATTTTCCATATAAAATTGACAAAATATGTGTCTATAATCATAAGAATATTGAAATATGTAATATGTAGAATTCCAACGATGCTGCACATCAATTACAATTTTTTTAACTTTCATTCCGTTTTTCTTACAAAACTTAGCCTATTTTTTATGATATATCGTAAATCTATCAATTTCATAAATTGCCTCTTTAATAAGTTTAATATGATTGTCTAATGATTATAAGTCATCTTGAACACATAAGTTTAAACAATGACACATACAACGAATATGGAAAAATTTACCTTGAATTGGAGGTTTACAAATTTCAATAAGTAAATGTAAACTAGTCATATTACCACTAGCATTATTAAAACCCAATAGAAAATATTTTTCGTACTATAACATAATCATTTAAAACATGAATAATTTTTTGTGCAATGTGCTTAGCCGAATGTCTTTCATCAAAATCAATATATGTAATTAAACGTTTTTGTATGTTCCATGCATCATCTATCCAATGACAAGTAATACAAATATAATCATGCAACTTATAAGGATCATTCCAAATATCACTACATATAGAAAGTTTTTGTTTTAAAATTTTAAATTCTTCAATTAATTTATATTTATACTCTCATACTATTTTTTCTATGTCTCATGTTACGGTGTTTCTAGATATTTTTCTACTACTAGGTTGTAAGTAAGTGCTAGTATATTTTTCAAAACTATCATCACAAGGAAATTGAAATGGAAGATGTTTTTCGGCAATTAATTTGACTACGCCTCTTCTATGGTTCAACTATATTTAAAAATAAGAGAATTCATACATCCACCTTGAGAAGAATTGGTATATCCCCAAATTTGTGTTTGAGATCGATCATTACCAATCTTGTCGGGATGCTTTTTCAATATATGATTGTTGAACGTTTCATAGTCCCCTCCATGCTTGAATTTGTAACTTTTTCCACAATGGTTACACATGACATTATAATGAACGTTGATATTCGATACTTTCTCCTTCTTAAAATGAACGGAGAAAATATCACTTCGAAGAGTAAAAAGTGCTCTAGTGGTGTGTGTCGTATTGTCATTCTCTTGTGTTGCTCTCATGTGTACCTTCTTTTCTTCTTCTTCGGCAAAAACCGCGACGGTATTATGGCCTAAAGTGACCTCCAAATCATCTTAACTCCATTGAGAATAAGAATCAATGATATATATCATCATCATCTTGCAAAGATCGTGGTGGTGGCATATGACTCTTTCCTTTTCCACGAGATGAACCGGCGAAAGAAGAAGTACCTCTTCTAGCAATTTTTTTTTTTTTTTTGTGGAAGAGAATGGAAATAGAATTGATTCAATTGAAGAAGAAAAAAAAATAGAACTAGAAGAAGTGTAGAAGAAAATGATATAGAATATCACTAGAAGACTAAATATAATAAGTGATGATGAATTAAAAAGGGGTATTTATATATTTCAACCAAAATGCAAAATTAAAAAAATAATAATAATTTTAGGCCGGCTCGAACCGCCGGTTCCGGTTTGGTTAAACCGGCAGATCAGGTAATCTTAGTCGTCCATCATCAATGGTCATTTAATCTTGATCGTTGATTGAATTCAAAATCTGAACCGCCGGTTCGCCAATGGCTACTTCTTCTCGGCCGTTCATCACACCAACGGCTAGTTGATCAGGGCCGTACACGTGGCATCATCATTTAATTAAAAAAAAAAGACGAACGGCCGATTGCCGGTTGGAATCGGCGGTTTACCGATTCGAAAATGGCACGAATCGAAATCGAACTGTTGAACCACAGTTCATGGTTTCGAACCGAAACTGGGTCAACGGTTTTCCGAAACGTTGACCCCGGTTCGGTTCCGGTTTTTTGAACCGGATGAGCACCAAGTTGAGCAAGGGATGGGAAAGCATTGGATAAAATACCAATTTAAATGTTCATATAAATTATGTAAAAGTGTAAATATCATTGTTTGCAATGTTTCCCTCTGTATATAAGGCTCCATTGGATAAAATACCAATTTAAATGTTCATATAAATTATGTAAAAGTGTAAATATCATTATTTGCAATGTTTCCCTCTGTATGTAAGGCTCTCTTGCATTGCATATATGCTCAATAATTTATCAAACAACTCAATAATAAATAAAAAAACTGATATTTGTGTGTGTGTATATATATATATATAGAAAAGTCCCTCAAGTATCAAACAAACAAAATTGTCCATACCATACATGCTCATTTAATTTATCAAACGACTCAATAAATAAACTGCTACATTTTGACATAAGATAAGGAAAAAGGCCGGCTCAAGAAAAACTGTGGCCCATGCAGGTCTCGAACCTGCGACCTTCGCGTTATTAGCACGACGCTCTAACCAACTGAGCTAATGGGCCATTTGTGGTGCTACATGCTACAAAAATTTATTTTTACTATACCAATTTGTTAGGTATAGATCATGAGAAAATCAATTTATAAAACTTGAAGATATTTAGCTATAGAGTCGATGTCGCTAGGAACATAATCGTTGGGGAAAACGATATTCAGGTTTAGAGTTTCGGCAATGAAAGACTACGAGGTAATTTGTACTATTTTGTACCTATGTTTGGAAGTTATATCAATTAGTGAAAATTAGGGTTGAAATTCCTCTTCCGAGTTAACAATTGTATGGATTTTTGTTTGGTTAAGTTCGAAGTATTTTGTGGCTTGTTGAGGTTTGCTGGATGATGGATGATTAATTGTTGAATCGCGTTTTTTGACGTTATTTCCCTGATGCTGTGTTTGGAAGTTTAAATTTGGGATTAGGGAGATGAGATCTCTAGTTCAATTTCGAACTCAATTTGGAATTAGGGGAATTTGGAATCTTACTGGCATGATCATTTAGCCCTAGTTTGTTCTGAGTTAAGAAAAACCTGTGTTGAAGATTTTTAAGTCACTGGAATTGTTAGGCCAGGCTATCCCATCACTATGAGGGCATTACTTGACCATATTATACTGCTTAAGTCAGAAACTTGCTATGCCATACGATGCATATGACATGGTAGTAATAATGTTCTTGTTGCAACAGCTTGCCTGTAAGCCTCATATTGGTTGGTGGAAGGTATATGTTTGAGACACAGGAGAAATGATTTATCATGATAAAGATAGTTTCTTGAAGAGCATGCATGTTGCATCATCTTGAACTTTATCATACTATATTGCTGTTATGGTCCGACTGTCCAAGTCTCTAAATTATTTTCCTCTTCAAGGTTTTTGATAAAATTTCTTAAAGTCTTATGTATTATAGACCAAGTTGGATGGGTTGATTATGATCTATTACTTATTAAATTAAGAAGAGAAAGTACGCTGGAATCAGATATCTAGTAACATAGTTCTTTCTGAGGAATCCTGTGCAGTATCATATAGCATCAAACAATCCTAACTACATGTCTACAACTCTGAGACAGTATATTTAACTGGTTGCGTTGAGAATAATATTGTAACTATAAAGACCTAATTTGTACTTCCAGAAGTGGAGACTATGCTAAATTTAATTCGTAAAACAGTCATAATAGATGTTGAAATTCATTAAATACAGCCTGATGGAGAAACTGCAGAACTGAATGTGATAGTAGAGAAAGACTCAGAAAAAAATATAACACTTAGTTATCCTTGATCTTGAATGGTTTCAACTATCTCCTGAAGATGCTTAATAGCTTGAGCATCTGTAGATTATGTTTTCTGCCTACATAAAAAGGTTTTACTATAAACCAAGAGGATAATGTGTGTAATCATTTTGTTTACCAATTTTATGCTACAAATTTGAGATTTCGAATGAGTGCTATGTTTGCAAGAACTTGACTCTTAAAAATCAGAAGAAAAAAAATGTGAACCTTTAAATTACAATCAGTTTAAAGTCTGTTCTAAAGTATTACATGTTTTAGCTTTTGGGCTTCTTTTATATATGAAAGTTCTTTATTTTGTGTCTTATTCCATCATGACCATGTTTTAGATTGAAGAAAAGAAGCAAGCTGCTGCAGATGTCCTGTTTCAATATTCAAAATTTGCTCTTGCATGTCTCGGAAATCAGGCTCGGCCATGCGACTTAAGATTGCATTTGATGAAGGTGCTCTATGCAACCGAATCTTATTTTCTCTATTCCCCTTTCTTTCTTTTATTATTATTACAATTACTATTATTATTATAACTTTGAAAATTATTCTGGAATATTGGGGATTAGAAGTCAGCAAGAAACCGTACTGTTTTTATGGAAACTGTCGTTTGTCTTTGAAGTTTGGAATAGAAGATGAAAAAGAAGTGGACATTTTGAACAAAGACTATTTTATATCTCAACTTTGACCTGAAATGAGCCATCTGGCATAAGGAAACAAAATTACGATGCAAAGAATCTTCCTATAGCTGTAGTAAAATGTTCAATTGATCCAAAATATTATGTTTGATTCATTTCCTTGAACAAAAGGTGGATCGGTTTCATTTTTTTTGCGTTTTCTCCGTTCTCTTTTTTTTTTATTCTTTTGCCTTTTTTCCCCATGTGGATCATGAGGGACTGACAGTGCAAGAAAGTTAATCTTTTCTTTTGATTCCTTTGATATCTATTCACACTTTTAATTTTAAAGAGTTGAGCTGCCTTTTCTTTGCACATGCCAGCCTCTCACTGCATGTGAATGCCTCTATGCATTTTGATCTAATTAGGTAGTCCAGTTATTGAAGAGTTAATACATTATATTTTATAAATATACTGAAGGGTTTGTTAGAAAACCAGCTACTAGGAATATTAGACCTACTTACGTAGTTTATTAAGCAGTTAGTAAAGCCATACAAAAACAGAAATCCAAGAGCTGAAAAAGCATAGTACTTTTCCATAGTATACAGGTATAGATCATAGTTTGCTCAATATTTCAAGTGCATTTTACTCCAACTGATCTCCATATAACCTGATGAGAAGAAAAAACTCTCTCTCTCTCTCTCTTTTTTTTTCCCCTTTTTTTGTTATAGAAAATGTCAAGAAACCCATGGATAATTTAACAAGCTCGTCGAATTGCCATTCTATGAATGGGATTCATGTCTCTGGATTTAACTGTTTGTTACGTGTGGATAGTTTGATGGTTTCTGCCCTTTCACATTGGCTAATAAATGACCATATTAGCATAATAGGTGTATTTAAATTCATATATAGATTTCTCGATACCTTGATCACATAAGCTAAAGCTGTATAACAACAACAATAAAGAGTTTTCTCATTTACTGAATAGATTCTCTTCATTATCTACAGGAAATTTCTGGTTTGCCAACTTCATTGAAAAAGGCAGCACCCCATCCAGCTGCTTCTCCAGACGCTAAGGGAGAATCTTCGAGTTCAGGCACTCTAAGACTTGACAAGGCAGACAGTTTTAGAGCACTTTAAGATTTCCTTACTAGTGTTTTTAATAGCTCATGTTCGTTGTACTAGGTTTGCTTACTTGTGTTTTATCTATCGTTTGTGCATGTGTATATTTACAACTGATGTATCGTTTAGGCTCTGCAGCCGTTTTAGCAGATGTATCGTGGAGCTTACTAAATATAATGAAGGATAATTAGCATTCATGTGTTAATCATATAAATCCAGCTATGTTAGTGTTTCTAACAACAAGACACTCTGGTAACATTTGGAAAGTGCATCTTTATGAAAGTTGCGTTCATCATGAATGCCATTTTCTGTTTTAGTTATTATTTATGTAAGTGAAGACAAATGTGAGAAGATGGGATATTCTGCCTTTAAAAGATTTGTACTGTAGAAACTCTCAAAGGTGCCCTTTTACTGTTCTTTCATACACTTGATAGATTACAATAAATGTAGTATTCCCTATTGGTTGTATTGTACATACACCCACCCATGTCGGTATGATTATGTGTAAACTCAATGATGATTATTATACTAGGCCTGGGATCTAGAGGACCCACATGACGACATAAATTCTGGTTGCAAGAAAACTATGCAATATATATATATATATATATATATATATATATGTGTGTGTGTGTGCATTTTAAATTTAAATTTTAATAGATGAGAAGTTAGCCTCATTTAAGTAGTGAAAAATTAAGTACCAAACTAGCAATTCTTCAAACTAGTCAACTATATAGAGATTTTATCATTTTAATCGTACTCAGACAAATTTGTAAAAGTGTATAAATGGAGATTTTATTTGCTTAGCATGTTAAAAAAATTAATTTTTTTTTTTGAAGAAAAAATATTATTATTATAATAATAAAAAAGGATTTTCTAAGAATGTTTTAATAAAGTTAATACAGTTTTTTTTATTTTTGCATTTAATATAGTTAGATCGTGGAATTAATTTTAAAATTTGTTTAAGAAAGAATTGATTTTAATTTTGAAGTAGATTTCCGGATCTAAAACATTAAAAAATGTGTAGTAAAATATAAATATTTAATTACAGACAGAACAGGAAATATTAAAAAATAATGGAACATACGCAAATAATCCTTCATCCCCGTTGGGGAAAAAAAAATAGCACAACGGCTAGTTGTGAAACGGTAAACTCCAACGGTCGAATTTTCAAAAATCTCCTCAGTCACTGTCTAAAGCGCACCCTCCCTTCCCTTCTTCTCCCTTCTCCATCTCTCTCTCTCTCTCTCTCTCTCTCTCTCTCTCTCTCTCTCTCTTAACGTCAGTTTCCATTTCCACAGTCCCACTATCCCATTCCTCACTCTTTGATCATCTAAACAAAATTACATTAAATATGATGAAAGAAATGTGGAATGCGCCACCCGGTTTCCGACCCACGAAATCGGCTCCATCGTCTCCGGCTAAGCCTCTTGGCGGCGTGTCCCGAACACGCTCCGAGACCTTCCACGTCACCCACAAGGTCCCTGTTGGTGACACCCCTTATGTACGCGCCAAAAATGTTCAAGTCAGTTCTCTTTTAATCATATTGCTGTTTTATATGATCTTTCCTCTATAGGGCTTTTCTGATTGATTCATGTTTGTGTCTAATTCAGCTAGTGGATAAGGATCCAGAGAGGGCAATACCCTTGTTCTGGGCAGCCATTAATGCTGGAGACAGAGTGGATAGTGCTCTCAAAGACATGGCCATTGTGATGAAGCAGCAAAACAGGGCTGATGAGGCCATCGAAGCCATCAAATCGTTGCGTAGCCGTTGCTCCGATCAAGCCCAAGAATCCCTTGACAACATTTTATTAGACCTTTACAAGGTCCCACTTCATTTCTTCTAAATCACTGTTTGTATCTATCAATTGAATCCATGAATCTTGATAAAGATTGTCTTTTTCTTGTAATTTGCAGAGATGTGGTAGATTAGATGACCAGATATCATTATTGAGACACAAATTGTTTCTGATTCAACAAGGGATGGCCTTCAATGGGAAGCGCACCAAGACTGCAAGATCACAGGGGAAGAAGTTCCAGGTCTCAGTTGAGCAAGAAGCCACTAGATTACTGGTAAAAAACTCACAAACGAACACTCTACTTAGTCAATGAAGTGTAATTGACTTGAATGATGGTGCAGGGGAACTTAGGGTGGGCCTTGATGCAGCAGAACAACTACATAGAAGCAGAAGAAGCATACAGGAGAGCCCTTTTGCTTGCTCCAGACAACAACAAGATGTGCAATCTTGGGATATGCCTAATGAAACAGGGCCGAATAATCGAGGCGAAAGAGACCCTTCGGAGAGTGAAACCAGCAGTCTCAGATGGGCCAAGAGGTGTGGATTCTCATCTCAAGGCCTATGAGAGAGCCCAGCAAATGCTGAGAGATCTTGAATCAGAAAGAATGAACAGAGGAGTTGGTGATCATGTGGAGCAAAGAAAACTCTTTGATGCATTCTTGGGATCTTCTGCCATTTGGCAACCTCAGCCTTGCAAGGAAAGCAATCACACTTCTTCTAATAAGCTTCTTCTTCAAGATGATGTCTTTGGTGATGAGAATGCAAATTCAAACCCACAAAAGAGCATCTTCAATTCACTCAACATTGGAGCTCAGCCATTCTATTCATCCAAGTTTGCCAAGGACTCAAACTTGAAGAGGACCAGATCAGGAAATGTAGAGCCAGAAAACAAGGTGAGGAAACAGTCAATATCACCTGAGAAAAGGTGGGCAGATTTGTTGCCAGATAGTAAGGATTTTGAGGATGCAATAATTGCAGCAGTTTTGGGAGGTGCTGACCATGAGAAGATGGCTCAGAAGAAGGTGGATAAGAGGCTCAAAGTTTTTCAAGATATCACTCTTTCTTTAAGCCCAAGAGCCTGACTTTTTATTTAACACTATAACTTAATTAAGCTAATTCCTAATTTAATGTTTTAAGATGATTTAGAGATTGGAGATGAACTTGTTCTCCTGAGTTTCTTGATTCCTGTGAAGCTGTGGAGTCTATTTGTTATTTCACTATCATTTTGCCATTTATGGCTCTTATTTCTTATCAATAAAAGAAAGTCGTCCCATCATTGTTTTTTATGTGGATTTTGCTGCTCTTGACGATTTTCTTTATTCAAACTTGCACATAAATGGCAGAATGTGTCATTTGGAAACTTTTTCTCATGCCAAGTATAAAAAATATAACTTTTTTACCTGCATGCATTGACACACGTCGTCTTTTTCAGTTTTCATAGCATGCCATGTGTAAAAAAATTATTATAGCTGTAAAAGGATAAAATTCTGAATAAATATAAAATTTAAAGAAATAATATAAATATAACAAATTACAAATAAATGAAGAAATTGAGATGAATTCAAAAGGAAGGGCGGGGGCTATACACACCCCACCTAGTAATAAACATACTCCAATTTAAAATAATTTAATACTACCAAATTTTTAAACACACACCCCACCTATTAATAAATATACTCCAATTTAAAATAATTTAATACTACCAAATTTGTAAACACACCCCCACAGTATTACAATTTTATCATTTCAACTATATAACATGAAATCTAATAATTAGTAAATACTAGGGGTACTTGTGTCTTTTAATATATTTTTTATTTATTTTAAATATGATGTGTTTAGTAGAGTGAGGTGTGTGTAGCCCAATGCATTCACAGATGCACTTGGGTGTTCGTCGAAAGTTAAAACCACATTAATTATTGTAATCATTCTATTTTAATTTTTTATAGATAAATTCATCTATCAATTCTTTATCATCTTCCCAGAAATCTGATCTAATTCATCATCCCTCCTCACAACTTTTTCATGGAAAAAGAAATATTATCTGATTAATTAATATTATCATGATCAATCATTTATCAGCGTTCATCTACCTCAAGGAAAATAATTTTAATACAATAAACAGTTCAAATTCAAGATCTTTATTAAAACTAATCGGGTATTAATCTAATAGTTTTCAAGAACTTTGATTTAATATTATTTAAAACCCATTGAAGGTTTTAGAGGGATATGATGATAATTAATTAATTTATCAACTAAAAACAAAAGAATACTATCTTCCATGAATAATAAACGCATGCAAACTATTGATGACAATTTACACCTAACATGGATTACACGATATACCAATATGTACAGTATATTCTTGTCAAGGGTAATTTAGTCAGAATATATATGAGAGAGAGAGAGAGAGAAAGAATGGATCTGGAATATTATTTGTCAGAGAGTGCGATTTCACAGTCACGATTCCCTAGAACATCATATGCATAAGCTTTGCCACCTCATTGTCTCATCTATCTCGTGTGTGTGTGTGTGTATACACTCACACGTAATGTCTGTAAATTAAACAAAAATATGTCATTTTATCTCCTCTCTTTTTTGGTTAATACTACTCTAACCTTATACGGAAATCTTTATTTAATAAATAGTATATAAATTATAGTAATATTGCCTTTTTTATGAATAATAATGATTGATATTTGCATGGCATGCTAGCACTTGTTTGTCGTCCCCATTTGTAAACCAGATTACAAATATTGAAATTTTATATTTTTATTTGTCAAAATCAAATGGTCGTATTAAAAATTCACCAAAAAAACAAAAAAAACAAAAACATAATACTTAATTAATTTTACTGCAAAAGGAAGATAAGAAATCATATGAAGAAAGGTAAAATGAATTTACTCTACGTTACAGAAATACATAGCTTATATGATGATTATGAAATAAATAATCTATTTTGCTGATGCTAAAATCAATGTTTAATCTATAATGTGGTGAAATTAGAACAATAGTATTGATGGGTTTAAGAACAAGTGTTCGTCAAAAGGGTATGTTTATTTTAGACCTTTGTCCTGAGTTTGAATATTTGTAAATAAGATTTGTCACATATATACCAAAGATTTCTATACATGTATTAAATTATGCAAGTAAAAGATATGAAAGGTATATATATATAGAGTTGATCTTGTGTGCACTCAGTGTACATGAAATCCGGGTCGATCCGGTTTTTGACCCGAATCAGCGTGTTTTGAGTTTTGCTTTTTTTTTTTTTCTTCAGGTTGTGACTTTTATGTTGTAAATGTGTAACCTTTATGTTGTAAATGTGTGACCTTTATTTTATAAATGTGTGACCTTTATGTACAACTATCATGACCTTTATGTACTGTAACTTAGAAAAAAAATGAAAATTTTCAATATAATTTGAAATGAACACCTTTATGTGATATCAATGCGACTTTTATGTTATATTATGTCACATTTATGTACAAATATTCTGACTTTTATATAATATATAAAGATGCATAAAGGTCAGAACATTTGTACATAAAAGTGACATAATATAACATAAATGTCACATTAATATCACATAAAGGTACATAGTACAAATTGTGTTGAAAATTTTTATTTTTTTCCTAAGTTACAGTGCATAAAGGTAGAGATAGTTGTACATAAAGGTCACACATTTATAACGTAAAAGTCATACATTTATAACATAATGGTCAGGACAAAAATTTGGAAAAAAAAAATTAAAAACTCGCGGATCCGGGTCGGATCGACCCGGATTGTACGAATCTTAGATCCGTGCACCTGGTGCACAGGAGTTTTTGTGATATATATATATATATATATATATGAATTCCAAAAGTTATTAGCACGATTATTTATGTTTCCGTAGTCATAAATGTTTTAACCCTGTAAAATAAATTCATTATTTATATTAATATATTATCTTTTAGGATGTATATATGTAATTATATATAAATATGATAAAAATGTCGATTTGTTTTCCACATCATGTAAGTTTTTAATATATTGGGGGGGGGGGGGGGGTGTTTATTTTAAGTTATGCGATACAATGTGACCGTGCCAAATTATGATGTTTCCCATGTGTTAATTTTTTTGATAAGTATTGCGTGAATTATTATATACATAGCTTATTACGCGGAATAGGTTATTATTATGAAATAAAAACGAGAAAATATATTACGGCTAAAGAGCTCTTTTTTTTTCTTTTTCTTTGAGAAATCCACAAGTTAAAATATTAATTGAGAGAGAGAGAGAGAGAGAGATGAAAGGTAAATCTTTGGAGAAATGAATTTAAATTTTGAAATATGGCATTCCAGAAATGGGTATGGGAAGAGGAAAAATAAGATCAAACGAGTGCATATATTCAGGATTTTAACATTTGGTATCCTTTTGTTTTTTTTTACTTTTTATGTTTACATGTTACAGTTTAAGTCTAGTTCGATGGGTTTAATCCAAAAAAAAATTGGAATATACATGCATGTTGATTGGTAGAAAAATCAAGTCAATTTGGACGGGTCAACAATCTAACTTATCCAAAATTTTAAATCGCTTCCATGGCTCATAGTTATATTGTTTCAAGTGTCATTTTATTTGATCTGATTTTATTTATTGGTTCGATAAATATTTAAATCAATTCTGACCATGAGCAGACTAATGGAGGTTATTTCTATGTTCAACCATTTGAACCATCAACAAGATTTACTCTTATTTACCTTTGTTTACCATAAGACAAAATTTATAGTCAAATTTAGTAAAATTTTAAAAATTAGTATGATTAATTAGCCATTAATCCCAAGGACAAAAAAACAAATTAAAAGGCATTTGCCCGTTGAGAGCATGAAAAATTAATGGGTTTAGATGTGCCATTAAATCTGTCCTCAGAAGATTACAAATATTGGATTGCAGTAATTATTGTTATTCACTATGCTCTTTTTACAAATTTCTTTTTACCTTTTACAGTTTTATGTTACATTTTGGCCCTGAAAAAGAGTGAAATAACGTCCCTTGGATCTCTCCTCCATTTTGAATTTATTACCATAAAAATATATCTGGCCCGTTGGAATTTCACTTTTCAAAATTATTCTCTAAGAATTTAGTAAATGACCATTATTTAATAGAAATTTCCAGCCAATTTTATTTATTTATTTCCCTTTCCTGAGAAACATTATTGTCAAGTTGGCAATGACCATCTTTTTATTGAAAGATACATTTTTATGAGACCGTTTTATATATGGATAATATATGTGAAGTGAAATCTTATCAAATAAATTCAGATGTGAATGATTTGTTTTGACTTAATATTGAAAATGAATTGATTCATTTCACATATATTTTTATTTTCAATTTTAAGTATTATGTGATATTACTGGATATTTATTAGTTAGTTTTTCATCACGTTTGCTCTATTTTTTTCAATTTTGTGAGAATTAACTTCAATATCTCATTAAATCTTCAAAATGATTGAATTTAAATTTTTTTATTAAGTTTCTTATTATTCCAACAAAATTTGAAGTTGAATGTGTATGTATATATATATATATATATATATATATATATGCTCATGAACAACATTTTTTTAGAAATGTGATTAAGATAACAGAAAAAATATTTGTATCAAAGTTTGAAGCTGTATGTGTACTGTGTAGATAAACAAAAAGGATTGTGTTAGTAATAAATACAAAATGATGGTTCTTTATCAGCAAAATAGATTTAACTGCAATAATAAACCTATCATTTTTCAAAATTCCAATTTAATCATGATTTCTTAAACTGAGTAAAAAATAATTATCATTATTTCAAAAACTACACATCAATCTTGACTTTTCGAATTTAGAAAATCACACATTTAACTTATTGCTAAAAGCACAATTGTGTTATCCGATTATCCAAGATTATATATCAGATAAAATAGCATGCTAAAGTCAAATTGTAATAATATGTGAAAATTGTAATGATCTTCAAAATATATAATTATGATTTGAATTGTAATAGAATGATAAAATTGTAAAATAATTTTTTCTCTAACTTCAAAAAGTTGGCAATAATCAGATATTTGAAAAATGTGATTTTCCCCCTTTTTGCAATAATAAGCGAAAAAGGAAAAATAGAGAGAGTATATAGTTGGCAAATAAAAATGAAGGCACTCTCGCCAATACCTTCTTTCATATATTATATACTGTCGTCTTCCTTCCTCCTCTCTCTCTCTCTAAAATGGGGATGAAATGCAGTTACACCAGGTCTTCTTCTTCTTTCCTTCTTTTAATTTTTTATTTTTTTCCATTTTCTCTTTTGGTTGGAGAGTGACTGCAGGTGAATTAATTGATTGAATTCATAAATCTGAGAAATAATATCAACGCTTTTTTCGCAGGTGATGTTCCGCGTTGATGTTGCACCAGCTGTTTGACTTCAACTGGAACATCCCCCCCCCCCCCCTTTTTTTTTCTCTCTCTAAATCGAAGTAGCTTCTGATCTCTGTCTGTGTTCAGAGCCCAATGGAGGGCACTCGTACTTGAGAAATAAGTTATAAACCACAGCGATTCGTTTCTGTTTTTTTTTTTTTGTTTTTTTTTTTTTTTTTTTAAATGTGGTTTAATCCTGATGATAAGATGATTGGTGCAAGTAAGAGAGAAACAAAAAAAATTTGAATGCTTTGCGAATTCCAATTAAAGTAAAGTTGCATTAATTTTTCTTTCCCCTCTCTCTCTCCACGTAGACACACACAGAGAACACAGAGTAGAGAGAGAAAATGGGTTGTTGGTATTCAAGGTTAGATAGAGAAGAGATGGTTTCAAGATGCAAGGCTCGAAAGAGGTATATGAAACAGTTTGTTAAGGCTAGGCACGCCTTCTCCGCCGCCCACAGCATGTATGTAAGGTCTCTCCGGAACACCGGCTCCGCCCTTCTCCAGTTCGCCACCGTCGAGACCAGCCTCCACCACCACCACCTCCCCCCGCCCCACCCTTCTCCGCCCCCTCCATTGCCCAACCCACCGCCCCCCTTGAGCCCCATTTCCTGGACCACTTCCTCTACAACCCCCTCCTCCGCTATCCGCCCACCTCCGCCACCCCCTCCGCCGCCGGTGCCGTCTGCGTCCACCTGGGATTTCTGGGACCCTTTCATGCCGTCCTCTGGGCGGTCGGTGGATGAGGAGGAGTGGGAGGAGACCACCACCACTCCTTCTGAGGTGCCCACCACCCCTATCACCAAGGCTGCGGCGGCCAACGTTGCTGCCCAGTCTTCTATTGTCACCGCCACTGCCACCACGACCAGCAGTGAGCTTGCGGTGGTGGTGTCCACCAAGGGTAAAGATCTGGTTGAGATCATACAAGAATTGGATGACTACTTCCTCAAGGCGGCCAATGCTGGTGGCCCCCTCTCGGCGCTGTTGGAAGTCCCCATTTGTAATCTCAATCGCCAAGCATCCTCTGGTAATTGTTAACAATTTCAAGTTACTTAAAAAAAGTTGAAAAAAAAAAGTATATCTTGCAACTTATAGAGTAAGAGCTGATGCAATTGATAAAACTCTATTATCACATTATAAGTTTGAATGTTGATCATGTCTCAGTGTATATTGCAAGGATTGCCAATTGCCATGTATCTGAAATGCCTTTGCTGAATGACAAAGAATTATTGTTTCTTGTACTCTGAAATTTGTATGTCTGCAGGTAGGGATTTTGGTTATGGAAAGAGTTCGACCCCACTGTTGTGGACTTGGGGTTCAGGCAGTGCAAAATGGAATGCATTTGGAAAGTTCTGTGAGGATCCAATTGGAAATGTTGGTAGCCTTTCTGCTGATGGCAATGCCACTCATTGTTCAACGGTTGAGAGGTTATATGCGTGGGAAAAGAAACTCTATCAGGAGGTTAAGGTAACCGATTACGCTCCAATGCTGAATCTCTTCCTACCTATTAGAAAATAGGTTGTTTGCCTGGATTCTAAGTGATGCAGTTGATTGTCAGCATAGAATGAAACCTTTCATCTTTGGACATTTTAGCAATGTTATTATACCTATTATGCTCATTTGTGCAAAACCTTTTTTCTATGGCATGCTCTTTTTTCATGTCCAAGAAAATGCTGACTGTTTGAAAATTAGGAAATGATAACTTCTATCGTGGTAAAATTGGCTTTGGAGACTCATGTGTACCAGATCTAAGTGAAATGTTCTGTATTTGGACGTTGTAGAATGCTGAGTATCTGAAATTAGAGCATGACAAGAAAGCAGCAGTTCTGAGGAAGCTAGAGATGAAAAGTGCTGATTATTTGAAGACTGAGAAGGCCAAAAAAGAAGTCGAGAAATTGGAATCACAGATGATGGTTGCTCTGCAAGCAATTGAGACTACCTCTTCAGAGATTATTAAGTTGAGGGAATCCCAGCTTTATCCACAACTTCTTCGCCTTGTCGAGGGGTAAGTCCTCTGCATTGTAAAACGTTTGATTGCTACTCTTTGCTTGTTCTCATATTTCCAATGCTGTTATTCACAGTGTTGCTTGAATCATTCACAGGTTTCACATTGCATGAGTGTGATCTTTTCTTGCAAGGTTGAACAATTTGTCCGAGTATGATGACTTGTATAAGCATTTATGGTGTTTCAGGTTAATGAGCATGTGGAGAAGCATGTATGAATTCCACCAGGTCCAAACACACATAGTGCAGCAGCTCAAGTACCTCAACTGCATTCCATCTATGGAGCCTACCTCTGAAATCCATCGACAATCAACGCTTCAACTTGAGCTTGAAGCTCAGCAATGGCACACCTCTTTCTGTAACCTTATCAAAGCTCAACGCGATTATGTCATATCATTAACTGGTTGGCTCCGTCTTAGCCTCTTTCAAGTAGGTAACAACCCAGTCCACAAAACGAAGCAAGACTCTGCCATTTACTCATTCTGTGAAGAATGGCAACTCGCGATTAATAATGCTCCTGACAAGGTGGCATCGGAGGGAATCAAGAGCTTCCTAACAGTGATCCATGCAATTGTAGTGCAACAAGCAGAGGAACAGAAGCAAAAGAGGAGGTCAGAATCGGTATTTAAGGAGCTTGAGAAGAAAGCTGGTGAGCTTAGATCGTTGGAGAGCAAGCACGGCCCATATTCAATGGCAGAAGCCTCGAGTGATACAAGCAAGGACCCTGTGAGAGAGAAAAGAGCAAAGGTTGAGGCTTTGAAATCCAAGGCGGAGGATGAAAAGGCCAAGTACGAAAAGTCAATCAGTGTAACGAGGGCAATGACAATGAACAACCTACAAATGGGATTGCCCCATGTTTTTCAGGCAATGACTGGTTTTGCCAATGTGTGCACTCAAGCATTTGAATCGGTGCACAACCAGGCCAAAAGCACCGAAGATCTGCACAACGTGAAAATGATATTACCTTGAATAATATGTTGACTATGTGAAGGTTGTATGGGCTGAAAGAGATACATGTAGAGTGTTTTGATTCAACTCCATGTATGAAGGCATCTCCGCCCCCCTCCGCTCAGCTTCTAGAGGCGTCCGGATGTTTCTGGAATGCAATGTGCCTACATTTTGTCGGTAATGAAAGACTAATCTAGTGCTAAAATGATATTTAGCCTGTGTAATTACTCTTGCTTGTTGTAGAACTTAGGTGATCAAAGTTTGATGGTTAGGTTTCTGCTTTAGAATCAGTCCCTAATGGTTTTTACTTGATTGTACTTTTGTTTTGTTTTTTAATCCTTGAAGATCACATTTATTTACATTTCTTAGATAGCTATTTATGAGATTCAGGGTACATTAGTTTGGTTGTAGACTTGTAATATACTATGCAGGATTTGCTTATGATTGCCATTTGTGTAGAAATCTGTTTCAAATACAAATCATTTATTGCAAGTTTTTTTTTTTCCCGGTTTAAGTATGTGTTTGTCACATGACACATGTATAAATAACATTATTAATCAATATGTGGTGTGTATTAAAAGTGATGGAATAGAAGATGAAGTATCAGATGTAACATATGATTCGGATTGAGAAATGTTGATCTGTCGAGTCTACATATTTAAAAATTCAGTGATGAAAGTAGATTTTTCGACCAAAAGAAGAAACTAGTATTTCATGAACTATATTAATGCATATATATTCTTCATAATTGGTTCAGATTTATTCAATCAAATGTAATTTTTGTTTTCATGTCATACTAATTTGTCAACTCAACTATATCATACAAGTAATTAACATAATTTTCATTTTTTCATGCAATACTGTAAATTACTTGCAGGATGGTTGAAGCTTAAGTTTAATAAAATAAACAAAAAAATATGATACCATCGGTTCAACATCTTCTACCTTAATCTTTGAATAAAATTTCAAATGCATTGAACCCCATTATGATTTTACTTGCTGTAAAGAATAACAATCTCCATTGATTTCAGCATAAATGTATATGCAGTCTAGCATATGTACAACGCAAAATCACCCAAGTGAGTTTAAAGAGAACCTGCTAAGTCTAAGGAAGACTACAGATCAAACACTTCCTTTGCAACCAGATCAAACGCTTGTCGACTTTGAGAGTTAAGAATGTCTCCCTTGCATTACGGTTGTTGAATAGATCCAAAGCAGCTAAATAAACTTGGTCATCGACACCTTGCAATTCGTCCAACACCTTGACACAATCCGTTATAGAGAAATTGCCATTAAACTTTTTTATAGCTTCTGCTCTTAACTTTGTAGCAGCAGCCATCTCCAGTATCCCTCGAGCAATAGCATCTTCAATTCCTCTCCGGCCCCTCTTGCGACTAGCCAGATCCACATATTTCTCTGACTCTGATGGCGATAGTTCCTCCTGTTTTACATTCGGATGCTCTGGAGAAGGAAATGAAGCAGAAATTCCTTCGTTGTCCTCAGTTGATCCATTTTGTTTCCCATATGCTGCTGGTTCTGAAAATATTGTTTTCAGCTGATTATATATTGGGTTGCCTGTACTCCTCAACATCTCAGCATCGGGATGTTCCTGATTAGCATGTTTTTTATCAGAGAATATCAATTAAATTACTAGAAAGTCTCTTCAGTTAGTTTCATGGTACATAGAATAATGGGTTTATTACACTTGGCCATCCAAACTATGTGAGATTTGGCTCATTACTTCACAAAGATTTTACGTTTTTCACAATTTACTACCTAATGGTCGCCACCAGCAGATTGGTCTGCCAAGATTCTATCATATGCATAACACATGAGATTTCAAAGGCCCTTTTTAATTGTGAAACACTTCATGTTTTTCAGGTAGTAAAGTGTTAAACAGAGAAAGGTTGTATGGTGATGTGTTAAATGGTAAAATGCAATCCATCCTAGTATGATATATAATTAATTTATAACATTAATTAAACAATGATCAAGCTGATGAAATATGGAAAATATAAAGGAGGCTACTAGTTAGGTGTGATGTGCAAAGATCAACAAAAGAAATACAAAATTTTACCTTGATGTATGTATCCCATGCTTTGTCCGAGGCCATGATCGCACCTGTGGTCTCATCCCACGTGAAATCAGATTGCTCGAGTAGCAAAGTTAAATTAATATACTGCTTTCTTAAGGCAACATACCGACTCTTTAGTTGCTCATTATCCCACCAATACCCTGTTTGAATGCGGAAGTTATCACAAATGAACTTCCACCCTTTCTTGCTAAAAGATTTGTTCGATTTATTTCCCTTGTGAATCTCATCTACCATCAAGTCTACCAATGCCTTAGTCAACGAAGCTGTCCACTTAGCACGCGATTGATTCTCAGATTGCTGCACCGATTGAGCTTTCCTTGAACGAGTTGTGCGACTGGCCATCTACCAGTTCACCATCAAACCAAATAAGAAACAAATACGAGAGACAAGATAATACACAATATCCCGATATAGAAGAACATCCCAGTACAGAATATGAAACTAAATAGGGCCATCGTAGCATTCCAAGCTCCTGAATTTCTCCTGATGTTTTATTTCATGTCTATATGTTGAACATTTAACAATCAAGATCAAACTTTTTGACTAGTAATTTAACGATCAAGCTGCACACAGCCAAATCGTTACAACCAACATCATCCATATAAGAACATCAGAATAATTCACTGAATTCTAAACTGAAAAACTTTCTTCCAAAAAATCCGAAATGATGATTCAATCATAAAAAGTACTCCATCCTATGAATTACTAATAAAAAACCACGCTAATATGAGAATCATAGAACACACAACAAACTCGCAGATACAGAAGCACACAGTTACACAAGTGCATTGTCATTTACCTTCGAAGAAGTGGTAGAGATCAAAATTACTGCATTTTCCGCGACTTTCACAGCTGAGTAGACTGTATTGAGGCGTGTATTTTGCTTTGCGAAGGAGAGAAATTCATGAAGCAAAGAAATTGGAGGTTTGTCTCTTCGAAATTGGGGTTTTTTTTGGGTATAATTTGCTCTATTTTTTCTTCATTTCTTTTTATTTGTCATTACCGACCCATACTTTGATGTAATTACATTTTCTACCCCTAATATATTGAACAAATGTGCAAATTTTATATATTTTTATTGTAAAAATGTATTATATTATACAAAATAATTAGTTAATTATATTAAATATTCAAATAATTAATGGTTGAGAATCAAATATACTACATCATACTATAAATAAGATATAAACAAATGCGGATATTTATTTTTAAATTAATCAAATAGATTATAAACTACACAAATGAAAAAAAAATGTTCCAATAAAAAATCGATATTATAAATGAAAACATACACAGAAATGATATATTATTCCAAAGTTCCAACAATTTTATTAATAAGTAAGACATGAAATTTCGACTTTTTAAATTAATGGTTGGATATAATTACTTCAAATAATATTTTAAAAATGAAATCGAGAAAATTATATAAAATATATATTATATATAATATATTATCGGCTGGACAAGTTTGAAAGTATATAACACTAATTCGAAAAAAGAAATCAATGATACAAAGAAGAAAATAATGCAAGAAAAACGAGATCCTCACCTACCACGTTATATTTTATATTTTCCATGAAAAAAAATAAAAATTAAAAAAGAAAACGAAAAAGGAGAAACGGCAAAAGACACGCACGCACAGTGACGCAGACTCTCTCTCTCTCTCTCTCTGGATTCACCTACCACTCGCCACCAAACCTAAATACCTAACTACCGATTTCAGTTCAATTGACAAACAAGTAAAGAATCACGACGCTAAGTCAAAATTCACCCACCTAGTTACCAATCGACGCCGGCTGAAATTGGATTGAGCCGACGCCTCTAATTCTCTCCGCCGCCGCGCGCCTCCGCCACTAATGGCAGCTGCTTCTTCCTCTTTCTGCCCCAATCGCACCATTTCCCTTTCCTCCTCCTCCCACAAGCAGGTTACCTCACTTCAACCTCTTCTGCGTTTCCCTGCCTCCGCTTCCTTCAATTCTTCGCGTTCTCGTGTATGTTTTGATGCTAGTAAGCGTAATTTATCGCTGAGGTCTTCGGCGACGCCTGCTGCTCCTGTGATGGATCAGTCCACTTCGTCTTCTCCTGCTGTTTCTACAATTGTAGAGGTCGATTTGGGTAATCGGAGCTACCCGATCTACATCGGCTCCGGCCTGTTAAATCAACCGCAGCTGCTCCAAAGGTAGCTAATTTTGTCATTTGCGTACATTTGTTTGCTGTTGTTCTATCTGTTTGCAACTTGTATTTGGAACAGTTTTGTAATGAGTTTGTTTATTGGTCCCTTCGATATTATGCTTCTGAAATTATACAACAGGAATGGAGCCGTGGCTTTTATTAGTTGATTAACTTGCAAGTGATGTGAATATTGACAATGAACTAGAAATCATTTCCCAAGCTGTGAACTTTGAACAATTCGAGAGGCAGATTGGCTTGTGTGGATCATATTTGAGAAAAAGTTAATTTCTTGTGTCAATCCGTACTTAATGTTTGTAGTTCTAATCCTTTACCACGGTTATCCATGATGTGGATGGCGTTGTCATATCTAGAGAACAGAATAATTAGCTGAGTTCCATAGTTTTCAAACTGCTGCTGGTTTGAGTTAGTATTATGGCTAAAATTCTGTGTGCAGGATCATGGGGGTGTGGTACATTCTAAGGTGCCATTTAGTTCCACCTTTGTGGTTTGGGTGTTTGCCTAAGCTGTGAGAATTCGGATACAGTTATGCATGATTCATAGTTTCAAGAATGCATGTTGCTTGTGGGTGCTTTAAGAGAGATGCTGGTTGCCAGTCTGTAGTTTTGGCTATATGTCTAGCTATGTTTGTAATTAAGTTACTTGAACATTATATAAGTTTCATTGCTACCTGATTTTGTGATTCATAATTGGTAACTTGATTTGCATTTTTAACACTGGTAATCCAACTCCTTTTGTCACAATATACATAAAGCAGAGATATTAAAATGATTGATTTGTGTTATAGTACTCACACAGTAAACTATATAATGTTAATGTTTGTTGGTTTTCTTCTCTGTTTTATTCCAAATTTTGTTATTTACCTTTTGTGTTTTCTAATTTCTTTCATCATGTGTAAAGATAATTTGACTTTGGCCTTCTGTTCCTCATCTACTTTTTTGATGATTTTCAAAGTTGCTTTTCTATTATAGGCATGTACATGGCAAGCAAGTCCTTGTGGTCACCAACACAACAATTGCGCCATTGTATCTTGATAAAACTATTTGGGCCTTAACAGAAGGAAACCCTAATGTCAAGGTTGAGAGTGTAATTTTGCCCGACGGAGAGAAATTTAAGGACATGGTGGGTATTTTATGCTTTGTTGGCCATTACTATCTTACAATAGTTAAATAAATCTGAGTCGGGTGAGCAAGGAAATGTTTGGTGCATTTACAGGAAACTCTGATGAAAGTCTTTGACAAAGCGATTGAGTCGAGACTGGACCGCCGATGTACATTTGTTGCCCTTGGTGGTGGAGTCATTGGCGACATGTGTGGCTATGCCGCAGCTTCTTTTCTGCGGGGAGTGAATTTCATTCAGATTCCAACTACTGTTATGGCACAGGTATGAGCTAGAATGACTAATTGGCATCTTAATTGATGCATTTTGGTTCGTAGATGGTATTTGACACTTTTATCAATTTTATTTATGTTCTTGTGTAGGTAGATTCTTCTGTTGGGGGTAAAACTGGAATAAACCACCGACTTGGAAAAAACTTAATTGGAGCATTTTACCAACCACAATGTGTCCTCATAGACACTGATACGTTGAACACATTGCCGGATCGAGAATTAGCATCAGGGCTTGCAGAAGTCATTAAGTATGGACTTATTAGAGATGCTGAATTTTTTGAGTGGCAGGAAAAGAATATGCCTGCACTCCTGGCAAGGTAAAATTATGTATTTAAATTTGTTTCCCTATATTCCTGGATAGCCTAACGTGGTGCTATTTGATGTCATTCTCCTCCTTATTCTTTTACCGGTCTACTTCTTAAACTATAAAACTAAATTGGTAACATGTTGTGCATGATAAACCTGTTAAAAGTAATCTGAGATGTGTTATGATGAGGTCATAGCATTAGCACATATAAAATAATCTAAAACCTAAAGGAAATATATTCCTCTTTTCAATCTGCAGGTATTTATTGTGCTGGCCTCTTCTTTCATTCCATTCTATTCTTGTTGAAATTAACTTGTAATCACCTAGTGTTTGCTCCTTTATAGGGACCCAAGTGCATTCACTTATGCAATCAAGCGCTCATGTGAAAATAAGGCTGAGGTTGTGTCCTTAGATGAGAAGGAGAGTGGATTGAGGGCAACGTTAAACTTGGGCCACACTTTCGGTCATGTGAGTACCAATTTCTCGATATGCACATGCTCCTTAAAGGGAAATATGCCTTGACCATGCATAGGGGTCTCTTAGTGCATGATATTCTTTGATGTCTCAACTGATCGCAACATCATATACTCTATTTTATAGTGTCACTATCTATATCTGCTTTACCTGGTGACAGTGATACCTCTGAAATATGAACTCTATATAGAAAATCATGTACCTAATGTTCTTTCCATGGGCGAATACAGGCAATTGAGACTAGTTTTGGATATGGGCAGTGGCTACATGGTGAAGCTGTTGCTGCTGGCATGGTATGTCACTCTCTGGACCAAGATGGATTTTCTTCTTATCCCATGTATACTTTTGTGCCTAATGATGCTTCATGCATATAATTTCAGGTAATGGCTGTTGACATGTCTTACCGGCTAGGCTGGATCGATGATTCATTAGTACAACGGGTGTACAAGATTTTGCAACAGGCGAAATTACCTACAACACCCCCAGAAACCATGACAGTGGAAATGTTCAAGTCTGTCATGGCGGTAAGGCAGTACTAACACAAATACAAACACCATCTCTCTCTCATCATCATCATCATCTGGTCTTTAGTCTAACATTAGTTTGGAATGCAGGTGGATAAAAAGGTAGCAGACGGTCTACTACGGCTCATCCTTTTGAAAGGTCCACTGGGCAATTGTGTTTTCACCGGTGAATATGATAGACAGGTGCTTGATGATACGCTGCGCGCATTTAGCAAGTCTTAGTTAAGCTTTCGTTTGAGCTCTATTGGCTTTAGCTGTCGTGTATGTAATTTTCCGTTCGACTCTTGAGGATACCATAAGGTGTTTCATGTACCATTATCCAGACTTGTTCAATGCTTGTTGTACAAACCTCACAAACAGCTCTGTTTGATTATTTAGTAACAACTGTTTGGGCATCAATAAACTTCAACAAATAAAAGGACCTGCTAAAATCTATATCTATACCTATTTAACATTATGAATTTCTGAACATAAAATGTAACGTGGGATTAACTTTGGGGTCTATTTAGTAATTAAGATGATAAATTTTAGATATGTTGAAGAAATGAAAGAGAATTCAAATTTCGAAGGGCTCAAGAAGCTCATTGAGCTTATCTATGAAACCAAATTGTGAATTCCGATTAAAATAGTGTTTGTTAGGACACACTTTTGAGATGGAAGTCTATTTAAATGGATTTCCTATTCAGTGCTTCTTAGAAAATTTCATTTTAATATTGCTAAAATATATTTGTTTAAATTTCCATTTAGGTAGCTACCAAATGGAATCTTTTAGAAGTTCTAAAATCCAAATTGATTTTTTTTTTTAAATTAGAAAAGTGCTTGACTTTTGCTTAAGGGCACCCAAATTAATGAATTTTTAGCACACCATTTCAGTGTGGGGTCCACATGCCAACACACTAATTAAAAACATCTATTTTTTTAAAACACATCTCTACATTAATTTAACATAAATCTACGTCAATTACATGTGGGTCCCATTATCCACTAATTTTTATTATAATATTTTATTTTGAAAAAAAAACATTTTTTTTTTTGTTGCAAACTAGATCACATTAATTACAATCATTAGTCAATCATTAAAGAGGGGGACAATAATGCATTAGCACACCATTTTAGTGTGGGACCCACATGCCAACACACTAATTAAAAACATCTATTTTTTAAAAACACATTTCTACATCAATTTAACACAAATACAATCATTACATGTGGGTCCCATTATCCACTAATTTTTATTCTATTATTTTTATCCACTAATACACACTCAATCCAATCATTAGCTAATAATTAAAAAGTGGACAAGAATGTTATTCTTACATCTTAACACACTCATACTTACACAAAAACATACACTTAAAGTCATCCCCACATTAATTAACACCACACATGTTTTAATTAATAACACCTCAAAATGAATTGGTATGTGTGCCCTATTAACACACACACTAATTATATAAAAACACACACTTCAAAACACACCTACATTAATTAACACATTTTTTGTTTTAATTAAAAACACATCAAAATGAATCAATTTGAAAGAAAAGAAAAGCATGGAAGGCTTTGTTTTTTTTTATTTATTATTATTTAAAAAAGGGGCATCAAATCAATTGATGAATCTTAGTTTAGAGGCCCACTGGAATAGATATCCAAAAATAGAAAAGGCCCAAAATAGATGGTATCACCTTAATATTTCTTTAAAAAGTAAATTATTGTAATAATTAGTGAATGATATGATAATGAGGAATTTCTTCAACTTTGTAGAGCGAGAAATTTGTGGGGGAGAGAGAGAGGAACGGTTCAATGGCAGCATTTCCCGGCTAAATAAAGGTGTTACTGCCCACCCATTACTGTCTCTCTCACGCACACACGCACTACCAACACTGGTACCTACGCTCACAAATCCCTCTCCTTACTATTTCTTTCTTTCTTCCTCCATTTCTCTCTCTAGATCTCGATCCCCCATTTTCTCTTCTCCCCACCCCTCCCCCATACATACATTTGCTTTATTTTTCTCTAATTCTGTGGTTAGGGTTTGATTTTTCGCTGCTTCTCTCGTGAGGGGTCTAAAACCATTGCATGTTTTCTCTTTTTTCTTTTCCTGATTGTGCGATGTTCATTTCTGCCTGATTAAGTGTGTGGACTATTGCGCATTGCATCAATCAGGTCTTCAAGAGAAGATCTGACTAACAGAGTCCAACGCTGAGGGAGGGAGGGAAAGAGAGAGTCTGAGAATAAGGGATTATTACAAGGGGGGAATTTTCCGTTTCGAACAATGAGTGCTTCGAGATTCATTAAGTGCGTCACCGTTGGCGATGGTGCCGTTGGGAAGACCTGTCTCTTGATTTCCTACACCAGCAATACCTTCCCCACGGTTACCCTCTTCTCTTCCACCAATTTTCTTCTTCTTATTGTAATCTTCATCATTATTTCATGTATATGTATTTGTTTTTTAGCAATGACCATTTTTTTTAAAAACAATTGCCTGTTGTATCTTGAATGTGTGGGGAAATAGGCCTATATTTGGATGGTTGGTTAGATTCTCATTGGGAAAATATAATGAAAGGAAAGAAATAGACGTATAAAGGCACCTTTTTCCCCTCTGTTATTAACTAATCGTTGGTTTTGGATATTATTTCGTTTCGGAGGGGAATTCTTTTGTAATGCGTGACAGTTGGAAAAGTGAGGGATTAATAATAAGGCTATCTGATGTTATTGATTTATTGAAGATTTCGCTTTCAATGGCAATTTTGTATTAAAGAATAAGATTTGTAACGATATCTTGGAGACCCATTGAATATGTCATTTTTTATTCATAGATATGAAGATTGACTGGTTCGATAAACCTTTCTGCTGAGGATTAGATGCTGAATCATTTGCTCATGCAGAAATTTGTTATTTTGTCATTTTATTTCTTTTTCTATGAAAAGGATGTGGAACTTGTAAGTTGTAAAGCATTCTGTCCGTGTCACGCATTTCTTCCAAGTTTGGTTTAAATTATTATA